>CM016563.1:28676290-29876290 GCA_003412495.2 Echium plantagineum | reverse complement strand
TCTTCTTATTAATTTTCCAAATTTATCTTTATCCTTCTCACACAGCCAACTAAATTAAAGTATGTTGCTTAGAACATCGTATTATCATAAAATAAATGCATTGTATAATCATACCTTAGTAAGAGTTATGAGATTGATTGCATTGTCTATAATCATTCCTAAGTTAAAATTCGTAGATTGATTACTTTACAGTTTACACAATAAATATTGTATATGGTGTATAAATGCACATGTAAGAACTAAACTACACGGAAAAAAAATAAAGTTATTTTTCCAATATTTATTATTGCGAGCTTTTAAGCAAGTAATTCTGCTCAACGGAAACAAATAGAAGGCTTCCATGAACTCGACAATCTCGACGTTGATAGGGTCCAAATTTAGATCTCAAATTTATCTCCAAAACTCCCTTTCAGATTATATATGCACCACATTTTGTCCTGGAGATGTCACTTAGATCCAACAGTAAACACACACTAACAATTAAATTACCATCAAGTTACTAACACTACTCCCACTTTCGGAAATGTATCGTCTGTTATATTTTACATGACACTCTCCACCAGAGAAATTTGAAAGAATGCCTCCCCCCTTTCTTTCTTTTTTTAGTTTTTGCCCCCTTGATTTTTTTCTTTGATTTTAGTAACCTCCCCTTAAATTGACTAATAGTCTATGGCCTTTGTGTTTCCTCTTGAATTTTGAGATCCGCAATCATCAAGATCCAATTTATGATAACTATGATGATGAATATCATCTTCTCACCAATAAGATTGAGAAGATTTTCTTGGAGGACGCAATGAGGGTTTGGGATGATGAAGATCCAATTTATGATTTATATGATGACAAGTATCATGTATTACGTAACAGCCGTGATAAATTTATCGAGCATGATGGGAGTGCAAAATTCATTATGGCCACCTATGAAGACCCCAGGAACATTGCTCCGAGACTGGAGAAGTTTCAAGTTGAATCCGGCAATAATAATTGTGTTGATTGCGGATCTCAAAATTCAAGAGGAAACACAAAGGCCATAGACAGTTTTCACATCAATTTGCAGAAGTTGGCTAGCTCTTTCATCGAAGATGTGATGATCTCGATCCCGCGTGCGTATGTATACAACTCACTTTTCAAAGCAAATTTATTGTTAGTTCAGAAAATTAGTTTTCCATTTGATCGTGGTCGCGTTTAAGTTCGAGGACAAACTCTCTTCAACCCGGAGAGAATGATGAAGACTAGGCGTCTATCTGTTAATGATTCTATGTTTTATTAAAATATTTACTATTTATATTATTATATAATAATAATTAGACGAGCCCACTAGATTAGGGTTGTCTGAATAGCCCACTTATGTTAGGGTTTTGATAATTTTACTATAAATAATTGGTCTAGCTAATGTATTAAGGGAGTTGATTTATTGAATAAAATTTTGAAAACAGTTGTTTTCTTTCTTCCCAAAAATATTTATCAATTGTTCTTGTTGAACAAGTATAATATTTTTGAAGCGTTAGCCTTCGATATTCACGGGTGAATAACGAACGCTTTGAAGGGATAATATTGCCGTTATTCGTTGGAATCAACGGCCTTATTATCCGTAGCGAAAGCTACATATCTTTGATTATTATTCAGATCTGTAGTTCTCGCTACATCACCATCCCACCTTAATACATTTTCTCTACCCTATCACCTTCTTCCGTTTTTTTCTTTTTCTTCTTCTTCTTGTTGTTCTTGCATGGACAACTATCAATCCCATCTTCGCCCAACCTCCCCACCATAAAAAATATCCCTAATTGCAAAAAACGATGTATTAAACACATCCATCGTGATCCTCATCGTGCCTTGAGGTCACGATGAGGCTCACGATAGATTCACGTAAAGTTCTCCATTTATAAACACTGATAAACACTAATATATTGTAACTGAGAGTGGTGAAAATTTGAGAGTGGGGATGAGAGTAACAGAAATTTGAAGAAGTGGAACAGAAAGAAGAAATTGCTAGAGCTATTTTAATCGTTTCACGTGCCCAAGATGCTATTTAGGCAAATAAATTGCCATGAGTGCTTGGAGTTTACAAAAATGTCCCAAAGGTGCCATCTTGCCAAATTTATATGACAAATGTTAGTTCTTTTTAAGGCTTAATGTCTGACAACCCCCTCAAATATAAACAACATTTCGA
This sequence comes from Echium plantagineum, assembly GCA_003412495.2. Taxonomy (NCBI): domain Eukaryota; kingdom Viridiplantae; phylum Streptophyta; class Magnoliopsida; order Boraginales; family Boraginaceae; genus Echium; species Echium plantagineum. Next base: position 29,874,120 of record CM016563.1, on the reverse strand, counting down.
TTCAGAAACTATAATTCTCCATTTTTTGAATTGCCCCATAAATTGTGATCTTTTCAAACAAGGGAGTTAACTTTATTATTTCTTTTAAGTTGCCCCCAAAATTTCATTTTCATATAAGATAAATCCAATACTACACATATAAAATATGTTCAGATTAAATTAAAAAATATATAACATAGCCCTACACCCATCTCCAAAGCCCCTCCTTCTTCCTCACACCCATTCCATTCTCCTTTAATTAGAAGGTCATGTAACTCATTATATGGTTGATAACTCATTAAAATCGAAAATTACTAGAACCATAAGTAGAGGAGTTTTCATCAATGAAATTACTAAAATCTCACTCTAATTGATATTTCAGTGTACAACAATTTCACTATAGTTGAGAGCTACCAACTAAAATAGAACAAATAAATGTTACTCCAGTAAATTAGACACCTATCGTTCTTCGTATTCATATTAACACCTAAAATATACTCCTATTATTCATGAAATTACTCCTTTATATTTGTATTAAATGAATTTTGGCTTCTTTTCTTTGCGAACTAACGCATTCAAGGAACAAATTGTAAAATGGGGAAGTATAATTTGTTATTTGGAAATGGAAAATTATAATCCCTCAATCAAAATGTTGCTTATTGGGGGTTGTCGGAAATTAAGCCTTTTTTAAATTAGCAATGAGTATTACAAATATCAAAACTCTTAATAGAAGCTCAATCGTGTCAAATACTACTAGACTATTAAATCATGAGTGACAAACATTACGTTTTTAAGTATGAAACTAATTTGAAATAAAACGGCACTCGTACCAGTATAGTATACACGGGTCATCTAAAATAAAATCTACTAACATTAATTCCACATACTATATTGACATTATTGAAAAAGCAAATGGCTTCATTGATCACTAACGTTTCCTTAAAAAATTGGTCGATCACTCTAGTGACTATGTATACTTTCAATCACTAATGTTGAGTATTATGTATACTTTGGGCAACTCACGCGTTTTTTATGTACGACCCGCAAATTTTCGTCATCTTAAACATTTTCCTAGGGGTATTTTTTGTCCATCTCTAAGAAATTTATCATTAAGCTCAACTACTCACTCCTTTCAACTGTGTGCTCATTACCTTCAATTAAACTCATAATTTCATGTTAAAACGGATGAGTTTTTTAGAAAACGTTAGTGATCAATAAAGTTATTTGGTGTTATTGAAAATAATCAAAAGTCGTTCTTAATTGTGTGTTTGTGTGATCTATGAAATTGAGATGTTATAAATCTAACTTATCTATGTTAGTCTTAGAGACAATATCCCTCCCATTTGGAGAAGTCACAAGTTGCAAGTGAAGAATGAGCCAATTGGCCAATTTGAGGGTGACCACATAAGAAAGAGGAAAGGGCACATACAGAACAAATGCCCCCTTAACAATTTTTTTTTGTTATGATTATTTTTTTGTTGTTTTCATTTCATATTTACCACCAAGTATTAAACAAATAAGAATATAAAAATCATATAATGTTAGAAATTATTATTGGATTGATTTAATATCCAAGAGGAAATTTTAATTTTTTGGTAAATAGTTGGATTTTTTGCCCATACATCCACATGCTCAACTCTATCCTCTGCAGGCTGTGTTCTGCGGTGACCAACATATTCATAAACCACAATAATTTATAGTCCCACTTTAAAGCTAGTTAGATAGCCTTCGTCCATAATTCTATTTACCTAGATTTGGGGACTATGCCTTCAGAACACATGCACCTCCTCAATCACATCACCGCCCAAAATTTGCTTCATTTGTCCCCGCATTATCACCGTATTGCAACGATCTCCCACTTGGTACGTGTGTAATTTGATGATTAAGAATAATGATAAGTGTACACTTAGGACTTGGGAGCGGACATGTTTATGTTTATGCTCGTTCAGTCGAACATACATTTTTTTTGGAAAAAGAATATATAGATATAAAGAAAAAATTAATGTAAAAGTTAACATTTAAATTTATATTTGAATATATTTAAGTGTTTTAAACAGACATTTTAAAAATTATATCGATTTCAAACAGACATTTTAAAAGTCCTAGATCCGCTACTGTGTACACTTTCAATGAATCAGCCATTTTAAATTCTACAATATAAAATAAATCAGCTCGATAATGGCAGCCACGAGTTATACAAACGATATAATATGAAATAAACCAATCGAAATTAACAAACTCCTCTTTTTAAAGACACTAGAACATGTTATTGTAGTGTACACTAGAACTCATTTGTGTGCTCAAGTCAAATGGATGAATTAAAAAAGCGTACCAAGCTTGAGGAAGGGTAACAGTAACACTATGCACAAACCAGAACAATGCTCACGGTGAAATTACAATTTTACCCTCCACTTAAGTCTCTCAACTACTACACTTCCAAATACAGGGGCAAAATGGTAATTTCACTCCTAAAATTCACTATTTAGTGTGTATAACAGATGAGCGTCTGCGTGAGGAACAACCACAATCAAGATACTCCCATTGAGGTAATTTGTTTGTCAAAAGTTGCACCAAATTGTACCAAAAGGTCTTCAACTACTAATTTAGAAGTAGAAGCTAAAGAAGCCATGCAAAAGATGAATGGATGATAAAGTAATTGAACAGTTTAATCACCTTGAAGTCACACACAAACATAACCAATAAATCCTACCTTGGGCTAGAACCCAAGAATCCGAACTGATCAGCTAACAAATTCGCATCCTCTACCGGCTCGACGTCCTCTTCTTCAGCACCAAACATACCTGTTTGATCATCTTCGATCGCTTCATTCAACAGCCCTTCCCAGAATTCTTCATTCAGTGATCTTTCCTGCACAAAGCCGCTTCTCCAACTAACGTCCTCTCCTGCGTATCCATCATCTAACTCTTCCAGAGGGGCTATCGGATCTTGAATGTTGGCAGCAAGAGTTTCAAGGTCTATATCATCAAATGCAGGAAGATCATCGTCGCCAATAATTTCAGGCTCTATTTTGACATCTGAGAAATCGAGTGTTTCCTCATCCGGAATGCTATTGCTTGAACCTTGATCAATAGGCCGCCTCCTCTTCTTACTGATTTCTTCCTCCAATTCCTTCCTCCTCTCCTTTTGCTGCAGCATTTTCTGGAAAAAGCTCGGGTTCTGCAACGCTTTCGCTAGGAAATTCATCATCTGCTGTTGCTTAACTTCTGTACCTCTGAGCCTTTGTTCCATTGCTTTTAGATGAGATTTTGTGTTCTGCTGTTGCTGCCTAAGCTTCACCAGTTCCATCATCAGGACTTGCTTGTCCCGCCTTAATCGATCAACTTCCCCGTCTAAACCAAACCGCCCTACTTCGACACACAAATCAGAACCTTGATTTGAAGACAGAGGACTATGATTATGAGATGACCTTCTCCTTTTAATTGATTTAAGGAGATCCCTTTGTCCCCTTAAGAAACCTTCATTAGCAAACTCCCATTTGTCTGGATCCACTTTCCTAAATCCCTACAAGAACACAAAACTCATTTCTTGAAAATCGAATCATTAACCACATAATTAGCTGAGGTTTTTACACTCAAGAAAATGTTCAGATAAAATTACATTATCGGGACTTGATCGCTTGACGATCGTCTACAACATGCACCAATACCTCTAACGAGACTCCCGCCTAAGAGCCGCAACGTGATCGCTTGATGATAAAGTTACTAAATAATGAAATGAGAGAATTACCATTTTCTTTATTCCAAATTGCCAACTGAAATAAACAAGTGATGACCATTAAGATAATACAACTTCTAGCTACTTTAAATAACTTGGATTTTATTAATTGCATTTTATAAACTTTCAGAAGATGAAGCTGTTTATTTGGAGCTTAGACTCCCACTTGGTTAATTTAGATTTGTAATGTATTTCCTATCGCAAGAATATTTGTAACTTCTATCGCCTGGAAAAAAAAAAAAAAAACTTCCACGAAAAAGTAAATGATTTGTACAACATTACTGGGTATTTAGTACATAGGAGTACATGATTATCAACATTCAACACCAAGATATACTTATTCTCATAAAGCTAATCAATTTTTTATATGATCTAACTTTTGAGGTTTATAATACTCATATTTTATTATATAGTTGATGAAAAATATATCAACATAACTTCAAATTATTTTACTGACGTGTTAATCGTGTAAAAAAGCTTTTGTTAGTGACCAAAATGTTTATTTGTAACATGGCGGTTTTTAGTGGCGGAAATTGGCGAATGATCCAAAAAGTGGGTCAAAGTTCCATTGAGTTATCGAAAGTTCAAAAGTTGCGAATTAGTCTCCGAAATTGAACAAAAGTTGCGACTCATCGAAAACTAATGAAAGTTTTGAAACTTAACGACCTGTTTTCCTGGTGATTGACGACAATTGGACTATATTTTGGACTAAGTTACAACTTTTATCCAATTTCGAAAACTACTTGCAACTACTTAACATTTTAGCTAAACTCACTATTTAGGATCATTTCAATAATTTTCTTGTTTTTGGTGCAAATAGGTGGTGTATAACCCTTGCCCCCATTGAAAGCTAATCCATTAGCCCCTAATGTTAACCTAGAATAGCCTACCTAAGTCTGAGATCTTGGTTCCAACTTTGTTGGAGATAATTTGTCTTATATTTCTCTCTAATTATTTATCGGTTCAAGATTTCTCTATTCATTATTTGTAATATCATTATATTCATACTCATATCGCTAATTTTCGAAGAACCAAGATTAAATTAGAATTACTAAAGTGAAACTTCATTGACTTTTTAAGAAGGAATTATTATAGCATGGCCCACTAGCAAGACTCAATCGACATACATTATTTGTTTATTGTTATACCTTCAAACTAACTTATGGTTGTGAAATGTACACCTAGCACAATTAAGCATTTAAGCTTGCCATTTTTAGCCCGCTGCCATAATCTTATAGACTCCAGTAATATGAGAAAATGCTCCCTTATTAGTATTAAATTCTTTTGTCTAATAATATTATACTCAAATAATATAATAAAGTAAATCCTATACTATCGAGAAATAAAATCTATGCTACAATGAGGACAGAGGCATCGATTTCCATTAAATTGTCTTGCAAGGACTCGACTAAGACCTCCAATTGTTGAGGCTGAATATATAACTACTAGACCGACGCACAAATTTACCTTATTAATTTCACCTAACAAATTTTCGAAAGTTCTATAAAAGAATAAAAAATACTTATTTAAGTTTATATCATTAGTTGATTGATAATTTTTTAGAAAAATAGTCAAAAACTTTTAAAAATGTAAAAATATAATTTTCAATATTATAATGACAATAACATATTTTTGAACATAAAAATTGTAGAGACACAACAAGTAAAAATGAATGGACAACAAGTAAAAATGAAGGGAAAAAGTAAGAAGGTGTTTGGGAACTTACGTAAGTGTTGAGCTGGCGGACAAAGCTTGAGAAATTGTTGTGCTTGAAATACCTAGGAAGAAGATTTGTAGCAAATTTGTGAGGATCCAAAACAATGAAACTATTATTACCTTTACTCCAACAAACTGCTTCATTTGTATTTGGATCATCTACTATTTCATATGTCTTTTTCAAAAATGGTGGCGGACCATTCTCATGGAGCCCCTCCTTCGCCTCAGGAATCGAACTCGAACTCGAACCCGAACCCGAACCCGAACCCATTAATAATTCTCCCTCAAATGTCTCCATAAATTGGTTCATTTTGTGCCAAAAAATAAAATTATTATAAACCAAGAATCAACTTTGACTTAACAAACAATGGTAATTATGAATTAATTAGCTCTATAAGACAAATGGATTTTGAGATTCTCTTGAAGGAGTCTTTCCTGTTACTATCTGGGTCGAAAGTGCAACAGTATCGTCAGATGTTATTAATTTGGATTTCTTTTTAATGAATATTTGTAAGGCTTAGGTGGATCTAGAAGCATTGCAATAAGAAAGGTGCATTGTTTTGTTTGAATGGTTTTGATTTTGAGGTGAAGAGAGTGAGTAGATATGAAGAAATGGAGGCTAAAGAAGGAAATAGAAAGGAGGAGAAACAATATAAATGGTGAGGGTATATAGTAGAGGTCAATTGAGCCAAATGCCCAAGTTGTCAATATGAATGGATTCTGAAAAAGTGCATTTTTTAGAATATTGTGCATTTTATTGAAGATATATCAATAGGTGGAAAGTTGATGATGTAACATTTATATAGTTTTGTCCAGATATTTCTGGTTCTTTCTATTTTGGGATGCTTTTTGGTCTTGTACTTTGTACTCAAAAACATGTTTTTATTTTCTTGCAGTCATGTTTTTCAAACTTATAGTATATTCAATCAAATTAATATATCAATAATTAATAAAATAAATGAGGAAATAAAATGTTCCTAGTAGAGATAATTGTCTGAATGGTCCCCGTAATTATATGCAAGTTGTACTTTGTCCCATTTAATGGTTGGTCTGCAGGTTTAGTCCCAGTAATTGGTATATGTGGTGCACTTTTGTCCAAACTAGGGGTACGATTGGATATGGATTTAAACCGAACCGGGACCGAACCGATCCAAGACCGGCGGTTTTTTTCGGTTTTAAAACCGATCGGATCGGTTTCGGTTATTTAGATTAAAAAAACCGATCGGATCGGATCGGATCGGTCTTACAAAAAATTACCGGTGGATAAAAACCGATCCGATTGATATTGTTATTATGTATTTGGACTTTGAACAATATTTTTATTTTTTTATATTCCAAACATTTGAATGATATTGTTATTAATTTATATTGAGGTTGTGACTTGTGAGTATTGTATTTTGCGTTGATGGTAGATTTACCAAAAAAATCCAAGTAGAAAGCACAAAATATGAATTTGTAGTTAAAAAGCCTATCAATCTGTAAAAAAATTGGCCCAAAAAGTGCCCAAACTTGATCCAGAAGCGGCCCAGTATTTGAAGCCCATAACCGACCAAAAAACCGAACCGGTCCGAAACCGGCGGTTTTAACCGAACTCGGTTTTTTCGGTTTTCGGATCGGTTTCGGTTTTGGTTTTTAAAAAAACCGAAAAATCGGATCGGGTTTTTTTTTAGGCAAAAAACCGCAAAAACCGGTCCAATCGTACCCCTAGTCCAAACCATTAAGAGTACACGAAAAATTATAACTTTGGGCCAAAATTCAAGTTTTAGCATTAAGTCAAGGTTAAAACGCAAATTGAATACACTGTGGTCTTGTATAATTCTTTTGGTACACTTTAGTCCTCGTAATTAATTTTTTTTTCCAATTTATTTGGCTTTTTCGATTCAAAAAGCCAAAAATGGTGAGTTAATCTAATAATCTAGTGGAAAAGAATATTGCTAGTGACCAAAAAGTATGGCGTTCGAAACTCACCTCATCGCCAAAAATGGAACATATTAAGCCGCGTACACGTACCTCGTGTCGATATGTCTCTCATCTTATAAAATTCATTTTAATAATATAGACACTTGGATGTTTAATTGACACGACCAAGTTTTAATATGCGTCAAAGATATCTTGCCTAATCATCATTAATAAAGTAGCATAAAGCGAGGAAATATCTAGGTCATTCACTAATAGACTACTCAGTATACTTCTTTGGTATGAGGAAGACCCATCTGGAACTTGAATTTAATAAATCAATTAACCAAAGGAAATTAAAAATTGGATAATAATGGTAGTATAAAGTTCGCTTAATAGATTTTACAAAATCGCCGAAACACTTAAAACACAAATAATAGATGTAGAAAGGCTACAAACTCTCGGAAAGAAGCTTATATATTGACTCCGATATCACTAAGTTAAGATCCTTGAATAATTGATGTTAACGCTTTTTTCTTTTAACTCTTACCTTTCAATCTCAAGTGCCATCTAATATAATGTCAGTGGGGGCTACATTTCTACAACCATCCGGAAGCTATATCTTTCATCATGATACGAAATTAGAGGCTTTATTCATTCTACTTTATTATTCTAACTAGAATATTTGAAGAATTTTACGATCAATACTAAATTACAATCTAATCTAAACTTCTAAAATGTATTAATTTTAATTATCAAAAGTTAGATAAGTTGTATTTAGTTCATGTTGTATTAGCTCATGTGGATTGATGATCTTGAATTTCTTTTAAGTCACACAAATCAACCTGTCAAATTCGCTCTCAACCTTAAGATTTGGATATTAGGAAATTTTGAGCCAGGCAAAATATAGTTACGTGAATTTTATTGGCGTGGAATTAAGTTTAGCCCATGTTTTGGCACATACGAAATTTGGCACTAGATGTGAGCCCTCGTGTTGCACCCCGTTAATAGAGGACGACTAATCCCAATGATAAAACACCAAATAAGGCATAAACTACTTGAACACTCTATACACTCGTAACTGTTCACATTACACAGTAAAATGCAAGGTAGGTAGCTTATACAAAGCTGCTTAGCACACAGTATATCATATATATAACTTACTAATCACAGCAAGCCATTAAATGGCTACCGATAATACAACGGTAATTATTTTTTATTACATCACAGCAAATTTCTGAAGTACACTCATAGCTAATTTATTCAAGGCACACTTGGACTGGAATTATTCTTCAAGTAATTAAGTGTTTAAGCTGTTGCATTAACTGCATTACCACCGGCTTCGTTCACAAAACTATCAACGTATGTCTTCCTGCAAACAAAATATGAGTTATATTGCGAGAATGATGGAAGTAACAAGGCAAGATTTGGATTTATAACAAGTTCAATAGTGCAAGAAAGAGTATAAAGAGGCGAATAAGAGGTATGAAAAACCTAACACACCTTGCGGGAAGATGGTCATGTGGGCGGTTATAGGGAGTCCAAACTGGCTCACCAACAAAGAGCCTCATTGCCTGGAGAGGTAAATTAAGCACTTTAGAACCATAAGGTTATCTAAAACTATACCAGTGGTCTACATGGATGGATCTGAAAGAGCAACTTGTATATAAATTCTGACGAACAAATGGTTTGACACCAGTAAACATAGAAGCATAAGGAGTATCAAGCTATAAGGCAAGTCATCTTATTCTATCACTACATCAAATGTAAACATGCATGACGAATCACAGTTCTCAATATCAGATTCTACTAATCGTGAATATCACTTTCATTTACCAGACATGATGCTTCAGAAGACCATTGGATGCCCACAATAAGACTCAAGACACAGTCTAAAATTGGCTTCAATTGCCGAAGTACAATTACTAGTTAATATATCGTTCAGCTAAACTAAACAATACCATCCAGATCGTAACATCCATTCACTTGAACAGATCTTCGATAACTCTTCTCGACGTAACAAAGGAAGACTGGAAGTCTATTTATTCAGACCCCTAGGAGAGATTGTAGACTTTCAGTTTGCTGAGAGAAGATAAGTAAATTTTTTCATTGGTCACTTGTGCTCTTAGCAGTAAGTGATTGAGTACCTTAATGTAGTTGTTTGAATCCAGAGTAAACCGATGGTAAATCCCGGCAGGAAGGACTATCATCCCCCCTTTCTTGACAGCGACGCGGATCCAAGCCTCGTCCTTATCCCGCACGTCAAAGTAGCCTTTACGATTGGATATTCATATAGATTAGCAGGTTTGAAGTTTGCTATTCTAATTTATTGGTTAATAAAGAGAACTAACTCACCACTTCCGGCAACACAATAGCGGATCTCTTCATCAGTATGGAGATGTTCTTCAAAGAAGTTCTTAATTTTCTCCTCATAATTGGGCATCTTTTCCGGGCAGACCTCACAGAAGTCCTGCAGAGTGCTCAGATACCTTGGTAAGACACATAGAACTGAGATAATTAAAGTAATTAATTTACTCCAAAGATATGTTCACGATTCCTACAAACCGTGTATGAATAACCACGATCTTCACGAATTTTCTTCAATTCCTCATCTGTTTCGTACTTATCAGCATCAAGCCTCCAGCTGAGCACACCTAACTCTGTCAAATATGAGAAACAGTATTAGGATGAGCGTACGGTAGAACATGAATTTGAACCTTCAAATGTTTATTTATTGCAAGGATGCACACCTGCAAGTTTTTCTAGGGAGACATATTCTGGAGGACTTTTGTGATGTGGGAGCCTCTGATCTTCGGTACTGTCATCCATATACCAAGCCTGAAGCACTTCTTCCCTTGGATCCTGCATAACAAAAGACGGGCAAATCGTTAATGTGTTCCAAGTAGCAACAACCATCTGCTAAGACATGCCACATCCGAATATTTAGTACATTATGAGGAACTCTCAAATAATTTCAACACCACCCAAATTAATGACGATTGTAGATTTCATACAACTCCCATGTTAAATTGCATAACTAAATGCAAACGGAATGGAGAAACTGGAGTGTCTTAGCTAGTAAAGAGGACAAACATATATAACGATAACTAATAATAACTATAAACTATGTGCTTCATTTCAGTGTAGAAATTTCTGTTTTTAATACCCGTGCGGCAGATTTCATAACTTTATCTGATTTTTCAGTTCATGGTCCATTGGCCCCACATAGTGGAACGAAGTTGCCTTTCATTCCCAAATAGTTACATCGTTACACATTAGTCTCATAAAGTGGCACAAGTATTATAGCATGGTCATCACAAATTAGGAATGAATGTGCAACATTTTTCACTTTAAAGGACTATACTGCAATACTCACGCCACTTTCTGAGACCAAAATGCTACAATATAACAATTTGAGACTAAAATACAACTTCATACCACTATATGATACCAAATTAACAATTAGCTCTCCAATTTTCTAATTGGTAGGAGAATTAGCCATACGAAAGTTGAAGCCAACTAAGAGTCAGCTAGTGAGTTACATCTACATGGATCATCTAATTAACCTAGGCTATTAGAATAACTCAATGATCAACCGCTCCCAATTTGCCTCTCATATCATGAATTGCTCATGAGACTTAGAAAGTGCTAAACAAACGAACATCAATTTTGAATCACCTTTAAAACTAGTCAAAAACTCAATTAACTCTTACGGGATCCATTAGAAAGCCGAAAACAGAAGTTTCTTCTTTTTAGGAAGTTCAATCTCCCCAAAATTATAAATTGAGGGGTGTGGAAGGGAGATAGCTGACCAACAGACGCGAATCAGAAGCAACCCTACAATATTTCCGCAAAGTATTGACTCCACAAGATTCAAACCCGCCATGTCGGAGGTCTCGACCTCAATCACGTTACCACTTAAGCTACAAGCCTACGGGGGCAACTACACACGTTTTGTTCAATCAATATAATAAATAATCAATCATTTCAATCTTAAACCCAAACATTCAATATAATCCTAATTATATGCATATAAACTTGTACTCCCACCAGGCCACCATCTGCAAATTTAATATTTTTTCAATAAATATTGAACATACTTTTCAATCAATAATTCGCTCATTCTACTCTATGTTGTTCATCAATAAATCCATAAAATTAGAAAATTGATTCAATTAACAAAAAATCACATTGAATAAGACCTAGAAGACGAAAAATACCTGGACGAGAGAACCCATATTTGGTTGTTTTGAGGAAAAATTGGTGAGAAATTGAAAAGGTAAATTGTTCAATGTATTTGGCTGGTATATTTTTTATATTGTAATGGGAATCTGTTAGAATGACGATAATGACCTTTATGGGTATGTTTTCGTTGTAGGACCAGGGGCTTTTGAGTCCTTATAAGTTAGTGCGTGACATTATTTGTAGTCGCGTACTATTACATTTTTTGGAAGATGGATTACAGAAAAGAGAGGCGTGTTCCATGCACCAAAAATCTACATTAAATTACCAATCATGGGGTCTCAAGTGGTTAGATTGGGAGGTTAAATTACAATGACATAAAGTTCCTATATTAGGAATTAAGATATTGTAATATAATCCCTCCGTTCATTTTTATTTGTTTTTCTAGCCTTAATTTTTTGTTTCTAAATATTTGTCTTTCTAGCATAATTAATTGAAAATTTACATTTTCAATCTACTTTTTAATTACCTTTTCTTATGAACCTATCAACCAACCAATTATGCACTTTCAATTAATTGTCATTTTACATTTTCAATGTACTTTTTGACTACTCTTTATTTTCCTTAATTTATGTGCAAATGGCTAGAAAGACAAATAAAAAATAACGGAAGTAGTATGATTTTTAGGATCTGAACGTCAGGATCTCCAATTGTGGAGTCTAGGTCGATAATCATTAGGTCAAGGCCATAGGTTAAGACATGAAGTTCATATTATGAATACGGATTTCAGATAGAACGTGGGTTTTGCACTCCAATATACCCCTGCATCCATAAATGATTGATACATTTCTACTTTCATGGTCAACAAAACACGATTTAAAACGTAAATATTTCTCATTCTACATCCGAAAAAATATATATTGAGACGAATCTAACAAGATCCCACACGACTATATTATTCCTTATTGTTGAATGAGAATTATTGATCAAATTTTTTAAAGTTTGATCACAAAAATCAAAATGTACCAATTATTTAGGGGCGGAGGGAGGGAGTATTTCTTTTTTTCATTTTGTTATGCTCTTACAACTGGATTAGCAATCATATGTAGTACCTAATGATGGTTCCATCATATATTATTTTATTTTACAAGTATATAGTTCCAAATGACATAACATACATAGGGACACATATGAGAGTAATAGTAAATATCAGTGAGCTTCAAGTGGCCTCTCATGGATTCCATTCAAGCTTTTAATGTAGTCTTTCCTTGCCGGATGCTCTTCTTGAGGACGGTTGTGTGCTGTCCAAACAGGCTCTCCTATAAATAACCTCATCAACTGCATCACATACAACAAATCAAATAAATCATCCCGAATCCTGTTGTCAAAGTGTATTCTATGCAACGTCCTATAACTTAATAAGTCTATTACAACTGACATAAAAGAAGTTCACGACCCGTAGGCCTTCTACCAGCACGTGGCATCTCTTCGTCAGGCTTTTGCCCATTGCGTAAAATGCCCCCTGCTGCCTCCCGTAGGAGTTTAAGCCGTGTCTCAATCCCAGTGTGGATGATCATCCTCACATTGTGACTTTTTAAACCGGACCCATTCGAAAGTAATTGGATGATGATTAAATAATTGACGATTGACATTTCTTATATCTATTCAACAACATATGGATAGTTACTTGATTTTGTTGTTCAATTCTTGCTTCTGGAACTGATATTGGCACAATCTGATCAATATCATGGAATAATCCAAAGCATAGATCTATCAAGGCGCAAGGCCATGTATGAGGAAAAAGAAAAATCCGAGTTAAATTGGCATGTAACGAGTATAAATCTCCCAATTTAGAACCAGGTTGCACAAGTTAGAACTTTCAGGTTTTGGTTAACTACATATGTTGCGTTTATAAAGGTCGGCAGGTTTTGGTTAACTACATATGTTGCGTTTATAAAGGTCGGCTAAAGAACGAATATGTTTATTTTTCAAATGATTTATATCGTTAAGTGTTCCATTCCAAATCTAAGTCCGGTAAAATGATCAGCAGCCGCCAGTATATTCTAACAAGTCTTTCAAGAATCTGTGAGAATTTTTTAGCCACTTACCAGGATAGAGATAACAGATTGATGTTATTGTACCTTGATGTAGTTATCAGTGTCCAAAGTGAAACGATGATAGATTCCAGCAGGTAAAACAATCATGTCACCCGGTTTCATCCAGATTCGTATCCACCGGTCATCCTTGTCTCTGACATCGAAGTAGCCACTGCCTTCCAAACAATAGCGTATCTCCTCGTCGGCGTGTATATGCTCAGTGAAGAAGTTTTTCAGCTTGGCCTCATAATTGTCAACTTTCTCAGGACACAAGTCCAATAAATCCTTCAAAACAGAAAGAAAGACAGAAATGCAGTTAAAATATAAATCTTCCATTATTGAAGGGATTCTAAACACATTCATTATTGAAGACTACATGGAAATAGAAACAACATACAGTAGTTTATATACGAAGTCGAGTACATAGATGAGCTGATAACTATATACGTAACGAGTATTTATGATATAATACTTTCTGGTTGCTCCCCTGGTTGAGTCCAAAATCAAGCACTCGAATAATGTATGTACTACAGGCAAGCATTTTAACATGTTCAACAGATTCATAGCAAACAGATAATCTCTTGCTCTTTGTGCATCTAAAGACTCCACCATAATCTCATGTTCAACAGTTCAACGCTACCATCCCTCTACTTAAAGGTGTCAAATTTGAATGGGTCGAGCATAACGAGAGTCACCTATCAGTTTAAAGATATGTAGTATTTCGTCGACTCTTTTCACCTTATCCCCAATATATCAGCATCACATCTATCATTTCTACATATTCAGCTAAATTTGATATTGCATCACCATTTCAAAACATTCGTAATTGTTCCTTTTCCTCACAACTAAGGTCGAGACAATTAGTATTGGCAGGCGATCCATATCAATGAAGGTAAAGGATAAAACCAGAGAACCATTACTCTTTTCACCATCTTGATTATTTCTGATTTTACCATGTTAAGAGTCATGAAGTTCCATCTAAAACCAATTGGTGATAAGAGTGGCCAGGATCTTATGTATTCGTCCGTGAGTTCATAATTTAACAATGCGAGACTGAGTTCCTCAATACCCTCCCACACGCCCCGGTTGACTTGGACCTCATATATGGGGTTCACACTTCACACATGACCTTAACAGTGGGGCTAACTCATGATAACATGTTAAGAGTCGATAAAATTCATCCTAAAACCAGATGGTGATAGGAGGATTGGCCAATGATCTTATATATTCACCCGAAATATCTTAATTAATAACGTCGGCTGGCTCCTCAATAAACCAATTACCCAAAACTAAACAAAATCCACTACCTAATGTACTTTATAGCCAAGTAAGTAAGCTATCATCCCATCAAGTAAGTAAGCTATATTTTGTAGAAAAAATTATACAATACCATGTAGCTATAGCCTCTGGCTTCTCTAATCTTGTTCAATTCCTCATCATCTTCATACATGTTTGGGTTCAATTTCCAGTATAAAACTCCGACTTCACTTAACTTATCCATCGAAACGTAGTCTGGAGCATCACCTTTGTGTGGTAGCCTTTGATCCTCGCCATTTTCTTCCATAAACCAAGCCTACATATCAACAAATTCATTCAACATTAATTGATTATCAACTATTCGACTCGACTCGACTCGATTCAATTTATATTGTATATTCCCACCTCGATCGCCATGGATTGCAAACTCTTGTGTGCTCACTTGGTGTAAGTGTGTGACTTTGATATTTATTTATATTCTGTAACAGAGGATTATTGGGATTTTGTGGTGCTTGTTTATTTAACTGTTTCTGATGCCATTTCTCGACCAAATAATAATTTACGGACAAATTATAGTATTACATTTTTGTGATTGTTAATGCTTTGACGACTCTGCTTCTTTGTCTTGTTGTTTATGTTTTGTTCTTATTTTGGTAAGAAATCTCGCGCACGTCCTGATGTTTATTAGGGCTGTTTAGTCAACCGTGGAACCGCCCAAACCAGTCAAGCCGAGTCAACTCGAACGATATATTTTATTTTGTGATTTTGACTTTTCAAATCATGCAATATTATGTTCGGATAATGAAAGTTTATGTGATTAGAGAACATAAAATTTAAAAATTAGCAATAGTTGAAATATGAATTTATGTGAATGTGTTAAGAACTTAAAATAATGTTTAAATATTATTTGATTTATTGAGGTAAATCAAGCTGAAATGAGGTGAAATATAACGAATAACATTATTTAACTAAATTTTTTTTTAGGAGCGTCCCAAGATTCGTCTTTTGTGTATAATTTTTCCCACAGTGACCCTTCTAATGGAGTCTTAATTCGCAACAAGTTCATAAGCTCAAATCAAACTAATAATTTTCGTTGAAAAACTACCAAAATAAATAATTGTATAGTGGTAATGTATTATACAACCGGAAACAATATTTGAAGTGATATTATATATCTACAACTAGATACTGCATATAATTCTAATAAATTCTGCCAGCAGAAGACAATGAACTACATAACAACAAAAGGTATGTAAAACTCAGATTATTGTATGGCAAAAATGGCATGAATAATCTAGAACAACCTCCATGGACAGATAGCAATTGATAACATCGAAATAATCAACAGCGTTGAGTCGCCTCTAGTGAAAGAACTTCCTGTTGACAAAGCAAATAAATACTCTCAGGAATCGAAATGGCGGACTATACATGCTTATTACCAGCTCCAGGTCTAGTTCACTAAAACCGTCCCCTTGGATAATGAATCTAACGAATTCATTTTATTTTTGCTCGAAACTATATAACACGCGTTTATATGGCATATAATGGACAAAAAAAGATTGGATGGATATTTTTCTGACCATTGTCATTAATGTTGCTGGCTGTGGCTGTACTCGATGGAGACGAATTGTTCTGCACTGTGATTCCAAGGTTCTTGCAATCCATACCTAGAGCACCTAATAACACAAACAGCAGTAATTAAGATAAATGTTGGTGCAAGTAAGCGTTACTTATTAGGTTCCAGTTCACGTGTGGAGATTTCGAATATATCATGAAATTGTTGTTTTCAATTAGGCACTAACACTGTCTGAAACATGGAAAAGATGTGACATTAAGTAGATTATAGTGATCCTCTTCGCATTCGCATTTGTATGTGATCGGTGAGGTCTTGTTGCAGATGCCTCCTCCACAATCAGCCCAGTGGCAAGCTTAGAGGACACAATCAATCCGAAGATTAGTACTCATATATAGTAAGAAATACTCCAGTCAATACAGTAAGATAAATTTGAAGATGTAGTTACGATCAAGTAACGACGCATTGGCTTGTTTGTCCTTTGCTTGCACTGAGGAACCTTCTGTGCACGAATAGTCGAGAGAGCCTAGACATCAGGAAAAAAGGAACCAAATCATTAGTCTCACAATAGTCAGAAGATTCGACATAAGTTGGAAATTCATTTCTGCACATTCTTGGAAGACAGAGTCAATTTGGGAACAGCATCCCTTACCACGGGGGTAAGGCTGCATACTATCCGTCCATGTCACCCTTATTACCACAGGGAATAAAATTTAGCTAACAATTATTGTTTAGATTACTGTTGCGCATCACCAACAATGAAAATACCGGGAACAAAATTTACCAAACATTTCAAATCAACATTACTTGTTTCCGTGAACGCATATTAACCAATCCGTGCAGAGAAATAAAATTAGCTAACATTATAATAACTTTTTTCCCCTTTGAATTTTATACTGTCTTTTGTAGGAAAAATATCACTCGCGTCACTTTCACCTCTATTAATCATTAATCCCCCCTACTCAACATCCATCGACGGATACAATTTGAACAAAAAGAACTATTTAATTTGCTTTCATAACTTTGGCAAGTAAACATATATAGAAAAAAAAACTCAAAATAACTCTAAGTCAACCTAGCATCATGCTACCATTTCTTGGTATAAAATTATAGTTTATCTATTATAATGATGGCTTATTTTCTTACAGCCCCCTAAACTATCCGAACCCTTCAAGAGTCCGCATAGTTTAGGGAGCCAAAAGAAAATAAGCCGATAATGATTGAATAGGCCAGCGATATTTTGGAAATTTAAGCATCAGTAATATGAATATATGATGAGGAAATTTGTAGTGAAAATTCTATCTTTTGCAAGTTTAGTAGTCTAAGTTTCACATGTTGATAACCATGATTCAGCAATGCTAAAACGTTACTACTAATAATCTAGCCGAAGTACCAAAAACGACTAAAATTGAAACATTCTGATCAAACGAGGCAAATCGAAAGATATATGACTAAATGGCGAATGAAATGAAACATGTATGATCGAACGAAGAAAAGGAAGCTTACAGTTGGGGATAACACAAGGCATAAAGCTGAATCCAGAGGAATCATTTCCTTGACGAAACTGGTTCCAACCAGGCTCACAAACACATTCAAAACCAAAAGTGCCATTTTCTGAAGCCTTGCAATTTCCCTTTCCACAATCTATTCCTTTGCATAAATGTCCTGAAACAAAACAACCCAATAAATATATACAAATATGAAAATCAAGAACCAAATAAAAATGTTCATACCATCAAATATAGGGGACAGAAATGGAGCAAGAAAATCATTATCACATATAATTTGAAGAGGTTGTTGAAGAAGAAGAAGAAAGATTGGAACAGTAGCTAGAGAGTAAAGTGAAGCCATTTTATTTTTGAAGAGATGTGAAGAAATAAGACCAAGTAAATTTGTTTTTTGAACTACAAAAGTGTAAGACTTTTTGGAGTTTGATTGGTGGACTAATTAATGGAAGTTGGAAAATCTCATGTTTCCATAAATGAGTATGGAGACTCGGTGGTCACGTCGATATCCGTTCGATATGTAATACTACATCCGTCTTCCCGACATTTTTTTGTCGTAACATTTTTTCACTCAAATAATAGTTATGCGATGTAAAATACATTTCTAAATTAAGCAATGGACATCTAACTTCAAATACACAGTTTCGTCTTCTCTGACCGTTGCTCCAATGAACTTCCCTTTTCTGGATGTGACTTCAATCCACGTAATGCATAAACTTCGTTTACTGGATGTGAATCCAATCCCCGAAGTTGACTTGTAATACCCAAAAATTCTATAAAGTGGATGCTGGAAATTACCGAAACGACTGGAAATCTTATTGAGTGGGTGTTGAAACGCTGCAAATGCAGTCACGAAAGCAAAGAAAGTATGTTTAAATATACTCCTCTACGAAAATTGAAAGTGGGACCTATTGAAAAGAGGCTCAGGTCCAATACCACTAGGCTAGAAGTCTTAAACTTTTTTGTTGTCCAAACATAATTATCGGTTTAGCAATAAAAATTATAATTTTATATTTTGAATAAGCTAGATATAAAATTTATACTAGATTGAATTAGTGAATGATGTTGGACGTTTGATTACGTGGATAGTATTAAAAGGGTTTAATAAGTCAAATTGCATTAACTGAAGTCGTTGGAGAGAAAATTCTTGTATGCTTAGGAGGTCATGCTCACATGGTGCTCACAACTATTTGAGCCGTTAGATTAAGAGTTTAAGTGATATTTTAATCCTATGGTTCATATTTAATTGGGTATTTTTGTCCTTACATCTTTAAGTGGAAAAACAATAATAGTGGTATTTTGAGTATTAATGATAGAGTAATTAGCAATTAATTGAGATTGGAGAGAGGAAGCTAAATGCAATGATTACTTCAGCTCACCAATGTCGAAAATATGAATTCTAGTATTAATCTCATTTAAAATAAATTGAAGTATAACTTTTTTTCTAATTTTAATTATTTCAATCAAAAACCAATGAATTTTCTCAGTCTCATGTCAATAACACCACTGAATAATATACATTGATGTTGCATATTTCTTCAATAACACCACATAAAATTTATTTATATATCTTTACTAGTATAAATCTCATTTTAGATATATTTATTCAATAATAAACAATTATAGTATTAATCTCATTTTAGATATATTTTTAGTGACACCATTTACAAATACACACTGGTGTTCCGTTCTTGTTCAATAACACCACTAAATAATATACATTGGTGTTGCATATTTCTTCAAGAACACTACATAAAATTTATTTATATATCTTTACTAGTATTAATCTCATTTTAGATATATTTATTCAATAATAAACAATTCTAGTATTAATCTCATTTTAGATATATTTTTAGTGACACCATTTACTAATACACACTGGTGTTCCGTTCTTGTTCAATAACACCACTGAATAATATACATTGGTGTTGCATATTTCTTCAAGAACACTACATAAAATTTATTTATATATCTTTACTAGTATTAATCTCATTTTAGATATATTTATTCAATAATAAACAATTCTAGTATTAATCTCATTTTAGATATATTTTTAGTGACACCATTTACTAATACACACTGGTATTCCGTTCTTGTTCAATAACACCACTGAATAATATACATTGGTGTTGCATATTTCTTCAACAACACCACATAAAATTTATTTATATATCTTTACTAGTATAAATCTCATTTTAGATATATTTATTCAATAATAAACAATTATAGTATTAATCTCATTTTAGATATATTTTTAGTGACACCATTTACAAATACACACTGGTGTTCCGTTCTTGTTCAATAACACCATTGAATAATATACATTGGTGTTGCAAATTTCTTCAATAACACCACATAAATTTTATTTATATATCTTTACTAGTATAAATCTCATTTTAGATATATTTATTCAATAATAAACAATTCTAGTATTGATCTCATTTTAGATATATTTTTAGTGACACCATTTACTAATACACACTGGTGTTCCGTTCTTGTTCAATAACACCACTGAATAATATACATTGGTGTTGCATATTTCTTCAATAACACCACATAAAATTTATTTATATATCTTTACTAGTATAAATCTCATTTTAGATATATTTGTTCAATAATAAACAATTCTTGTATTAATCTCATTTTAGATATATTTTTAGTGACACCATTTACTAATACACACTGGTGTTTCGTTCTTGTTCAATAACACCACTGAATAATATATATTGGTGTTGCATATTTCTTCAATAACACCACATAAAATTTATTTATATATCTTTACTAGTATTAATCTCATTTTAGATATATTTCTTCAATAATAAACAATTCTAGTATTAATCTCATTTTAGATATATTTTTAGTGACACCATTTACTAATACACACTGGTGTTCCGTTCTTGTTCAGTAACACCACTGAATAATATACATTGGTGTTGCAAATTTCTTCAATAACACCACATAAATTTTATTTATATATCTTTACTAGTATAAATCTCATTTTAGATATATTTATTCAATAATAAACAATTCTAGTATTGATCTCATTTTAGATATATTTTTAGTGACACCATTTACTAATACACACTGGTGTTCCGTTCTTGTTCAATAACACCACTGAATAATATACATTGGTGTTGCATATTTCTTCAATAACACCACATAAAATTTATTTATATATCTTTACTAGTATAAATCTCATTTTAGATATATTTGTTCAATAATAAACAATTCTTGTATTAATCTCATTTTAGATATATTTTTAGTGACACCATTTACTAATACACACTGGTGTTTCGTTCTTGTTCAATAACACCACTGAATAATATACATTGGTGTTGCATATTTCTTCAATAACACCACATAAAATTTATTTATATATCTTTACTATTTATGCTTAAAATGTATTTTGGTATATCTCATTATCTCTAAGCACAAAATTAACTCTAACCGCTTAAGAAATTGTAATATGATTACTACCAAAATTGGTGGAATAATTAAAATACCAATTGAATTTGTCTTGACTAGACTTAATGCAATACCAAACCAAATTATATAAATCACAATAGAAAATAAAAATTTAATTTGAGTACACCAATCAAATTTGTATTGTTTATATGTATTAAGTATTCAAGTTTAAAATTGTGAGTATATTTTGTAAAATTTCATAATTAAGATTCCAGATTTGGGTGTTACTTTGGTTAATAAATGGTAATAAATTTGGAGTGCAATAAATTTGGTGTTACTTTTTCACATTCCATAAAAAAAAAAACATTTCTTAAATGACCATGAAACCCTTGTGAGCATGGTGCTCACAAAATAGTTGTAAGCATATAAGTACAACTCGTCGTTGGAAGTTGCGGGTTGAGAGACGGAGTCAATGAGGTCACTAGCACTACGCCTGTGAACAAACGTTAATATTCGAAACGGTTCGACGTATTTGGCTCGAAAAAGCTTGATTTGAAGTGCGATTCGACATGTCAAACCTCAAGCCAAATATAAAAAGTGGATATTCGTCAAACCGAGCCAAACGGTGCGAAAAAGCTTGGCTCGATTCATTTATGTCATTTCTTTTATATATATATATTATATATAATATAATTATATATGCAGTAAAACATCTATAAATTAATATTCTATAAATTAATAATCTCTCTAAGATAATAAATTTATCCAGTCCCGACTTGGGCTAGTTAAAAAAATTAGCAAAATCGATAAAATAATAAAATGTATGCAGCCCTGGCGTGTCGCACTTTTGGTTGATGAAAAACCGAAATCTGAGCTATTTAGAAGTTACAATCTTGAACTGTAATATGTTTTGGGAACTATTAAATTCTGCTATGGTTATAACTTGCCATTATATTGTTATGTTTAAAATTGTTGTCTATTTAATTATCAAGCCGCACCTTTTCAAACGGTTTGGCTCGAATCAAGCCAAATATCTTGTTAAAATTTCCTTCAAATCTCAAGCCAAACTAATTTTTCAGATATTTGACCAGATCAAGCCAAATCAAACCTTAGGTCAAAATAAAATCAAGCCAAACTCAAATATTCAACTGTTTGGCTTGATTCGGCTCGATTACAGGCCTAACTAGCACTCTTGTTATGGGTTTGTGGGTTACCTAAAAGAACATCCAATTAATATTTGACTAATTCGCATTTTGCCCCTTATACTATCAAATTGATTTTAATATGCCTCTTTACTTATAATCTTTCTAATATGCTTTCTGGGACCTCATCTGGATCATTTTCTTTCGTTAATCAGGTAAAATTACTATTTCACCTTATGACTTATTCGAAAACATAGGGGGCAACACTAAAATATTTTACATAATTAATATTCTGATCTGTTATATGCACACCCAAATAGTGCTTGTCGGGAGTGAAATTACATTTATGCCCCCCCTATTTGCAAATGTAGTGATTGAGGAAACTTGACAGAGGGGCAAAATGGTAATTTCGCTCCCGAAAGTAACACTGTTTGGGTGTGCACATAGTGTAGCCCTTAATATTAGACCTCCACCCATTCTTCTCCAACACACCCCACCCCCATACCCACCCATTCTTCATCTTCAACAATCCTTCACTCCCCCTCCATCGTTGCCCTCCCGCATTTTAATAAGTAAAGATCAAATTTATCCCTCTTCCCCCACATAGACACACTCCCATCGACCAACTACAGTCATCAGCCCCAATCTACACCCCTAGCCGACCTGTAGCCTTTCCCCCCCACCCATAGTTTCGTTGGTGACAAGAACAATAACAATAACAATACACATTAACTTAAACGCATATGTTAAGATGCACACCCACATCGTATATCGGTGTCCTATCGAGTCAATATATAAGATCTTGGACTACTTTCTCTATTACCAATTGGTTTTAGAGTGGAACCTCATATACTCTTAACAACATAAAAAGACCAATCCCTACGAATCACTTTCCAACAATCAAGAAAATAGGAGCAACATAATCTCTTACATATCTCAGTCAATTTTTTCAAAAACACTTCAATCGTCCTTTTCAAAGAATTAAAATTGAAGTCAATGTAAATATGCAATGGAACACGATGGAGTATATGCCAAATTTGGTTAGCGGTCTTGTTGAACAATGAAACTGAACAAGATGAAGAATATACCAAATAAATTTTACTATTCTGTACTGATTCTTTTTTAATTTGTCCATAAAATTAAAGTTTTTGCCTTTCTATCTTAATCATGTAGAACATATTCTTCATTAGAATTCATTGGGGTTGAGCTTCATTAATCACCAAATGGAGATGAGAAAATGGTAAAAACAAATAAAATAAGTATACAAAACTAAATGGGTAAATTTCTGATTTGTTTTTCCGAAATGCGTGGGGATGGGGGAAAGAGGGATAAATTTGATCTTTACTTATTAAAATGGGGGAGGGAGTTTTGGTGAAGAAGATGAAGGGTGGGGTTATTTTTAATTTATAAGTTTAGTTATTTTAAAAAATGCCTCAAAAGTTTAATATATGTGATAATCCAAATTTGTCCTTCTTTTAAACGAAATTCAATATAAAATTAATGTTTTAGAGTGCAAAATGAGACAAAGACTCTTTCCACTTTCCTTTCTCATATGCTTCAATGTTGATTCTTGATACTGATGTAACCCTAATCTCAGATGTCTCGCGGGCCTCGACCCAAATATCTGGGCTCGGCCCAGAGCTCATCAAGAGGGCTTCTCGCCATTAAGTTGTCCACGTAAGTGATACTCTAGAGGGTCCATCCTAGCGTGGATCCAAGATCATTAATGAGAATCCAGTTCAAGCCCATCAGTACACTCAAGTACTCTGGATGAAGGACACTTGTCTCACATCCAGCCATCAAGGTACTATCTTTCTCTCTCCTATATCTATATATAGGAGACACAATCAGTAGGAGAAGGTACATTACTTTTAGTCCTTTAAATATCATATAGTACTCAGACACTCGCCGGACTCTTACTAACTTAAGCATCGGAGTGTCTGTGACCGGAAACGGTCACGCTTTCAGGTGAACCCGAAGCTTTGAGGACGGATCACTGGCTCCCAAGGCGCGGCCTTCAGGAAAGAGAACCATCTCCACTAGGCTGTTCAAGGTCACACCTGACTCTGTAACTTCAGTTGGACGAAGCCCTGGTCTCGGTCCATTACCCGAGACTCCAATTGAGACTCGTCCATCATTGGCGCCGTCTGTGGGCTCGATACAGAAAGCTATGGACCAAGAGTTACCACAAAATGAGCTCTCTACGAGTCTACCACCTCAATCTCATGTTCCGGAAAATAACCCAGCAGTGTTTACTCCGGAGATGGAGGCTGAAATACAACGAAGGGTGCAGTTAGCCGTTCAACAGGCTTTGGCTAACATGCCCGCGGCTGTACATCAGGAAGGTCATTCTCAATCACATCATCATGACGAAGGGTATGGGGCATCTCATCATCCACATGAGGATAACCAGAGGGTTGAGAGGTCACGGCGATCAGCACCACTGCCAAGGGCAGTGCCTGCACCTCAACCTCAAAATCAGTACAGCCAATATAATGGTTCTGAGAGGCTACATAGGCCAGCACCACCTCACCAGGAGGTGCCTGCAACTCAGGAACCAAACCTCCTACGCACAATTCAGGAGGAGATGGAAAAATTCAAAGTTACGATGTTGGCAACATTGAAACCGCAGGTTCCATCTTACATGATTCCTCAAACAAGAATGCCATTCTCGGTGCGTTTAGAGATGAAGGACGTACCAACAGGATACATACTGCCACGGCTCAACCAGTATAATGGAACCGGAGATCCTCAAAAGGATTTAAGGGGTTATACAGCTCAAATGATTGTATCTACCCCAGATAAGGATATGTATGCCAAGGCCTTTCCAAATAGTTTGACAGGGAAGGCCCTAGACTGGTTTATGCAATTGCCACAAGGATCAATTGATACCTTCGATCAGACAGCACTGGCTTTTTTGGCTAAGTTTGGTTCAGAAATAAATCAAGAGGAGGATGAGCGAGTGTTGTTAGCCATTAAACAAAAGCCGGGGGAGACCTTAAAGGCATATCATAAGAGGTATAATGATAAATTACTTACATTACCCTCGGTGGATGCTAGACTAGCATACATGGCCTTTTATGAAGGATTGCAGTATGGAAAGCTCAAGAAAGCGTTAACATTGGAAAAACCAATGGGGAAAGATGAACTCACGGCTAAGGTACGCCGATATATCGATGTAGAGGAGTTGCGGCTAAAGGATAAGGACCATAAGGACCTTAGAGAGACGGTCCTTCAGAAGCAAATTTCAAAGCCGAAGGTGTGGGAACGGTTGCAGAGGCCTAGAGGCGCGGACTTCCCTCAATTAACTCAAGGAAAGAAGTATGCACAAACTTCTACTCCATCTAAAGCGGTAGCTAAATGCACTTCTTTAAAAGGATCAGAGAGAGGAGTCGCGAGTCTAAATATCTCAATGGCAGAAGTTTATTCAGAGATATCAGACAAAGGCCTCTTACCAAAACCACCGAGATTGACCACCCCTTATGGAAAAAGGGATAAAAATAAATACTGTGAATATCACAGAGAATGTGGCCATGATACGGGTGACTGTAGAACTCTGGAGAAGGAAATTGAAAAATTAATAGAGCGAGGATACCTCCGAGAGTATACAGATCACAAAGGGAAAGGCAAGACTCGTGCAAGGAGTCCGCAGCATAGCCGCGATTCTGTCAAAAAAGAGAAGCGTGCCCACTCTCCTGTGATCACAGGGAGAATAAATACAATTTCTGGAGGCCCTAGTGGTGGGGGAGATTCACGTAACTCGCGCAAAAGGTATGCAAGGCGCGATGTGTATGCTTTCAATTCAACTCCATCCAAAAACACCGAACCTATCACATTCACAGAGAAGGACATGGAGGGAATTGAAGTACCACATGACGATCCATTCATAATTGTCCCGGTGATAGGAACATTAGAAGTTGATAGGATGTTGGTTGATACAGGAAGTTCATCAGACATCTTATATTTGTCTACCTATGATCAACTACATCTCCCACGCAGCAGGTTGCAGCCAGCCAACACATCTTTGACAGGGTTTACTGGCCATTCAATCACACCTGTGGGAGTTGTGGCCTTGGATGTAGCATTTGGAAGGGGAGGAAAGTCTGTGAACACATTGGTGCGGTTCACAGTAGTGGACATCCAAGATTCGGCATATAATGGGATAATTGGTAGACCTACCCTCACGGCTATAAGAGCCATTATTTCTCCAGCCCACATGAAAATGAAATTCCCAACTCCAGGAGGAATAGGAGAAATGAGGGGGGACCAGAAGAATGCAAGGATGTGTTATCTAAGTTCAGTTCCGTCAGAAAAGGCTGGGAGTAAGAGAAAGGAGTGCAACCAAGTCTTAGTTATGACCCAGGAGGAAAAAGATAACTCGCCTAAGGAACGGGAGGTGGAAACTTATGCCCCGCATGAGGAAGTAGAAAACATTCCCTTTATAGTCACGGATCCATCCAAAACATTCCGTATAGGGACGAAATTGGGTGCGAAACATCGAGAGGATCTGATTCAGTTGATCCGTGGCTATAAGGATGTCTTTGCTTGGGGCCCGGAGGACATGCCAGGGGTTGACCCACGCACGGCTATGCACAAGCTGTACGTCGAGCCTTCCTACACCCCAGTGAAACAAAAGAAACGGACATTCAATGCTGAGAAAAACAAGGCTATTAGGGAGGAAGTCTCGGCTTTACTACAGGCAGGAGCAATTAAAGAATTAAAGTTCGCGACATGGATTGCAAATGTAGTACTGGTTAAAAAGCCGAATGGCACGTGGAGAATGTGCACGGATTTTACGAGCCTCAATAAGGCATGCCCAAAGGATTTTTTCCCACTCCCATGTCTGGCACGTTTAGTGGACGGAAGCGCGGGCCATGAAGTGTTTGATTTCATGGATGCTTCTAGAGGTTATCACCAAATATTGATGGATGAGGAGGAGGCAGAAAAGACAGCATTCATCACGGAGTATGGCTTATATTTTTGGAAAGTTATGCCATTTGGATTAAAGAACGCAGGCGCGACTTATCAGAGAATGGTCAATAACATGTTTCAACATCAGATAGGCCGCAACATGGAAGTCTATGTTGATGATATGCTCGTCAAGAGTAAGCTCCGGCAGGACCATCTTACCAATTTGACCGAGACATTACATACTCTAAGAGTCAACAAGTTACGCATTAACCCGGAAAAGTGCTCGTTTGGTGTTACTTCAGGCAAATTCTTGGGTTACATGATAAGTAAGAATGGTATAGAACCAAATCCTGACAAGATAAAAGCTATAACAGATATGAAGGCTCCCACAAGCTATAAGGAACTTATGAAGCTCAATGGGTGTTTGGCTGCTTTAAGCAGATTTATATCTAAGTCAGGAGAGCGCAATTTACCCTTTTTCAGAAATCTTAGGCGCGCCCCCGAGAAATTTCACTGGGACGAGGATTGCCAGAGAGCATTTGAGGAGTTAAAGAGTTACTTAACTAGTCCAAGGTTGTTGACACACCCAACCGAGGGTGAAACTTTACAATTATACTTAGCTGTGGCTGAAGGGGCGGTAAGTGCGGTATTGATCAAACTGGACGAGGCTGTACAACGCCCAATATATTATGTTAGCCACGTCCTACGAGGATCAGAATTGAATTACCCACTTATTGACAAATTCACTTATGCTTTGATAGTGGCAGCAAGAAGATTGAAAATATACTTCGAGTCACACCCAATTGAGGTGGTCACGGATCAACCACTTAAGAGGGTAATAGCAAGCCCAGTACTGTCAGGCAGGTTAACTACATGGGCCATAGAGCTGAGTGAGTTCCAGATAACCTTCATACCAAGGACAAGCATTAAGGCTCAGGCATTGGCAGACTTTATCAATGAATGCACGGACCCAACTGCAAGGATGGATGTCGCGGCCCCTGACGAGTTAAGATGCCCACAATGGATACTAAATGTGGATGGGGCCAAGAATAGTAAGGGATCAGGGGCAGGAATAGTCATTCAAGGTCCGAATAATGTAAAATTCAGCTATGCTCTGAGGTTCACCTTTTACACCACAAATAATGAAGCAGAGTATGAGGCTTTAATTGCAGGGTTACAGTTGGTACATAGTCTCGGGGTCAAAGAAGTCTCGGTGAAAGGTGATTCTAAATTGATGATGGATCAGATAAATGGCACATGCGAAGTCAAAAATGAGTCTTTGATGATGTATCAAGCCAAGGCCAAGATAGAGGCTAAGAGATTCAAACAAATCATCTTCCAACATGTGCCTCGGACAGAGAACCAAGACGCGGACTACCTATCCCAGTTAGCCACGGTATGGTATGAGGAACTACCTTCGGAGGTACTAATAGAAGTTCGAGACATACCGGCCCATCAGATTAATCAGATCTCTATAGTGTTGGACGAGGAAGAGGATTGGCGCACACCCATAGCCAAGTATCTACTCCATGAAGAGTTGCCACTAGATGAGACCAAGGCTCGCACTCTTAAGGCCAGGATACATAGGTTCCACATGATTGATGGTGAACTATATAAGAAATCGTGGGAAGGACCGTTGTTGTATTGTGTGGCTAGCAGGGACACAGGCAAAATATTGGCAGAGGTCCACAATGGATGGTGTGGCAGTCATATAGGCCAAGGAGCATTGGCATTAAAAGTCACTAGAAATGGGTATTTTTGGCCAACACTCAGGAGGGACGCGGTCGACTACGTTCGAAGATGCAATGCTTGCCAGAGACAAGGGGCCATATCACATTTGCCAGCCACGGCTATGACTCCAATCGTTACCCCGATTCCCTTTGCTATGTGGGGAATTGACTTGGTAGGAAAATTACCAAGAGCCAAAGGAAACGTGGAATACGTAATAGTGGCGGTGGATTATTTTTCTAAATGGGTAGAAGCCGCGCCAATGGCAAGAACGAAAGGAGATGATGTGGTAAAATTCATATGGAAATACATAATTACCAGGTATGGCGTGCCTAAAATCCTTGTTTCAGATAATGGCCCCCAGTTTGAAGGAAAAATACTAAGGGATTTCTGTGAAAAATATGAAATCGAGCAACGATTTGCCCCGGTATATTATCCCCAAGCCAATGGCCAAGTGGAAATGATGAATAGAGTAATCTTTAATGGGATAAAGAAAAACCTCATACAGGCCGAGACTACTCAAGGGGCCTGGTTGGACGAGTTACAAGTGGTATTGTGGTCGATGAGAACCACACCATCTAAGGCAACAGGTGAAACTCCTTACAGCCTGGTATATGGAGCCGAGGCATTACTCCCAGTGGAAGTAGGACTACCAACATTCAGGCAACGTGGTTTCGACGAGAAGGTCAATGAACAGAGGCTAAGGCAACAAATGGACTTCCTGGATGAACTCAGAGATCAGGCTTTGTATAAAACCCAACAATACAAAAGCCTCATGGCTCGGGCGTATAACAGACGGGTCCGAGGGAGACAGTTCAGAGTAGGGGATCTTGTCCTCAGACTATATTCAGCAGCCAATCCACGAGAGGTAAGCAAGTTAAGCCCTAACTGGGAGGGACCATACAGGGTTGCGAGTGTATTAGGCCCAGGAACATACAAGCTGGAAGAGCTTAATGGTGCACCAGTTCCCAGAACATGGCATGTCACGAAGTTGATTAAATTCTACATTTAGATAAATTGGGGGCAAATGATGGCAGGAAGAGACATGTATATTTTAATCAAGTCTAATAAATCGTTTGTTTATTTATGACAATGGTATACAGGGGCCTCGGCTATCCAACCTCCAACATGTGACTTACATCAGATAAGTCACTAGAGGTCACGACTATTCAACCTCCAACATGTGACTTACATCAGATAAGTCACTAGAGGTCTCGGCTATCCAACCTCCAACATGTGACTTACATCAGATAAGTCACTAGAGGTCTCGGCCATTCAACCTCCAACATGTGACTTACACCAGATAAGTCACTAGAGGTCTCGGCCATTCAACCTCCAACATGTGACTTACACCAGATAAGTCACTAGAGGTCACGACTATTCGACCTCCAACATGTGACTTACATCAGATAAGTCACTAGAGGTCTCGGCTATTCAACCTCCAACATGTGACTCACATCAGATAAGTCACTAGAGGTCTCGGCCATTCAACCTCCAACATGTGACTTACATCAGACAAGCCACAAGAGGTCTCGGTTATTTCAACCCCAAACACGTGAAAAGATACCGAGGATATTTACTTAGATTATATACATACATTGCAATAATATATTCTCATATCAGAATTCAAAAAAATATTGTTGCAAAGGGGGCCGGGTGTATACATGTAAGATCAGAACAAGAGTGAAATCAGTCATATATTATGAAAAGCCAGGTGAATACAAGAGATAGGTTACATAGGGGGATCAGTTGGGATGGGGAGAGCCTTCAGTTTCTTGAACTCCTCAATAAGCTCAACAAGCCCCGGACATTTCTCAGAGTTCACTGAAGCAAACTCAGAAAGAATGCAAGCTTGGTTCTTCAGGACATGATGGCGAAGAGCAGGACTCTTCATGAAAGCCTTCACTTGCTCCTGGACGGTGCCAGGGATGGAGTTCTTTAGGTCCACGGCCGATTTAGCCAACGAGCCAGCCCTCTTCTTCCAGGTCTCGATGGACTTTTCAGACGACTCAGCTTTAGCCTCGGCAGCCACCAGCTGAGCGTGTTTGTCTCTCAGAAGCGAAGCTGCTTCCTCTTTCTGTTTGGACAGTTCAGCTTGAAGAAGAGTGGCACGTTTCTTCTCAGCATGAGCCATCGCCTCCTGCTCCTTCGCCGCATCCTTCCATGATTGGGCGAGAGTTTGGTTAGCATCGGCCGTGGCTTCGGCCTTCTTCAGCTTATCTTCCAAATCTTCACAAACTAGCTCCAATTGACGAGCTCTTCTTCCCAGCACAAAGACCCCATTCATCGTCTGGAAAAAGATAGAAGGTTAGACTTAGAAGAACAAAAGGAAGAAAAGTAATGGAAAGAGAGAGTACGAACCTTCAGGTGATGATGTAGAACTTCGGCACTTAAGTCCGTGGCATCATCAATCTCCTCGTAAGGTTTACATTCACCTTGCAGCATAAGAGGTTTGATTGCCTTCAGACTATCTTGAGGGTGGCCCCATTCCGAGTCCTTTTCCACGATTAAGGCAGCCCCGGGTAATATGTAGGGAGGAGGCATGAAGGTCATACTGTACCGCACATCAACGGCTTTCCCATCAGGGCGAAAGAGGGAATCACGGATACCTCCTCGGGTGACCCGAGTAGTAGTACTTCCATCCTCTCCCTGAATAGGACCTTCTTTATTTGAAGGTGCCAGCTCAGGACCCCGGCTTCCCTTACTCTTCTTGGCCTGAGAATCCCGATTGGCCGCAACCTTCTTCCTCTTTAAAGTATTGGAGGGAGGGACAGGAGGAACTTTCTTTCCCTTCTCCTTAGGAGGACCCTCGGGAACAGATGGAGGAGGTATAGTTTGTATAGGCACAGGCTCGACCCTTGCAGCTCCGGCCATTGGACTTTGTATAGGCACGGGAAGGGAAGGAGCCTTGTCCCCAAACATAGCCTCAAAATCGAGACTGAGATGGGAAGGGGCAGTCAACGCCGCGTCCGTCACTTCATCTGAGAAAATAAATACAAGTCATTAATCACGGGTGAAAGAAAGACACCGGTTAAAAGAAGATGAGTAAACAAAGAGGAAGTACCCCAAGTAACGGTACGGGAAAAGCGTTTATCTACTATCCCAGCCAGCATGAGACTACCCTCGTCACAAAAGGTATTCCAAGGTAACGGAACCTTAAAGGCTGTACGAAGAATTTCAAGGCTACGTTTGTCCTCCTCAGAACTCTTATACTTCTTGAGGCCATGGTTAAGGGTTTTCGGTTGCCATCGACGAGGTACACCTACGCCAAAGTTCCCCTTTACTAAACACCATACCCGATGATAAAAATTATCGGAGACTTTGCTGGGCCGTGGGGAACTCAAGAAGGCACAATCCTTCATGGCAGAAAAATAATATTGTCCTTTGTGCGTAGCTGAGTACATCAAGCGGAAAAGACCTACGGTGGGAACTACCCCCGCCCTGGCACAAGCTACTTGGAAGATGGTCAATATGACGTGACCCATAACTGTTATTTGACCAGGGGCCGAAGGAAGTATTCTAAGGATATCCTGTACAAAAGGGGTCAAGGGGAGCCTAAAACCTACATTTAAAGAAAGAATGTGCAAGGGGGTATATCCGTCCTCATGTGTTAAGAAAGTCTCACCCTCATAAGGAAAACGAATAATAAAAGAAGGTGGGATGTTATAAAACAGGCGAACATTAAGCAAGTTTAATCGAGGGTCCACAGGGAGGGAGTCCGCTATGAAGGTGGGTTCCTTACCATCAGCAAACAGTAAATGCAACAAGTCCTCCTCGGAAAGTTGTTCATTTTCCCTTACGGCCACATCTGAAGCCGCAGCTTCTTGAGTACCCGAAGTGTTGGCCGAGTAAACAGCAGCTGAAGGAGAGGAGGTTGTAGCTGGTGGGCTACGGTGGACTACAGGTAAAGGGGACGCGAGGTTAGGGGGAGGATTATTTAACATCTCCTGAAACTCAGGATCGTCTTCAGCCGTAGCATCTACTCTCGGGGGAGACACTTCCAGTAATGAATCCCCAGAACTCTCGGAAGTGTGTTCTTCAACAGTCGGAGGTTTAGAAACAAGGGGATTCACATCTCCGGGAGGAGAAGGAGCTTGAGAACCCGCGGGCTCTGATGAAACGGGAATATTGACCTGTAAATTCGAAGACTAGAATTACAACAAGTCATATCAGGCCAATCAATTATGCGGACGAACAGCGAAGGGGCATACCTCGGTCCTTGTAGTATCAGTAGGGGGGTAAGCCGCGGGGGTGGTTCCGTCCATAATGGTTTCTACAAGAAAGGAAAAGAATGAGACTAGATACTTGTCCAAAATATAGTCCAAAGGACACTAACACAAAATTAAAACAAAAGGAGTCATTGGCAGATCAAAGTGAAGAATTTGAAAGGGTTTTTAGGGGGAAAATGAAGAACAACTAAAAGAGAAGAAAACGGTTCGTCTTCATTCCACATCACATTTCTTCACTAATCAGCCAGATATTTAAGTAACCACCAGTTCAAGGATATTCCGATCACAACACAGAGAATAACCACCGTGCTCCGGAGAAGTCCACCGTCAAATTAAGGTTTCCGGCGGGGAAAACAAGAAGAAATCTGGCCACGAACCAGGGTAACATCTTACGAATAA
Source organism: Echium plantagineum (assembly GCA_003412495.2). NCBI lineage: Eukaryota > Viridiplantae > Streptophyta > Magnoliopsida > Boraginales > Boraginaceae > Echium > Echium plantagineum. Next base: position 29,840,367 of record CM016563.1, on the reverse strand, counting down.
ATTAAAACAGTAAAAGGGAGGAACTTACCAAAGAAGAGTCAAAAGATTGATGAAAGAGCAGAGAACAAGGGCAAGGTGAGGAAGACGATGTAAATTAAAATTTCAGAAGGGAGATAATGTGGAAGAAGTACAAATGAGGGGTTTCACTCCCTTTTATAGAACTCAAGTACGACCTCTCACCTTCTGGAGTGTTCCTGTACTGACACGTGTCACGATGGCGGATATCCCAATACGATGTCTCGAAATGTCTGAGCAAACCAGAGTTTATCTCCTCGTCTTCATCCATCCTCCATGGGCGCGCAGGCAGATAGATTCCAAACGACCAGATAAAAGGGGCAATGATGTAACCCTAATCTCAGATGTCTCGCGGGCCTCGACCCAAATATCTGGGCTCGGCCCAGAGCTCATCAAGAGGGCTTCTCGCCATTAAGTTGTCCACGTAAGTGATACTCTAGAGGGTCCATCCTAGCGTGGATCCAAGATCATTAATGAGAATCCAGTTCAAGCCCATCAGTACACTCAAGTACTCTGGATGAAGGACACTTGTCTCACATCCAGCCATCAAGGTACTATCTTTCTCTCTCCTATATCTATATATAGGAGACACAATCAGTAGGAGAAGGTACATTACTTTTAGTCCTTTAAATATCATATAGTACTCAGACACTCGCCGGACTCTTACTAACTTAAGCATCGGAGTGTCTGTGACCGGAAACGGTCACGCTTTCAGGTGAACCCGAAGCTTTGAGGACGGATCACTGGCTCCCAAGGCGCGGCCTTCAGGAAAGAGAACCATCTCCACTAGGCTGTTCAAGGTCACACCTGACTCTGTAACTTCAGTTGGACGAAGCCCTGGTCTCGGTCCATTACCCGAGACTCCAATTGAGACTCGTCCATCAGATACCAATAACTTTTTTGTCATAATATTATTGTTTATGGTCCATTTTTATTCTTTCAATTGGCTAACATTTGATAATTGAATTTGATTAGTTATACGAACAAGATTATGAGGTAGAATCTATTTAAGTTTTAATTGGTTTACTATAGTCTATATGTGAGGATTGCCCCGGCGACCTCGAACGGCGGCCACAGTGCTGCGCACTCTCCACCAAATACGAGGAGCAACCCAGTGACTTCAAGACCTCCGACAAACCAGCAGCAGCTTCGTCTCCGAGACTCCGACCAGCTGTGTCTCCGGCGACCTCCGTTATGTAGCTCAGACGGTCTTCTCCGTCGATTTCTCAGCAACTCCGCCGGCCTCCCTCGGTCCCTCTCATAGATTTGAACAAATTGTGGCTTATGTTGCAGACCTCTTGTTGGTGGTGGCTTATGTTGCACACATGTGCTTGGTGGCTCCAAAACTCTTTCTACTTTCCTTGGCTTTTTTCTTGTTGCAATTTTAGAAATTGGATGGTCTCATCGAATAGTAAATCACTATTCCTAAATAGTGATTTTGAGAATTGTAATGACTATTTTACCTCTTTCAATTAATTTCCTCAATTACTACACTTCCAAATATGGGGCAAAATAGTCATTTATTGAATAGTAATTCACTATTCTGGTGTGTATAACAGATCAGCTCCAAATGCTTGATTAAAAACTTGTTTTTGGAGTTAATCGAATAGCCTAGTAGAAAAGGCCCTTGCTAGCGACCAAAAGGTCGTGAGTTCGAAACTCACCTCATCGCTAATTTACAAAAAAAAATAAAAAAATGGCTTTTGGAATTTCTTCAAATTTTCACTTTTTTCCCATTAAGTTTGATACGAAAAGACAAAAGTGCCCTGAAGAATCAAACAACAATAATTGACAAACTATGAACATATAAATAAGACATCTAATGCTCTGTAATTTGCCAAACGAAAAAGTGGGCTTTTCATTGATTGATATGCAGAATATATACAATGATCCTAATGTTAACTGCTACTCCTACAAACATGCAAACAGGGGTAATTCAAATACATAAAGATAACTGGCTATTAATGATATAACTGTCTAAGAAAGCATGCATGATCATGCACACACGTAAGTTCCTAATGCAATCCTAAATGAGCTTCTAAACTATTTTTTAACATCCTCCCTTAATGTGAACTGTGAGAACAGTTTAGATTACATCCAATTCATTGCACAGTCCCAACTCCTTTCTAAACTTCAGAAACAGATCTTTCTTTAGTGGTTTGGTCATGATATCAGCTGTTTGATGAAGTGTCCCACAGAATGTCAAAGCAATTTTCTTCTCTTTACTCAGATTTTTCAAGAAGTGAAATCTCACATCTATGTGTTTGCTTCTCCCATGCATCACATGATTCTTAGATAACTTAATTGTTGAGTTGTTGTCACACTTTATTTCAACAGAGTCATCCACCTTGTGATCAATTTCATCCAGAACTCTTTTCATCCATATGGCCTGACAGGCACATAATGCAGCAACAATAAACTCAGCTTCTGTGCTTGAGAGTGTCACAATAGGTTGTTTTTTAGAGCTTCAAGCAACAGCACCACCACTGATTAGAAATACATAGCCAGATGTACTCTTCCTGTCAGTTTTATCTCCTGCAAAGTCATTGTCAGTATAGACTTGCAAATTCCCTCAATTGACTGATCTTTTGTAGTATATTCTTAGCCTTGTGCTGTTGGAAATTGATGTGTCAATTTCCTCAATTAGTGCCCGTGAACTATATCATCTATATATACGGTTCAACAACCGATAGTTATCTGAACTATCAGTAGTCTCACCCGAGATAATGCCGGGGGTCATCGAATGGTAGACTAGGCTCTCACGATGATCTTCGGGATTCGTGTATACGGTCTTATACGTTGAATCCCGATGCCTTCGTTACTCGGGCTATGAGGTCACACACTTAACAATTACCGAAGATACTTTCGAATAATGACCCGAAAGTGAATAAGGGATTTGATCCATATTGAGGAATTTCGGTTCGATCGAGATCGTGTCCCGACCGAACCGATGGTGCGCCCGGAATTGGTTCCGGACACACCATTTGGGGTTTATGTATATATATATGTGAGATATATATATATATTATCATTTATTGAAATGATTTAATTAATAAATTAATTAAATAAGATATGATTTAATTAATTAATTAAGATTAATTAATTCCATCATCATGAATGGTTGACATCTTGGTGGCTACTTTATGCCTTGGGAAGGCTTTGTAAGTCTTGGGAAGAACTCTTGTAAGAGAATCTTCCATGGACCAAGAGGCATTAACCATATGGATGGTTAATGTGTTTGTTTAGTGTATAATGTGTTTCATCATCCATTCTATATCATAAGATGATATAGAATGGGTAGAGAATCAAGCTAAGTATCACACAACTCTTGTTAGAGAACAAAAACAAACACACACACTTCATCTTCAAACCCTCTAGCAAAACTCTAAGTGTTAGAGTATAGAAATTGTTCTATAGTTTGCTATAGTAGTTAGACTACACACTCCTCAATAACACACACTAGTCCAAGTGTGTCTTATTGCTATCTAAGGTATTGGTGTGGACTATTTCATAGTAGTTCCATATCACCTTGGTGATAGAAATTTCTTCAAGAAGAAAGCAAGGAGCAAGGTGTGGGGATAAGCACTTGAAGATCATATCGCTTCCGCTCACGCTTCAAAGGTATATCTTTCTAGCCACACTCTTTGATTATGTTAGTTGTAGCATATTCACACTATCTTTAAACATACTTCTATGAGCTAGTTCTATTGTGTAAGTTCTAACGATCAACGAATTAGGGTTTTCTAGACATATGAACTATCGTAGTTCATTGTGTCTTGCAACCCCGGGATAATCCAAGATGGTATCATGAGCTATATTACACGTTTAACATGTTCTAGAAGTGTTTAAAGTAGTACCATATAGTATATATGTCGATATATGAACCGTAGCCGATTTTCGTATTTGGAAAACCCTCCCCGACAAAACCTAAGTTCCGCGTTAGTCCAGGCAAGCCAAGGACACGGCTCCACTGGAACGCGCACCCTCGGCTTTCCGTGGATAAGGAACGCCTTGGCCCGAAGCCTGGTGCGGCCCCCCTGGACGCGTCCATGCACGTCCAAAGTCATTTGATGATTTCGAAACAAAACGAATCGATTAAGTCCAAAGTCATTTGATGATTATGGACGTTTTCGGTTTGTTATGGGTGATTTAGAGATTGTTTTGGAAATAATCTTATAAGTCCAAAATATTCTTTGAGAAGTTTAAAATAGTTTAAAATTAGCATGTATGTCAAAGTGTTGATTTTATCCTATCGGTACTAATTAAATTGTTAATTGAGTATCGAAAGGAAGTTTGTGGTTTGAGTTATTATGAATTTCAAACCTTAAACTTATGCTAAGTCTCTTTGAATGTAATTGGGTTATTAGTTCAAAATGTTGAACTTATGGTAAAACTTCCGATAATTGGCTATGTTAGTTGTTGGACAACTAAAGGTTATGATATGCATATATGACTATGATTCACATTATTTGAATGTGAGTATGTGTGTGAGTTGTGTGTTGCTTGTGTGTTTTATTCCATTCCTAGCATGTTTATGTGTTTTATGTATAATGTGTTATACATATATAAACTGTAGTCTGAATGGAATGGGGATTTGATATGGCCTAGTATTTATTCGAAATACAGTCTGCGTACTGTCCTTGATATTGAAATACGACGCATGTGTCGTTTTAAATTATTGTATTGTTATTTCTTTTTCGCGGCGCATGTGCCATTTAATGCGAAAGTTGATTATGTAACAAGACATGAAGAGATGGACTTGGAGCATGGCGATGTCCAAGAAGACGGAGACCAAGGACTTAGTTTAGAACTAGTTAGACTAGTTTTATTTAATGTCTTTTAGGCCATATCACGTCCCTTTAAAGTGTTTATTGTTCATGCCATGTTTCATGCTTACATATATTTTCTTGAAGTATATGTATTGTTGGAAATTGATGTGTCAATTTCCTCAATTAGTGCCCGTGAACTATATCATCTATATATACGGTTCAACAACCGATAGTTATCTGAACTATCAGTAGTCTCACCCGAGATAATGCCGGGGTCATCGAATGGCAGACTAGGCTCTCACGATGATCTTCGGGATTCGTGTATACGGTCTTATACGCTGAATCCCGATGCCTTCGTTACTCGGGCTATGAGGTCACACACGTAACAATTACCGAAGATACTTTCGAGTAGTGACCCGAAAGTGAATAAGGGATTTGATCCATATTGAGGAATTTCGGTTCGATCGAGATCGTGTCCCGACCGAACCGATGGTGCGCCCGGAATTGGTTCCGGACACACCATTTGGGGTTTATGTATATATATATATATGTGAGATATATATATATATATTATCATTTATTGAAATGATTTAATTAATTAATGAATTAATTAAATAAGATATGATTTAATTAATTAATTAAGATTAATTAATTCCATCATCATGAATGGTTGACATCTTGGTGGCTACTTTATGCCTTGGGAAGGCTTTGTAAGTCTTGGGAAGAACTCTTGTAAGAGAATCTTCCATGGACCAAGAGGCATTAACCATATGGATGGTTAATGTGTTTGTTTAGTGTATAATGTGTTTCATCATCCATTCTATATCATAAGATGATATAGAATGGGTAGAACATCAATCTAAGTCTTGCATATCTCTTGCTAGAGAACACAAGAACACAAACAAACACACTTCATCTTCAACCTCAACCCTCTAGCAAAACTCTAAGTGTTAGAGTATAGAAATTGTTCTATAGTTTGCTATAGTAGTTAGACTACACACTCCTCAATAACACACACTAGTCCAAATGTGTCTTATTGCTATCTAAGGTATTGGTGTGGACTATTTCATAGTAGTTCCATATCACCTTGGTGATAGAAATTTCTTCAAGAAGAAAGCAAGGAGCAAGGTGTGGGGATAAGCGCTTAAAGATTGACATAGCTTCCGCTCACGCTTCAAAGGTATAACTTTGTAGCACTACTCTTTTATATGTTATTTGTAGCATATTCACACTACCTTTAAACATATACTTCTATGAGCTAGTTTCATTGTGTAAGTTCTAACGATCAATGAATTAGGGTTGTATGACATATGAACTATCGTAGTTCATCGTGTCTTGCAACCCCGGGATATTCCAACATGGTATCAGAGCTATATTACACGTTTAACATGTTCTAGAAGTGTTTAAAGTAGTACCATATAGTATATATGTCGATATATGAACCGTAGCCGATTTTCGTATTCGGAAAACCCTCCCCGACAAAACCTAAGTTTCGCGTGAGTCCAGGAAAGCCAAGGACACGGCTCCACTGGAACGCGCACCCTCGGCTTTCCCTGGATACGGAACGCCTTGGCCCGAAGCCTGGTTCGGCCCCCCTAGACGCGTCCATGCACGTCCAAAGTCATTTGATGATTTCGAAACAAAACAAATCGATTAAGTCCAAAGTCATTTGATGATTATGGACGTTTTCGGTTTGTTATGGGTGACTTAGAGATTGTTTTCATTCCGGAAATAATCTTATAAGTCCAAAACATTCTTTGAGAAGTTTAAAATAGTTTAAAATTAGCATGTATGTCAAAATTTAGCTCTTCCAACATAAGATCGTCTTATGGCGAGTCTTGTGGAGGTAAGTGGGAGCACTTTGATTTTATCCAATCGGTACTAATTAAATTGATTAATTGAGTATCGAAAGGAAGTTTGAGGTTTGAATTATTATGAATTTCAAACCTTAACAAATATAACTTATGCTAAGTCTCTTTGAATGAAATCGGGTTATTAGTTCAATATGTTGAACTTATGATAGAACTTCCTAAAATTGGCTAAGTTAGTTGTTGGACAACTAAAGGTTATGATATGCATGTATGACTATGTTCACATTATTTGAATGTGAGTATGTGTGTGAGTTGTGTGTTGCTTGTGTGTTTTATTCCATTCCTAGCATGTTTATGTGATTTATGTATAATGTGTTATGCATATATAAACTGTAGTCTGAATGGAATGGGGATTTGATATGGCCTAGTATTTATTCGAAATACAGTCTGCGTACTGTCCTTGATATTGAAATACGACGCATGTGTCGTTTTACATTCTTGTATTGTCATTTCTTTTTCGCGGCGCATGTGCCATTTAATGCGAAAGTTGATTATGTAACAAGACATGAAGAGACGGACTTGGAGCATGGCGATGTCCAAGAAGACGGAGACCAAGGACTTAGTTTAGAACTAGTTAGACTAGTTTTATTTAATGTTCTTTAGGCCATATCACGTCCCTTTAAAGTGTTTATTATTCATGCCATGTTTCATGCTTACATATATTTTCTTGAAGTATATGTATACCTTATGTGATATGCATGAAATGTGGATTACATGTTTAATCTAAATCCCTCCACGTAATAATTAAGTGTTTGCCAAACCTAAGTTCAAAGTTGTCAAACTTTCCTACGTTTCGGGTGGATCATCCCTAGATGGGCACTTTGATTCATAGGAATAGGAGGCAATGGGATTACATGCGCTACAGGTTAGCCCATCGAACCGGCAAATGTAATCCATCCCTTTATGGTGAACTAAGGTTGCTTAAAACGTGGCTACAGGTTAGCCCATCGAACCGGCCCGTTTGGCAAAGGAAGTCTATAGTGTCTTAAAACGACTAGTGATAGACGCCAAGAGTCATATATAATCATTGGATGATTGATATATGATAGTCTAGTAGAACTTACCCATGGATTGGACTATGAGGATGATTGCGTGTGCCGCTCATACCCAAGTCCGTGGGGTCTTGGTATACTTGTACACTTCGAGGGGTTGTTGGTACTCGTATTATTATTTTCAAGCATGCTTTACTTGTATCGTATGTTTTACATATAAATTAAACTGAACGTCGTTTCATACTCGCATGTTTTAGATGGCAACTGCTAAGAAATCAACTTCAAACTCACTCCGATCTACACTTGAGAAGTGTAAACTCAATGGCAATAACTTCAACGACTGGTCTCGTAACTTGAGAATCGTTCTCAAGCACGAGAGAGTCGAATATGTTCTTAAGGAAGAACTTCCTCCTCCACCCCATGACGATGCCGATGAGCTAGAACGTGGTGCATATGATGTACACGTGGACGATGCATTGGATGTCCAATGTCTCATGCTGGCCAACATGGAACCGAATCTTCAGATTCAGTTCGAAAATGTGGCAGCATATGACATGTACTGCAGACTGGAACAGATGTTCCAGAAGCGGGCAAGAAATGAGCGGTACGAAGCTGTTTGTGCCCTCATGGATTGCAAACTATCCAATGGTCAACAGGCCAGTCCTCATGTTCTCAAGATGATTGGGATCATCGAGAGACTTGAGTCTTTGGGAACTCAGTTTTCCAAGGATTTGGCTGTTGACATAATCCTCCGTTCCCTTCCTGACAAGTTTGGTAACTTTGTCATGAACTTCAACATGCATGACTTCGATAAGTCGTTGTCGGAGTTGCATAACATGATCAGCACGGCTGATACTGCGTTGAAGGGTGGGAAGAGCTCTACCCCTACTTCCTCTGTTCTGATGATTCAGAACAAGAAGGCCTTTAAGAAAGGCAAGGGGAAATGGAAGGGAAAGGCCAAGACTAGAACAGTCAAGGCCCAGACTTCCAAAACTCCGGCTAAAGGTCCTAAGGGGACTGACCAGTGTCATTATTGTAATACACCTGGTCACTGGAAGAGGAACTGCAAGAAGTACCTCGAAGATAAGAAGAGTGGGACTCTTCCGACAGGTATATTCGTTATTGAAGCTTTCATCACCTCCAATAACTCTACTTGGGTACTTGACTCAGGATGTGGTTCTCATATTTGTCGAAATATGCAGGTACTACATGACAGTAGAGCCCTTCGGAAGGGAGAGGTGGACTTGCGGGTAGGCAATGGAGCAAAGGTTGCTGCAGTTGCCGTGGGCAAGATAGATTTAAAACTACCATCCGGGATGGTCTTAGTTTTAAATAATGTATATTGTATTCCTACTATTTCTAGAAATATTATTTCCATATCTGTTTTGAACAATGATGGTTTTACCATCCTTATGGAAAGGAATATATGTTCTATTAATCGTGATGGTTTACTTTATGCAAAAGCTTCAAACCAAAATGGTCTTTTCATACTAGATGAGGACCATGAGGTATATAACGTAAATATTAAAAGGAACAAGCCTAACGACTTGAATCCTACCTACCTATGGCATTGCAGACTTGGTCATATAAATGAAAATCGCATCAAGAAACTCCACGAAAGTGGAATTATTGAGTCACTTGATTTTGAATCATATGACCAATGCGAATCATGCCTTTTGGGCAAGATGACCAAATCACCTTTCACTGGAACGAGTGAAAGGGCAAGTGATTTATTGGGGATAATACATACTGATGTATGTGGTCCAATGAACACTCCTGCAAGAGGTGGTTTTCCCTACTTCATTACCTTCACGGATGACTTTAGCCGTTATGGCTATGTCTATCTAATGAAGCACAAGAGTGAAGCCTTTGAAAAGTTCAAAGAATTCCAAAATGAATTAGAGAATCAACTCGGCAAGACTATTAAGACTCTTCGATCCGATCGAGGAGGCGAATATATGAGCCACGAGTTTGACGCTCATCTTAGAGATTGTGGAATTGTTTCATAACTCACACCAGCCGGAACACCACAACATAATGGTGTGTCCGAAAGGAGGAATCGCACTCTGTTAGACCGTTTGCGATCCATGATGAGTCGAACCGACCTACATGTCAGCTTCTGGGGTTACGCGTTGCAAACTGCCGCACTTACCTTAAATAATTGTCCAACCAAGTCAGCTGAGAAAGTACCATATGAGATGTGGTTTGGGAAACGTCCCAAGATTAGCTTCCTCAGGGTTTGGGGTTGCTTGGCCTACGTCAAGAAATTGAACGTAGACAAGCTAGGCCCAAAGGCTGACTTGTGCCATTTCATTGGTTATCCAAAGGAAACCAAAGGGTATTATTTCTACCTTAAGCCAGAAAATAAGATTTTCGTGGCTAGGACAACACATTTCCTTGAGAAAGAGTTCTTATCAGGAAATGTCAGAAATACGGTACAACTTAAAGAAGTTCAAGATGATGAGCCGAATGAGTTAATGAACTCATTCGACACGTTTAATGAGCAAGTTGAGTTGTCGAACTCAAGAAACTCATTGAATGAGAGAGATGGGTTATTGAACCCAAGTGTCTCATCAAATGAGCAAGTCGAGTTAACGAACTCGGCAGGCTCACTTCAGGAAGTAGATCCTCCATTCATGATAGATCCTATCTTGGACTCTAGATCCACGTAGATGAAACTCCTGAAGAAGTACCGACCCTTAGGAAATCCAGTAGGACTCGTCATGTTCCCGATAGATGGTATGGGAAATCCTTCTTGATAGAAGACGACGAGCCTTATACTTATGGAGCCGCAATGAAAGGGCCAGATAGCGAGTCATGGCTTGAAGCCATGAAATCCGAGATAGACTCTATGTACCAGAATGATGTCTGGACATTGGTTCACTTACCCGAAGGTGCTAGACCTATCGAGTGTAAGTGGGTCTTTAAGAAAAAGCTTGATAAAGATGGAAATGTCCATGTTTACAAGGCTAGACTAGTGGCGAAGGGTTTCAAACAAATTCATGGTATTGACTATGATGAAACCTACTCACCGGTAGTCATGTTCAAGTCTATTCGGATCCTCTTAGCCATTGCCGCATATTATGATTATGAGATATGGCAAATGGATGTAAAGACCGCTTTTCTTAATGGAAACCTTGGGGAGGATGTGTACATGACACAACCTCCAGGCTTTACATGTCCAAAAGGACCTAAGAAGGTATGTAAGCTTCAGAGATCCATTTATGGACTCAAGCAAGCTTCTCGCAGTTGGAACCTTCGATTCAATGAAGCAATTAAAGAATTTGGCTTCATTCAGAATGAGGAGGATGCTTGTGTATACAAGAAGGTAAGTGGGAGCCACATTGCATTTATAGTCTTGTATGTAGATGACATACTGATCATTGGAAACAACAAACCACTCCTTGAGTCAGTCAAGAGATGGTTGTGTAAGTGTTTCTCGATGAAGGACTTAGGAGAGGCGCAGTATATCCTTGGAATCAAGATATATCGGGATCGAGCCAATAGGTTGATTGGCCTGAGACAGGACACTTATATTGATAAGGTTCTGAGACGATTCGATATGATCGATTCCAAAAGGGGAATACTACCTATGACAACTGGCAGTATTCTCGGCAAAAGTCAGTGCCCCACCACTGACGTCGAGAAGGAGAACATGAGTAGAGTCCCGTATGCTTCAGCCATAGGATCTATCATGTATGCCATGTTGTGCACTAGACCAGACGTATCGTACGCTCTGAGTCTGACCAGCCGATATCAAGCGAATCCAGGCAACAACCATTGGACCGCTGTGAAATCTATCCTTAAGTACTTGAGAAGGACTAAGGATATGTTTCTGGTATATGGCGGAGATGAGGAGTTGATTGCAACAGGTTTCACCGATGCCAGTTTCCAAACCGATCGAGACGATTTTCGTTCTCAAACCGGGTTTGTATTCTGCCTGAACGGTGGAGCCATCTGTTGGAAGAGTTCCAAGCAGGACACAGTTGCAGATTATACTACGGAGGCCGAGTACATTGCAGCTTCTGAAGCAGCCAAGGAGGCATGTTGGCTTAAGAAGTTTATGACTGAGCTTGGGGTAGTTCCTAGCGTTGATGGTCCAATTGAGTTGTTATGTGATAACACTGGAGCCATAGCACAGGCTAAGGAACCCAGGGCTCATCATAAGTCCAAGCATGTCCTCAGGAAGTATCACCTCGTCCGTGAAATGTTCCGGAGAGGTGACTTCAAAGTATCCAAAGTAGATACAGACGACAACGCAACTGATCCCTTGACTAAACCATTGCCTCAGACCAAACATGAGTTCCATACTTCAGCTATTGGACTTAGACTTAGGTCTGAGTGGTCTTAGTCTTAGTGGGAGCTTTATTTCAGTTTATTTGATTTATATGTATGAAGTATACTTTCGTAAAACTCTTATTGTTGAATAAAAGTATTACTTCTTGTTTAATTGATTGCCTATTCTTTTATAGCACTTGAATAAACAATTGAATATTTAATCATAGTTGTATGATAAATATTTTAATTCCCATGTAATCACGAGTTCTTGAAGAGGAGCCAATAAGTGTATTGGCTAAGGAACCCCTTTTTCAAGACAAGAACTGTGGTGATTACATTGTCCCTAGTGGTGTGTCCCAGCGTTTTGGGAACGGACACAACCAAACTAGTGTGTAATGATTCGTTTGACTTTGTTTCTTAAGTCAAAAGGATGGTCCAAATCATTACATGGGTTCATTGTCAAGAGAGTCTTGACATGGTACTGGACAGTGACCGTTGTGAAATTATAGAAGAGATCTTGTGTCCTATATTTCACACGAGCCATATGATAGAGGTTCTGAGACCTACATGCATATCATTCTCATGCTACGTGAGCATGAGGCTTTGACTACTTCCGGACCCATCCGTTACTGGTGGTAATGGAGTACGTTGGGTCTTATGTGAATGTAGTGGTGAGATGATCGGTGATGCATTGGTAGGGTCTTTGTCCACCCTGGTATACAGGGAAGGTTTTTCTGGCCACTCGGAGAGTGAGTCTTACTTATGAATTCACCCGTTATGAACGGGAGTGAGACTATCTCGTGTTCCGAGAAATTATGTCATAGGAGTTGGCGACACGCTTTCTTGCTTTAGCCTATGACGAAAACCGAGGACAAAGGGAATCATGTGACAAGGATGCAAGTGTACATCCAAGACATTGGTAATAGTCCAAGGGCAAGTGGGAGTGTTGGAAATTGATGTGTCAATTTCCTCAATTAGTGCCCGTGAACTATATCATCTATATATACGGTTCAACAACCGATAGTTATCTGAACTATCAGTAGTCTCACCCGAGATAATGCCGGGGTCATCGAATGGCAGACTAGGCTCTCACGATGATCTTCGGGATTCGTGTATACGGTCTTATACGCTGAATCCCGATGCCTTCGTTACTCGGGCTATGAGGTCACACACGTAACAATTACCGAAGATACTTTCGAGTAGTGACCCGAAAGTGAATAAGGGATTTGATCCATATTGAGGAATTTCGGTTCGATCGAGATCGTGTCCCGACCGAACCGATGGTGCGCCCGGAATTGGTTCCGGACACACCATTTGGGGTTTATGTATATATATATATATGTGAGATATATATATATATATTATCATTTATTGAAATGATTTAATTAATTAATGAATTAATTAAATAAGATATGATTTAATTAATTAATTAAGATTAATTAATTCCATCATCATGAATGGTTGACATCTTGGTGGCTACTTTATGCCTTGGGAAGGCTTTGTAAGTCTTGGGAAGAACTCTTGTAAGAGAATCTTCCATGGACCAAGAGGCATTAACCATATGGATGGTTAATGTGTTTGTTTAGTGTATAATGTGTTTCATCATCCATTCTATATCATAAGATGATATAGAATGGGTAGAACATCAATCTAAGTCTTGCATATCTCTTGCTAGAGAACACAAGAACACAAACAAACACACTTCATCTTCAACCTCAACCCTCTAGCAAAACTCTAAGTGTTAGAGTATAGAAATTGTTCTATAGTTTGCTATAGTAGTTAGACTACACACTCCTCAATAACACACACTAGTCCAAGTGTGTCTTATTGCTATCTAAGGTATTGGTGTGGACTATTTCATAGTAGTTCCATATCACCTTGGTGATAGAAATTTCTTCAAGAAGAAAGCAAGGAGCAAGGTGTGGGGATAAGCGCTTAAAGATTGACATAGCTTCCGCTCACGCTTCAAAGGTATAACTTTGTAGCACTACTCTTTTATATGTTATTTGTAGCATATTCACACTACCTTTAAACATATACTTCTATGAGCTAGTTTCATTGTGTAAGTTCTAACGATCAATGAATTAGGGTTGTATGACATATGAACTATCGTAGTTCATCGTGTCTTGCAACCCCGGGATATTCCAACATGTATACCTTATGTGATATGCATGAAATGTGGATTACATGTTTAATCTAAACCCCTCCACGTAATAATTAAGTGTTTGCCAAACCTAAGTTCAAAGTTGTCAAACTTTCCTACGTTTCGGGTGGATCATCCCTAGATGGGCACTTTGATTCATAGGAGTAGGAGGCAATGGGATTACATGCGCTACAGGTTAGCCCATCGAACCGGCAAATGTAATCCATCCCTTTATGGTGAACTAAGGTTGCTTAAAACGTGGCTACAGGTTAGCCCATCGAACCGGCCCGTTTGGCAAAGGAAGTCTATAGTGTCTTAAAACGACTAGTGATAGACGCCAAGAGTCATATATAATCATTGGATATTTGATATATGATAGTCTAGTAGAACTTACCCATGGATTGGACTATGAGGATGATTGCGTGTGCCGCTCATACTCAAGTCCGTGGGGTCTTGGTATACTTGTACAATTCGAGGGGTTGTTGGTACTCGTATTATTGTTTCAAGCATGCTTTACTTGTATCGTATGTTTTACATATAAATTAAACTGAACGTCGTTTCATACTCGCATGTTTTAGATGGCAACTGCTAAGAAATCAACTTCAAACTCACTCCGATCTACACTTGAGAAGTGTAAACTCAATGGCAATAACTTCAACGACTGGTCTCGTAACTTGAGAATCGTTCTCAAGCACGAGAGAGTCGAATATGTTCTTAAGGAAGAACTTCCTCCTCCACCCCATGAGGATGCCGATGAGCTAGAACGTGGTGCATATGATGTACACGTGGACGATGCATTGGATGTCCAATGTCTCATGCTGGCCAACATGAAACCGAATCTTCAGATTCAGTTCGAAAATGTGGCAGCATATGACATGTACTGCAGACTGGAACAGATGTTCCAGAAGCGGGCAAGAAATGAGCGGTACGAAGCTGTTTGTGCCCTCATGGATTGCAAACTATCCAATGGTCAACAGGCCAGTCCTCATGTTCTCAAGATGATTGGGATCATCGAGAGACTTGAGTCTTTGGGAACTCAGTTTTCCAAGGATTTGGCTGTTGACATAATCCTCCGTTCCCTTCCTGACAAGTTTGGTAACTTTGTCATGAACTTCAACATGCATGACTTCGATAAGTCGTTGTCGGAGTTGCATAACATGATCAGCACGGCTGATACTGCGTTGAAGGGTGGGAAGAGCTCTACCCCTACTCCCTCTGTTCTGATGATTCAGAACAAGAAGGCCTTTAAGAAAGGCAAGGGGAAATGGAAGGGAAAGGCCAAGACTGGAACAATCAAGGCCCAGACTTCCAAAACTCCGGGTAAAGGTCCTAAGGGGACTGACCAGTGTCATTATTGTAATACACCTGGTCACTGGAAGAGGAACTGCAAGAAGTACCTCGAAGATAAGAAGAGTGGGACTCTTCCGACAGGTATATTCGTTATTGAAGCTTTCATCACCTCCAATAACTCTACTTGGGTACTTGACTCAGGATGTGGTTCTCATATTTGTCGAAATATGCAGGTACTACATGAAAGTAGAGCCCTTCGGAAGGGAGAGGTGGACTTGCGGATAGGCAATGGAGCAAAGGTTGCTGCAGTTGCCGTGGGCAAGATAGATTTAAAACTACCATCCGGGATGGTCTTAGTTTTAAATAATGTATATTGTATTCCTACTATTTCTAGAAATATTATTTCCATATCTGTTTTGAACAATGATGGTTTTACCATCCTTATGGAAAGGAATATATGTTCTATTAATCGTGATGGTTTACTTTATGCAAAAGCTTCAAACCAAAATGGTCTTTTCATACTAGATGAGGACCATGAGGTATATAACGTAAATATTAAAAGGAACAAGCCTAACGACTTGAATCCTACTTACCTATGGCATTGCAGACTTGGTCATATAAATGAAAATCGCATCAAGAAACTCCACGAAAGTGGAATTATTGAGTCACTTGATTTTGAATCATATGACCAATGCGAATCATGCCTTTTGGGCAAGATGACCAAATCACCTTTCACTAGAACGAGTGAAAGGGCAAGTGATTTATTGGGGATAATACATACCGATGTATGTGGTCCAATGAACACTCCTGCAAGAGGTGGTTTTCCCTACTTCATTACCTTCACGGATGACTTTAGCCGTTATGGCTATGTCTATCTAATGAAGCACAAGAGTGAAGCCTTTGAAAAGTTCAAAGAATTCCAAAATGAAGTAGAGAATCAACTCGGCAAGACTATTAAGACTCTTCGATCCGATCGAGGAGGTGAATATATGAGCCACGAGTTTGACGCTCATCTTAGAGATTGTGGAATTGTTTCACAACTCACACCGGCCGGAACACCACAGCATAATGGTGTGTCCGAAAGGAGGAATCGCACTCTGTTAGACAGTTTGCGATCCATGATGAGTCGAACCGACCTACATGTCAGCTTCTGGGGTTACGCGTTGCAAACTGCCGCACTTACCTTAAATAATTGTCCAACCAAGTCAGCTGAGAAAGTACCATATGAGATGTGGTTTGGGAAACGTCCCAAGATTAGCTTCCTCAGGGTTTGGGGTTGCTTGGCCTACGTCAAGAAATTGAACGTAGACAAGCTAGGCCCAAAGGCTGACTTGTGCCATTTCATTGGTTATCCAAAGGAAACCAAAGGGTATTATTTCTACCTTAAGCCAGAAAATAAGATTTTCGTGGCTAGGACAGCACATTTCCTTGAGAAAAAGTTCTTATCAGGAAATGTCAGAAATACGGTACAACTTGAAGAAGTTCAAGATGATGAACCGAATGAGTTAATGAACTCATTCAACACGTTTAATGAGCAAGTTGAGTTGTCGAACTCAAGAAACTCATTGAATGAGAGAGATGGGTTATTGAACCCAAGTGTCTCATCAAATGAGCAAGTCGAGTTAACGAACTCGGCAGGCTCACTTCAGGAAGTAGATCCTCCATTCATGATGGATCCTATCTTGGACCCTAGATCCACGGTAGATGAAACTCCTGAAGAAGTAACGACCCTTAGGAAATCCAGTAGGACTCGTCATGCTCCCGATAGATGGTATGGGGAATCCTTCTTGATAGAAGACGACGAGCCTTATACTTATGGAGCCGCAATGAAAGAGCCAGATAGCGAGTCATGGCTTGAAGCCATGAAATCCGAGATAGACTCTATGTACCAGAATGATGTCTGGACATTGGTTCACTTACCCGAAGGTGCTAGACCTATCGAGTGTAAGTGGGTCTTTAAGAAAAAGCTTGATAAAGATGGAAATGTCCATGTTTATAAGGCTAGACTAGTGGCGAAGGGTTTCAAACAAATTCATGGTATTGACTATGGAAACCTTGAGGAGGATGTGTACATGACACAACCTCCAGGCTTTACATGTCCAAAAGGACCTAAGAAGGTATGTAAGCTTCAGAGATCCATTTATGGACTCAAGCAAGCTTCTCGCAGTTGGAACCTCCGATTCAATGAAGCAATTAAAGAATTTGGCTTCATTCAGAATGAGGAGGATGCTTGTGTATACAAGAAGGTAAGTAGGAGCCACATTGCATTTATAGTCCTGTATGTAGATGACATACTGATCATTGGAAACAACAAACCACTCCTTGAGTCAGTCAAGAGATGGTTGTGTAAGTGTTTCTCGATGAAGGACTTAGGAGAGGCGCAGTATATCCTTGGAATCAAGATATATCGGGATCGAGCCAATAGGTTGATTGGCCTGAGACAGGACACTTATATTGATAAGGTTCTGAGACGATTCGATATGATCGATTCCAAAAAGGGAATACTGCCTATGACAACTGGCACTATTCTCAGCAAAAGTCAGTGCCCCACCACTGACGTCGAGAAGGAGAACATAGTAGAGTCCCGTATGCTTCAGCCATAGGATCTATCATGTATGCTATGTTGTGCACTAGACCAGACGTATCGTACGCTCTGAGTCTGACCAGCCGATATCAAGCGAATCCAGGCAACAGCCATTGGACCGCTGTGAAATCTATCCTTAAGTACTTGAGAAGGACTAAGGATATGTTTCTGGTATATGGCGGAGATGAGGAGTTGATTGCAAAAGGTTTCACCGATGCCAGTTTCCAAACCGATCGAGACGATTTTCGTTCTCAAACCGGGTTTGTATTCTGCCTGAACGGTGGAGCCATCTGTTGGAAGAGTTCCAAGCAGGACACAGTTGCAGATTCTACTACGGAGGCCGAGTACATTGCAGCTTCTGAAGCAGCCAAGGAGGCATGTTGGCTTAAGAAGTTTATGACTGAGCTTGGGGTAGTTCCTAGCGCTGATGGTCCAATTGAGTTGTTATGTGATAACACTGGAGCCATAGCACAGGCTAAGGAACCCAGGGCTCATCATAAGTCCAAGCATGTCCTCAGGAAGTATCACCTCGTCCGTGAAATGTTCCAGAGAGGTGACATCAAAGTATCCAAAGTAGATACAGACGACAACGCAGCTGATCCCTTGACTAAACCATTGCCTCAGACCAAACATGAGTTCCATACTTCAGCTATTGGACTTAGACTTAGGTCCGAGTGGTCTTAGTCTTAGTGGGAGCTTTATTTCAGTTTATTTGATTTATATGTATGAAGTATACTTTTGTAAAACTCTTATTGTTGAATAAAAGTATTACTTCTTGTTTATTGATTGCCTATTCTTTTATAGCACTTGAATAAACAATTGAATATTTAATCATAGTTGTATGATAAATATTTTAATTCCCATGTAATCACGAGTTCTTGAAGAGGAGCCAATAAGTGTATTGGCTAAGGAACCCCTTTTTCAAGACAAGAACTATGGTGATTACGTTGTCCCTAGTGGTATGTCCCGGCGTTTTGGGAACGGACACAACCAAACTAGTGTGTAATGATTCGTTTGACTTTGTTTCTTAAGTCAAAAGGATGGTCCAAATCATTACATGGGTTCATTGTCAAGAGAGTCTTGACATGGTACTGGACAGTGACCGTTGTGAAATTATAGAAGAGATCTTGTGTCCTATATTTCACACGAGCCATATGATAGAGGTTCTGAGACCTACATGCATATCATTCTCATGCTACGTGAGCATGAGGCTTTGACTACTTCCGGACCCATCCGTTACTGGTGGTAATGGGGTACGTTGGGTCTTATGTGAATGTAGTGGTGAGATGATCGGTGATGCATTGGTAGGGTCTTTGTCCACCCTGGTATACAGGGAAGGTTTTTCTGGCCACTCGGAGAGTGAGTCTTACTTATGAATTCACCCGTTATGAACGGGAGTGAGACTATCTCGTGTTCCGAGAAATTATGTCATAGGAGTTGGCGACACGCTTTCTTGCTTTAGCCTATGACGAAAACCGAGGACAAAGGGAATCATGTGACAAGGATGCAAGTGTACATCCAAGACATTGGTAATAGTCCAAGGGCAAGTGGGAGTGTTGGAAATTGATGTGTCAATTTCCTCAATTAGTGCCCGTGAACTATATCATCTATATATACGGTTCAACAACCGATAGTTATCTGAACTATCAGTAGTCTCACCCGAGATAATGCTGGGGGTCATCGAATGGTAGACTAGGCTCTCACGATGATCTTCGGGATTCGTGTATACGGTCTTATACGTTGAATCCCGATGCCTTCGTTACTCGGGCTATGAGGTCACACACTTAACAATTACCGAAGATACTTTCGAATAATGACCCGAAAGTGAATAAGGGATTTGATCCATATTGAGGAATTTCGGTTCGATCGAGATCGTGTCCCGACCGAACCGATGGTGCGCCCGGAATTGGTTCCGGACACACCATTTGGGGTTTATGTATATATATATATGTGAGATATATATATATATATTATCATTTATTGAAATGATTTAATTAATTAATGAATTAATTAAATAAGATATGATTTAATTAATTAATTAAGATTAATTAATTCCATCATCATGAATGGTTGATATCTTGGTGGCTACTTTATGCCTTGGGAAGGCTTTGTAAGTCTTGGGAAGAACTCTTGTAAGAGAATCTTCCATGGACCAAGAGGCATTAACCATATGGATGGTTAATGTGTTTGTTTAGTGTATAATGTGTTTCATCATCCATTCTATATCATAAGATGATATAGAATGGGTAGAGAATCAAGCTAAGTATCACACAACTCTTGTTAGAAAACAAAAACACACACACACACTTCATCTTCAAACCCTCTAGCAAAACTCTAAGTGTTAGAGTATAGAAATTGTTCTATAGTTTGCTATAGTAGTTAGACTACACACTCCTCAATAACACACACTAGTCCAAGTGTGTCTTATTGCTATCTAAGGTATTGGTGTGGACTATTTCATAGTAGTTCCATATCACCTTGGTGATAGAAATTTCTTCAAGAAGAAAGCAAGGAGCAAGGTGTGGGGATAAGCACTTGAAGATCATATCGCTTCCGCTCACGCTTCAAAGGTATATCTTTGTAGCCACACTCTTTGATTATGTTAGTTGTAGCATATTCACAATATCTTTAAACATATACTTCTATGAGCTAGTTCTATTGTGTAAGTTCTAACGATCAACGAATTAGGGTTTTCTAGACATATGAACTATCGTAGTTCATTGTGTCTTGCAACCCCGGGATATTCCAACAAAATACTCACAGACAACATTAAGTCTGGCCTTGTGGTAGTCAAATACATAAGACTGCCTATCACTTGCTTATACTGAGTGATATCAACTGCTCTGCTATTTTTGTGATCATCATCTTCAATTGATCCAGGAAGCTAAGTATGGGGCATTGTACTGCATTACATTCACTCATGCCAAATCTATCCAAGATTGCTTCTGCATTTTTCTTCTGTGATATGAAGATTCCTCCCTAGGTCTGTCATATCAAACTCATTGATCATGTTCTGCTTGAAATCATTCATCATAGTCTGATCATCTCTTGTATAAGATCATCAATATACACACTTACTATGATGATATTGTTGGAATTATGAGATGTTTGACACGTCATAATTAGTGCCCATTGAACAATTTGATTGTTCGAAGTGATTACTTATTTAAGGTTAAGTTCATACGTATATTATTTGTTTGACAATAATATACGAGCTGGGAATGAATTCGAAATACATTAGGGGTCTTGATGGTTTTACTAGGACCCGCTCATGATTTATATGATAGTAAAATACTTGTCGATATTTTATTAACATATGGCTAATGTTATTTCGATCCTAGAAGGTCACACACAAACAATGCGCTTGATTTTCAATACGATTGAAACTTCCGGGTTAAAAGTGTAAACGTCAAAGAATAAAGGGGAGGAAATTCCAAAGTGGAATTTCACCCCATTAACCGTCCAAAAATGATGCATAAGAATGCATTTGACTTTTTGAATTCAAATGCACTAATGCTAGTCTTGAATGGGAGCTTGAAAAAGGGGGAGGTTACATATGGATGTTAATGTGATTAACACTATATTAAGACCACATTTGATGACAATTTTTATCATCCTTTTTGCACACTTTGTAAGACAAGAAAAAAAGTAAAAAAATACTCCCTCCTTCCTCTAGTTTTTGGCCGAAAATATACACACAAACCAAGAGAAGAAATCGTTTTTCTCTTGGTTCATTCTTGACATATACGCTTCAAGCTCTAGTTGCTTCAAGGGAGGAATCAATCACGCATTGGTGTGGACTAACTAGAGAGAGGAACGGACGTTGCTCTTCCGCTACGCACTCGATCACGCTTCAAGAGGTATACTCGAAACTCGTAGTTAAATGTGAATTTAGAACTTTGTATTCGATCGTTTATACGTTTTTGTATAAATTGATATGCAAAACATGTATAAAATCCCAACAGATATTTCCATTGTGATTCCTCTTAGTAAATAGTGTGTGTTCATTTTCCCCATTTATGAATCCTTGTTGTTTAAAATGAGATTCAGTTTTTGAGATCCATGTCCTGGGAGCCTGCTTCAAGCCATATAATGCCTTATGTAACTTGTATACATGACTTTCTTTCCCCTTGATCACAAAACCAGCAGGCTGTTCCACAAACACTTCTTCCAGAATCTCCCCTTGCAAAAATGCAAACTTTACATCCAATTGAAATATTTTCCAGCCTCTGTGTGCTGTAGTGTTCAAGATTATCATTACAGTGTCCATTCTTGCAACTGGAGTATACACTTCTGTGAAGTCAATGCCTTGTCTTTGAGCATATCCCTTTACAACTAATCTGGCTTTGTGCTTGGTAATTACTCATAATTCATCAGTCTTAGTCTTAAATATCCATTTCACACCAATCTTTTTGGCTCCTGCTGAAAGTGGAAGTAAACTCCATGTATGATTTCTTTGAATGGAATTCATCTCATTCTGCATTGCCACTCTCCACTTTTCCAGTTTACATGCTGCTTGATAGGAATCTGGGTTTCCAATAGTATAATTGAGCACAACATGAGTTTCCTCATCACTTAAATCATCTCAAGTTACAAACTCCTACATCCAAACTGGCTGAGTTCTAGGTCTGCTCTGTTTTGGTATGATTGTAGTTTGTTCTGTACTAGAGTCAACATAATTGGATGCTCCCAGATTACTAGAATTGTCAGCAGGACTGGATTCTCCCAAACTGTTGGAGATGTTTTTTGTATTGTCAGTTGGGACTTGTGCTGCTGTATTTTGAACTGGAATTTGTACTTCTGGTTGCACACCACATGTTGGATCCTCCCATTCCAAGATGTCTTCACTTGATTGATATGTAATTTCATTCCAGTTCCAAGATTTATCTTCCTCAAATAGCACATCTCTGTTGATAATGATCTTCCCAGAGTTTGGATCATACATTATATAGCCCTTGGTCCCCTCATTTAGACCAACAAATATACATTACTTGCTTCTACTGTCTAGTTTATCCCTTCCCACTTTAGGAACATGAACATGACCCAACGAACCCCATACTTTCAGATGTTCAACAGATGGTTTGTGTCCACTGAAAGCTTCCTGTGGAGTCATTCCTTCAACAGCTGATGTAGGGGATCTGTTGAGGACATATGTTGCCCATAATACAGCTTTAGGCCAAAATTTCTTTGGCATACACTTGGCTGACATCATTGCTCTGACTGCATTCATGAGGCTTTTATTCTTTCTTTCTGCCACCCCATTCTGTTGGGGTGTGTATGAAGTAGTCAAGTGTCTCTGGATGCCTTTATCACTGCAATGCTTCATGAATTCATCAGAATTGAACTCTCCTCCCCTGTATGTTCTCAGACATTTTATCTTCCCTTCCTTCTCATTTTCTACCATGTGAGCAAACTTCTTGAATTTCTCCAAAGCTTCTGATTTAAGAGCAAACTTCTTGAATTTCTCCAAAACCCGGGACCGCTCGATTACCGCTCGTTTATATTTTATATAATATATGTTATACTCTAACCATAATTAATTTCATTGACCAATAATATAAGATTAGTATTGAAAAAAATTTCCAGATTTTCATTTCGGCAGTTAAATCTTGTCGCAGATAACCCACCCGCTCGTCGCCCGACTAAAAAAAGTCGGCTCGATACCCGCTCGTGTCCTTATCAAGCGATGCGAGGGTAATAGGTCTGCTACCCGGCTCGTTAAAATTGAAAGGCGGTCGGGTAACCCATTACCCGCTCGAACCCGGCTTGTTTGCAGCACAAACCGTCGCTTCGGGTCCTTGAATTTTTGGGTTGGACAGGTTGATTGGGTCGCACGTCAACAATTTTAGCGGTGAAAAAAATTAAAATAATATATCTAGTAACTTCAAATAATCAAATTGATTATAATTGTATTTGACTTTAAAGAACAAGATCACAAAAATTGTGCAAATTCTATATATTAATGACAAATTCGAAATTCAACTTCCAAAAAGTAAAATATCAAAAATTAAAAATATCATAATAGTATTCATAATCTAACAATTTAATAACAATACCAATAGTCCGACGATTGATACTAGTTTAGTACAAGTTACTAAGCTTTAAGCTTAGTACCATAAGACTAGGCTCCTAAGTTAGAATGAAGAGGAACTCTAGAGGCAAATTCTACCGATCATAATGTGTATTGCGGGATGCTATATAATCTACTATTAGGCAGATATTTAAAGGACGAAGCCACGCGTTTCCTCACATATGAGTACCTTGCGATCCCCCCTCCCCCACCTTTTCATGTATATGGTGCCAACAATATTAGGTGTCAACAATAACAACATGCCACCTCATTGACACATTAAACCCCCTTCTCATACAGTACACCCAAAATACACTTCTCCTCAATTAATTTTGCACACATTACATAAAAAATACACAACACACTCTTTTGATCGAGCGCTCCAACAAACCAACACAAATCGGTGCAATCTTTGATTTAGACGAACCTCGAACAAGGTATGAACTGAAAAATTCTTAGTTTTCTCAGAATTTTGGCGAATTTAGGGTTCCAATTTTGTATATTCAAATTTCACAATGTACGTTTCAATTTTGGAATTTGAGTACATATATACGCGAAATTGTATTGTGCGTATGTATGAACTCAAACCACATATTTTTAAGTATTTTTTGTTTCTTATCCGATTTTAGGAATGTGAAATGTACGATTTCATTTTCTGATATATGGTTTTATTAAGTGATTTAGTTAGTTAGTTAGTTAGTTGAATGAGCTTTTTCGTTTGGTAATCGTATTTTTCACTAATAGTAGATATTACGTATACGTAAAGCTGGATTTCAATTTTCTAACTGTTTATACATGATTCAATTTTCAAATTTTATTTGATAGTTTTTGTAGATACCGATTGATCTGCAAAATTTAATTTCTCAGCGTAGAGAATAGTATTAGTATTGCAAAGGCGTGAAATTTTCATTGAGAAGTAAATTATGCTCAATATGATGTAGTTTCTACTTAGTTGTACAAAGTGACATACTAAAATATTGTTATGAAACCATACAGTTTAAGTAAAAACGATCTCAATGTTGACTAGCCATTTGTTAAATATGCATTAGTGGGACGATCAAAGTACATTTGAACTCCCAAATCAGTTAACAATTTGCACTCTAACTTGTACTCTGTTAACTGATTTGGGAGTTCAAATGTACTATGAAGTTAATTGCAGAATTTCTTGATTATATCTAAACTCTATTTTATTTGTAGGTACTTGAGACTGAAAAGCACTGTGGGGGCCAATCCAAATTTTGAATTCACAAGAGACACAAGAAAAAATGGAGAAAACTTTAGAGAATGAGGTTAGAACGCAAAAAGGTGAAAAAAATAAGTCCACTAGAACAATTTAAATGTTATCCCAATGTCTTAATTGAATACTTTGAAGAAATGAAAAAGAATAGAGACATTGATCAAATTAACAAATTAAATTAGATTTAATACAAATCAAACAAATTATATTACATTATAGAGTTCACAAACCTTTGCATCACTTGCTTTTATAAGAAAGAAATTGGAATTGATTTTGTAAAAGAAACAATTGTAATTGATGCACAATTAAAGTTAGAATGAAGAAAAGAACATGAAGATCGAATTGAAACTGCGCTGGGACAATGTGAACTGAGTTGGGAAGAGCCGTGTGAAATTAGGATGCTAAATGAGCTAAGACCCGCGATATTGGATCAGGTTGGCCCAGTTAACATAGTTGACATGTAAGAGCATTCGCAATAGATGCCATATAACACCTCCTATTTCATATTTAGAATAGGCAAAAGCAAAAAAACTGAAAAGTACTAAATATCAGATTTCTTATCTTTAAAAATTTCCTCAAATATTATAGGGAATGTCTCATATTTACACCTTCCCCAAACCACTTTTGTTCTTCAAATAAAGTGTTGTAAGTAATAAATAGAGAATTTGAATTTGTCTAAAAGTTAAAACATACTTCCTAAATTTGATAAGATAGTATAAGGAGTTGATTTTAGGGAAAAAAAATTTAGTAATCAGCTGCTAATGCTCTAAAGGAGTTGTCACCACATCTCATTCCAACTCGAACACCCATATTATCATATAGTCATCCCTTTATCTTCCCATTAATTTTTACCTTAAATGCATTCTTTAATAATATGATACATGTAATGTAAAAATTAGAGTAATAGTAATATATGAATGTGAAAAGACAAAACAATCTTAACAAAAAATGAATCAAACATTTAAGTTTATTCACACCTTTATAAACATCATAAATTATACACCAATATGAGACACAATTGGTAAGAGATCAAAACCATCCAATCACAGAAAAAAATCTATAATATAGTACAAATAGATAAAACAAAAACCAGCCATATATGACTATGTGTTTAACACATAATTAATTGAATTAGACATTAGTATATAATTATGCTCATGCCCTTGATTAAGGGCGTAAATGCATCAAATAAGAGAAGAATATATACATGTTGATCATCAATGATCGATCTTGTCGTCTTTCTTGACAGAATGTTTCTCAAGGCTGCCCACATGTATAACTTTGTTCCATCTACTACAACAAGACTAAGGGATTAATTCACTAATTATTTTATTAGATTTGTTTGTTAACGGATTATATTAGTGTTGAATAAATTAAGATCTTATAAAAAAATTTAACAAAATTTTAAGTTCAAATTTTTAATTTAATTTTTTCCTCTTAATCAAATCTTAAGTGATGAATTTCAATTTTACATATTTCTCCTTCTATAATTTTTCACCTCTCACGTATTCTTCTAAATTTATATATTCTTATTGATCAAGTCAAAATTATTATAGAGTATTGATATTATTATCATTAATTTTCTTCTTCTTATTATTATTATGTTACTTATATTTCATCTTATTATTATCATTATTATTGTATTTGTTATTATTATTATTATTATTAGAAGTAATAGTAGTAGTTAAATTACCAAAAGCTTTTGTTTGTGCTGATCATAACTGCATCCCAACAAGCTTCTTACTGGTAAAAAATATTTCTACGCAAGTTATACTTGGGTCACCTTTTATAACAATATTTTTATATTACTAATAATATTTTTATTATTAGCTTTATTATCATGATTTATAATTCTTATTGTTATTTTTATTTATTTAATTATATTTATTACATTTATACTACTTATAATTTAATTAATGATATTTATAATTTATTTATCTCTTGTAATATTATTTGGTATACATATTACTTATTATATATGAACTAACGTAAGGGCAAGGTTGTCAATACAACTCATATTTCAACATTTTCCTTTGAATTGTTATCAAACAATTAAATATTTTTCGATATTTAAAGTTATCATTCATTTTCAGACATTCAGACTTCAAATTTTAATTTTTAGAATGTAACAAACATGCCCTAAAAAATTCCATACCAACATTTTTTTAATCAAGTCCGTCACGGAAACTTTGTTACAAAAGATAAAGAAATCAATCAAATCATCATGATCGTATCAATTTGTTGACTAGCTCAATAAATGATATTTTCCTTAGTTCTTTCACCTTGATATATCTCTTTTACTAGAATAATTAGATGATTATTCCCTCCAATTAGAGTTTAGTATTATATATTTTAATTCCATAATAGACTTATTAAATTATAGGACGTTGTATAGAAAATGAATCTTCATCATGTAATGGAAGTTTGTTGGACCACATGATATACACTCATTAAAGTTTGGCTATTATTGTTTAATCCTCCTCTAGGGATTATTTATGCTGAAACAAAGATTAATTACACAATCCTAAATGATAAACAGATGCAATGAGACAAGGCATGTGATTGCCACCTTATATATTTATGTTTAAGTGGAAATGGAGTAAAATGGATAATTTCTTCCCACCAACCTTTATATGAATATTTTACAAGGCTCATGTAGTTTATTGATAGGAATGGCATGAAATCATAGGCGGATCTAGGAAATAATTCTTCTGATTGTCAAATTTTTTGAGAAAAAAAACTATATAAGTTATATTAGTTATTTTAGAATTTTTTTTTATAATGAAGATGGAAATGTTTCTGTTTGTCATGGCAACACCTGCCACACCTTGCATCCGCCTATGCGTGGAAGTTTCACTTTAACTAAAATCCTTGTGGGCACCAAATGTTGCCCTTCAGATGTCTGAAATTTAGGTCATCGTGGTTTAACTATCTCAAAAAGTTTCGGGTTCGGAAGTCTGGACGCCTTAAGAATGCGCGACTCCTTTTGAACCCGTATAGGCTTGGTAATAATATGTTATAATTATAAGCTGACAACATAGGTGTGAAAACAAAGTCCACAAAGAAACAAAACTGCAGCAACAAAAGTCTGAGCCATAGAATATACAGTTATTGCTTGGAAAGCAACAAATCAGAAGGAGACAGAAAGGAAAACAAAGAATAAAGATTGTATGATCTTCAAGTTTAATGCATCAGTTGTTGCTTTCCTCTCTTTTAGTGTCTTCTTGATAGGCTATCATCAATTCATCATTAGCTACTTCACAGTTGAAAACATGGGGAAAACTGGTAAATGGATAAAACATTTCTTGATAGGAAAGAAAAATAAAGATAAAGAAAAGAGTAACAACATTGGTACCAATTATCAAGTTGATGAGACATTTGTTGCCAATGGACATCCTACAACACCTATCACGGTCCAACCAACGCCACCGGGGAAAGAGAAAAGGCGGTGGAGCTTCCGTCGATCATCAGCCAAAGCATTACCAAGTCAGCAGCCACAACAGGAATCAAGAACTGAACATGAAAAGCATGCAAGGGCGTCGGCTGAGGTGGATGCTGCTGTGATGGAGTTAATTCCTGCTGCTTCAGACAGGGATAATGCAGTTGAAGAATCTGCAGCCATCAAGATTCAATCATTCTATAGGGGTTATCTGGTAAGTCTTGAATATTGATCGTTCAACATCAAAAACAACTGTCCTTATGCCTCTGAAGAGGCTCCCGCCTAAGCAGGGTAAGGGGATCGAATAGTATGCAACCTTACCTCGCGATAATAAGCAGGCTGTTTCCGAATTGACCAAACACGTCGAATAGTGGTTATTGCACAGAAAAAAGTGATTAGTGTCTGTTAGAGTATAATGCAGAATGTTAAGCTCTGATGATTTCTTGTTTTACAGTCAAGAAAAGCTCTGAATGCACTGAGGGGATTAGTGAAGTTGCAGGCATTGGTTAGGGGACATTTGGTGAGGAAACAAGCAGCCGCAACACTGAGATGTATGCAAGCTTTGGTAACAGTTCAATCAAGAGCTAGAGCTCAAAGACTTCATATACTTGAAGAATCAAAATTTTACAATAATCACAAACAATTTAATCATAGAAAATCAGCACATGAATTCAGGAGGCACTCATTTCAAGTAAGTCCCCACTTTTTCGTCTCCATCGCCATTTAGTGTTCTGTTTCCCAAGTATCAGGATCATGAATGTAGCATAAGAAATCGAAATCTGTCACACAACTCTTTCTGTTAACAATTGGTTCGACTTACTGGAATTTCAAGATCCTTGAATAGTATGTACTCGTGAGATTCTTGACATAGTACCAGAATTTCCCAGGCACAACTGTAGTGCAAAGTTCAATTAACTGACATCAGATATGTACAAAGCATATTTCAGATTACTCACTATGATGATAATTGATTTTAGGATCTTGAAAGAGAAATGGAAGAGAATGTGAAGATTGTGGAAATGGACCCGGGGGATTCAAAACCAAACATAAGAAGTAGGAGTAGTTATTCAAGCCATGGAAATGGACAAACATACCCATTTGAGCATATCATTTCTCCACACAGAATAAGTTCCATAGGTGATCAGCAACGACAACTATCGCCTTCGCCATCAGCAAGAACTGATCAAAGTCCAAGGACAAGTAGTGGTCACTTTGAATATTACTCATTGAACACTGCGCAAAGCAGCCCACAATATTATTCAACAATGCCAATCAATTATCCAACATCAGAGTATGCAGAATCAGTTTACAGTGAATACCCTGAATATTACCCAAGCTATATGGCAAACACACAGTCATCACGAGCAAAAGTGAGATCTCAAAGTGCACCAAAATCAAGGCCAGAAGCGTACGAGAGGCAGAATAGTGGCAGGAGAAGGCCTTCAATTGAAGGAAGGAATGTGCCCAGAGGGGTCAAAATGCAAAGATCATCTTCTCAAGTTGCCCCAGCGGCTCAGAATTATCAGTATCCATGGTCCCTTAAGCTTGATAAGTCAACGGTTTCCCTCAAAGACAGTGAATGTGGTTCTACTAGTACTGTACTTACTAATGCTAATTACTGCAGATCTCTTGTTGGATGAGGTTAGTTACATTTTCTTAATTATTTATTAATGATGTATTGACTTCCTTACTCTCCTATGTATTCTGTTGCTATTACAGTTCATGGAAATAGGTACCGACCAAAGATGCTAAATCGAAATGCTGTATGGAAACTATCAAAGTCCACCTAAACATCATCAAGAAAGAAGGAACATGGCAATTACTGGCACTCATTTTCATTCAGAAACAAAATAGTTGTAATAGCTAGTTGAAACAAATTTCGAATAAACGATGAACATTGAACGATGTTTCAACAGTATTGCATCTAATACTGTAATATGAGACACAAGTTTCACCGGTACAGTAATATAACACAATGTCAAAGAGATGTGGAAAAGAAGAGGTTTTGAAATACATAAATCTAATTGTCCTTCTAGGCTAAGAAGATCAGTACTGGCTAAATGCTAAACCATTTCGATGACCATCTTAAAACACAGCTGAATAATAGTTTAATGCAAATCAGGTGATGAGCATGATATCTGTTGTCCACCTCTGCTGGAAGAAGGTCTGTTAAAACATCCACAAAGACGAGATTTCTTTTGCTTTCCACTTCCTCGCTTCTTCCTGTTATATATGAAGTCCCTTAAAATGACAGTTGTTTTACTCCGTGAGAATCTACTATTCCCTCTGCTTTTCTTGTCTTCTTCAAGTTTGAGCAACATGTACTGAATTTTTTGAACCTCCAGCTGCAACCTTCCAATTTTTTCAGACCCCTTGCGAGCTTGATCTGATATTTTTTTGAGCCTGATGCTGATAAGAGTATCTTTCAGCTCTCCTGATGTCTTTCGAACTGAAAAAGGTGAACCCTCTTCAGTTGTTTTCATCAGTTGTCCATTTAAATCTGCCATCTGCACCACAGTTTCTTCAACCTCTAGCAACTGCTCTTTCACCGTTTCAAAATCAAAATCCTTAGATTTCGTCGTCTTTTTATTCGCATTAAGTTTCCTTCTCAAGCCCTGCACAATTATCTGAAGATCTGCCAACTTCTCAGCATCAGAGGCCAGCCGTTCTAAGATCTTTCTGTTGTTCGCATCTTGATTGCTCCCAGGAGGACTTGTCACTATTGTCAATTTATCAATACCCAATTCCTTCTCCATCTCTAGTTCAGCAGATGGATGTCTACTTCTTTGTTTGAAACTGGGAAACTGATCGTACACTTGCTTAGTTTCAGTAGACTTACGTGCAGGCTTCCCAAAAGATTTCACAAGACAATCCTCTGAGGTTTCCCATAGTTCAAGCATCTGATCGTCTGATCTACCTGCCTCGAGATTGTTTCTCCTGCGTGCTCTATACTTCGATTTACTTGAGTTTCGATCTAATGGGATATCTTTCATCTGGATACAGTCGGAAGCTTTAAGCCTTGCCTTCCGTGGCTTACCATTTTCACTTCGTTCCTTTTCATGACTGCTCTTGCCATTTTGCTTCTTGTTTCTCTCATAAAATTTGCTATAGGAAAGCTCCTCAATCTCATTTGTTGCATCTTCTGGTATAGATTTGCGACTCTTTGGTGATTCCCACGACATATGTTGTTGCATTTCCTGCAAGACCGCTTTCTCAATCACCTTGATCCTCGTTTGCAGCCTTTTCAAATCTTGGATTCCTTTTGATGGATTTAATTGAACAACTTTCTCATGGTAACTGCCAGGGGGATCAACTACGCTTTGTGGACTCTGCAAATGGTATACCAATGATAAAGTTGATTTGAGTAAAAAACCCTATTGTGTTTCACATATTTTACAGTGGTACATAAACATTTTCAAAAAACCAGATAGGGTACCCAAGAGTAATTAGTTTGTTTTACCATTCAAAAAACCAGAAGTGGTTTCCATAATCAGAAAATAAAATAGGAAAAAGTTGTACCTTTACTTCTTCATATTGTGTGGCATTTAACTTAAGCTGGTGGAAAGCATTTGTTTCAAGTGATGCTACATCATCTGCAAGGGCAGCAATGTGACATTCGTAAACATCAATCTCAGACTTCAGTCCTCCAAGTTCGCCCTCAAGTGAACTAATTGCTTCCTTCATCTGTTGGATTTCAACTGTCTTTGAAGCACTTTCTTCCTCCATAATCTCACAAACCCCTGAAAGCTCATGGACTTTATTTTCATATAAAACTTCACATATGGAGGAAAGCTGAAGATCAAAATAAAAAGTTGAAGCCTCAGCTTCCCAGAGTTCCGTTTCAATGTTTTTCTCCTCCAACTTTGAAGTCAGATCCTCATCTCTGATAATTATTTCTTGAATTTCGTCACGTAATTTATCAACTTCAGAATCTAAGAGTCTGTTCAGTTCACAAAGAGATTCAATCTCATTGTTCTG
This sequence comes from Echium plantagineum, assembly GCA_003412495.2. Taxonomy (NCBI): domain Eukaryota; kingdom Viridiplantae; phylum Streptophyta; class Magnoliopsida; order Boraginales; family Boraginaceae; genus Echium; species Echium plantagineum. The sequence goes on along the minus strand of CM016563.1, from coordinate 29,807,701 downwards.
AGTAATATTCTGCTCTGAAAGTTCCATGATTTGCTTTTCCATCTTATCCATCATTTGTGTAGATTCCTGACACTCAGTTTTCAGTTCATTCACAGTTTTGCATAATTCTGAGTTCAAGTTCTCTTCTGTTTCAACCCTCCTTTCCGTCTCCACAAGCTCAACTTCCTTTTGTCTGAGGGTTTCTTTTCCACAAGAAATTTCATGCATAAGATTGCTATTAGATTCTTGAGTCCCTAGCAACTCCATCTCCAACCTCTCAACAGAACTCTTTAAGAGTTGATTTTCAACTTCCTTCATCTCCAACCTCCCTGTTACAGTGCTGATCTCAGTTTTAAGATCAAAGTTGACACCTTTCAGATTATGCAGATCTTCGGAAAGCAGGTTGAGTCCTGTTTTCATCTCTTCCCCAACACTCTTCCAAACAGTGAAGATGTTTGAAAGATGCAGCGTCTCAAGGAGGAGAATATCATTTTCTTGCGCCAACAACCCATTCTCCCTCATGAAAGTTGATAATTTTTCTAATAAAGATTTGTTCTCTTCAAGAACTTGACTAAATTGTTTTTGCAATCCTATATGAGTTTCCTGCAGAGCACATTGTTCACCCAGTAGACTGTCAAGTTTGGACTGAACTGCTGATGCCTTTTGGATTCCACGGCTAACTTCTAACTGCAATCGCCTGTTCATGTCCTGGAGCTCATATTGATCATTCTGCACAATCTCAAGCTTCTCTGTCATGGTCTCAACCTCCAGTTTCAAGGATGCCTTTTGTGATTCCACCTCTACTCTGTCCAATTTCAGCTGGTCAAGCAGAGATAAAAGAACAGAGTTTTCAATTACCAGCTTGTGATTGTTGTCCTCGGATTCTGATATACCAAGTTTGAGTTCTCTAATATCTTTTAGAATATGCGGCACAAAATATTGTTCATTTACAGCCTTATCTTTGAGAACCCGAACTGAGCCGGTCCCAAGAGACTGGTAAATTTGATATATATCCAACCTTAGCCTTTGAATTTCGTCTAAAAGAAGCTCTGCTTCCATCTGTTGCTCAAGGTTTTCACTCTCCAACTCTGAGATCAGCTGCTCTGCCAAATTAGATGCTTCTACATGCTTTTGGCACTCGACAAGTAGGTAATAATTTTTCTCTTCCATATCTTTGACAAACTTCTGCAAAACATAAATCTCAAACTGAGACTTTACACCTTTATCAAGCTCTTCTTCAAATTGTTTCCTCTTCCACTGATTTTCTTCTTGCAAGAGATGAATATTGTTTTCAAGACTTGTAAATCGGGACTGAGTTTGGAGCATACAACTAGTTCTCTCTTGTTTTTCTAGAGATAAACAAAACTTCAGCTCCTCTACTTGACAATGGACGGTCTCTTTTTCCTTCTCCAGACCAGCACACTTCTCTTCCAACCCAGTAAATCTTTTCTCCAGACATTCCAGTCGCCGTTCTATATTCTCCAACGTGATCGCTAGGGTCGACCTCTCGGCAAGAAGACTAGCTTTTTCGCTCTTGAGCAATCGGCAAATTTCCTCTAGACCCTTAGATTTCTCCCTCAAGCCTTCCACTTCAAGTTTTGCATCAGAAAATGAATTTTCAAGAACCGCATTTTTCTGAAGAAGATTCTGCATACTCTCAGTTAATATCTGCAATTGGGAAAGAATTGCAGCTTTCTCAGCAACAAGGCTGGAATTTTCTCCAGAAAGGGACTGGCAAGATTCCTGCAATGACCTCATCTTCTCAAGTGAACTCTCCAGCTCAGCATTCACAGCAGCTACGGAGCTTTCCAAAATAGCATTCTTCTTGAGAAGTCCCCCCATGTTCTCTATCTTCTTCGAAAGGTCTTCTTTCTCATGATTATTTTTCTCACAGGTTTCTCTCAGCTTTGAATTTTCATCCTGCAACTGTTGAATTGAAGAACCAAGTTCATCTGGTTTAAGGCCAACGGAATTTACTTGCACTACTAAAGAGTGGTAGCTACCATTGAGACCCTTAATTTCCTCTTGCAGTGAGAAAATTTCTTGTTGCAGAGAGGCAGTGCGTCCCATTTGTTGAGCAACCTCTTCTTCGAGTCTCTCCTTCATCCCCCTCAAGCTACATATCTCATTCTCCACACTTTGTATAGTAATTGTTGAGTTCAATTTATGTTGGTGTAAGAAGTTGTTTTCATCCCTAACATGCTGAAGTTCATCTTCTACACTACGTTTAGAGGTTTCCACATCGTTTAACATCTGAAGCCCATTCTTAAGTTCCAACGCGAGAGCTCTTTGATCACCTTGAGATTGAGAATGCAGGTTCTGCAAAGTAAGAAGAGTGCATTCAATTTCTGCATAACGCAAATGCTCATTTTGTACACAAACTTGAAGTGTATCCAACTCTTCCTGCTTGACAGAAAGTTCATGATCTTTTGACGTGATCCTCCTCAACAGATTCTCTGCCTCCTGTCGAAGTGTTTGATTGGACATTTCCAACATAACACACTCTTTCTCAGCATTTCTGAGCTTTTCAGCTCCTTCAAGAACCTCAGAAGTAAGCCGTGCAACATCCTCCCTAGCACAGGAGAGTTCCTTTTCAAGTTTGGTTACTTTCTCCAAACAACGCTCATACTGAAGAGCTGACTCTTCTTTCTCCTCACTCATAACAGCAAGAGCTTCTCTAAGTCTCCTGACTTCAGTTTCGGCTCTATCAGCTTGCTCCTTAAAAAACTTGGCATTCTCCTCTGCAGCTAAAATGTTATTCTCCAAGTCACATATTTTTTTTAGGCAGAGATCATATTGGAGAAGACCAGCTTCCTTCTCAGACTTCAAGCGTAAAATTTCAGCCTTAAGATGTTGAGATTCATTTTCAGCATTTGCCGCTCTCTCACTTAGTCCATTCACGTTTTCTTGTGCTTGAGCTACCTTAACTTCCAAATAATATATTCTTCGCAAAGAATCCTCATGCATATTAATACCAGCATCCTTCTCGGCCTCCAAGTTAATTAGTGATTCTTTCAGTGTCTGAACATCAATTTCAGCGCTGCTTGCTTTCTCATTAAGCCTCCTCGCATCCTCCTGAGCATAACTGAGCTCTCTTTCCAAATCAGATAGTTTTTGTAGGCACTCTTGATATTGAACAAGAACATACTCCTTCTCATTTCTAATTTCGGAAAGTGATTCCTCTAGGTTCTGAACCTGACATTCAGCTTCACCACATCGCTGAGACTCGGAAAGGTTTTTGGCCTTTAAGTCTTCATTCTCAATTAATAATTCTGATATTTTTTCATGCAGACTTTGTTCCTTCTGTTCACCCTCTTGGCTCGGATATTTCTTGGTTTTTCCATCAGCAGAATCAGCACTCAGAGGCAACTTATTTGCTGCCTCAAACATTTCATGCAGCTGCTTCAGTCCACTCTTTAACTTTTCAGAATCCGGTTCCCCAGTCAACTGTCCAGCCTTCCAGATATGATGCACATCTGATGCAGATAATGGATCACTCTGTAAGTCATCTGGATCAAAAAATGCTCGAAAAGGGTGGTGCAGTTCAGGTGTTTGTGGTTCTGAAGACTTGGCAGGAGAATCTTCACCCAACACAAAAGGTACATGGTTAGGAAATGCCTCCGCCATAGTTCGCTGAGCTTGGCGGAGATCCCCAGTAGCGTGATCATACCTCTCCGCTAATGCCCGATATGCACGGTAAAGTTCCTCGACCAACTTCATTAGCTCAGGCCTCTTTCGGTAGTACATTTCAGCTCTCTTTGCAAATGAATCTGCATCCTCTTCAATGAGTTTGATCATGGCTTTCACCTTAGTATCCATATCTGGACCAATGCGGGTTTGATTAGACTTCATTGTAAACACGGGTGAGAAACCACGATAAAATAATATATGAACAACATCACAGATGAATTGCAGTAGGAGCCCCCATAATAAGAAGCTAAATTTAAATTGTCGCATTATAACACTAATGAGCATGAACCAAGAGAAATAAGGAGGATAATGTACTAGCTAAGAGATTTTGGGCTCTTGATTGTGACTAGAACTTTGGTCAGAGTAGAAGTAAAAATCGTTTAAAATATCTATTTCAAGCAAAAAGTAATGCAGCTACATGCTCCACCTTAACATGTGGCTTAGAGCGGACCAAGTAACTTCATTTCAGCAGATGATTAGTCTATAAGACACCAACATGTTTTAATAAGATTAACTTTGTAACCCCTCACAAGTAACAAATATCTCAAGGATGGAGACCATATAGCAATCAGTTGAATGCGACGGCAAACCCCATGATCTCATAATTGCAAGAAATAACTAAATCTTAACACACTCACCTGCAAGATTTTCTTTAAGCCATTTAGAATTTTTCGGGCTTATATGGCTATCCCACCACCAAGAGTACAGGCGTCTAGATTCAGGATTTAACAGCGTTGCCATGACGCCAGCCAAAATTAAAAAGGTGACTGCCCTAGAACTTGTGAAAGCCTGCCCCTGGCACCAGGAATGTGAACCAAAGAAATCAAACCAGGCCAGTGAATAACTTGTACCCAAAAGTCTTAACCAAGTCCTAGCAGCTTTGCTCCTTTATCTCCTCTCTACTGAAATATTAAATAAACTGATGTGTCAGAATAGTATCAAGGATTTCTTCGGATATAAATCAGATGGTATTTGACAATCATATTCACAGTGCTTGTAAAGTGCAGTGTGCCTACCTTCATAACTGAAGAACCAATAAATATTAAAAAGCAATATAGCTCCACTACCTATAGCCTCAAAAGCCGCTGAAGTAAGCTGGTTCAAAGATATAAACCCAATGTAAGTTCATAATACAGAGACCCTTATCTATGTAATCTCCAAGAAGATGGAGTTAGATCAATCGAACATAATTAAAACAACATTTTTTAGTAGGGAATAAAACTTCAATGTTTCAAATATTCACCACATATGTGACACTTCTCGAACATCTTCCCCACAATATTTTAACTATCAAAGTGAAATGAAAAAAGAGACATGTGAAAATGACAAATGCCTATAATAAAAAGGACTGAAAAGTTATTATGAAAATCAAAGTCCGGTAAATGCCCTAACCCTGTGAACCCACCCCTGTGTATAGTAGATCGATCAACGCCAACGTGGATGAAAACAGGGGTGGTGTATAACATAGGCTAGTCCAGCTAGATTCTATTTATATAAAGGGAAGTTTAGCCGAGGGCTTGGGCTTGGCATTGGCATAAGCATATAGCTACTGTTCCTTCTGAACAAGGATCAAAACTGATTCTTTGAGTATGACGACAAAGACGACATATGCCATTGGATCTCCAAATCTCAACCTTTTTAAGCATAATTGTTAGGATTGTCGATTAATTACAAATGTAAAGGTGTATTGTTATGACACTCTCACACTAGCATTCAAAAGCAATAAAATGTAGAATGGTTTTAATGACAACTTTATAAGACTAATAGAATCAATCCTAGATTTTCCCTTAACCATGAAAGGTATACAAACAGAACTGGTTTATGTATGGTAGCTAATAAAAAGATTGATCAGACATTCAGACCAGACATAGCAAAAGATAACATATGAAGCTGCTCAAAATTGATTCTTTGTATCTATTAAGCTCAAGAACTTGCCAAAACCTAACAAATACAAATGGAACAAACAAAAAGAGTCACGAAAGCAAAGATTCAGCAGACATGGTTTGCAAAAAACAAAGATAACAACCAACTTTTGGACAAACCGAAATAGGACATTTCAAAACAGCATCAAAATTGGATCTTCATCTTCAATGAAGATCAAGAACTTAGCAAAAACGAAAATAATGTCCACCAATTTATTATTTGAACAAGTACAACACCGACAACACTTGAAGGAAAAAAAAAACAACTACATTAATGATCCTTAATCACGCACCAATAAAAATTACATCTTTGTTACCCAACCACCTTGCTCTAATATGGTAGCAAAGCATTAAAATCCATTGTATATAGGCACAAAATAAAAATTTTAGGGGGGTATAAATAAAAATTAAATCTTTGTACAACCACCATGATAAAAAAAAAAAAAAAAAAAAGTACCCCGGAATGCTACATTATTAATTCAACACGTTTTGTATTTATAACATCAAGTAAAATAGATCTTCAAATGAGTATAAATGAAAATTAAAACTAAAATCGAAACTTACCGAGAAAAAATAATAAAATATAATAATTGATATCCGGTATCCGCTCGAACTCGACTAGTTAACACCACTAAACAGAAGCCTTATCAGCAGCTGTGATTGTACAGAAAGTCTTCAGCTGCTTGGTTTGAGTTTACCACATTTTAGTTTGTGTTGGTCTGCTTTCTCTTTCACTCACTAGTAAACTGTTCTATCTTATGTCTTTGAAAAAGGGTCACTTATGTTTTATGCTTTTCATTTTGGTAAAATGTCACTGTGACACTCTGTAAATATACCCAAAGTTAAAAAATATTTCAAGGTTGCAGCTTTATAAAGGCAAGAATATGGAATATCGTTTGATAGAAGATTTGCATTCGAAATTAATGAAAAATTGTTTTAAATATGTTCGCTTTTATTGTTTATATATTTATATTTTATCTTCGTCTTTAATTCTTTTTTTCTTCATTTTTAATTTTTCACATGTGGTCAAAGAATATATATTAAGTGGAGTAATATACATTGTAGAATATATAAATATCGTATATTAAGTGGAGTAATAAATGCATATGAACGGATTGTCCAGTTTTGAATTATAACGGTTTTATTTTTAAATTTTGAATTCAAATATCTAGATGCTTTATGTATTTGGAAAGAATATATTACAAATAGATATTGTATCATTTTTAGCTTGTTATGCTATTAATGTGATAGTTGACTCAAATTATAATTGTTTAAATCATTTAAGAAGTTAAAATTAGAGTTAATCGAATAGTTTTGTGGAAAAGAATTTCTATGACTAGAAGGTTTTGGATTCGAAACTCACCTCATCGCTAATTTACAAAAATAAAAGTCAAAATTAAAATTACGTATGACTTAATAGTTTAGTAATTATATATGATGATTTTATGTGCTTACTTACATGGACCTCCTCATCGAATTCAGCTACTATTATATAAATTTGAAGTCATATTTAAACGAAGATGATAATTTAAAGTTCTTCAAACAAAAGAAGAAGTTTTTTTATTATTGGCTTATGCCACCGATATTATAATACAATATTGGTTACACTTATAATTTGTAATACAATATGTACTTTTATTTTTGAACAAAGGAATTGCTTTCATTAAAATGAAATATTCGAAATTAATTGTGTATGTTACATTGTTACATAGCTTGTCAATTATTGTCAATGGTAGGTAACCAATTGACCTAATTTCTTGCATATTTCTTTTTCCTTAAAAAAAAGATAGGGACGGGGGTTAAGAAATTAAAAAAAAAAAGTGTAAGAAAGAATAGTTTTTAATGTGATATACTAAGAAGAGCACATGCATGCTTCAGATTATGTAGTGTATTTTTGTCGTACTTTATGGGGTAAAGTAATGTGCTCAATACTCATGACTAGTTGAGGAATGTGGATATCATTGTAATCACCCTCCTTTCTCTAAGATCTTCTTTAAAAATCGAAGGTTCTCGCTAGTGATTTAAAGGATTTGGGTTCGAAATTCACCTCATCGTAAATTTACAAAATAAAAAAAAGAAATCGAAAAGAAAAATATAACCTACAAAATTTTGTCATCAAAAGATGAATTGAAGGTAATAATATGTTTAGAAAGACAATGTGCTAAAATATAGCGCTTGAAAGATTGAGAAAATAGGCAAATAATAAAAATTTGATAGAATATTATACTCCCTCCATCCCTAAAAGATCGGTACATTTTTACTTTTGGTGGTTAAACTTTAAAAAATTTGATCAAGAATTCTCATTAAACGATAAGGAATAATATAATCATGTGAGATCTCGTTAGATTCGTCTCAATATATATTTTTGAAATATCAAATTTTTATAATTTTTTCGGATGTAGAATAAGAGATATTTATGTTTTAAATTGTGTTTTGTTGACCACTAAAAATCAAAATGTGTCAATCTTTTAGAGACGGAGTGATATAACACACTATTGAAATTTGAAAGTCCTTCGTATGATGGTATCATAGTTCAATGTTATTAGAATATGATAGTTAAAATTTTAAATTCTGAACTTTCGTGAAACATACATCAAACTGTATTGAAGTACTAAAAAAGAAAGTTAGTTTTAATCATTAAAAAATAAATTGAATAATCTTTTTGCGTTGAGGATAGTATATACTCCAATTAAGATATAGAGAATGGTTTTTTATATGTCTCGAGTATCTCTTGGGATCCATTCTCAATTTAGCAAATAAAACTGAATTATTTGTTAATCAAGGTCTAGGGACTACAAATTATTGAGACACCTAATACTACAGGACACTAATCCTAGAATAAAATTTCTGTGGTGGAAATTTCTTTTTTTTTTTTTAGGTTTTATTTTGGCTATGGACAAATATCCGACATTAATTCACCTCTTCGCCTCTTTATAAGGCACGATCCTTCGGTTTACAAAATCGAATAAGGTTTGGTAGGATTTTTGCTAGTATTTATGTGTACAATACTAGTATTATATTTATAATTTAGTCGACTATTAATAACATAATATCCTTGTTAAGGTTAAAGTTATGTATATTATATTGTAGACCATCAAAAATAAAATCATAATAATTGCTTGGAAGATATGTTGACTTTTGTTAAATAAAACATACCAAGTAATAATAGGATAGAATCATAGATTATGAATCATGCAAAATTTGTTTCCTTAAAACAAAAAGGATGTCAAGTCAAAAAAAAAAATCATTAACACGCAATTAAAAACGTTATAATTAGGCTAATCCAACGGTGTCATGAGTACTTGAGCAGAGGGCTTAATTTTTATATTAAAATGAAGAATTAAAGGTCTAGTGGAAAAGGCTCTTGCCGGTAACCAGAAGGTCCTGGATTCGAAACTCCCCTCATCGCTAATTTACAAAAAAAAAATGAAGAATTAAAGGCATGTTTGATCATACATGTCTGATGATGCCTCTCCTTTTGATTACACATGTCTCATTTTGTCTTAATTGGTCACACATCCTAACAAAAGTTGCTTTAGTTAATCACTGTCGGCAAAATGTTAGTTAAATTTTAAAATGTAAAACATGTGATAATCTAAAATTGTCCAACTCATACGACATTCTCATGAACGTCACATGTTATAAATTTTTCAAATTTAACTTAAATTTTGACGGCAATAACAACGAATGCCACTTTTCTAAATATGTGTGACTGAATGAGACAAAATGAAACATATGTGATCAAAATGTGATATAACGACAAACATGTGTGATCAAACGTGTCTTTAACCCTAAAATGAATACCAATATGTTGATTAAACGAACACTATCCTGAAAAATTATGCAGCATACGTGATATGACACATTCTTTATCAAAATTCGTTAATTCAAAGAACACCACAAGATGATAGATATTGAGAAAACCTCGATTTTCGTAAAATATTAATAACTGAATAACAAAAACGTCTGATAGTGTTTAAATAGTAAAAACCTAACTTGCTGGAAAATAAGGCCAAAACAAAACGGACTAAAATTATTAAAAACTGCAAAAATGCCCAAAAACTTATAAAACTACTATTTTGACCCTCCAAACTACCTCCCATCGCCAAAATCCATCGTACATTATGGCAAAGCGATAAGTTTGACTCGGAGCACCGTTTGTGCATGTAAAACACTAGGCTTTGTCGAAATCTGACACTTCTGTCACCCTCTTCGGATGAGCCGACTTCTACATCAAAAACTCCTCGACGTGCCCCATACAAAAATCATATTTTTTAATGACAATTGTCAACTCTTCATTTTCTCCTAATATTAATTATCTTGTGGATGAGTTGGACCGCTATTTTAATATCAACAATCAATTTGAATGACACCCTTATTATAAAAACGCCTATATGATAATTAATAAAAAGGGCACCAAAATCATCATATATCATATATCATGGAAGCAAATAAGGTCTACGTCCCACAAATATATAGTGTCGTTAGGTAGTAAAAACAACCTAAGCATCCTTTATGGACATATATATATATATATGAGAAGATCATCTTCAAAGTATGAATATGATTGGGTCATGCAATTTATTAAAAATTCATGTTTTGGAATTTTATGTATGGAAATATATAATTTCTTGGTGGAGAAAGGTTTGGGGCACAATTGCACCGACCCTTGTTTGTCTCCTCATGCCTATTTCCAATTTCATTGCTCATTGCTTCAATGGATGCATGAGAAAGCCAATAATAATGTATGGAGACTACTATAGTGTAGGGACTTCAATTTCTTGAAATCAATTATTGTACTACATAGAGGAAAGTTTGTGTATGTGGGGACTTCTATTTCTTCAAATTGTCTTCCATCTCTTTTAAAAGCTTGCAATGCCTTTTGGGAATAGACTTTTGTTACATTTAGAGCTCCTAAATATGACATAATTTTGTGATTATATATGGGACAAATCTTTATAACTAAAAAGTTACAGTAATTATGTAGAAAGTTATGGTCCTACTAAGATTTATTTTTCTAAGCTTTGTCTAAAGAATTATCATGCAATTTATACAAATCTAGGAATCAAATTGTGTAATTAATACATTACAAGAAATCTTAAGAGAAAAATTCTTAAGAGAACCGTAATCAATCCGTCCTCACCTGACCTTCATCATTTAACCATCTTAGAATTGTATATTTTGGTTATGTCATATGTGTATTATTTTTATATTAAAATTAATAAAAAAAATTAATACAGTAATTTGTATCATTAATGAATAATAATCGTTCTCGAAATTTAATAGGTGCAAAGATTTCTTTTTAGATGTAAAACAACTTGATGAATTCATTAATGATGAGGTACTTTCTTCCTTGGGAATTTTGTGCATCATATAGTGGTATATTCCTAAATTGTTTAGATTTTAATTGGGTAGGACTTCATTGACATAACAAGGTGCATATAATTTATCTTTTTATTGTCTAGTTTAATTTGGGATATGGTGAACGCACAATAATTAGTTCGCTAGCTATTTCAATCATAGAAAACTTCAATATGTACTTACAATGACGATTCATTCACAATAAATGACTTCGACTTCTCTTTACAATTTGGTAACTCATATCATGAATCATAAAAAATGTGAAATAATACTAACGACCACTTTCATGCATTCTGATTCTTAACCTGGATTACACGAAGGAGGTAAATAATAGAATGTCAATTAGAGTTTTACTTTTACCAATTTCATGGAGTTCTTGTAGCAATGGTCTTATTAAGTGGGCTGAATTGCATTTTGGTCCCTATAATTGAGAGCGTTGCAGTTTAAGTCCTTGATAGTGTACACAATGTGTGGATTTAGTCCAAATTTTAATGAAAACGTTAGTTTTGGACGATTTTTGGAGTTTTGGGGTCAAATTCCAAAAATCGTTCACTACTAACGGTTCTATTAAAAATGGGGCTAAATTCACACAATGTGTACACTATCAAGGACTTAAACTGCAACGCTCTCAATTACAGGAACCAAAATGCAATTCAGCCCAACTTAATGGAACCTTTGTTGCAAAAAACTCCAACTTGATGCGACATAAATTTTACTCTTGATAAGAGTCGAAACCATGAATAATGGATGTGAATCAAGTAGAGTTTTTCTTTAACCCATTTCATTCGATGCGATACAAAGGTGTGAACTATGTTCGATGATTCCATGTGTAGATGTTGTTTTGAAGTAAGAGTGATGGCTACTTGTCAACAATTAATATCATTCTTAAGGCCAACTCTGCCGACAAGTTTATCCATGTTCTCTCATACGTCTCATTCAAACAATTATTCATCATCATCAAACCAACCAAATAATTTGTTAATTGTTATTACCAAAAGATATGTTTTCCCGTTTTCATTAACACGTTTTTCTCTCTTACTCATCGGCGATCACATATACCACAAAACTAAGAATAAAAGATTACAATTACACATTTATTCAAGCTTCAAATGATCTTCTTTACGAAGTGACGAATTACACCTCCAAAGTGAATAATGTGGTACCCACACAATATTCATTCGAACAATCACTTTTATTCGAAAAAAAATATAAGTATAAAGAAAATATTAATATAGAAATTAGCATTATATGTATTTATTTAACTGTTTTGAGTGAATACCCACTTCAAAATTATGCCCATTTCAAACACTACTCACTCTAAAATACCTAAATCTACCCCTATATCCACATCTATTTTATAGGCTTTGCGATTGTGTAAAGAGTTTTTTGTTACACTCTAAAACCAGTTGGTAATATAGAAGGAGTAACCTAAGATCTTATATATTTGACCTTGGAGGACACCGACTTCTGAAATGGAATGTGCATCTTGACACTCCCCACACGTGCAACCAATCGTTTTGCCGGAACAACATAGGCGGGGTTGGTTCAACACGTGCCTCGTTAATTCGGGGTTGACTCTAATACCATGTTAAAAGTCTATGAGTTCGAATCTAAAACCAATTGGCAATAGAGGGAGTAGTCAAGTACCCAATATCTTATATATGTTTTACGAAATATAAAAGGTATACTTTATTGATAATAGGGCTGTTGTCGTGAATACAATAGCAAAGACCTATATTTATAGATAAATACATAACTCTAATTCGGACCGGTGATTGTAATTTAAACGCCCACTAACCTAACACATTGCCACAAATTTCACATTCACATCAATATATACATCGAATATGCAATACATACATGATTGAACCCGTGCATCACAAAGCTAATAACAAAAGATGAACACCCATTTCTTTTAACTTGGTCCACCACTTGTCATCGACCATAATATGAAGAATTTTAGGTATAATTTATTACTTATAAAAGCTATCTTGAATAGGAAGAAGATGAAGAGGAAAAAGAAAGTAGCAATTGATCGAATGGGGCCTTATAAAGATTCGACCCTAATTATGTATTTGTTTCATAGTGCGTTGAATGGTCAGGAACTGAGCAGAGCAGGTCATGTTCCCTTAGCTTTATTCAATTATGTAGGAGAAAACCCCAAAAGTCTTATGTCAATATATAATGACTAATAATATCTCCAAACAAGGTGGAATTGTGACTACTACCATATACTAGTGTTTATCGGGTCGGTTACGATTTTTTAAAGATTTCTCTTGATATATTAATTACATAATTTGATTTCAGATTTTGTATAAATTACATAATAATTCCTTAAAGAAATCTTAACTTTTTACGTGTCTATCTAGACCTACATGCATGTAAAATTAGCCCTTGGAATACACCCCTTAATACAATAATCCCGGAAAGATTGTTTCGTTTGATTTTTGATTACTAAAAGTATAAATATGGATTTGTTGAGCTTATAGAAGGAAACGGACAAGACCCTATTTCACATGTTCGTTCTAATGCTGTATGAGATAATTGCATAATGATATCTGAAATTGCTAAGATTAAAGTTAAGAGTTAGCTCTTAGAATTTGAATTAGTATAATTACATTTACGACCCTAGAAAGGAGTATATAATTGTTGCACGCTTAATTTTCTAAAGTTAACTTTTGATCTTGTATGAGAAAGCCCAAATATCATTTTCTAAAAGTTAATTTGAGTTAAGCCCAATTATCATTTTCTAAAATTAATTTGAATTAGTTGTACGAATATGAGTTTAGCCCAAATGTCATTTTCTGAAGTTAATTTGTCACAGACACACAGTCGCAGGCTCACAAGTCACAGCTAAACGTGACAAACGAACCGGACCAGCTCGTCTCGACAGTTTGACGGGCCTGGGGGTTAACGAGTTTAATTGGGCCTGCCCCTAACTGAACAATCGGCCCCTATTCGTTCGAGGCCCTATCTCGGGGCCGAGGTGTACCGCATAATTTAGGCGGTGTACCGTGTAATGTTTTAAAGGTACATCGTGTGGTTCAAAAGGTGCACCGTCAGATGCGGTTTTTTTCTTTTTTCATAAAGAGAATAGATGGATGTTTAAGAATAAATTAAAATATAAAAACAATTTATTTAATAAACCGTTCATAGTTTATACTCGTGTTGACTACGAGTTTACATGGATAAATTTTTAATTTTGACTTTTTAAGGATGCGCGTAAACCGGTTGTTTCTCGCAACCGATTTTGCCATACAAACATATGGAAAATACAATACACCCTTTTGCGGTGAGTTCTCTCGTGATCATATTCGAAAGTCAATAAGTAGTTTGGCACGACGTTAAAGAAGAGTTAAATGGGTGGGCTTAATACTCAAGGGGTAACTTTCTAACATATTTAAGACACAATGCAATCGAATAGCTTAGTGAAAAAGGCTCTTGCCAACAACCTGAAGTCCTGGGTTCGAAACTCTCTTCGTCTCTAATTATATATAAAAAAAAGACACAATGCAAATATTAGCTCACTATGATAATTGACATCAAAATACGAAGATGAGACGCGTCTATATAGCTAGCTCAATTAGGAGACCCAATTATTATTCAACCAATTATTATAAGCGTCATAATATCTTTTAAAAATCTATATTATTTAGCACACCTAAATCTATACTCTATAGATATTACAAAAAAAAGGGTTATTCTTTGTACCGATTAAACAAAGCAAATGGGAGTCTAAGCTCCAAATAAATAGCTTCTTGACTGTTGTTGCAATGAACACTCATTTCATGGATGTGACTCCAATACGCGTAATGCTTGAACTTCGAATAGAGTAGGTGCTAAAATACTGCACATGCAGCCCCAAAAACGCTGCAAAGATTCGAACCCGAAACATCTTGAAAAGAGACTCGAGCCAGTACCACTAAACTAGAATCCTTAAATTATTTATTACAGTGTTACTACACCCAATTCCAACATTGATCATAGTAAATTGTTTAATACTCCCTCCATCCCTAAATGATTGTCACATTTTGATTTTAGTGGTCAACAAAATACGATTTAAAACGTAAATATCTATTATTTCTACATGTGAAAAAATTATAAAAACTTGATATTTCAAAAATATATGTTGAGACGAATCTAACAAGATCTCACAAGGTTATATTATTTCTTATTGTTTAATGATAATTCATATGATCAAATTTTGTTATGTTTGACCAACAAAAGTCAATATATGACAATCTTTTAAGGACGGAGATAGTACTTTATTAGAAGAATTCCAAGCATGGGATTACTATGCCACTAAAGAGTACTTACATGTTTGGTTTATATGGTCCCAAGATTGATCATTTGAGAAATTCTTTGGACTTTTCTTTTGTTCTTCTAGATTATATGATCCCACGATTTATAGCTGTAGTTGTTTCATATGTCTATAACCTCTGGTATGAAAGATTGTGTCAAATGTCACAAATTTTATTGAGTCATCGGCGAACCTAAGATTCTAGTAATCGTTGGACATCTCACCTACTTCGTTCAATTTAAAGTATGCCACTTTTTTGTTTTTCCGTATTTTATTTTAATTAATAATAATCAATTAGTCAATTATATTGTAAAAAAGTTAGTTTTACAAAAAATACTCTTAAATATAATCTTAACAATAACAAATTTATATTTTTCTAAATTAGAAAAGAAGAAGAAATCTATCGCCAAAATTGAATATACAAAAATTAAAACGTTATAGGAGTAGTATAATTTAAATGGAAGGTAAGAGTCCATTAGTAAATAATAGTGTACCACAAAAAGCAATTTTGGACCGTGATTATATCGACCTCTAACAATATGCCAAACAAGTGGATGCTCACATCCAGAACAAAAAACAAAAAATATCCTCGGAACATCCTCAGACAAACAACATCATACTATTCCCCCCAAAACTTATATAAATAATTAAAAATCTACTCATCTTGATCCCAAAAACATTAAACTTTAAATGTCATTTTATATCATTTCAATTTAATACTTCACAATTAGTTGTCTCAAATAATATATTTTTAATACTTCACAATTGGTTGTCTCAAATAATATATTAAGGGGTTGAAAAATTGTGAATAAGCTGAGATAAAAAGAACTCATAAATTGTATTCGAGTGTATAAAGTTTCTTAGACAACTCATCATATCATCAATTATTATTATGATAAAACCAGTATATATATCATTAGCAAGAACTATGTGAGTATGTGATATCTCATACAATATATTCTTGATAACTTTTTATGAAGAGCGTAAATTATTTTCTCGAAGGATCCAAAAAAAATAGATCTTGCGGGATAGTCGATAGGATTAAGAAGTGAAATACAATACTAATATTTTTAACTTTGATGAAAATTATTAATATAAGGAAATTTCATATGACCCCTCACTTATTGAGAACTGATTAAATGAATGATTAAACTTTTGAGTAGATCAGATTATCCCCTAAAGAAAATGTTAATAGAATCCCTATCTATTAGATGAATTTGCAAATAAGTGACCGATAAAACTTCGACGGCAACATCGGAGGGTGTTGGTTGGCAAGTTCTAATATGGCGGGTGGTGGGGGAGGAGGGGTAGGTGATGGGTTTGCAAATAAGTGGCATATAGAATCTTTAAATAGTAAATTTAGGGATAATTAGACTTGAAAGAATTGTTTCAGGCCAAACTGACCAAAATAATTTTTTACGAGTCAATTTAACCTACTCAAAAGTCTGGTCCCTCATTTAATCGGTTCTTAAAAGTTGAGGGGGCCATGCCATATGAAATTTAGGCTTAATATAATAATTTAAATTTTGGTTGGAATTAGAAAATTGTGTGAATTAAAGGTTGGAAGGAGTAGGTAAAGGGGGCCAGCGCATGCATGTCATTTAGTTGGAATGAGATGCACGGTACAGTACATACTTTTGTACTCCTGTCCTATCTTCTGCATCACACAACTTTTTTTGACATAAACTATAAACTTTTTTTTATAGCTATTTAAAAAAAAAAACTGTAAACCCTTTTAAATTAATTATCTTGGATTAAATCTCTCATTTAGTAATAGAGATGGAAATCTAATGCAAAATCTTCTCCCCACTTATAAATAGACGTCAACCAACTTTGAACAAATTATTATCTATACTATATATCTATCTATAAATATGTCTATTATATAATGCTTAAACCATAAAAAGGTCACATTATATTAATTCATATTGGTTGGTAGGCCGTAGCTTAACTAAAATTTCATGATGTAAATTTCCGTAAGTATTGGAGAAAATTTAAAACTAATTATTTTAATATCTCATTTTTAACTCATTTAATAGATATATTAACAAAATTCATTTAACTATCATAATTGTTACTAAAATCATTTATGTTTAGGCAAAAATATATTAACTGAATAAAATATTAATTCGCACAACCACTAACACAGTACATTATAATTAGTTCTAATGAATTCATAACATAAAAGATTATGCTACGTTAATACTACTTCTAGACACGTTTTAGACAATTTCTCTTACATACAATTCTCGTTTTTAATTCATTTATTAAAGAGCGTGAAATTGTCACATTAACGACTTCACGCATTCTGTCGCGGAATACATGCAAGAAATAAATCGTGAGTGTGAAATCTATGATATTTATTAGCACTATTGTTCTTTACCAACTGAAGTATGTGCTGAAATCTTTTCCAATTTATTTCTTATCATTTCAAGAATCGAACATGGAATCTCATAATAATAATTTACTTAAATATTAATGACAAAAGTAAATTATGTGAACATATACTTAAATGTCAACATTATGAATTTGGTAAGATAGCTAGCTCAATTCAGCTCCATATATGCAGCATAAATTTGCTCTACATTTAGCCACATATTTTTCCTTTTCAGAATAAATTTGCAAAAAATAATTGATAGAATTTTTGAAACACATAAATAGAGAGATATCAATTTCAAATTGATTTGTTATCTTTCATTCCCTAACTCAACTTGCCAATTTTATGTTACATAGTTTGTGAGTTAATCAATGTTTTTATTCTTCTTTATTTGCTTTTATTTATATTGTTATATATATTTTTGTGGGTTGAAATGAAAGTCTATGTCAATGGAAGTTTGGTAATAAAGTAAAGTAATAAACTGTAATGTCATTTTCTTGAATTTTTATTTTTTTCAATTCTTTTTTCTTTTTTTGGGGAGGTGTTATTTGTCAAACAAGGATGAGTGGTGATGACAAAAAGCATTCTTTTTTATTAAAAAAATAGTAAAAAGAAAGTTGTTATATGCTTTGAATGATTGATTGTTGCTACTTTCATTCATTTTCCAAGTCAATGACTTTCAAGTAAATTGAGAAGAAGCAAGGTTCCTTTAAGGAGCATATTTCTTCTTCTTTGCCTTATATTTCAAGGCAATTTTGACCCTTTTGAAACTTGTTTCTAGTAATATCATTTCAAATTTTGACCCTTATCATTTTACTGATCAAGATTCTTGAAAAATTGATGTTTTTTGTCAAATATATAATGGGGTTTTAGATCCATTTTGTTCATTGTTATAAAAAGGTTAGCTTTTTGCAGTTTTGCTTAGTGTTTTTAGTAGTTTGGTTTAAGGGAAGGTCGGTGTTATCACACGGGTAAGACTGCATACTATTCGATCCCCTTACCCCGCTTAGATGGGAGCCGGGACATAGGATTAGGGCATGTTAACGTTGATGTTAGTGTATTTATTGGGTTTCATGAATTTTGCAGTTGGATTTTTGAAAAATGGATTTGAAGAGAAATGAAGGAAGTGGTGAGAGGCTGGAGGAGTCCAAATTAAAGGGCACAGGAGGAATGAGCAATAGGAATTTGGGTGGAAATGGTCCTGGAAGTATAAGCAGTAAAGATATGATATTTAGAGCTGATCAAGTTGATCTGAAAAGTTTGGATATCCAATTGGAGAAGCATTTGAGTCGAGTCTGGTCGAGCAATGTAGAGAATCAAAGGCCTAAAGAAGCATGGGAGATTGATCCATTGAAATTGCAGATTAGGTATCTTATAGCTCAGGGTACCTATGGTACTGTATACAGGGGTACATATGATGGCCAAGATGTTGCAGGTATAATTTATCATTTTTTTCTTCTCAATTTGGCTTTCAATCTTCTTGTGAAATTGCATGTTGTTTAGTGTATATATATGGTTCTTTGGTCTAATTTACCTTTTGAAATTGAAAATGTTTCATATATTGTATTTCAATGGATGACTTGAACATATATGTAATTTAGAAAAACAATAACAATAACTTGCCCGAACGTCTGTTAATAAGCTCCCGCCTAAGCAGGGTACGGGGAGGTCAGATTGTATCCGGCCTTACCAATGTGATAACAGGGAGGTTGTTTCGGAATTGACTCAACACGAAGTGCAACAACTATCTACTACTCCACATAGATAAGAAGTGTAGGTAGTATAGTGAGCCATTTTTTAATAATTCAATTATATTCGAAAGCCATTTTTTTTGTTCTTTTTACTCCATATGGAATGGAGGGAAACAAACGTATGATGGTACTCGAGATTAATTCAGGAACCAACCTAGGAAAGAAATACACACATATGAGCTCTAAAAGGTGCCAAAATCATCTTAAATGGCATGAAGCCATGTGCGTTGACAATAGCATGATTAACATTATCAGCTCCATAAGAGTTGTGTGGCTGGTGCATATATTATTGTGTAGTAAATATGGTCAAAGTTTATCTGACGACATGAATCTCACAAATTATGTTATTTCCTAATTTTGAAATTATCATCTTGATGTATAGTTAAGCTTTTGGATTGGGGAGAGGATGGTATGGCTAGCGCTGCGGAAACAGCTGCTTTGAGAGCTTCATTTAAGCAAGAAGTTACAGTGTGGCAGAAGCTGGATCATCCAAATGTCACAAGCGTAATGACTATTCTTCTCTTTATAATCTTATGTCATTGTATTACTACTAGAGTAATAGATAGTAATAAACATGACGTTAGGAGTCTACAACGTGTACATACACATAAATCTGTCCTACATAGTAAATTAGTAATCATGATGTGTTAACTATTCCGTGAAATTCTTTTCGATGGTATGCTGAACATGGTTTCTTCTCTCAGTTTGTTGGTGCTTCGATGGGCACGTCAAATCTTAAAATCCCCTCTAAAAATCCAGCTGATGGTTTTACCACTCTTCCTTCAAGGGCATGTTGCGTGGTTGTGGAATTTCTGCCCGGAGGGACATTGAAAAATTACTTGTTCAAAAATAGAAAAAGGAAACTTCCCTTTAAAGTAGTGATTCAGCTTGCTTTGGATCTATCGAGAGGGTGAGTATATGTTTTCTTTCCCACTCTAAGATTGACAAAACTTGGTACTTAGTTTGTTGTTTTATATGAAATTGTGCAGATTGAGCTATTTGCATTCCGAAAAGATTGTGCATCGTGATGTCAAAGCTGAAAATATGTTGTTGGATAGCAGTAGAAATTTAAAAATTGCTGATTTTGGTGTTGCACGCGTCGAAGCACAGAATCCCAAGGACATGACTGGTGAAACAGGAACTCTTAATTATATGGCCCCAGAAGTACGCACTTACCGCACAAAATTGTTCATTTAACACTCGATGGATCTTTTACTAATGCTCGTATAAGATCGTGAGAATCACTAGTTTTAGCCTGACATTATTTGGTATGTGGTTCTATAGGTTCTTGATGGCAAGCCGTATAACAGGAAATGCGATGTCTACAGCTTCGGTATTTGTCTCTGGGAAACCTATTGCTGTGATCTTCCTTATGCAGACCTCAGTTTTGCTGAAATCTCCTCTGCAGTAGTTAGACAAGTAAGTTCGCTTTGTAAATATTCTTTGGAATAAAGTTATACTTTTACATGTTTTGGCAACAAAGCCATGTTTTATTAATGACGCCATGTTTTTTGTTATGTTTAGAATCTACGACCAGAGATCCCGCGATGCTGTCCAAGTTCCTTGGCCAATGTCATGAGAAAATGTTGGGATGCAAACCCTGACAAACGTCCCGACATGGATGAAGTTGTTAGGTTGTTGGAGGCAATTGATACAAGCAAAGGAGGAGGAATGATCCCAGAAGACCAAGTCACCGGTTGCTTCTGCTTTGCTCCAATGAGAGGCCCTTGAGACTTCAGATTTTCTTTCCATATGGATGATGTGAATTTTTTTTTCTTTAATCATGAAATATTACAAGGGTTTACCCATGAGTTCTGAATTATGTAAATTTGCTATTCATGTGAATCAACAAGACAAAAACTTATACCTTTTACTTTGTCTCTCTTGTGTTCACCCATAGTATTTTCACTCAATTGTGTTCCTGGATCCTCGAAAGGTCTTAATCAACCAACGTAAAAATGTGTTATCGTAGTTTATTACTTCGTCGTGCTATAGAACTCAATACTTCCCATAACATTTTCGAGAATCCAATCACGACTTCCATCACTGCATTGAGTCCAATTTCCATCATTTCACCTATCTTATACAAATTTAACACTAAATTGAAAATAAGTATATACTTTTGGTTGAGTTGACTGTTGTCGGATGTCAAGTACTTAAGGTAGGTGACATAGTAACGAAAGGTCTCCGAAGAAGCTCCCGCCCAAGTGGGATAAACGGAACATCAGATAATATAAAGCCTCATCCTTTTAAAGGAGAATGTTAGCAAAATACATTGTACAATCTGTTTATTAACAAAAAATATTTCTAGAGAAAGGAAAAAATTGTTAACTTACAAGTAAGTCAACTCTGACAAGCCTTGGTTGTCTTGCTAATGAATCTGGAACTATGACAGCAGTGATTCTACCTAAAAGAATTGTTCTAACAAAATAACATGTAAGCTCAAGGAATGTACAACAGTACAAGATGATATAATTAGTCTGTCTTATTCGAGGACTTTCGATGTATTCTGAGACTTGAAGGCTCGGCCAGATAGCAATGATTTCTGATTTCTTCGTGGAGGGATTGTTCTTGACCGTGGCCTTTGCCAGCCGAATCTTTCTAGGAATTCCTCAATCAACCTGAAGATGTAAGGAAGAGGTCATCAACATTAACAACTCATTGCTCAACTTCACCATCCTCATGGCAGTATCGTGGCCTTTTAAGGAAACTGATAATCTGTTTTATACACTCTTTATCCTAATCACTTCGATAGGTATTTTAATTATCTACAACTCAGAAACTAAAATAGTAGACTAGTGTGTGACTGTGTGTTAAGTTCCCAAAGTAAAACAGAGTTTTAGGAATTCAAGAAAAGGTAAACCTCCCAATTATATTTCTAAGCTTATAAAGGAGTAGCGATATAACCTTCGAGTTAAACCAAGAAAAATAACTAGTAATACATAAGCCTCAGCAGGTAGAACACTTACATGCTGCAGAGAGCCTTCTGTGAAGCTGCCAGCTCATGATCCGGAAAACAATCTTCGAGGCGGAAACTCAACCAGACATAAAGATCCAACACCTTCAGATAAGACGAACAGAATGGAAAAAAACACTCTTAAGAAAAGTCTTTTTGGCACTGAGGCACTAGATTGCTTAGTCCAGTCGTTATTAACTTATACTACAATACCAAAGATTATTTTATGACAACAGGTGAGTTGATTATAGTGCACTACTCCATTATGACTTAATTGACCACGTGGACAAATCTCATTCTCTCGTAAAGCAAAAACACCAACCTTGTGGATTGATTCAAGCTCCTGAAGAGCCGTAGGAGTCTCAGGGACCTTCAGCGTTCCTGGAGTAAATATTTCTCGGAGTCTAACAATTCCATTTATACAATAGCTTTGTGCAAACTGACCAACCAAAAGATAACTGTGTGAATTTCCTGAAGAAATTACTGAAATGTTCAAGTAGGTGGAAGAACACAAGAAAGAAATAGTGAGTAGATGTAACCTGAGTAAGGCCTTGAGCAGAAATTTCATCATCCATGTCAACTGGACTGCAAGGTGGGGAGAGGGAGCATCAGTAGCTATAGTTGTAACCATCTAGCACTCGAGCATTTTTCTTTGGAAAAAATGGTTTTAAGGGAACAATCTATATCCTAAACAGATGTAGCACAGACAGTTCATTTTTTTCTTTCTTTTTTTGGGTTGCGGGGGAGGGGGGAGGGGGGCTGATTGGAGCTTATATATCTTGGTTTTATATTGTGTGTGTAAGTCAGAGAGATGGTCCAAGAGATGGATGAATCTGAAAAAAATGGAAGCAACACCACGATCACATGATACCTGATACAGAATAGATACTTATCATGCAACTTCATGGGTAGCTCATCAATGACAGCTGCCACTTTCTGTTTCCAAATGACATCTAGAATCAGCATATAATATGTAGGCAAGAGCAAGACAGGAAAACGGAAGGATAATGCTGAGGGAAGAGGAGTCAACATACCAACATTTCATCGCAGTTCGAAATGAAATACTTTGCGGACAGCTTGGAGTTCTCCGCAAAATGCTCCTGGAAGGAAATAATACTATCAGAATGCACAAAAAAGCCCCTGAAAAATCATGAGTTAGTGTACGGTGATTATTTGCTTTATCGAGTCATGTTCTTCATAACTATGCTACAATGCGCCTTAAGAAGATGTATAGCACTCATGCACTCGTCATTATTGCTATATTGGATAACACGAATAAGCTGACATATGAATGTGGCTTCATCACTCCAGCAATGTCCACTAAAGCCGTATAGGTATTGGAAATACCAACAACTCAAGGTCAACTATTGTCTCCATCATGTTTATATCATACTTTGGTAATTAGATTTGACTTAATTGGCTGCATCTCTAAAGTCCAAACAAGTAGATTTTCTGTTTATATTATATCGAACATCAGTCCAAAAAGCATTATTCCCAATTGGTAATAAAGCAAAAAATAGCAGATATTCAGATATTTCAGAGACGACACCAATAACTAATGAGTTCTACTTATCGTCACTAATTGATATACAAGTGACAGCATCAAAAGTTCGTTGTAGAAAGAAAAGCTACTCCATATGCTGGTGTACACAAAAGCAATTGGAACAGTATATGTGTAACGAAGGAGGACATGAGAACCACCAACCAGTATACGGTATAGTCCACGCTTTGGGTGGTGACAGGAATACATATATAAGAGGTCAAAGCTTGGAAACAACCCTGCTTGCTACATCACAGCATTCAAACACATTATAATAAGTACATCATGGAAGATGTCGAAGAAATACAGTGTTTGTAACTACAACAAAATCAATAGAACATATAAGAACCTCAATAATGGGAGACGGTGATTTCAATGAAGAATGAAGTAATGGTAGATCATCTGCATCTAAGCAGGTAACTTCTCCAACAGGAAATTTAGATCCGTACCTGCCAGCTCTTCCTACAGGAGGAAGCAATAAATTTGTATTATAATATTTTAGTAGCGATATCATTATGCTTTGACCAATAGTAACAGCAAAACAATATATTTTTGGTTTGAACACAAACATCAGTTATCCTCCACTTACACTAAATAAATAATTAAACAGATCATATATTGGCCAATTTCAAAAACATGCATTTAATAATATAAAAACAGATCAATGATTAAGTTAAACTCAAATGCAACATTAACCTACTTCCTGTCGAAAAAATCACTGGGCAAACAACCATTTCAATTTACAAAGTTCTCAGTCAAATGATAGAAGAAGGAATTAACTCGGAGTCTGTGACTGTCAACAACTTAGATGATATTGCAATTTAATAAAGAAGACAGCATATATGTTACCACCATTTGTTAGTCAATACATGGAAGACAGCACAAGTACTGATATTATATAATCTACAAGACTACAGCAGTTACATGGATGGAGAACAAAAGTTAAGGCTGTTTTAATCATTGTCTCTACAAATGCTACAACATAATCTAGAAACATCAGAAATTACGAAAGCTTTGCAACTACATCCCATAAGCAAATAGTTTCACTTAACAGTCTATACATGATCTGCAGCAAGTGACTAGTTAAATAATAGCTTTTAAACCATAAAACAAATAGATGTACCAGCAATTTGTTTGATCTCTGAAATAGTAAGATCGCGCATCTCAAAACCATCAAATTTTTGTAGAGTTGAAAACACGATTCTGGAGATGTTGAGATTGAGACCCATACCAATGGCATCACTGGCTACAAGCACATCAAACTCACTCTTTGCATCGTTGAACATTGTTGCCTGCAATTCTAGAGATTGTCTTAACTAAGCATATCACGGCTCACATACAAGTTGTGCTAACTAATATTGTGGAATGAGAAAATACTGCAATGAAGAAAAAGCCAATTATTGTCTCCTTAGTCCTTCCCTCTTTGGAAGGTTCGATATGACAACGGTCCCAAATAAAAATATATCTTAAATTTCACATCACCTCCATTTTACTTTCTCGCATTCGGTAAAAACTACAACATATTTTAAAATTGCCAAAAACCATATATATTAAGATATTTAACAAGGAAAATATCTTAATCTTAACTGAGAAGGGGAGAACTTCACTGATACTCAAAGAAGCAAAGGAAATGATGTAGATGCAATCATTAAGCAATTATATATTAAATTTACGCAGAAACTATGAGAAAAGAAGAGGCAGAAATTGAAACCTGTTTAGTCCGAGTGTCTGGAGGCAGTGAGCCATAAACAACAGAACACAGGTGCCTTCCTTCACTTTCAATTTCTTTCTGAATTGAAACAATAAGCCATAAATAACAGATTGAAGTTCGCTAGTATTTATTGTTAAGCAATAGATTATATTCATCAGTGGTTTATGAGGTCCCTAAATATGTCCAGTCGAAGCATTGACACAAATTTATTGACACAATCATTCAATCATAGCATAAAAGGACCTGGAGGTCATTTTGTATGAGAATATATAATGGGACATGCAAGTTGAGGAATCTCGTGCAGGTCATAGAAATTAAATGTAAAAGTACATATACATCAATCACGTGTAGGTCGAAGTATTATATTCATTTAGTCTATAAAAAGACATTATCCAGCATGTGAGAAGAGACGGAGAGTGTGTGTGAAAAACCTTTAGATTATATATCTTTTTACGCGAAAAAGTGACAATGCAGTCACCAGTACGTATATTGGAGAAAGATCCAAGTGGAACCTCCAACGGAACAAGGGGAGAAAGCCTTTCATAATGTTGAATCTGCATGGAGTAATGAACAGGTTAAATCACGTACAACGGATGACACAGGATGCCGGAAAAAGAAAATGCAGTAAAGAGAACAGTGTTAAATAGTATTAGATCAGCAAATATAAAGCAACATGAAACCATATAAAACTACTCACAAGTATTGTGAAAATGACTGAGCGTGTGCTAATCTTTTTTCAAAGGCAAATCTGATGATATAAGTTATGTAACAGACTTGATCAAACTTGGCAACATCATATATACATCAGATAAAAAGTATATCTAAATTACCTCGATGTTATCTCCAGTTACTTTGAGTATTTCTTCAATCAAGGGAACAGCTGCAGGGTCTCCACACAAGTGCAGTTCATCAGCAGCAAGACCAAGCAAGGCTCGAGTAAATGAAAAACCACGAGTCCTACAACTTAACATCTGAGCAAAAAGAACAAAAAATGAAGAGAGTACAAATATATAATCAACCAAGTGCAGACAACAAGGATTTTGAAGCTTCATAACATTTCCATTAACTATAAAGATCCTTGGAGTGAATCGTTGATGCAATAAAGCATTGGAAATGGATTTAGGTAAACATTATTTAGTAAACTTGAACATACCTGAATTTCATCAACAACTGCACATTTATAGTTAGATGTCACATCTGCCATCTCTACTGTAACAGATTTATGCTGCGCACCATCAACTGTCTCCCGTTCTTGTCCAGTAATTAGATCGCAAGGTACCTTGGCCTTGTTCAATCTTTTAGCGACCTCCCATGCCAACAGCCTCAATGGACCACAATATATTCCTGTATCATTCAGTGTTCACTGATTATTCATGTTAGCCCCGGGCAACAGCAGAATCTAATAAGAGCTTTAGCAGAGATGGTTTACCAGAAGAACATGACTCCAACCTTTTCAATGCGTTATATGTTTTGCCACTATTTGTTGGCCCAACATGCAAATAGACATTCCTCTTCTTCCTTCTGGCACTCGGATACCATGTATGGGGACAACTGAAACGGAAAGAAGAAAGATTTGTAACATAAACCAAACTTACCAAACAAATTTCAATAGGCAAAAAGGTAATTAAAAAAAAAGATGAAGATCACAGTTACTAATACGATATACAAAATGGTTCTTACGTTAGGTCTGTAAAATCAATGTTCACTGCAGGTCTGGAAATGCTGGAATACCTAAATAAAGATCCCAGTCTCAACTTCCCAGGAAGCTGGCATACCTCAACTTTATCTGTACATTGAAACAAAGGGAAACAGTTAGAAACTCAGAAAAACAATTGCGCCAAAAACATTTCTTGCACTTCACTCTTGAGTCAATTCGGAAACAACCTCCCTCCCTGTTATCTCAGGGGTTAGGTTGCGACTACCAGACCCCACACCCGCATTCTACTTAGGTGGGAGCCTGTACAAAGGCATTCGAGCATGTTGAAGAGAAACAGTCAATAACTAAAAAACGATTGCACCAAGAATTGTCTTGCACTTCACTCTTGAGTCAACTCGGAAAACAACCTCCTGTAATCTCAGGGATAAGGTTGTATACTACCGCCAAACCCCACACCTACACACCCCTACTTAGGCGGGAGCCTCTTCAAAGGCATTCGAGCTTGTTGATGTTATCGTTCACATCATATATGGCAATGAGTATCAACCACAACACTCTTTAAACAAATTCAACAATAATTACCATGAACATGAAATACGCCATTTGATAATTCGAAACTTAGTTAACATAGCTTTTTCAATATATATATTCCATTAAAACTGATAGTTTTACTTCTAAATGAATATATCAATAACTCTGCATACTAAACATAATAAAGATTGGATTTTTATACTGATTTCATAATAAAAGTTAAATCTTTGTACTGATTTTCAATTTTTATAGCATAAACAAATATGAAATACATTAGTACGATATAATATACAAAAAATACGAAATGGGCGTAATATTTTTTATTCAAAATAGTGAAAATACCATTGACCAAAGCTGAGGAAAGACTGAAAGCTGAAATTCTTCTTTTGAATAGCAAAGAAACCATTTTTTTGTGTTAAATTTAAAATTGTTTTAGTTTATTTGTTTTGATGAATTGATATTAAATTTAATCAATAAATTTAGAAGAATTGAGGGAACATCGGAGGAGTGTGGTGCTGAAATTGAATTTATACGATACTCTAGGGGCTCGCTTCAAAAACACTACTTGCTTTTAAGGAAAAGATTTATATGGGGAAGGAGTATAAAAGATTTAAGGAAAAGTTACATTTTCAGCTTCCTCTAATTATTTAATGCCTAATTTAATTTGACTATTAACTACTCCCTCCGTTCCTAAATGATTGGTACATTTAATTTTTGTAATCAAATTTTAAAAAAATTGATCAATAATTATCATCAAATGATAAGAAATAATATAGTCATGTGCGATCATGTTAGATTGGTCTGATATATTTTTGAAATATCAAGCTTTTTATAATTTTTTCGCATGTAAAATAAGAGATATTTATATTTTAAATTATGTTTTATTGATAATGAAAGTCAAAATATACCAATCATTTAGGGATGAAGATGGTATTAAAAACGAGTATTTTTTGTATAAATGAATCCAATATTAATTAGACTACTAGATTATAAGAATACACATTTGAATAAACAACTAAATAACACTTGCAGCAAGTAAATTCATGAAAGATTCATTCCAAGAAGCATATACTAGTTAAGTGGCAAGGTGTTGAGATAGAGACTTTGTTGGTATCATGCGTTCGAATTCGTATAGATTATGGATATAATACTTCACAATTTAGGCTAATTATAACACATTTGACCTCAATATTAATCTGTACTATCACATAAATTTTCTTAGTAAACTATCATCCTCCTCTGTGAAATGTCAAATTTGCACCTTCCTTCTTCTCCACCAATTATCGAATTTCTTTTTCACCAACCTTCAACCACCATCCTCTCCTCCTCCACCACCATCACCATCACCACCATCTTGACTTAATTTCATCTGGGCACCTAAACAATTAAAAAAAGTTTCAAATAGACACATGATGAACTTTTTGTAACAAATAGGCACCTGAAGCATAAAAATGGCACCTAAACTTTCATTCTTCACATTTTTTAAAACTTTTCAGATTTTTGACATTTTAAATGTGATTAACCCAAGAGCAAGTTAGTCATATCAAAAATATAATTTTTGAATAGAAAAATTTGAGAAAAGTTCAGGTGCCAATAAAAAAAGACATTTTATACTCAATAATATAAAAAAGTTCGGGTGCCTCCATCAAACAACACCAAAATTCACAACTTTTTCCAAAAACCCACAATATATATAATCCAACAACAACAAAGATTGCATCTTTTTGCAAAAGGGCACAAATTTACCACCCAAGAACATCAATAAATTACATATGTAATAAAAATGCCCACAATTTATCAAGATCCAATAAAATGCTACTCATCTTGATTTCTTGATTCAACAAAATACTTATTTCCTTGACTCAGCATTTCATCCTAGAAATACCAAGTTCGTTGATCTAATGGAGAAGTGTTGGCAGCAAGATCCAACATTAAGACCAAACTTTTCACAAATTCTAGACATTCTCAGGCAAGGGACAAGGAGATATAAATCTATTATTCTAATGAGAAAAAGAAACATGTCCACCTCATTACTTCATACTTTATTGGTACGATCCACAACTTCTATTCTATGGTGTAATCTCTTCTCTATCCTATTTCATACTTTATTGTCAATCAACAAAAAGGTTTCAAGTAGGAGCTGCACCGAAAAGATATCAATAACGATTAGATTACCAACAACATCGAAAAGTTGCAGCAAAAAGGAGTTGTAAGGTTTGATTTTGGTCATGTACGAGGTTGGGAAAGTTTTTTCCAACTGCAACACAGTTGGTGTCGATTTTTGGTTGGTAGGGGTTAGGGGGACGTAAGTGTAAGGTTGAAGATGATGTTTTATGTTTAATAAATTAAAATTAAATATTAATTAGGTTGAGTTAAATGGTTGAGCTTAAGTTAGTTTATAACTAGGTTGAGTTAGATTTAAAGTATGGTTTGACTATTTTGTCCTCTATCAACAAATTTAAAATCTGAAAATTTCAAAAAAATGTGAAAAATAAAAGTTCATGTGCCATTTTTATGCTTCAGGTGCCTATTTGTTACAAAAAGTTCATCAGGTGCTTATTTGAGATTTTTTTAATAATTCAGGTGCACAAAATCATCACTTTTCTTCTTCACCAACCACGTACTTCAATTTAAAAAACCACCTTCTTTCTTCTTCACCAATGACCACCTTTCTTCTTCAAACACACACTATCACTACCACCCCCACCCTGTCCACCCCCTCACTTCCCCGATTTCGCCCCACCCCCCCCCCCCCCTCCCTTCCTGATTTCGACCTCCCCACCACCCTTCATTCCCGATTCGACCTCCCCACCCCGATCCATTCCCGAACTACATGTACTTACCCCATACATATCTCAATTGGTAAGGAAATAAAATGTTAAGTATGAACAATCTCGCTTCTTCATATAGTGTGAGTTCGACTCTCGTAAAGTTCTAGCTCCCGAACTACATGTACTCTAGGGGCAAGAGTACATACATTAGTGTGATGATTTCACACTTTTATCAAAATTTAATATTGATGAAAAAATATTATTCGTATCTTTTGATTGCTTAAGCACATTTACTTGATAAAAATATTAATCATATCATCTTTTTAAATAATATGTACTATTTCCCAAAAAAGAAAAATCATTAAGATCATTTATATAATCCTATTGCTCAATGATTTAAATTGCAAATGGTGACAATTCACGTTTACTTGTTAAAAATATTAATAGTATCATCTTTTTAGATACTCCCTCCGTTCTCTTTTACTTGTCTTTCTAGCCTCATATTTTTGTTTTTAAATACTTGTCTTTCTAGCATAATTAATTACAAATTTACATTTTCAATGCACTTTTTGATTAGTTTTTACTATAAATTTATCAACCAACCAATCATATAGTATCAATTGATTGTCATTTTACATTTTCAATGTACTTTTTGGCTATCTTTAATTTTTTCTTAATCATTGTGCACATGGTTAGAAAGACAAGTAAAAGAGAACGGAGAAAGTAATATGTATTGTTTCCTCAAAAAGAAAAATCATTAAAATCAGTTATGTAATCTTATTGTATAAATGATTTAAATTACAAATTGAGACAACGCCCGTTTACTTGATAAAAAATTATTAATCATATCATCCTTTTAGATGATATTTACTATTTCTGTTAAGATGCACATTCACATCGGAATTGGTGTCCTTCCAAGTCAATATATAGGATTTTGTACTACTTCATCTATTGCCAATTGATTTTAGAGTGGAATAAACTTTTAACATGGTATCATGAGCCAAACCCGAGTTAATAAGGCACGTGTAACCCCATCGATATTGTTCCGACAAATAATACCGACGAGAAAAATTACACCGACGATTGGATTACACATGAAAGGGAGTGTTAAGATGCACACCCACATTGAAATTCGGTGTCCTCTCGGGTCAATATATAAAATCTTGCACTACTCCCTCTATTGACAATTGATTTTAGAATGAAACCCCATAAACTCTTAACAATTTCCTTAAAAAGAAAAATCATTTAGATCAGTTACATAATCCTATTGTTCAATGATTGACATTGCAAATTGTGACTAACTGACAATCCGCAAAGATGTAGATGACATCATCTATCTCCCCAACACCAAAAATAAAATTGATCACTTTTACCACTAATCAAATTGAACACGTTAAAAGGAAAGAAACGCCAAAAGACCTATCGAAACGATTTGACGAAATGGTTAATTCATGGGTCGTCTCGACTCGCAGAACGACGAAACTGGCTCAAAGATCCCGCTTATGAGTTACTCGACGAAGGGGTCAGTTCCCAACTTCAGCATTCCAACGACTAAAAACTAAAATCAGCAACAAAGTAGGCAACCAAGTCGTTTTTAATCTCTCCTTCATAGAAAATGCAAATATAGAGCACAAACTCAAGAAAAAGGAAAGGTCAATATGTAGCTTATATGAGTACACTGGCATTTTGGGGAAATGAGAGCTTCTGTTATCACTTCCACTATATAATTGGCAACCTATCTGTACAAAGAGCATGAGCTGAACTGTACACATATTACACTACTATATCGGGCACATCTTTTCTTTGTATATCGTACTCATTTCGAGATTCTAATGCTTCTCATTCCTCCAATCCTCTCAAGTTGATATCAGGCGACCGATGATAACCAAGGAGAAAAATGTAAACCGTCCGCTCCTCATGTTGTTTATAGCTAAAATATCACCACATCTGAGATATTTTACCATTTTGCAACGGAGGCTAGCCAGTGACAAGAACCCCATTTTGATGAACAAAATCGCTCTCACAGCCTCCCTTACGAAACCTGCATCATAAGTACAGTAGATCAAGCATCTAATTGGTATGAAGGTAAGCAGTTAGTATATGCAAGCTATAGTTGCTGGTAATACTTTGAGACAGCTCAGAATTCGTACATAGAGAGTAATCCACTAACATACTTCAAATGGACGAGTGTTTTTCCTATTCCATACTAAATGAACTGATCAAAACCAGAACGTGACTCGAATGGTTTAAGCAGCACACCAACACTACAATGAAAGAAACTAATACTAATAATTTTACTGCAATATCATAAACTCCACTTGCTTTAATGAACAGTTTAAGATTATAGCTTAGCTTGTAACTAGTAACCAACCCCTTTTCCAATTTAATTATTTATATGAATAAAGTAATACAATTTTGTCACTCACTCGACATGACCAATTAGTTTCTACTAAAATGAATACCATGCTTTACAATTCTAAGAGTTGTCCAAAGAAAAGGATACACAGGAAAAATCAAAGGAGTACGTGGTGGAATTCTGATAAAAGGCTAGCGCGTCAAAGAACAATACGCCATTTATAGTGCTCCTAGCTCTAAAAAAAATGAACTTCATAGAACGACTGTGAGTCTGTGACAACATACCTCAGTTAATTGGTTATGAAGTTAACAAACATGGAAAGTCCCAACTGTAGCACCAAAATCATCAAGCTTTAGGCTTAACATGTCTAACAACTCCAGATTTTCGAAGTAGAGGGTTTTCAATAGAGTACACAAGAAGGGTTCCATCTTTGGTCCCGGCCAAGAAACATTCTTCAGTTGTCACTGTAAGTGCAGTTATCGCTTTCCCTATTCCACTATACTTCCTCACAATTTCAAGACTGTTCATTGACCGGACAATAATCTCCCCTTGATCTCCAGCGGATACCAAAAACTCACCGCAGCTGCTCAATTCAAGACAATTGAGACGACCATGGGATTCAGAAGAGGCTATGTGTTTCCCATTGATGGAGTATAGGTGCAGACTAAGATCATCATCAGCATAAAGCACTACATGCCCATGGCGAGATACAACGAGCTTCGACAATGAACAACCAGATGGATGTTGGAGAGACCTCACGTATCTACCTTTCCTTAAGGTATGGAAAACACAAGTTCCATCATTGGATCCACTAATTACTATATCTAGCTCTACACTTACGTATAAGCAAGTAATTATATCATCATGTCCGCATAATATATGGAATGGAGTGTCAGCTATGATGTAGTCTTTTCGAGAAGTTTCCAACTGTTGCATTCTTGCTCGTTTTTCGGAGGTTTTAACTCGAAGTACCTCCCAGACCATTACTGTTGTGTCATAACTACCAGATGCAAGGATGGATCCATCAGAAGTCACTGCCGCAATAGAAGAGTTATAAATTAGAACAGTATCATTATGTATTTGGGGAAACATGACAAACATCAAAAGATAGTGTTAAGAGTCTATGGGGTTCCAACCAATTGGCAATAGGGGGAGTAGGCCAAGATCTTATATATTGACCCGAGAGGACATCAACTACCGATGTGGGATGTGCATCTTAACACTCCCCCTCACGTGTAACCTGATCGTAGGCGGAATTTTTCTCGCCGGTTTGCCGGAACAGCATCGGCGTGGTTACACATGCCTCAATAACTCGGGCTTGGCTCAAGATACCATGTTAAGAGTCTATGGGGTTCCACTCTAAAACCAATTGGCAATAGGGGGAGTAGCCCAAAATCTTAGATATTTACCCGGGAGGACACCGATATCCGATGTGGGTGTGCATCTTAACACTCCCCCTCACGTGTAACCCAATCATCGACGAAATTTTCTTCGCCGGAATTGCTTGCCGGACCAACATCGGCGGGGTTACACGTGCCTCATTAACTCGGACTTGGCTCATGATACCATGTTAAGAGTTTGTGGGGTTCCACTCTAAAACCAATTGGCAATAGAGGGAGTAACCCAAGATCTTATATATTAACCCGGGAGGATACCGATATCCGATGTGGGTGTGCACCTTAACAGATAGCATACCAAAAAAAGCATTATCTTAAAGTAATTTAAACATCATGCATGGATGAGAATGCCAAACACTTACATACTTAGCCTTTTTATTATGTACAAAATGACAAAATATTAAAGATACCATACTAAGAAATTGTAGAACTATCCAGAAGTAATCAGTATATACACAATCTTCCCTTCGTTTAACACACGATTGCTTTATGAGAGCCAAGCACTCACAGTAGTATTATACTACGTAGGCAATCTTTTATTAGTTTTAACGCACAACTGCTTTATGAAAGCATGCACTCTTAATAGACAGTTTAACATTCATGTGCAAGTTAAGTATTACGTTTAACTGAAAAGCTGGGTATAATTCAACGCTTTTTTAGGTATCAAATTTTCGGGAACAGAACTTACCTGCAATACAGCTGACAACATCTTTATGCTGTCTTATACTCTGCACAGTTCTTCCATTCATGAGGGATATGACCTGAAAACTATTGTCCCAATTCCCACATGAAATTAGAAAATTTTCAGAAGACGTCTGCAACGTTGAAAAGCATTGAGCTCCAAGGTCAAAGTTTTCAGCTAGAGGACTCCCGATTCTTCGAGAAGAAAGAATATCAGAGCCAATCCCAAAAAATGGATCCTGCAACAAGTAAAACTTCAAGCAAGTTTCATGTGAAGATAAATTAAAATGATACTGGTTGCTTTAATCACACCTTATGGATCCTGCAACAAGTAAAACTTTAAGCAAGTTTCAAGTGAAGATAAATAAAAATGCTTTACTGGTTGCTTTAATCACACCTTACCTGCGAACTAGAAAAGGAGAAGTTGCCACCTGACTGCAGCTGAGTAGTCAACCACATCTTGACAGACAAGCTTAAATCATCATTTATGAGAACAATAAATGAATCCAATACATTCACATATATAACTGCTGACGGTGATGTAGTTGTACATGACACTATGGAAGTCAAATCGATTGAACTTGGAGCGAATTGCAACGGATGAGCAATTGGAATAGGTGGCCCTCTTCTTGGATGTTTCTTGCGAAATATTTGAATTGGTGTCTGACCAAAATTGGCAATCTGGTCTTCAATAGCCGACCTCTGCAA
Organism: Echium plantagineum; assembly: GCA_003412495.2. Taxonomy (NCBI): domain Eukaryota; kingdom Viridiplantae; phylum Streptophyta; class Magnoliopsida; order Boraginales; family Boraginaceae; genus Echium; species Echium plantagineum. Next base: position 29,772,013 of record CM016563.1, on the reverse strand, counting down.
TTCATCTTCCATGGTTTCCAGGTCCACAGCACCTTCATAAGTTAAATAGTAGAAAATGTTTGCTGCCTGCATTTTTAAATGATAAGAAGCTCATCAGAAGTCCATGCAAAAAACATTTATAAATAATAAATACTTTGCTATGTGTTAATGTACCTCCACAGCAGGTTTTCCTCTCTGCTTATAGCCAAATACTAGATCTATCCAGTGATGAAGGTTGGAGCTAACATATTCACTTTCAAGGGCTTCTCTGTTCCTACTTATGAATTCTTCAGGAGATCCCTGTGATAAAGATTTGAAAGGTTACTTCATCACTGTCATAGCAATCAAACTTGATAAAAGCAAAGTGTTTTGTGTGGTAATATGTCCCTTCCACAAATCATAGTGCAAATAAAATAAAAAGTCACTTGTTTTGTACAGAATGCACTTCGATATAAAAAACAAAGAAATACAAATAATTTTCCCTTATGCATTCAATGTGTCTCACCAAGTAAGGGTAAGGGGGGGGGGGGTATATTCTATCGCTTAAGACTGGACTGTGAACATTGAATTAAACTAGACTGTTCGCTACCATATTTACCATGTATAGATTAACTGATTAAGGAAAGGTCAAACATTTTACAATTAACTAAATAAAAATATTATAAATATGATAATATTTTGCCCACCATGGATAAACAACAAGTGGTAATTGACCTGGTTGGTGATCTATGCATTAACAAAAAAAATGGTGAAATAATATAATTCAATTAAAAAACAAACTAGCCAATGCAGATCACCGACACCTATGGCCATGAGTCATGAACCTAGGACTATCTAGGCGGCAGCAACACGAACTACTCGAATGAGTAGAAGGAACTTCAAATGTTCTCTTCTACAAATTTCATTCCATGTAGATTACTAGCTTCTTTTTGTTGAAAGGATAACAACCATAAATACAACGTATGTGTGCATTACCAAATAAAGAAAATCGGACTTGGTGCAGTTGCAATGAGATAAACTTGAGGTAAACCCAAATCACTTCAAATCTTGGTTAACTATAAATTAAGACTTCTTAATTTCAGTACTTCAAAAAAAACATCAATGAATATACTTATTTAGCAGTGGATTTCAGATTAAGTGCCGAATGTAGTTATCAAATACCAGCTAAGTTAACTTAATAATAAATAATTCAACCATCTATTCCACAGCCATAATCATATGCTTTTCTGGTGGTGATTCTACACTCAGAAACTAAAATGCAATTTTGAGATCAAATTACATTGGCACCCTTAATGTTCAGAAGCATAATGAATCTATGTAGTATTTAGTAATTGTATTTTGACAATAAAATACAAAACAAAATAGCATTGTTATTGATGGAGTGTAAATTTCATCAGCCGTTTCTCCACACGGTCACATTATTCTATTCAAAATATAAAACTTCATACCTTGGCCCAAGGGGGAAGACAAACATCATTTAAGGGCTCTCCATCTTGTTTTCTTCCAAAATAGTAAGAGTTTGAATTAACAAGAAAATCTGGCGAATAGAAAAATTCAGGAATCAGCTCTTTAACATCACTTGTATTAGATAGGCAATTCCTGTATGTGCCTTCGATGCTTTGGAACAGCCGGTCCGCATGGTCAAACTTACCACCCTGAAATATGTAGGAAGGTAGCAAAACTCTTAAGATAAATCCGCTGGTGTGTACAACCAATTGTTCAAACAAAGGTGAAAAGTGAAAGAAAAATAATAGCTGAATTACACCACCAAAGCAAAACCAAATAAAACTTCGGTAGTGAAGAACATTTTGTAACAATACAAAAAGTACTCCATCCCTTTTTATGGGAATGAGTTCCTTTCTATATTGGGTGATTTAAAAAAGAATGAGTTCATTCAATTTCTTTAAGAATTCTTCACAATTTTCCCTGAATTACAACATGCTATGAGGGTCACTACAGAAGGACAAGACAGCAAAGTTGAGCTGATTCAAACATTTTCATTAATGTTTGTGCCAAGTGAAATGAGCTCATTCAAATAAAGACAGAAAATTTGGGTAGCCTCAAACACCCTACAAAACTCAGGACGTCTTATATTCATCTTTAATTTAATGATGGAGATCATTGAAGTACCTGCAGATTACGGTGGAGTGCTGTAAAAGGTTCCAACCTAATGAGGTAGAAAAGAACAATGCCCATGCTTGAATAATGGGACCCATAGTAGAAACTGTAAGAAGGTACGAGATCTTTGTGATGTAAGTATGAGTTCAAACTTTAAAGGGAACTAACTTTAACACTCCAACCATAATAACCTCACTACACGATTTTCTCATGATGCCTTCATATATTGAACTTTCTTTTGAAATGTGAAACAGAGAAGGGTAATTTGTCATTTGCAGGCTGTCAATATCAGTGGAGTGGAAAAACCACTCCTCTTCCAATATCGAGTATGATAGTAAGAAACAATGCAACTGAAGTTCAATACCTTGGTATGTCAGGATCACAGAAGTTATGGTACCTATCTTCAAAGACCTGAAACCAATGGAATATGCACTGAGACCGAAATTAATATTGTGACCTCACCAAAACCAAAACCAAACCAAATCAAGCCTTCTCACACTAATTGGGGTAATATTGTGATCTCAATATGCCAATTTTATTATACAAGCAATCACACAGACCTCAAATCTTTTAGCGTCAAGAGCCCCAACAGGTTTTGAAAGATCTCTAAAAGTTGACGATTTGTTGAAATCAAGCACTTCAGATGAATAATCAGCCAATACCCAAGGAAAAATAGGATATTGTGTTAGATCATTGTAAGATCTCCCTGCAAGTGTGTTGAGAATCATCAAATATTCAAAATTGGAGATATCTCTTCTCCTCCAACTTTCTCTAGCTGTGTCTGCCATTTCTTGTGCCACTCGCCTATCAATGAAGGAAATAAATGCAGACTTGTCCCTGTATCCTTTTGGGAACAAGGCATCATTTCTTGTAGTTGCTATCAGGTTACCAACATCTTTTGCATCCTTCTGCGATGAGAAGTTCAGAAATATTGGAGCAACTGAATCAGCAAAGAAAACTTCAATTGCTGAGTATCTTAACAAATACCGAGTCCACTGGACACCCTTTATCTGCATAAGATGGAAAAAAGGTGAACTTAAGTTTTTGCATATAATGTTGTCTCTTAAATTTACTCAATGCCTTCAGTACCTTAGACACATTCCATCTTCGGTGTCGTTTAATATTATTATGCTTCTTTTTTTCGTGGACTCCATCTGTTGTTTCATTTACACTTCCTCCTTCAGAATATGGATCAGAACTTTTTGGTAATATAATGAACTTTTTCTTTTCAGGTCCCTCCAACTGGTCAAACTTACTTGCATCAAAATTACCATAAGAATCGAAACATCTGAAAACAATTGTTCCTCCCGTACCTTCTACTATTAACTCAGCAAAGAAATGCAACATTGTCTTCATGACTGCTAAGCGCCCTGCTATTTTCCTTTTCGGAGTAACAAGAACACAGGGGAGGGACATGAGAACCTGAAAAATATATAGAAATAAGAAATCTTATAATTCATCCCCAAGTGGCTGTATATTGGTTCAGTTGCAATACCTCGGTGTCTTCTGGCTCAGTGGTCAGGGAAGATACATCTTTCCTCTCATGCAGCATATCTTTCTGGTCATTTGTTTCTCTCCCCACATCGGATTGAGGCCTATCTGACGCAGATTCCACGGTAGAGGCCCTGTTACTGTTAGGCTCGGATTCACTGTCATTAGTTTCAGAAGACCCTTCATCAGTTATCTTGCGGATACCTTTCAGCAAAAGACGCTTCATTTGCTCTGGAATGTGCGAGCCAATGGCAGATTTGCTTTCACTGGTAGTAAGGCCCTCATTAGTTGGCAGCGCAGATGGTGGCCGACAAAGTCTCTCATCAAAATGGTAATTTCGTCTTAGTTTTTGCCTTCGGCGCCATCCATCTTCTGTTTTGTCGAGTTTCCAGTGAGTTAATATGTTGTTAGGAAAATGATCAGCAGACCACGGACCTCTCTCATCAATTAGAGAACGTATTGTGTGCATCCACTTCTCCTATTAGAGCAAAACATATATATGAGTGACATAAATAGCGCAAGGGAAAAATACATGAATAAAATCAAGACCACAACAATCAATATTATTGTTCTCTTCTTACAGCAACAATTTGTTGCTCCTCATCAAGAGCAAGCTGGAATGAAGCTCGCCTATTGTTATCCGTTACAAGAATACCATTCAAGCTACTTTTTATCTCCTCTTCAAAGGATTGCTTTTGATCGCGTTCTACAGCCATGCTCTCATCCAGTCTATGGCTGAGCTCTTTTAAGTGCTTACTTCGATCTGTTATCGCATTAGTTATGTACTTTACCTCATCAGACACCTAAGAAGTTTAAGGAATCAGTCTCAATGTATCTCACAGATAACAGAAAAGATAAGCAGTAATCATTTAGATAATACATATGATATTGGGAATATATATGTATTTAGCACTTCGGGTAAAACGCCTTAGAATATGACGACTATATCAATATTTGATGCTGATTGTCAATTTTATATAACATCTTATTTGTTTCCTTGACCTAAATTATTTATATTTACTTAAAAAAGATAAATCTGAGTGAATATGTTACAGTGCACAGTACACCTTGTAACTGTTCTAGAGAAACAAAAATTTTGGGCAAATCTCTAATGTAATTTGTATTAATATTTTAAAAGGCCATCCAGTAGCTCATAATTGATATAAACGCACCGCAGCAAGCACGCGGTCTTTTTGGATCAGATTGTGTATGGTGTTGGAGTCCTTATCGTTGCTGCCCGAATCAGGAAACTCGTTGCTGACCACCATACTGTTAGCCAGCATTGACTTCCCTGAGTTGACTGTTTCCCTAATCAAGCGAGAAATGACATGAAACCTTGCTCCATCATCAAGCATGCCATAGCGAGATCTAACAGCAAGTAATGACCTATACAAACAGATAAAGCACAATCACAAAATATGAGAAAAGGATCTCTGGATGTTGATATAGCTGCTATCAGAAAATGGGTTAAAGATCATATTTTGTTGTCAATGCGGAAGAACAATACCAGATGAAAAGTTGCAATCTGCTCTTGCTTTGCTCATCATCAGCAGAGAGAAGGCAGGGCAAAAGAGGGATGACCTGCTGAATATATTGGCATGCTCTTTGAAGAGATGCTTTACAGAGATAGAGGACCACCAGGCGAAAAACAATTCTCGGACATTTCTCTCCTCTCAAAAGCATTGCCTTGTCAGCAGGTCTATTTGGCTTTCCAACCAGTGCATTTCCAATCCCAGCAGACACAACAACTGCAGCCATTTCTGCGGCAGGGATATTTAAAGATTCCACCAAGTCACGGGCTCTTTGGCCCAAAGATGGTGTTGCTGCTGCTGAAGATCTAGGGAACATCTTGCTTGATCCCTTTCCATTCATCTCAATAATGATAACCCAAAGGTTATCGTATAGATCCCACCAACCAATGTCAATTTCACAACCATCACTAGAATCAGGTTGTCTATGTGCTAATTGGTCTCTGCAAAAGAAAGATAAAATCAGCGAAACACAAAACGACTAGTCAAGAGAAGTAAATAAGGGAAAAACATGACGGCGATACCTAGTAAGGCTTTCATTCGCTTCTCCTTGAAGAACTTCAAATAAAGCAGATGCTAGATCTCTCTGATTTTCCAGCTCTATGGAGTCAGAAGTGTCTAGTATGCTTGCTGGGAACTGCGAGAAATAATATTATTGTATTTGACACCTATCCAACAACAGAACTACACTACTAACGCTTCTTAATGCAACTGACAACAGCATTGTTTCAATTATGATTAAATCAGGTTGCTCTCAGCTCTTATAATAATTCAACTATACTCCTTCCACCCCAATTTATTCTTCCCATTTGACTTCACACAAGAATCTAAGAAAAGCATTGAATAACAACACGTCCCAATTCCTCTACAGGATGTTCCAAATTGACCCAAGATGAAGTGTAAATACTATCTAAAACATTACAATAGATATGAAGTGTAAGTAGTGTAGTGCGTCATTTTGATTTTATTCCATTATACCGAAGATTCAATGAATATATATATATATTTGACTCCATAGACATGGAGAGTAATTTAAAAAAAGTATCAATTCATCTTTCCCACTATCACGAGTGACATTTTTCCAGGAAAAGACTGCTGCGAAACAAATTGGGCTAGGAAGTATGTATCTTTAGGTGCATTTACCAAACCTGAACCATAACGAAATGAACTGGGGACGATGTGTGAACCATCTGATAAGGCAAACATACAATATGCACAAAAGGCAGGGTGTAGAGTTGATGAATAAGGTAATAGCCTACCGGAAGCTTATGGTCATTTTCTGAAATTAGCATCTCGTCAACCAATTTTAGAACATACAAAGTATTGTCTCGACATGGCTGGGAGATGAAAATATTTTCCTCAGCAGACAAATCTGTAAGTTTCTGGACTAAGTCCTTGTATACGTCCCGAAGCAGGAGCCTATATGAAATATGACCCTGGAGAACATAATGAAGTTTGAGCACCAGGGAATCAAATTCAAAGAAAATATTATCAGAGAGACTGTCACTTGTAACGAAGTAAGACAGACGAACATACTTCCTCACTTTGCAGAAGCAAAAACTCCACAGTTTCTTCTAATTGTTGCCAACCACCTCTGACAGAAAGAATATAATGTGACAGAACAACACAATATAAATTTCGAACAAGACTTTGCTCCTCTGCATCAGCATTGCCAGAAATTCTCGGCTCACCATTGTAATTTCTCAACACATCGAGTTTTGCTGAGGCACATAACCAAGCACTCCAGCCATATTCCTAAATAAAAATTCAGGAAAAATCAGAAAGGAAAATACGGTAACAGAAGTATCATGAACTCTAGCTACAATATACATAATAGAGATAAAAGATCAGACTCAAATACACATACCATTAAAGCTTCAATATTAGAAGGATTTGAATCAAGAAGATCTAGTAGATCAATTAAAATTTTCTTTCTCATGTTTGTTACTTCACAGCCTGCTAATAACTTGAAAATGAGGACTAAGATATGAGGAAGGAAGAACTGAGAATTCTGTTTGCTGCTTCTCTGCTGGTTGTGCCTTTGCAAAACCTGATGCAAAATATTCGGTAGGTACTCAAGATATAGTTTGACAGGCAGCAGTGTGGTATAGACTATAGAGTAGGTGATGAGACATAAGAATGGTCTAGCTTCATATTGAAATCAACCGTAAAGACAAAGGATTCCATCTGGCCAGTGCATTACCTGTTTAGGGCTGGCACCACCAAGAAGAACATCAAACAATGTCGCACATAGTATCTCTGTCTGAGGAAATCTGAAAAGCCTGTCCGACATTAAGTGAAAAATGGGTTGCATTCTTGAACTGGTTTTCTTATAACTCTCTAAAAGTACTTTTGATCTTCCCACAGCAATATTAAAAAACTTTGGTCCCCTCTTCTCTAGAGGAAGGCCAACTAAAAGTCTTCCAATGAACTGCAAGCTCAGCAATCTGATAGGTTCAAATTCCCTATACAAATAGATCAGAAGTAAATATAAGTCAGCACATTTGAGCACGTAATACTAATAGTACAAAAAGTCACCACAATAGAGTCTGAAGACATATATAAAGTATGCAAAGAGCGCCATTATTGGCCGAGAGCTGAAGAACTCACAGCCATTTAATATTACTGGATAACATAATATGATGAATAACAACGAGAGAATAAGCACATACAAGGGAAGAGCTACATGCATCAAGTTCACAATTAGTCCTCTCAACGAAGTCTTCCTGGATTGAAAGTTTCTAACCGGTTTTCAAGTGCACAGACATCTAATATCATGAAAAAGAAACTCTAACCACCATTCGGTATGTGAAGAACATAATTTAAAGAGAATTATAAATTTCACTGCAAAAAAATAGTATACAGCAAGTATCAGTCAGTAAGAACATGACAGAAGAACCCCTCAAATGTGCTCTCGTTGAAGTCTTCAAGGTTAAATAACCGAAGGTGCATTTGGCATACCATAATACTGGCAGTGCTGTGCTGTGGTGGCAGATCCTAATGGTGAACAATTATCATAGCTCCCTCTTTATTTTGTGAACATTATAAAGGATTAAATATTTGTTCATCTAATTCGCTCTAGAATATAAAGTGGTTCCTCATACAATTTCAAGAGGCTAAAAATTTTGTTGACTTGCTTTAAGATATGGCATTGCAAGGTTACTAGTATAAGGAGATACAACATGACATGCTTTTAGAACATTTCGTGCATAAGTAATTATAGTGTAATAATTGGTCACTGCATGTTTCCAATAACATCCAAATTCTTTTCTTTACATAAATTAGGGTTGTTTATTAAATGCAGTTGATAGAGAATGAGTTCCATCTTTGGATGGTTGTAACCAAATAGTCAAGTTTTATGAAATACACATATTAGATAGCATAGAGCTCCATTCGAATGAATCAACATACCTTTGAAGAAGATTAACAAATATGTGACAGCCTCCAAGTAAATTGACCTGCTCTAGAAAAGGTGCGAGAAGGGATTTTTGGGATAGAGCACGAATGATCATGTGCAGAACATCTTCGGTGCAAGACCTGTCCTGGTTGGTCTCGAAGAAAGCTACAAGGGCTCTTATGTCTGATACCAAGATATGCTGCCTGTAAAAGTGAATTTAAGGAGATATCTAGATGTGGATGGCCAAGAATTTACAGAAAATATGATCTGGATTTAAAGATCATCAGCATTGGGATCCACAATATAGAGAAGGAACTTACCTGAGGCTCATCTCCCCAAGGCTTAACAAGAGCAGGCGCAGTTTATGCAGTTCTTCTTCAGTAGGTGTCTCTAAAACTAGCTGTCCTTCAATGCTTGAATTGACTTTCACATCGCCACAGTAAAATTCTGTTATGATGTCGAGAACTCGAGGAAGCCTACAGAGGTTCTTTAATAGCCTTGGATCATTGTCAAACTGTTGGATCAGAAACATGTACAGTTCACGCTGAACTTTGTACACAGTGTGCAACCAGATGAGTGGGTTTAGAAATATACTAGATATCGCATCTTGCACGAGCTTCTCTGACAAGGCTGCAAACAATTGTTAAATTAGAAAGCGCAAAGTATATAAAAAATACTAAAAAGGTCAGATCACATACCACAATTCACAACAACATTAAACAAATGCTTTAAAGCAGACAGTGTTTCCAGGTTAAGCTGATGAGGAATCGATTGCAACAAAAAACCCAAAACAGAAAATCCTGAAAGAAGCAGCATCTGTTGTTGATTGGCCAAATTTTCATCCAAGACAGAAGCTATAAGCTCAATAATTTCAGCAGCTACATGCTCCCTTCTGACAGATGTAAGCAATTTTTGTCCTGCTTGCTCTGTTCCATCATTTCTGTATAGAGGAGACTGAGTGAACAGAGGAAAAAATACAGAAACACCCCCAACACAATAGATGATCTGCTGCAGCAAACGTCGAGAACATAGCTGACTTCCACTCAGTACTGTAGCTTCAAATAAGTTGTTATCGTGAACATGCTCCACCAGTGGTGATATGTTAAATAACGTACGGCCGCTACTAGCCTGAAAAGGTTGTTTGTCATTTTTAAATGTTCACAACGAATTAAAAAAATTACGTCTCCAACAAATCATTATTGCAAAGTGCAATCAGACCTGTGAATTAAGCCCAAACATAATTTTGGAAGCAAGACCTTCTTTGGCATCAAGAATACCACCCATCAATGGCTTTTCCAAATAAATGGCACTTTCATTGTCAAGAAACGAATACATATAGCTTGGGCCAAGGGAATGGATACCCTGAACCTGCTCAGAAGTAATAGCGTCATTGAACAGGTAAAGAGGACCAATTTGGCCAAAGAAGGGGCTTGAATCTTTGATTGACAGAATGGTGTTTTCCTCCTCATCTGAAGACATATGAACTTTTGTACCAATTGTGCAAATGGTCAAGGGCTCGCTAACTTTGGCATATCTGGTCAGGAAGTCAAAATTAGTACTTGATCATTAAAATTAATCGAAATTCATAGTCTCTAGGAGACAGAGCACCTGCACTTATCAGAGGACACGAGGGCCCCGTCCAAATAACACCTTAGCAGGCTGCCTCCAGAAAATGCTCTACCAATTGTATGGGTTAAACATAAAAAGTGCCATTTCCTTCTAGTTAGATTCGCAGGAAGTGAGATGCACTGTCTTTTTTGATAATACGACTGCAAGTTCAAAGCCACATTTAATGACAAGAAACATATCAAAACGCTAAAGATGTGCATGCATTAACCAAGTAATCAGTTAGACTGCATAACAGATTACATAATTGACTGTAATCATATAATTCATATCATATCATTAAAAGCAATAAGCAAAACTCTATATAAGAGCAAACATAGGTGATTACATTATAAGGTAACCTGAAAGGAACACGTCTCTAGATGAAAAACTGGTTATCACAAGACAACCTCTGAGGCAACAGACTTCAGTATTTACCTCATATATTAATTTATCTTTTGCAAGCACGGCACAAAAACCTTTCCCATCTTCCGTTAAGAAACTGAAGAGTCCCATGGCCCCGCCTACAGGAAAATTTTCAACCCTAAGCCAACAGGTAAAAGAGTATCCCTTATTTAATGGCCACTGAATTGGAGTTTTTATAATAATTCCCTGCAAAGAAAACAAAACAAAGACAAAGGAGTCATCAGCGGTACAGTTTGATTTAGCATATAGCTGCATAGTCATATTTGAGTCTAAACTCTATAGTATAACCATATTTGGGCCTTCATCAGTACTATGCCCACAAAGGAAATCATTAGAGGAAATTGGAACAACAATAACTATACAAAGAAGAAATATCATTAGGTAAAAGCCAACAGCGTGGAACTTGAAATACCAAGAACTTGTACACAGATGATGACTAAGTCGGAGTGAATGTAGTCCAAATTCTAGCATATATGTGATATTTATAATAACAATAAAACATTACATGTTAGTAAATAACAATGCAGAAAGTAAGTGAAGTTTCACAGTTATTAATAATCATGATGAAGAAAAATTGAAGAGCAATATGTAGCCCGCGATAGTGCCCTAACCGATAACAGATCTACGACTATGTTTCTGGGCAAAGAAAATAGTTAAGAGGAGATTGGAACAACAATAACTGTACATAGAAGAACCATCATTAAGTAAAACCCTACAGGCATGAAAGTTGAAATACCAATAATTCATACACATGCTGAACAAAGTCGAACAGAGTGAACGTAGTCCAAATTCTAGCATATATGTGACAATTATAATAACAATAAAACATCACATGTTAGTAAAGCACTACAGAAAGTAAGTGAAGTTTCACAGTAATCAATTGGCAAGATTTTCTATAATCATGATGAAGAAAAACTGAAGAGAAATGTGTAGCCTGCACTAAAATAGGTTACCCACACACTAAAATATCTGGTACTCATTATATCACTAGTAATGAATCCAAAAACTTGTCGAATGGAAAGTAGAACAAGGAGGCTGGTCTTCAGCTAACAAGTGGGAAAAAATTTGTTGCCATCCCGTGGCTGTATTTAAATGCATAAAATATTCTTACCGAAGGAACAGTTCGTAAGGACACTGATGAAGACTACATGCACATTCAACATCTTTCCAGGCCCAACAATTAGTTAGTATGAGACCAAATATAGATTTAGTAATTCTACTTCCATAAATTTGAAAAAGAACTTACAGAATCAATTCCATTGAGGTCAATAAACGCAGTTGGTCCTTTCTCATTCAGCATAGCCAGCATACTATGCAACAACAACGAGCAGTAATTCTGCTGAGAACCAACTTTCTCACTCCTGAGTAATGCAAAGATTTTTCGAATATCCTTTCCAGATATGCTGTGCCCACCAGTTATCTGGATCAGCTGGGCAAGTTTCTTAACCACATCATTGTTATCTTCTTGAGAAAACCAATCCAGAAGAAAGTTAAGCATTCCTGATCTAACGCAAGAAGCGCGATTAGATATGGAGTCCCTGAGCAACTGGAAGAATACGTTGAGCCCATTGTGCACGGAAGAATCACTGCTCTGCCCAATCATGAGACCAAAATATGATGTTTAAGAATAACAATATAGTATTTAAAGCAATTCAAAGGATATAAAGTGAAAATATAATGAAGGGATATCATCAACGACAAACCTTATGCAGAACACTCAAATACAGCAACACAACATCTTCATTCTGAACATGCAAAAGGCAATGAAGTTAATACACCTAACTACCAATCATGAAGCAACCAAATAATGAATATCAATCTTAAATCATGAATCAACCAAATTATGAACATCGATCTTAAATCATAAAGAACACAATAACAACCAATTTGCATTTTAAACCTTTGCGCATAACCATGACTACATGAATTCACACTGACAGGCAACAAATTAAATGTCAAATGATGCAGTAAAAAGAGCCTCAAAAATGGTTTGAAACATATTTATGACCCACCTTTATCCCAGTGTTCAGTTTGGCATCAAACTTCCCATCAACTAGCATATCAAGTAAAGCATTCAAAAGAACTTCACTTGGTCTCCCTTGACAGAAATCTAGCAGCAGACTCCGCAAAGTAAGATAACCTTTTCCCACAAGTGATCTGAATATAACCTTTGAAAGTTCAAACAAAAAGATCAATTACTGAGGCAAATGGCATCCACATAATCTTTATGCATACATTACTTAATACATTCTACAAATGATAACTCTAGGTACATATAGCATGACATATGTTTAAAAGTGTTAAGAGTCTGTGGGGTTTTCCACTCTAAAACCAATTGGCAATAGAGGGAGTAGCCCAAGATCTTATATATTAACCCGGGAGGACACCGATATCCGATGTGGGTGTGCACCTTAACACTCCCCCTCACGTGTAACCCAATCATCGGCGGAATTTTTCCTCGCCGGTATTAATTGCCGGAACAACATCGGCAGGGTTACACGTGCCTCATTAACTCGGGCTTGGCTCATGATACCATATTAAGAGTCTATGGGGTTCCATTCTAAAACCAATTGGCCACCGTGGGGCATAGCCCAAGATCTTATATATTGACCCGGGAGGACATCAACTACCGATGTAGGATGTGCATCTTAACCAAAAGCATGCAACTTTTCAAGAAAAGGCTGAAACTAAAGGAAGAAGTGAGTATATGCTAGCCTTGGAACATATTAGAACACCCTGGCAAGAGAAACTTGGGAGGTTTAATTGCATATACACGTATATAACATCTCACCATTACCAAATTGTGGAAACAAGTCACAAAATTCATCAGATACGTTATATTTAGCTCTTACCTATGCAAAAAAAGGAAGAGGCTACAAGAATGCATACGTCACTTACAAAAATTTCAGATAAATTACCAAAAAGACCCTGTTAGACACCATGAACAGACTACACAATGTTGCACGCTAAATCAATTTGAAGGCCAACAGTGAAGTAACAGGTCAAATAGACATTTGTGGATGTAGATAGACTTTCATGTACGAACTAGAACTAAGGAAAGGCAAAGAGTACACTGTACACATAACATAAGAATTATTATGAAATTAAGTTGTTACCTTTGACACATCATTCCCTGAAAGTAAGCAAGTCAATGTCTGAAGGACATTCAGGACCAGCTTCTCACCATTTTCCATGTCAAGGTTCCCGTTCAGCAAAGACACAACATGCAGAAAGCACTCAGCTTCACAGAACAAATCTTGGTAATACTGATAGCACAGACAAAGACGGTAGCTGTATCATCAACTAGAACTCAAAAGCCATGCGGAATGTACCGTTTGTTTATTGTAAAGCTTTTAGGAGCATAAGCATCTACCTTTTGATTTGACTTGATCAGATTTTGCATTCCACTAAGTAAATCAATTGACAAATCTGCGAAGTTTACTTCCCTCTCTTTAACATGTGTAAATGCCTCTAAATACTTTGAACATATATAAATTTTTGCATTTCGACCAGACAATGAGGAATCCTACACATTGAAAAACCAGAGTAGGAACATGAAACAATTCTAAAGATGGATGACTTGATAATATAACTTAGAAATGATGTACATCAAACCCAAGAAAATACCTTCATTAGCTCAAGTATGTAAGTTAGCATACGACTTCTCAAACTTTCTTCCCAGAACAACTCAAGCAAGCTATCAATACAAGTAGAACTATGCAAAACATGACTTTTTGCATCATAACTACCAGAAAAGTATGCTGTAAAAAGTTCAACGGATGCTTCAATGCATTTATGCCAATGCTGATTTATTTCTCCAGACTTAAAAGAGCTCGAACACTGAGATCTTCGTGATTCTTGAACTTGAACACAGGCAACTTTCAAAACACGAGGGATCGCATCGAGAATCTTGAAAGAAGAACCAGTTTTCTCCTCTGAAAGCTGTAATATACATAGTAGGCTTTCTGCAAGAGCTCTAGCTACCTCAGGATTACAAGCTGATTGCTCAAGGGCATCTAATAAAATTGAACATTCGGGCTGCATAACGCGAAGGAGGAGAAACAACCATTAAGGAAAATTGACAAGAAAATGGGATCGGAAGCGTTCTAGGACAAGATATATACAGAACCACAAATGAACTACTTATCTCATTTCTTTTGTATTTAGCATATGTAACTCTCCAAAGACGATTTCTCTCTATTGGACTTGTCTTACTATAAGATTAATAAAATTGACATTGCTTATTAAATTACTAATATATGGAGTTGGCTAGATTAAGATGCTCGTTTTTATGTTACAGTATAAAATGCTACTCTCTCCGTTCTCTTTTACTTGTCTTTCTAGCCTCAAATTTTTGTTTCTAAATACTTGTCTTTCCAGCATAACTAATTTCACATTTGAATTTTCAATGTACTTTTTATTACTTTTTACTATGAATCTATCAACCAACCAATTATATAGTTTCAATTGATTGTCATTTTACATTTTCAATGCACTTTTTGGTTATCTTTTATATTTTCTTAATTTATGTGCAAATGGGCTAGAAAGACAAGTAAAAGAGAAAGGAGGAAGAGAACATCGAATGACCTAGTGGTTAGGAGGTCTTCCAGTGACTTAGAGTCCCTGGGTTCGATTCTCATTGTAGGGGGCGGTGGGTGGGTTTAAAAAAAGAAAAAGAAAAAGAGAACGGAGGAAGTATTAATTTTCAAAAAATTTGCCACCCGTACACTCCTGCAACAAGAAACAGTCGAGTAGTTGACCCACAGATTTTTCAAGCAAGATTCATAATAGTATCTCTTCAGAAGAGAAGAATTATATATTTGACTGGTTTTATCATGTGAATTTCTCCACCTCGTTGTCACTTTTCAACCTCTTCTCAAGACATCTCAAGGTTTTCTTTTTGTATTTATATTGCAAAATTATGAGCCACGTGGTGCTGGATTCTACCAAAAGGAGACACAGAATGTATAATGAGATGCATGCAACTGTAAGTTATGACTTCTATCATAAGGCTAAACAGAAGCATATTATCTGAGAAGGCAATTTTCCCAATAGTCTGAACAGACAACCATAATTGCCAATGACTATATCAATGGATAGAATGTATCATTTTTTTAAGTATCAGAGTCCAGAAGTCATAACTGTGGTGCAGAAACTTGTATCACATGTTATAAGCCCTGGCAGCAAAGAATGCAGGCTATCTATACAGAAAGAAGTGCGAGATCGGCAACCAGTGACCATATTTTTAAAACCAACTGTGCAAAAACACCAGATAATGTTTTCGATATTTTTTAATTTCTCACTAATTGTTAATATAATTTCAATGTCACTGAATCTTGTCTTAGCAGCATATGCATGCTGCTATCAGTGTGCTTCTAACTCCATGTGTTTCTAAATCCAACTACTTTCATTAGCTAAGGACAACAGAGATAGCTCTGCGCCTTGCCTTAAGCAGCACATTCAATATAGTTATTGTGATTTGGCCTGGTTGTTATTAATTAATGTAGACTACTTTCATCAGCTATGGAAGTAAGAAAGTATAATTTATTAGAAGTTATTAGATAAAGACAATTGGCTGATTTGGATATTATGTTACAAATCATTATGGCCACATAATGAAACATGGATCCATGAATAAATAATAAAAAGAAAGCTCTCGACTAGGACCATATAATGCAGTTGAATACATGTAAGGACTAAGGAGACATGTCAACTAATGGTCCACAAGTCTGGAATAAAAATTCGTTCAGGTGTGCATCAATAGAAAGTTGAAGGTAAAAGAAGAGCAAACCAGATTCTGAGAACTTCCACTTAAAACAGCAGCATATTCCATGAATGAAATGACCTCAATCTGGACAACTTCAAATTCACCAACATCTGTTTGACTTCTTGCATCAACAATATATTCATTGCTGACTGATTTACTCTCATAACTAAGCAACTTCTCACCAAACAATTCATCAGAAGCTGGTGCAAAATAGAAAAAGTTCTCTGAGAAGAAAAAGTCCCACACCCCCTCTGCACGAAATACATCCAGCAAAGAGGGGGTTAACCCAAGAACCTTCCTGAACGTAGATAGAACAGAAAGCTGCAGAGTGTAGACAAATTTCCTGCGAGAATCGGCTTGATAAATAAGAAAATTGCATAGAAAATACATAAGACATATTGTTAACAGAGTGGATAACATATGTGACCCAATCATCGTACAGTGAATATGTCAAATTGATATTATCCTGTGCTCAATACAAAAAATCTAAGTAAAGGAATATGGGCCTAAGTCATTCTGTTAGTAGCATACCTTAGGTGGATAGGCAGCTCAGTTTGATTTGAACACGCCCTAACACAAGGGAAAACTGTAAGTAGAACCCTCACAAACCACTTCACAGATAGTTGACTATATACAGACTGCAAGTGCATATTACTTCTACCAGCTAAAGGTTGAACGTCAAACTGTTTCGTTAACCCAGAGGGAAGAAGAAAAGAACAAAGAACGGTGCTCAAATTGGCCACATAGTCGCTCCAGTCCCGCATAATGGACAGATCCACCATGGTACTGGGAGTTGAAGGCTTTGTCAGGGAATGTTCGGAAGTACTCGGATCTTTCAAGTCGGGGAAAAGAACTTCGTCACCCAGGACACTGGGAGCATTCAGTTTCTCATACTCTTGAAGTGAGAATGCAAGTGAACAAAAACTGTTGGCAAATTTTTGAACCCTTCCATTCTCGCATAAGAATTGCAAGTTGTTGAGGTTCCCAAAGCTAAATCCAGGTTAAGGACAACAATGCGTCTCTAAACAGTATATATTTCATATTGGAGATGCATAGCCCATTATTTACTGCAAGCATAATTTTAGGAATGCAAGAAAGACAGATTTTTTGCTCTTGCATCGGAAGTACAAGTGTTAAATTTATTGTTCTCATACTTATGAACCATATTACAAGTACATGTAATAGGATACACAGCTTCCCTAAGAACCTGTAGTGATAGAACATGGAGCTGAAAACTGCCAAGCAACGGACTTTCAGTTCTGCATCGAGCAAGAGGTACCCATGTCAGCATTTGACCAAACACATACACACCACACAAGGAATGAGCGAAAGACCTAATGATGATAAATAAGAAAGAATTCAAACAAATTGAAACAGAAGTGTTAGGCTAATAACTGAGATGATACACAACTTATACATGAGTATCCATTTTTCTTTTTGGTTTATCCCGCAGGCAATGTATTAAGTACTTCCTTTTTCTTAAAAGTACAATTATTTGGATCTTCACTACATATAAAAGAATCAAGGTTGGTTCTTTTGATGCTCAATGTTGTTATAGACAACAACTTTAGCCCATATATGTCCCCATGTATTTCAGATTTTCAAAGAGACTAAAGTATAAACTTATTTATAGATGGAAACACCATAAGTCACATCTCTTATCATAAGTCAAGCACCAACTTGGGTTCGTCCATAAGAGTATGCATTGGCACCACGTAAACACTAAATGCTGATAGTCAGTTCTGGGGTTGCGTTTCCAGTTTCTAACAGAAATTTAGAACCATTACAAAATTTTATTGTTAGTCTACATTCTTCAACTTTTTCTAGTTGCCTTCAATTATTAGTTGTTTCAGTCCGACCACCCCCATGTATTTATATACACATGTAAAGCAAAAAGAGTCAGGTCGGGCAGGATGCACAAGTATCTTAAAATTAAATACCCCTGCTTATACAAGAAAACACACATCAATTGTGACAGTGGCACTGGACTTCAAATAATAATAAAATGCATGTCATTACGATCCCACTCATTAAGTAGAGAGTAGTCTGCTGGTTATGTACTACCATAAGCAATAATAAAAGCAACAACAACGCTGTCCAGTCAGATGTTATATAATAGCATATTTTAGCATCACATCACAGAGAAAACACCATATCAAATAGTCATTTATGAAAATGTTGAGTAGAGGGAATAAATAATGTAGGAAACACAAGTTCCTTTTTTGCGCTCCTCCACATGATAAAATGGAGCAACCAGGCTACAACATTCAACAAGAAATATTCTATCTGGGGTCAC
The DNA here is from genome assembly GCA_003412495.2 of Echium plantagineum. Classification (NCBI taxonomy): domain Eukaryota; kingdom Viridiplantae; phylum Streptophyta; class Magnoliopsida; order Boraginales; family Boraginaceae; genus Echium; species Echium plantagineum. The sequence goes on along the minus strand of CM016563.1, from coordinate 29,753,405 downwards.
ATCTTTAGACCAATTGATGCTAAAATTATGATAAAATGGGAGAAAGAAAACGTAGACCAACAAATCGGCTTTACAATACCTCGTTATTTCTGAGGTTGAGAACTCCTTCAATCTCAAAGCACTACTTGATGAAATTCCCAATCCATCCAACAGGACTTCCAAGCCTCCAATACTTCGGAAATGATTCTGACCGCGGGGGTTATCAGCTAATGCTGATCGTAGAGTTCTCAACGTCAAATACTGAAGATACATATCAGTCGCCAATTCTTTCATACTCAGCCTCCTCATGACTCGCAATAATTCTGTTAAAAAGATCGAAATGTGACGATCAATGGAAAGTTCACCGAGTAATACAGATTGATAAGATATATATAATTCCCACCACCTTTCATCCACATTATGAATGTCTGCAAGAAACTCACAATGCTCCAAAGTCATGAATAATAGATCCGGTGTTTCTTCTTTATAGTCCAATAGCAAAAACATACAGGAAAAAGAAAATCTGAAATTGCATACCTTACCTACTAACCAATTAAGCCCACCAGCTTCCATAAGTGACACAATAGCCTTTTGCTGCCATCGTAGTATTTTATCCAAAATATGAGCCTCCAAGCTTTTAGACGGCCCACTTGCACTTTCCTGACTTCTTGGTACAACAAATCCCATGCTAAGCTTGCTCAATTGATCCTTTTCATAAGGATCTGACTGTACATTAATGAAGTTACATAATATTAACACAGCATGGGCAAGTGTCTTTTGTAGAAGTGCTATCTTCTCGATAGCCTCTGGGGAACTTTCATCTCCTGAAAGCGCACCTGTAATCTCCTTGAGTTGCACAACACATGCTGCAAAAAGAAAAGTTCATAAGATAAAGGCTCACCTAGCTCATGCAAATGAAGGCAAACAATAGAAATCAAACAAAAAAAATGTTGATCCACTAAGTTGTTGAGTAAAAATCATGAATCACAACGACAATACTTCGTAACTTACCGGAACAACTCACACCCCTGCTCGTTGGTTAGAATTTGGGGTCAAAACCATCGAACTTGAACACAAACTAACCCATTTATTCATTGAGCACTATGACATTCATGCCCTTAAAATCTATAGAGATATATTAAATGAGGAAGCAAGACTACAAGCAAGTTAGAATCAAATTAATTTAGGCAAGTTCAAGGTAATATGTTTGAAAGTCACCAGTGTGAGTATACCTAAAATATATCCTGAAACACACACTATGTGTAAATGCATGTATGAAGGCAAATATAAGTATTGCTGAAATGAAGGTTAACAATTCATTAAAAGACAACTCAATCTTACCCTTCATTAATGCTGTGAGCTTCTGAATCCCACCAAAATAGCCCAGCACTCGGCAATTATGCAATGACCGCGTCACAACAGCCAACCCATCCAAGACAAGTAATACTTCATTTTCAATCAATGTGCTTGATTGAGTCCCTAAACAATCCATAACTTATTACAGTAAGGTGTAACTCACATTAAGGAACGACTTGGGAAAAATTCTATTCAGAAACAAAATCACATCACGATGTAGCTTACATTCCGATACAAGTGTCGTTATATACTGAAGCTCTTCAATTAATTTGGAAATAATTGCAGAAGGATGACCGCCACTACACCCAACAACCTCATAAGCATTTTGTGGATAACTGGAGAGTGGAATAGAGGAACCGCCATCAGGAGATTCACCATAATTTATTGGCTCCCATGTCTGATATACAACTAGGAATTGCTTAAGAAATAGCTTTAGTAACTTTCTCTTTTCTTCCTAAAATGAGAAAAGATAAGGATGTAAGAGAAAGGTACCCAGAAATTGAAGACATCTTCATAGAAATATATGTTGAACTTTACATGTAACTTTAAATTGCCCTTTAAAAAATTTAGATAAATAAATTTAACCAGAAAAACCAAGACCTTGCTAACTACAAAAGAAAAACCACTAAACTGCAAATTGATTAAACTAATATACTGAAGTTCAAAATGCAAAATTACTAGCACAATTTAAAGAATGTACAAAAAATATATAGATTAAGCTGAGATACAATAGTAGAATTATTCCAGTTCATATTGAGCTTCAAATAGGTGTGTCTATTTCTTTCTGTTTTAGATATAATCATTACAATCAGAATTAGAGAATTTACCTTATCAATGGCATTCTCAAATCTTCCCCAAAGTGCCTTCAGCATTCCCTCATCGCCATCCTCACTAAATGCAGAAAACATGATGTCAAATGAAACATACAGGAAAAAATGAAGAAAATAGAGAAGGACATGATTGAACTACACACCAAACTACTGAAGTTCCAATAAAAGTTATTCATGATTAAGTGGTACCAGATATTTTGCGCGAAACAGACAATATAGTAGTAAAGGTGAGGCTTACAAAGCCCATAGAGAAAAGTAAAACAAATAAAGATGTAAAATGCCATTTATATACATCCAACGGGGATACTTTTAAGCTACTTATAGAGATATGCTTAGGAGATGAAAGAAAATATTTATACAAACAAAGTTTTAAAAACAATGGATGATTGCAGTTCCATCAGTTTAATCACTGATCTAAAATTGAAATTATGTTGAGCAACTAACTAAACTCATTAACCCAATTTACCACTTCACCAAGACACCAACATCATTCTACCTCAGTACATAATCTATCGATTACCATTTACATCGCGCACTATTGTCATTAGTCATGCAAGTTGCATCACCTCTAAGCTATTCTATACATATCGAACTTTTGTGCATAGGCATGCCAAGTTTATCATGCATATTAGTTTAAGAAAACTACTAATTTATTCGATCTTTTCCAGCTTATTTACTCTAAATTACTTCACGAACCATAAATATATTCCGTGGCAACTACAATATGTCCCAAGATAAGTCCCACATAATCCCTCGCTGATCTATTAACAAACTAAGTTGAGAAATATGTACAAGAATGGCACACCTGAAGTGTATTACTGGCATAGGTGGAGTGAAACTCGCAGGGGAAGACCCGGAAGTAAAATCTGAACTCTGGCCAGCCGAGGTCTTGCGTATAAGCTCGGCTACGCCCTTAACAATGTTCATGCTTCCCCGTCACAGCTATGCCACTCAAAACATAATAGTCCAATTTTCAATATTTAAAACCCCCACCTGAGTACAGCATTACTTCACCATAAAACTATATTAGCCCAAATATATTAAACAACCCACAAGCTCCACAAAAACAAAATGCAACATGTCCATTATACTCGAAGCTAAAACAATATGTTTATCACATGTAAAAATCACATTACTGATAACTTCTACTCGAAGCTAATAACAATCTCGCAGATGATTAATACTCCCTCCACCCCAGTAGATTATCGATCGTCCAGAAGTCAACCATCAAATTCAAAACAGGAAAATCTTTTTGGAACAGGAGGAGTGGTAACTAATTGAACTCATAATTAACCACTACCGAATGCACTTCTGAATCATACAACAAACATCTGATAACATTATATTCAAAGATCAAAATTTAAAACTGGACAATCTTTTCGAGACAGGGGGAGTAGTAACTAATTGAACTCGTAAATTAACCACTACTAAATTGCACTTCTACAATCAACCAGCCGATTACATCAAATTGGTCAAAAAATTCAGCTATCAAAATTCAAAAATGGACAATCTTTTTGGGACAGAGCGAGTGACTACTACTTAGTTGCACTACTTAATCTCACAGAAAACGTCTAATTACAAAATAAAAAATTCAGCATTTAAATTAAAAGTAGTACTAAATCAATAATTGAATAACTAAATTAACTAATAATTAAATTAAATAAATGAAATGATGATAGATGAGTACCTGGTCAGATGGATATTTGATCAAATCGCTCTAATTAAATATTGATATTATTTTACTATTATCATCATCATCATCATCATCATTATTGTTGTTATTATTTTGCCTATTATTATTTGATAATTACTGAGTAGCTATATATAATGGCGATGAAGAAATCGAGTTAGGGTTTTGCGAAATGAGATCTGAGAATTTTGATTATTCGATTTTACTTTTAATGGCGTGCAGACAAAAATAAATATTTATACAGAATGATCCATTGCCTGCTACAGAACTCAAAGTCAAAGTCAACGCCCTGGTTTTACAAATATAGAGAAAATTGCTAAAATGATCCTAGTAAATATGTGCAAGTTGTATTTTGTTCCTGTAAATATTACGGCTGCTCAAATGGTCCCCTAAATTGGTACGAATGGTGCAGTTTAGTCCTTGTTTTAACTTAAACGTTAAATATGGACGGAATCACTCGCGTTGTGCATATGTCGCGTGCTGTTAACATCAACGTTTTAACTAATTTTGTTTTAAATTGACCCCTTAAAGTTCCATAATTAGATTTCTATTTCTAAGAAAAATATTATCTGAATTAAATAATTCAGACAACATTAACCAAATCATAAACTCAAATCATCTCTCTCTCTGTCATTTCTTCTAAACAATCCGAAAATCGTCTCTCTTCTTTTAAGCTTGAAATCGGAGAATAAATTGAAGAACAAGACGTGTGTAAGTCGAACATCTGGATTGTCGAAAAATCATGTCTATAGTATGTTCTAAAGCTTTTATCTTTGTTTAATCGGGTTTATTTAGGGATTAGGGATAAAAATTATTTGTTTAATCTCTTGCATGTTGGGTTCTGAGTTTAATAATAAGATATTAGCCATTTTATTTTGGGATTGCAAAAACAATTTGTTTAATCTCTTCCACTTTTATTTTGGGATTGCAAAACAATTTGTTTAATCTCTTCCACATGCTGGATTCTGTGATTGAAATCCCAAATTAGTTTAGGGTTTATGATTTTGTCAAATTGATTTCGGGTTTTTTCATTTCCTAAACTGAATAGATTTTGAAATTGGTCGAAATCCATTTAACTTTGTTGATTTTCTCAAATCAATTAGGATTACTGATTTCCCCAAATTGGATTTAGGGTTTTTGATTTCTTAAACTTCATAGAGGTTATAAATATTGCAAAATTGATTGTACATTGCTAATTTTCTTAAATCGATTAGGTTACTAAGTTTTCTTCAATTCAATTAGGGTTATAGACAGATTTCCCTAATTTTGTCAAATTGATTTAGGGGTTAGACTTTTCTTATTTCCCCTGATTGATTTAGGACTAATAATTTCCCTAATTCTCATTTCCCCAATTCAATTTAGGCATTTTCATTGAAGCCTTCTAATTCAACTTTTGAACTTTATGCAGATTCTAAAGTTGAAAGTGATATGTTAACAATCTAGTTGCATTATGGTGGGGCATGACTAAGAAGCCCTTATACTAGGTATGTTAGGGGCTTGTTTGATTTTTATGATTATGTGAATGGGCATAGTCTAAGTATAGATGTTCTTAAAACATTCCTGAGTGATTGTAGACCAATGTGTGACAAACATAAAGCTAAGTTTTTGTTGGAAATTGATGTGTCAATTTCCTCAATTAGTGCCCGTGAACTATATCATCTATATATACGGTTCAACAACCGATAGTTATCTGAACTATCAGTAGTCTCACCCGAGATAATGCCGGGGGTCATCGAATGGTAGACTAGGCTCTCACGATGATCTTCGGGATTCGTGTATACGGTCTTATACGTTGAATCCCGATGCCTTCGTTACTCGGGCTATGAGGTCACACACGTAACAATTACCGAAGATACTTTCGAGTAATGACCCGAAAGTGAATAAGGGATTTGATCCATATTGAGGAATTTCGGTTCGATCGAGATCGTGTCCCGACCGAACCGATGGTGCGCCCGGAATTGGTTCCGGACACACCATTTGGGGTTTATGTATATATATATATATATGTGAGATATATATATATATTATCATTTATTGAAATGATTTAATTAATTAATGAATTAATTAAATAAGATATGATTTAATTAATTAATTAAGATTAATTAATTCCATCATCATGAATGGTTGACATCTTGGTGGCTACTTTATGCCTTGGGAAGGCTTTGTAAGTCTTGGGAAGAACTCTTGTAAGAGAATCTTCCATGGACCAAGAGGCATTAACCATATGGATGGTTAATGTGTTTGTTTAGTGTATAATGTGTTTCATCATCCATTCTATATCATAAGATGATATAGAATGGGTAGAGGATCAAGCTAAGTCAACACACAACTCTTGTTAGAGAACACAAACAAACACACACACTTGATCTTCAAACCCTCTAGCAAAACTCTAAGTGTTAGAGTATAGAAATTGTTCTATAGTTTGCTATAGTAGTTAGACTACACATTCCTTAATAACACACACTAGTCCAAGTGTGTCTTATTGCTATCTAAGGTATTGGTGTGGACTATTTCATAGTAGTTCCATATCACTTTGGTGATAGAAATTTCTTCAAGAAGAAAGCAAGGAGCAAGGTGTGGGGATAAGCACTTGAAGATCATATCGCTTCCGCTCACGCTTCAAAGGTATATCTTTGTAGCCACACTCTTTGATTATGTTAGTTGTAGCATATTCACACTATCTTTAAACATATACTTCTATGAGCTAGTTCTATTGTGTAAGTTCTAACGATCAACGAATTAGGGTTTTCTAGACATATGAACTATCGTAGTTCATTGTGTCTTGCAACCCCGGGATATTCCAACAGTTTTATCACATGTTTATGGATGATTTTGATCAATGGTGTAGATTACTAATTAAGGAGAGTGATCTTCTTACGTTGATAAAGTTTTTTAAGCAGGGAAAATTTGTAAAGTATGTTCAACATGCTGATTTAGATGAAATGCTTAGGACATAGTCTAATATAGGAAGTGTTTTTGTTATAAGCGATGTAGCATTTGATGATATAAGTGATGATGATGATGATACTGGTTTTTTAAATGAATCTGAGGGTTTAGTAGATGATGATTATCTTATGGATGATGTGTTGGAATTATGAGGTGTTTGACACGTCATAGTTAATGCTCGTTGAACAATTCGATTGTTCGTAGTGATTACTTATTTAAAGTTAAGTTCATACGTATATTATATGTTTGACAATAATATACGAGCTGGGAATGAATTCGAAATATATTAGGAGTCATGATGGTTTTACTAGGGCCCGCTCATGATTTATATGTTAGTAAAATACTTGGTTGATATTTTATTAACATATGGCTAATATTATTTCGATCCTAGAAGGTCACACACAAACAATGCACTTGATTTGCAATATGATTGAAACTTCCGGGTTAAAAGTGTAAATGTCAAAGAAGAAAAGGTCAAATGACCTTTGGTTTTTGAATTAAAACACACACTTAATATTGTATTGAGTGGTGCTTAAATGGTCAAATAGCACACTTAATATTGTATTAAGTGGTGTTTATATGAGAGAATGAAAAATCAAATGACACACTTAATATTGTATTAAGTGGTGCTTAATGGTGAAGACGTTACATTGTGTTTTTAATATGATTAAGACCACCATTATCATCTCGTTTATGTTGTCATGATGATTTACATGGAGGTTACGTTTTGGTTTTAATATGATTAAGACCAACATTATTATCTCATTTATATTGTCATGATGGTTTACGTTTTGGTTTTAATATGATTAAGACCACCATTAATGCCTCATTTTATTCATGACTTTTTCATGACACTATAAATTGGTTCTATTGTATGACAATTGAATCATAAGTTTTCCATAGAAAATCAATTGTGAGACAATTGAAAAGAAGAAGAAAAAATTTCCTCCCTTTTTCTCTCTATTTTTGGTTTTTGCTATGCATTTTACATATCAATTATGTAAAACACATAGAAACGATCGAATACAAAGTTGCGAAAAACACATTTAAACTATGAATTTAGTGAGTACCTCTTGAAGCGTGATTGAGTGCGCAGCGGAAGAGCGACGTTGTCTCTCTCTCTAGTTAGTCCACACCAACGCAAGCTTGATTCCTTCCTTGAAGCAATTAGAGCTTGAGTGTTTTTGACAAAGATTTAACCAAGAGAAAACAATTTTCTTCCCTGGTGTGCTAATTATTTCGGCAAAAAATAGAGAGAAAAAGGGAGGAAATTTTTCTTTTTCTTTTCAATTGTCTCACAATTGATTTTCTATGGAAAACTTATGATTCAATTGTCATACAATAGAACCAATTTATAGTGTCATGAAAAAGTCATGAATAAATGAGGTATTAATGGTGGTCTTAATCATATTAAAACCAAAACGTAAACCATCATGACAATATAAATGAGATAATAATGTTGGTCTTAATCATATTAAAACCAAAACGTAACCTCCATGTAAATTATCATGACAACATAAATGAGATGATAATGGTGGTCTTAATCATATTAAAAACACAATGTAACGTCTTCACCATTAAGCACCACTTAATACAATATTAAGTGTGTCATTTGATTTTTCCTTCTCTCATATAAACACCACTTAATACAATATTAAGTGTGTCATTTGACAATTTAAGCACCACTCAATACAATATTAAGTGTGTGTTTTAATTCAAAAACCAAAGGTCATTTGACCTTTTCTTCTTTGACATTTACACTTTTAACCCGGAAGTTTCAATCATATTGCAAATCAAGTGCATTGTTTGTGTGTGACCTTCTACGATCAAAATAATATTAGTCATATGTTAATAAAATATCAACCAAGTATTTTACTAACATATAAATCATGAGCGGGCCCTAGTAAAACCATCATGACTCCTAGTATATTTCGAATTCATTCCTAGCTCGTATATTATTGTCAAACATATAATATACGTATGAACTTAACTTTAAATAAGTAATCACTACGAACAATCGAATTGTTCAACGGGCATTAATTATGACGTGTCAAACACCTCATAATTCCAACATGTAAGACATGTAATGAACTAGGGCATAATAGTACAGTTTGCAAGGTACTTGTATTTTCAGATTTCCATCTTTCCTTGTCTTGATTAATACTTGTTTTATTTTTTTATCTTCCCTTTTACCTGTTTTGTAGCAAAAAACTACTACCAATGAAATAGTCCAGCCTGAGCAACAAGAGTCTATGAAGGAAGCTTATAACATGTCTTCAACTTCAGTCCATAGCAGTCAAGCATCACATTTGAAAAGAAGATCATCACAAAGGAGTGACACTGCAACTTCTAGAATTGAAGTTGGAATCAGTGCTCCACCACCACCGCCTATTGTTGTAATTGCTAAAATTAAAATCAAAACTCTACTACTAACATCTGAAGCTTTTATGCAACAACTTCCCTTCAGACCTACAGGAAGGGCTACAATTAGACAACATAATGTGCTCTTTCAAGCAGAGCAGAAATTTGCCAATATGAATGACTTGCCCAAAAAATAAAATTATTGGAATCATACTTTTACTATTTGTTGCACTTCTAGTTTTTGCTACATACTTTTGTTTGATTCTAGCTTTTCGGTAGATTTGTTTTTTGTTGTGCTTTAATGCAAAAGTTATTGTAATCATGTAAGCTTTAACATTCTAGTGTAAACTATTATGAAATCAATACTTTTGTATCTTGAAGTATATCTTAGTATACGTTCTTTTTTTTTTCAGAATCTTTATGAATCAACACATCCACTTTTTATTCCATTTTTATTCAGGAATTGCAATAGAAAAAACAAGCTTAATAGCAAAAGATGAAAAAAAGCCCAGAACATTACATTCCAGAATAACATTACACCCCCAACAATGGCTACAATTAGGCTCACTACATTCCATTCCAAAAACGATGAAAAAATATATGAAAATTTTACATTACATTCCATTCCACAATTACATTACACCCATAATAATGTCTACAATTAGGCTCAATACAAACAATAGAAAAAGAAGAATCTTGACTTTTCTTCTTAAGACTTTATTTTCGTCTTCAATTTTGTTGCATCTTTTAAGAAGTCCCAAAATTATTGTCTACTCCTTTATTGCAACGTTTGGGTTCTTCCAATGAAACATTCCACAACCAAATTTTGATTTTGGACACTTGACAAATCGTCAGGCTCCATTCTTCCAAGACGTTATAGGATGGCAAATTGATCCGCATCATGATCCATGCTTTCATAATGTGAAAAGTCATAACTTTGAAACATTAGAGTATAAGAATGTAAGAGTTTTCAAAGAAAAAGAGTGTAAAATAAGTTATAGAAGAAGAGTGGTTCTTAAATAGAGTTAGATTTTCTCATGTTGGAGGAAATCTGAGGTTTTACATAGAGGGGGAAGAGTTTTGGAGGGAAATATCATGGTTGTAGTTATGAAGTCTTAAAAATTGCATTTTTGGCCCCAAAATTGAGTGACACTTGCTTAATTCCGTCCATATTCAACGTTAAAGTTAAAAGAGTGACTAAACTGTACCATTCGTTCCAATTTCGGGGACTATTTGCACAACCGTAACACTTACGGTATCAAAGTGCAACTTTCACATATTTACTGGGACAATTTTGGCAATTTTCTCTAAAAATATATACCATTGTTGTTCTTTAACTGCAAAGGTAGCTCGATGATGAGTCGAGTGGAGTCCGAGCTGCTAAAAATGTTATATTGGCTTGTTGAAGATTCAAGTGAGGGGAGCAATTGATGAACTTTCATAACAAAATAATTTTTCATTCTTTTATACTTAAATAAAAGTTAATAACATGTTGAAACACTTGCATTTATTTAAAATAACTACAAATATTAATAATATCCACATGATTTTTATCTACCTACTATCTTAAAAATATTAAAAAGGTGATTAGAAGTATAAATTTAGTGTCAATCCTTCATGTTACTCTTCATTCCTTGTGTTTAGAATTGAATGAGATGAGTTGCGCTCAAATTAAACATTTTTAGCTCATCTCACTCCTTAATTGAGTCATTACCTTGCTCAGTGTAATATTACGACCAAAATTTAATAGATAAAAATATTATAATTATTATATATACCTTCATCATAACTTAATATAACTCGTTTATAATAGTTCGGGGCTCGTTAAGCATTGGATTGGAGTTGGATTAGTGAGCCATAATCGAATTGGGCTTCACTTATATATATAGCAAGTTTGGGGCAAAATCATGAAACAAAAAAATAAATAAAGGTGGAAAACCCTTCCAACGATACAAACCAGATTGGCAGCCCCATTGCACCAGTTTACCGCGACTTTCTTCCCTCTTTTGGCTCAAATTGTTCATCTCTTGCTCCAATTGATTCCCATCAACGTATTCCTTACGAAATTCCCTTCGAATCAAGTTATAATTCGCCCAATTTGGTACATTATAACTGCGTTTTTTCTTCATATTATGGGAGGATTTATCTCTATTTTGTGTGATTTAAATTGTTAATTCGTCATTGTTTGATGTTAATTGAACTCTATAACACATTATAATGATGTTAGAAATATCATATATGCGAGTTAATCAAATAGCCTAGTGGAAAAGACTCTTGTTAGTGACCAAAAGGTCCTGGCTTCGAAACTCAATTCATCGCTAATTTAAAAAAAAAGAAAAAAGAAATATCATATATGCATGATTATCAAATTAAAAACCTAAATCTAATTCAAGATGGTGGTCGATTGAAGGGATGTGGGAATTAGGGTGCACAGTCGCCAATTTATGTTATAATTTGTACAATTCGCATATAACTTGCAACATAACTGAACTGTACGAGATATAATGGCTGCAAGTGATTGAATCTTAGCATGATTGAATTTCAGCATGATTGAGGGCTTTAGGTTCAACTAATTAAGATTTGTTAACTATAGATGTGTTGTAGACGATTTTGAGTGAGTTGGATGTATAATCATGATAATTAGATGATTTTAGGACATTATGATTGTTCGAACAACCCTAAGACTGTTGGAATATCCCGGGGTTGCAAGACACGATGAACTACGATAGTTCATATGTCATACAACCCTAATTCATTGATCGTTAGAACTTACACAATGAAACTAGCTCATAGAAGTATATGTTTAAAGGTAGTGTGAATATGCTACAAATAACATATAAAAGAGTAGTGCTACAAAGTTATACCTTTGAAGCGTGAGCGGAAGCTATGTCAATCTTTAAGCGCTTATCCCCACACCTTGCTCCTTGCTTTCTTCTTGAAGAAATTTCTATCACCAAGGTGATATGGAACTACTATGAAATAGTCCACACCAATACCTTAGATAGCAATAAGACACACTTGGACTAGTGTGTGTTATTGAGGAGTGTGTAGTTTAACTGCTATAGCAAACTATAGAACAATTTCTATACTCTAACACTTAGAGTTTTGCTAGAGGGTTGAGGTTGAAGATGAAGTGTGTTTGTTTGTGTTCTTGTGTTCTCTAGCAAGAGATATGCAAGACTTAGATTGATTTCTTCACATTCAATATCATCTTATGATATAGAATGGATGATGAAACATATTGCACACTAAACAAACACATTAACCATCCATATGGTTAATGCCTCTTGGTCCATGGAAGATGCTCTTACAAGAGTTCTTCCCAAGGGATACAAAGCCTTCCCAAGGAATAAAGTAGCCACCAAGATGTCAACTCCTCATAATGATGAGATTAGTTAATTAATCTTAATTAATTAATTAAATCATATCTTGTTTAATTAATTCATTAATTAATTAAATCATTTCAATAAATGATAATATATAAATATATATCTCACATATATATATATATACATAAACCCTAAATAGTGCGTCCGGAACTAATTCCGGGCGCACCATCGGTTCGGTCGGGACACGATCTCGATCGAACCGAAATTCCTCAATATGGATCAAATCCCTTATTCACTTTCGGGTCACTACTCGAAAGTATCTTCGGTAATTGTTATGTGTGTGACCTCATAGCCCGAGTAACGAAAGCATCGGGATTCAACGTATAAGACCGTATACTCGAATCCCGAAGATCATCGTGAGAGCCTAGTCTGCCATTCGATGACCCCCGGCATTATCTCGGGTGAGACTACTGATAGTTCAGATAACTATCGGTTGTTGAACCGTATATATAGATGATATAGTTCACGGGCACTAATTGAGGAAATTGACACATCAATTTCCAACACTCCCACTTGCCTTGGACTATTACCAATGTCTTGGATGTACACTTGCATCCTTGTCACATGATTCCCTTTGTCCTCGGTTTTCGTCATAGGCTAAAGCAAGAAAGCGTGTCGCCAACTCCTATGACATAATTTCTCGGAACACGAGATAGTCTCACTCCCGTTCATAACGGGTGAATTCATAAGTAAGACTCACTCTCCGAGTGGCCAGAAAAACCTTCCCTGTATACCAGGGTGGACAAAGACCCTACCAATGCATCACCGATCATCTCACCACTACATTCACATAAGACCCAACGTACCCCATTACCACCAGTAACGGATGGGTCCGGAAGTAGTCAAAGCCTCATGCTCACGTAGCATGAGAATGATATGCATGTAGGTCTCAGAACCTCTATCATATGGCTCGTGTGAAATATAGGACACAAGATCTCTTCTATAATTTCACAACGGTCACTGTCCAGTACCATGTCAAGACTCTCTTGACAATGAACCCATGTAATGATTTGGACCATCCTTTTGACTTAAGAAACAAAGTCAAACGAATCATTACACACTAGTTTGGTTGTGTCCGTTCCCAAAACGCTGGGACACACCACTAGGGACAATGTAATCACCACAGTTCTTGTCTTGAAAAAGGGGTTCCTTAGCCAATACACTTATTGGCTCCTCTTCAAGAACTCGTGATTACATGGGAATTAAAATATTTATCATACAACTATGATTAAATATTCATTGTTTATTCAAGTGCTATAAAAGAATAGGCAATCAATAAACAAGAAGTAATACTTTTATTCAACAATAAGAGTTTTACAAGAGTATACTTCATACATATAAATCAAATAAACTGAAATAAAGCTCCCACTAAGACTAAGACCACTCGGACCTAAGTCTAAGTCCAATAGCTGAAGTATGGAACTCATGTTTGGTCTGAGGCAATGGTTTAGTCAAGGGATCAGCTGCGTTGTCGTCTGTATCTACTTTGGATACTTTGATGTCACCTCTCTGGAACATTTCACGGACGAGGTGATACTTCCTGAGGACATGCTTGGACTTATGATGAGCCCTGGGTTCCTTAGCCTGTGCTATGGCTCCAGTGTTATCACATAACAACTCAATTGGACCATCAGCGCTAGGAACTACCCCAAGCTCAGTCATAAACTTCTTAAGCCAACATGCCTCCTTGGCTGCTTCAGAAGCTGCAATGTACTCGGCCTCCGTAGTAGAATCTGCAACTGTGTCCTGCTTGGAACTCTTCCAACAGATGGCTCCACCGTTCAGGCAGAATACAAACCCGGTTTGAGAACGAAAATCGTCTCGATCGGTTTGGAAACTGGCATCGGTGAAACCTTTTGCAATCAACTCCTCATCTCCGCCATATACCAGAAACATATCCTTAGTCCTTCTCAAGTACTTAAGGATAGATTTCACAGCGGTCCAATGGCTGTTGCCTGGATTCGCTTGATATCGGCTGGTCAGACTCAGAGCGTACGATACGTCTGGTCTAGTGCACAACATGGCATACATGATAGATCCTATGGCTGAAGCATACGGGACTCTACTCATGTTCTCCTTCTCGACGTCAGTGGTGGGGCACTGACTTTTGCCGAGAATAGTGCCAGTTGTCATAGGCAGTATTCCCTTTTTGGAATCGATCATATCGAATCGTCTCAGAACCTTATCAATATAAGTGTCCTGTCTCAGGCCAATCAACCTATTGGCTCGATCCCGATATATCTTGATTCCAAGGATATACTGCGCCTCTCCTAAGTCCTTCATCGAGAAACACTTACACAACCATCTCTTGACTGACTCAAGGAGTGGTTTGTTGTTTCCAATGATTAGTATGTCATCTACATACAGGACTATAAATGCAATGTGGCTCCCACTTACCTTCTTGTATACACAAGCATCCTCCTCATTCTGAATGAAGCCAAATTCTTTAATTGCTTCATCGAATCGGAGGTTCCAACTGCGAGAAGCTTGCTTGAGTCCATAAATGGATCTCTGAAGCTTACATACCTTCTTAGGTCCTTTCGGACATGTAAAGCCTGGAGGTTGTGTCATGTACACATCCTCCTCAAGGTTTCCATTAAGGAAAGCGGTCTTTACATCCATTTGCCATATCTCATAGTCATAATATGCGGCAATGGCTAAGAGGATCCGAATAGACTTGAACATGACTACCGGTGAGTAGGTTTCATCATAGTCAATACCATGAATTTGTTTGAAACCCTTCGCCACTAGTCTAGCCTTATAAACATGGACATTTCCATCTTTATCAAGCTTTTTCTTAAAGACCCACTTACACTCGATAGGTCTAGCACCTTCGGGTAAGTGAACCAATGTCCAGACATCATTCTGGTACATAGAGTCTATCTCGGATTTCATGGCTTCAAGCCATGACTCGCTATCTGGCCCTTTCATTGCGGCTCCATAAGTATAAGGCTCGTCGTCTTCTATCAAGAAGGATTCCCCATACCATCTATCGGGAACATGACGAGTCCTACTGGATTTCCTAAGGGTCGGTACTTCTTCAGGAGTCTCATCTACCGTGGATCTAGGGTCCAAGATAGGATCCGCCATGAATGGAGGATCTACTTCCTGAAGTGAGCCTGCCGAGTTTGTTAACTCGACTTGCTCATTTGATGAGACACTTGGGTTCAATAACCCATCTCTCTTATTCAATGAGTCTCTTGAGTTCGATAACTCAACTTGCTCATTAAACGTGTCGAATGAGTTCATTAACTCATTTGGCTCATCATCTTGAACTTCTTCAAGTTGTACCGTATTTCTGACATTTTCTGATAAGAACTCTTTCTCAAGGAAATGTGCTGTCCTAGCCACGAAAATCTTATTTTCTGGCTTAAGGTAGAAATAATACCCTTTGGTTTCCTTTGGATAACCAATGAAATGGCACAAGTCAGCCTTTGGGCCTAGCTTGTCTATGTTCAACTTCTTGACGTAGGCCAAGCAACCCCAAACCCTGAGAAAGCTAATCTTGGGACGTTTCCCAAACCACATCTCATATGGTACTTTCTCAGCTGACTTGGTTGGACAATTATTTAAGGTAAGTGCGGCAGTTTGCAACGCGTAACCCCAGAAGCTGACATGTAGGTCGGTTCGACTCATCATAGACCGCAAACTGTCTAACAGAGTGCGATTCCTCCTTTCGGACACACCATTATGCTGTGGTGTTCCGGCCGGTGTGAGTTGTGAAACAATTCCACAATCTCTAAGATGAGTGTCAAACTCGTGGCTCATATATTCGCCTCCTCGATCGGATCGAAGAGTCTTAATAGTCTTGCCGAGTTGATTCTCTACTTCATTTTGGAATTCTTTGAACTTTTCAAAGGCTTCACTCTTATGCTTCATTAGATAGACATAGCCATAACGGCTAAAGTCATCCGTGAAGGTAATGAAGTAGGGAAAACCACCTCTTGCAGGAGTGTTCATTGGACCACATACATCGGTATGTATTATCCCCAATAAATCACTTGCCCTTTCACTCGTTCCAGTGAAAGGTGATTTGGTCATCTTGCACAAAAGGCATGATTCGCATTGGTCATATGATTCAAAATCAAGTGACTCAATAATTCCACTTTCGTGGAGTTTCTTGATGCGATTTTCATTTATATGACCAAGTCTGCAATGCCATAGGTAGGTAGGATTCAAGTCGTTAGGCTTGTTCCTTTTAATATTTACGTTATATACCTCATGGTCCTCATCTAGTATGAAAAGACCATTTTGGTTTGAAGCTTTTGCATAAAGTAAACCATCACGATTAATAGAACATATATTCCTTTCCATAAGGATGGTAAAACCATCATTGTTCAAAACAGATATGGAAATAATATTTCTAGAAATAGTAGGAATACAATATACATTATTTAAAACTAAGACCATCCCGGATGGTAGTTTTAAATCTATCTTGCCCACGGCAACTGCAGCAACCTTTGCTCCATTGCCTACCCGCAAGTCCACCTCTCCCTTCCGAAGGGCTCTACCGTCATGTAGTACCTGCATATTTCGACAAATATGAGAACCACATCCTGAGTCAAGTACCCAAGTAGAGTTATTGGAGGTGATGAAAGCTTCAATAACGCATATACCTGTCGGAAGAGTCCCACTCTTCTTATCTTCGAGGTACTTCTTGCAGTTCCTCTTCCAGTGACCAGGTGTATTACAATAATGACACTGGTCAGTCCCTTTAGGACCTTTAGCCGGAGTTTTGGAAGTCTGGGCCTTGACTGTTCCAGTCTTGGCCTTTCCCTTCCATTTCCCCTTGCCTTTCTTAAAGGCCTTCTTGTTCTGAATCATCAGAACCGAGGGAGTAGGGGTAGAGCTCTTCCCACCCTTCAACGCAGTATCAGCCGTGCTGATCATGTTATGCAACTCCGACAACGACTTATCGAAGTCATGCATGTTGAAGTTCATGACAAAGTTACCAAACTTGTCAGGAAGGGAACGGAGGATTATGTCAACAGCCAAATCCTTGGAAAACTGAGTTCCCAAAGACTCAAGTCTCTCGATGATCCCAATCATCTTGAGAACATGAGGACTGGCCTGTTGACCATTGGATAGTTTGCAATCCATGAGGGCACAAACAGCTTCGTACCGCTCATTTCTTGCCCGCTTCTGGAACATCTGTTCCAGTCTGCAGTACATGTCATATGCTGCCACATTTTCGAACTGAATCTGAAGATTCGGTTCCATGTTGGCCAGCATGAGACATTGGACATCCAATGCATCGTCCACGTGTACATCATATGCACCACGTTCTAGCTCATCGGCATCCTCATGGGGTGGAGGAGGAAGTTCTTCCTTAAGAACATATTCGACTCTCTCGTGCTTGAGAACGATTCTCAAGTTACGAGACCAGTCGTTGAAGTTATTGCCATTGAGTTTACACTTCTCAAGTGTAGATCGGAGTGAATTTGAAGTTGATTTCTTAGCAGTTGCCATCTAAAACATGCGAGTATGAAACGACGTTCAGTTTAATTTATATGTAAAACATACGATACAAGTAAAGCATGCTTGAAACAGTAATACGAGTACCAACAACCCCTCGAAGTGTACAAGTATACCAAGACCCCACGGACTTGGGTATGAGCGGCACACGCAATCATCCTCATAGTCCAATCCATGGGTAAGTTCTACTAGACTATCATATATCAATCATCCAATGATTATATATGACTCTTGGCGTCTATCACTAGTCGTTTTATGACACTATAGACTTCCTTTGCCAAACGGGCCGGTTCGATGGGCTAACCTGTAGCCACGTTTTAAGTAACCTTAGTTCACCATAAAGGGATGGATTACATTTGCCGGTTCGATGGGCTAACCTGTAGCGCATGTAATCCCATTGCCTCCTATTCCTATGAATCAAAGTGCCCATCTAGGGATGATCCACCCGAAACGTAGGAAAGTTTGACAACTTTGAACTTAGGTTTGGCAAACACTTAATTATAACGTGGAGGGGTTTAGATTAAACATGTAATCCACATTTCATGCATATCACAAAAGGTGTACATATACGTCAAGAAAATATATGTAAGCATGAAACATGACATGAATAATAAACACTTTAAAGGGACGTGATATGGCCTAAAGAACATTAAATAAAACTAGTCTAACTAGTTCTAAACTAAGTCCTTGGTCTCCGTCTTCTTGGACATCGCCATGCTCCAAGTCCGTCTCTTCATGTCTTGTTACATAATCAACTTTCGCATTAAATGGCACATGCGCCGCGAAAAAGAAATAACAATACAAGAATGTAAAACGACACATGCGTCGTATTTCAATATCAAGGACAGTACGCAGACTGTATTTCGAATAAATACTAGGCCATATCAGATCCCCATTCCATTCAGACTACAGTTTATATATGCATAACACATTATACATAAATCACATAAACATGCTAGGAATGGAATAAAACACACAAGCAACACACAACTCACACACATACTCACATTCAAATAATGTGAATCATAGTCATATATGCATATCATAACCTTTAGTTGTCCAACAACTAACATAGCCAATTATCGGAAGTTTTACCATAAGTTCAACATTTTGAACTAATACCCCAATTACATTCAAAGAGACTTAGCATAAGTTTAAGGTTTGAAATTCATAATAACTCAACCACAAACTTCCTTTCGATAGTCAATTAAACAATTTAATTAGTACCGATAGGATAAAATCAACACTTTGACATACATGCTAATTTTAAACTATTTTAAACTTCTCAAAGAATGTTTTGAACTTATAAGATTATTTCCAAAACAATCTCTAAATCACCCATAACAAACCGAAAACGTCCATAATCATCAAATGACTTTGGGCTTAATCGATTCGTTTTGTTTCGAAAACATCGGGCGAAGTTATAGTCCATCGTGAGCCATGGCTCACGATGGAGCCACGATCAAACGGGGACAGGGGGGTTGCCCAGGCAGTCCGCGCGCGGACAGGTGCTGCGGACAGGGGCTGTCCAGGGAACAAAACGCGCGGACGCGCGGGGGGGGCTTCCAAGGGCGTCCAAGGACGCGTCCAGAGAAGCCGCTCCCTGCTCCGGGCCAAGGCGTGCCGTGTCCAGGGCATGCCGAGGGTGCGCGTTCCAGTGGAGCCGTGTCCATGGCTTGCCTGGAATCACGCGGAACTTACGTTTTGTCGGGGAGGGTTTTCCGAATACGAAAATCGGCTACGGTTCATATATCGACATATATACTATATGGTACTACTTTAAACACTTCTAGAACATGTTAAACGTGTAATATAGCTCTGATACCATGTTGGAATATCCCGGGGTTGCAAGACACGATGAACTACGATAGTTCATATGTCATACAACCCTAATTCATTGATCGTTAGAACTTACACAATGAAACTAGCTCATAGAAGTATATGTTTAAAGGTAGTGTGAATATGCTACAAATAACATATAAAAGAGTAGTGCTACAAAGTTATACCTTTGAAGCGTGAGCGGAAGCTATGTCAATCTTTAAGCGCTTATCCCCACACCTTGCTCCTTGCTTTCTTCTTGAAGAAATTTCTATCACCAAGGTGATATGGAACTACTATGAAATAGTCCACACCAATACCTTAGATAGCAATAAGACACACTTGGACTAGTGTGTGTTATTGAGGAGTGTGTAGTCTAACTACTATAGCAAACTATAGAACAATTTCTATACTCTAACACTTAGAGTTTTGCTAGAGGGTTGAGGTTGAAGATGAAGTGTGTTTGTTTGTGTTCTTGTGTTCTCTAGCAAGAGATATGCAAGACTTAGATTGATTTCTTCACATTCAATATCATCTTATGATATAGAATGGATGATGAAACATATTGCACACTAAACAAACACATTAACCATCCATATGGTTAATGCCTCTTGGTCCATGGAAGATGCTCTTACAAGAGTTCTTCCCAAGGGATACAAAGCCTTCCCAAGGCATAAAGTAGCCACCAAGATGTCAACTCCTCATAATGATGAGATTAGTTAATTAATCTTAATTAATTAATTAAATCATATCTTGTTTAATTAATTCATTAATTAATTAAATCATTTCAATAAATGATAATATATAAATATATATCTCACATATATATATATATACATAAACCCTAAATAGTGCGTCCGGAACTAATTCCGGGCGCACCATCGGTTCGGTCGGGACACGATCTCGATCGAACCGAAATTCCTCAATATGGATCAAATCCCTTATTCACTTTCGGGTCACTACTCGAAAGTATCTTCGGTAATTGTTATGTGTGTGACCTCATAGCCCGAGTAACGAAAGCATCGGGATTCAACGTATAAGACCGTATACTCGAATCCCGAAGATCATCGTGAGAGCCTAGTCTGCCATTCGATGACCCCCGGCATTATCTCGGGTGAGACTACTGATAGTTCAGATAACTATCGGTTGTTGAACCGTATATATAGATGATATAGTTCACGGGCACTAATTGAGGAAATTGACACATCAATTTCCAACAAAGACATCTTTAGAACCTGCAACTTTGAAGAATTATGGTACTTGGGGTTCAATTAGGTTGATGGTGTTGCATTAGATCGATTTTTTGGCGTAGATAAAGATAGAAGATGACTAGAATGTAGAAATTGTCGAGTTTTGACATAAATTATTGGGAGAACAACCCTATTATGCTTACATAAGGCTTGAAATTGAGTATTCGGTTGATGTTAGGGCTAGAATTGTGATTTTGTGAAATATTAGGGGTTTAGTGCAATTGTAGTTGAGTTTTGGGCTAAATTGTTAATGAAGGAGAATAATACCTAAGGCGTTAAATTTAAATCCTTGTATGAAATAAATTGAGGGTGTATGACAGTTAAGGATGATAATGAGTTGTTATCTTAGGTTATAAGGTGTTAGAATGGTTAAGTACTAGATTATAAGAAAGATATAGGTTATAAATGTAAGGATAAGATATTATAGGGGTGTTTGACATTTAGGATCAGGGGTCTAAGTTGGATTGTTGATTGTTAAGGGTTGAAATTAGATATATTTAAGGTGACTTTATGATGACATTAAAAGGTGATTTCAAGATGATAGTAAATGTGATTTGATGATGATAATAAATGTGATTTTATGACGATAGTAAATTTGAATTTATGGTGATAGTAAATGTGATGTTATGATGATATTAAAAGTGATTTTATGTGAAGATGTGATAAATAAGGGCCTAGATTGAGTTCAGAATAATTTTGGGGTCAAAGTGTAATTTGGAAAAACTTAGGAAGGTTTGACTTTAGCTTGCTTGAACTATTACTTCTGGAGATAATGATTAAGTGTAACTTGTTATATAATTTGGAGGATGAAATTATCGGAATAAAAGAAATATACATATATATGTAACTACATAATGGATCTAAGATTGGCTTATGATAACTAAGAGGAGTTCAGGGGTAAAATTGTCATTTTCCACCCAAGTGTAAAATCGACATTTCACACTCACGGGCAAATCGTCATTTTGTCATAATTGAAGGAAAATATGGTATTATTATTAATTAAATGTCATGCATTAATTCGTGGGGAGTTGGAACGATTCATGAGTAGTATTTGACTTAGAGTATGCTTTTATAATGGGTTCTACTACTTGATTGTTCCTGATCCCGACTCGGGAGAGAGATTGCTTGCTATTGCTTGAGGTGAGTTCTTACTCACGTGTTTTTACCTTCCCGGTGTGTTATATGCATTGCGTAAATGATATGTAGAATTAGAAATATGATATTGTTGGACTAGATATTGAGAATTGACGTGAGGATAGAGATGGACCTAAGGGTCGTGAATGAGATGTTGAGTTAATTGCGAATATGTGATGCATGTATATTTTTATTTTTATGGATGTTATGGAGTATATGATGAGGTATGAGCATGTTGGCATTTGATGAGACTATATGATATGTGAGATAGTTATATGGTTATATGTTGTCCTGATCCGGCAACTTAGGATAGTTCTAGTCGGTCACTTCGGTGATGTCAGTGCGTGGTTGGTGTGATGGTGTGTGTGATGATAGATGATAAGATGGTTCTAGCCGGTCACTTCGGTGATGTCAGTGCGTGGTTTGTGTGATGGTGTGTGTGATGATAGATGATAGGATGGTTCTAGCCGATCACTTCGGTGATGTTAGTGCGTGGTTGGTGTGATGGTGTGTGTGATGATAGATGATAAGATGGTTCTAGCCGATCACTTCGGTGATGTTAGTGCGTGGTTGGTGTGATGGTGTGTGTGATGATAGATGATAAGATGGTTCTAGCCGGTCACTTCGGTGATGTCAGTGCGTGGTTGGAAATGTGGTGTTGATGAGTTGGTCTCCCTGTAGGCCAGTTAGGTAGAGTACTGTGCAGTCCGAAAGTCCGGATCCAGTGCATATAGAATCTTGCATGTGTTATTATGTGTTATATTGGACCTGGAGTTGTTCACGTGATGTTATTGATATAGTTTAATGTTGTTAAACTGTGTACATATGTTATTTTCGTTTTACCCCTGTTGTTATCGCATGTAATTCTTTATCGCTTTCACATCACGCGTGTGGGTTGGAACCACCCGTGCGTAAAATTCACCAGCTGTCAAGCTGACCCCTCAGGGATTTATTCTTATCAGACTAATAAATTATACTTGCTAAGTGACGGTCGGCATTAGGATCTCCCTCAGTCGTGGCTCCATGTCTTTCATTTGAGTCATGTTATTTTGGTGTATTGTACTACTTTACCCTTGTTGGGTAGTATTGAGTGTGTGTTGGCGATGTATTGGATTTTATAGTATTGAATTATGGCTTATTTTTACTTTGCACCCCGAACTATGAAGAAAATTTCAAACTGCACCCTAATACTATTTTAAGCCTCAATTGCACCCACCCTATACTACGATTTGTCTCATTTTGCACCCTAAAACAACAATTATGATGAAATTTCGTTTTACAAGAAGGGCAAACTCGAAATAACACATATATTAAATCTTTGGGGCACATTTTACAAATATCAAAACATGTAAATTAAAAAATAAACTCCACCTCTTCATCTTCTTCATCAAACCCCCCACCCTTTCATCTCCTTCCTCAAATCCCCACCACCACCCCAACCTTCTTCTTCCTCCAAGTTTGTTACAGTATATTAATGGAAAACAAATAATTCCGAAGCAGCTACATTTCATCTCACTACAATAATACATCCGTCAAAATATATGTGCTCCTATCCCAGCAAAGATGGGGAAATAAAGATACATTTCCCTTTTAAAAATGTACTACTAATATAGTTCAGGCACCTAAGGCCATGCTTCAGCGAAGAAAAAGTTCAAGCAGAGAAATTTTAGCCTCTGACATGCTTCGTAAGACAAGCTTGCATCAAGTCCCACCCAAATTCATCACTCCCTCGTGAGCTCTATTTAAGTGTTGCATCAAGCTTGCATCAAATCCCACCCAACTTCTTCAATTGAAAATGGTGTAGAGTCACCTGTCTCGAATACGCTTATCGTTGCTTTGAAGTGTGCTCAAGCCCATTATTGATTGTTGGTTTTGATTTTTTAAGAATTTGATAGTGGATTGGATAAGTTTGTATAAAAATTGAATCTTTATTGTTGGATTAATATATTAATAAAGTTTATGCAACTGAAAACTTGATTTGATAATTAAGGTTAAAAATTGATTTTTTTTTTTTTTTTTGGTTGAATGAATCTTAGAAGCCTAAGGTTTTTTGAAGATAGGTGAATGATTTGGGGTGGGGGTGGGTTGATGAAGAAGATGAAGGATGGGGTTCATTTTTAATTAATAAGTTTAGTTAGAGTTAGGATGTGAAGAAGAAGAAGAAGGGAGATGAGGTTAATTTTAAATTTAATAATTTTGATATTATCAAAAAGTGCCCAAAAAACTAATAAACCTATTATTCCAAGTTTGCCCTTGTTTTTACATTAGCTCAGGGGCTAATATTGCGTTTTAGGGTGCAAAATGAGACAAATCATAGTATAGGGTGCAATTTGAGGCTTAACATAGTATTAGAGTGCATTTTAAAATTTTCGTAATAGTTCAGGGTGCAAAGTAAAAATAAGCCTTGAATTATTGTGGAGTCTTGGGTTTTACACCCCGATGGACAGGTCTTCAGTAAACCGGTTTTGAGTCATTTTATTTACTGTCATTTTTACTTTATTTTTATTTATTTATTTAATATTATTGTTATCGAGTCATCCATCGAGTGGTGACTCTGTTACTGATTTGATATCGAGCCTAACCTCAGGGGGCCCACCTGGGGCGGGTCGTTATACTCAGGGTGCTATCGAGCATGCTAAACTCCACCCAAACCCTTGCTCATATCTTGAGCATATGTCATATATGCTCAAGATTAACTAGTAGCATGCATTTCGTATGCCACATATTTATTTAGGCATATGCCATATATGTCCATGTTCCTGTTTAAATATGTATTTTTTTGAAGTATATAACATTCATATTCTTTCATGTAGGATGAATGGGAAGACTATTGGCGTCATTTCACGACAAACAAAACATTGGAATCTAGAGAAAGGGTTTTGGAATGGATAAGAAAAGTTGCAACACCTCTTAATATGTTCTTGGTTACCGGACATTCAACTACACCTACTCATAATCGACGAGGGAGATTACAGATCCAATGTGAGAGATCGGGTAGACCAAGAGCTGATACGGTGGACTCTAAGAGGATAAATTATCCATTTAGATTGAAATGCATTGCGAAAATGTCTAGTGTTTGGTCTATACATGTGGAGATTGGGAAGCATAATCACTTTATGCGGAAATTCTAAATCAGGTAAACTGGACAAGCAAAAACGTGAATTGATTGAAAGATTAGCGAAGAGCATGACACCGAGGCAGGTACTCAGTCAACTGAAACTAATGGCCAAATCAGATGCCACAACTATTACACAAATTTATAATTTTCAAGCCAAACTCAAAATTAAGAGAAATGAATGTCGGACAGAGTGTGAGCAACTTATGAAAGTCCTAGTTGATAATAATCATTCATATTAGTTTCGCATTGATGAGGAGATGAATTCACTACAAGACATCTTCTTATTGTACATTGTTTTTGCAACTGGAAATGTCCATGAACTTTTCTGTTCCACCTATTCCAGTTGATTGGCCTCTTGTACGCAAGGATTCGGTTGCTCACCTCCCAATGCTTTATCACTCAAGGTTGCAGAAGTTTTTAGACCTACGAGGAATTGATTCAATTCCCAAAACTCCAATTTCAATTGTATAACTAGTTTTCAAATGTAGAGAGTCAAAGTTTTTTTTTATTATATAAGTGTACTACTATTCAGTTATGAATTCTGGTTTGTGTTATGAAGTCTGGTTTGCAAGGCGCATGTATCGCGTATGCTAGTTTGAAATCTAGTGTATCTGACTCGTATGCACAACTATGACACCTTTCATGTTCGTTACATGCACACTAGAAATTTAAAAAGAATATATTTTTTCACTTGTAAAAAATAAAAGCAAAATTTCGAAGTGCATAAAAAATAAAAAATAAAAAATAAACTAGCCATGTATATTGAATGCTGTCTTGGATAGAAGGGCATATTCACTGCATGCATCTTCTGCTACATGGTCATATGTGGTACATGGTCATATGTGCTCCATGTATTATTACTTTTCGAGTGATGGATGATTGTATTTAATTATGTTATAACATGTTCTAAGATGGTGATTATTAGCAAGTACTAGTGTTATTAAGTGAACCGAGCCACTCAATGAAAATCAAACGGTAATCAATAACTAGTCTATAAAATAAAAAGAACTAAGATCACCGCCAAATAATATGTCATTTACCAATTATGTGATTCGATTACATGGAGTCATTTAATATTTAATGAAGATTACTAAAATAGTTTAATAACTTTACCTTTAGAAATAAAGTTAAAAAGACAATTTTATTCACTCGTTAAAAATAAAATAAAATCATTACAACACAAGTGCATATGTGATTCATGCGTTGCTGGAAACATGGCATATTTAGGGCATGCACTTTTAGCTACATGGTCATATGTGCTACATGGTCATATATGCTCCATGTATTATTACTTCGCGAGTGATGGAGGATTGTATTTAATTATGTTATAACATGTTCTAAGATGGTGATTACAAAAGTATTAGTGTTATTAACTCAACCGAGCCCCTTAATGGAAATCAAACGGTAATCAATAACTAGTCAATAAAATAAAAAGAACTAAGATCACCTCCAAATAATATGTCATTTACCAATTATGTGATTCGATTACATGGAATCATTTAATATTTAATGAAGGTTACTAAAATAGTTTAGTAACTTTACCTATAAAAATAAAGTTAAAAAGATAATTTTATTCACTCGTTAAAAATAAAATCATTATAACACAAGTGCATACGTGATTCATGCGTTGCTGGAAACATGACATATTTAGGGCATGCACTTTTAGCTACATGGTCATATGTGCTACATGGTCATATATGCTCCATGTATTATTACTTCGCGAGTGATGGAGGATTGTATTTAATTATGTTATAACATGTTCTAAGATGGTGATTACAAAAGTACTAATGTTGTTAACTCAACCGAGCCCCTTAATGAAAATCAAACGGTAATCAATAACTAGTCCATAAAATAAAAAGAACTAAGATCACCGTCAAATAATATGTCATTTACCAATTATGTGATTCGATTACATGGACTCATTTAATATTTAATGAAGACTACTAAAATAGTTTAGTAACTTCACCTTTAAAAATAAAGTTAAAAAGACAATTTTATTCACTCGTAAAAATGAAAATCAAATCATTATAACACAAGTGCATATGTGATTCATGCGTCGTTGGAAACAGGGCATATGTACGGCATGAACCTTCAGCCACACGGTCATATGTGATACATGTACCATATAAATTTCTTAATTGTGGTACATGTATAATAGGCATGTACAATGTATCATGTGTTGGGTTTGAGAACATATTCCCTGCATGCACATTCAATCACATAGTCATATGTGGTAAATGTACTAGATAAGATGGTGATTACAAAACACGAAGTCACACAGTCATATTCCTTGCTTGCACATTCAATCACACAGTCATATGTGGTAAATGTACTAGATAAGATAGTGATTACAAAAGCACATTCAGTCACACATTCATATTCCCTGCATGCACATTCTAGTTTGATGTTATACAAAAGCACATTCAGTCATAAGTACATAAAACTAAGGACCATCAACTATTGGTAATTAGCTTCATACACTCGTCAACGACGAAATGGTACATATCATTATCTTCAAATCCACCAGGTGGTCTTCTATCTTCACTAATAGAGTATAGTAACTCTCGCAACCTTGCCATCTGTCAAAAAACACAAAAATAATATGTAGTAAGTTACTTCTAAACTAAATACATCAAATCACTAATTGACGTTTAAAATTTACCTTCACGGTGGATAAAGATGAAGTTGAAGAAGTTATGGACGACTCCAATGGTAAAGTGTTTGAATAGGTAGGACTTATCTTTGAGATCCAACTCAAATACTCACTAGTTGTCTCGTATGAGAACAAAGTTGCTCTAAGCTTAGATGTATCAAGAAGAACATCATGACGCTTATTCCACATGTACAAAGAAAATCGTAAGGGATGCTCAACAACATAAGAACCTTCAGCTAGTCGCGAGAACCTCCAAACTTAACCCTCAGTCATAAGCATTATATATTTGGAAACACTAACAACAACTCATGCAAAATAAAATAAAATTGATAAATGTTCATGATAACTTTCCATTTCAAGGAGCAACAGTTATAGTAACTTGATGTCATACAACTCTACTACTTCTAACAAGATTCATGAATGTTTTTACTGTGGAGCAGAATTCACATCAGGACAGGCATTGGGCAACGAAAAATGGCTACTCCTGATGTGAAAGTATGTTACGTAATTTGTTTACTTTATTGCATTAATTTTCTTCAAGCAAATGCCAGCCTATTCAAACAACCAGCCTATAGTGTGAGCATGAAGAATGCTATTGATAACCTAACGAGCCATTAACGGTTCATTGCAAATCAAAAGATGATGATATCGGAGTTAAAGTACTGAAGCTTGATGAGGAAGTTAGTTGGGGATTTCGACAGAATTTCTTTCATACAACTAATTTTTATTGTTACTTCTTTGGGGCAACGAACCGAATGTTAGAGAGAAATCTTTTAGTGTGTTTGATTCCAACATTGTCGGTTATTGCCAAACTAGTGACAACCAATGTTCGCATCAGCACAAAATAATCTCACTATCATTTAAAATCAACACAAAACTGAAGATTATTACAATATTCAGACCAAAGTACCAATCTTTACAATTAAATAAGCAAAACGAATATCCAAAATTCACCAAAAAAACATACGAACTCAAACCCATTAATAGATCGAAGCAAATTTAGTACCTTAAAAAGCGAATCCGGCTTCTTCCCTACCGGCGGTTGTTCAAGTGGCGATTGGGGTTGTTCATTAGACGGAGGAGGATCTTCAAGTAGTTTGTTGGTCTTGCGCGAAACCGCCACTGCCGAGGTTTTCTTTCTCTTCATGAAAGCTTTGTTTTAATATTTTCAATTGGTTTAGAAGAAGAAATTAGTTGTCGATTGGATAGAAGAAATTAGGTTTGCTTTAGTTGTCGATTAGATAGAAGAAGAAATTAGGTTAGGATTTTGGGAGAATTTGGTTTAGTTGTCGATTGGAAGACTAAGCCAAATGAATTTTCGTTCTGCAATTGTACATTATATATGAGGGGCAAAATTGTCTAAAGCGGTGTAGGAATAATTAAAAACGTTGCAAAGAATAACCCCAATATTGGTTTGACTTTAGTTAAATTTTAATTGCAATATTAATCGATATCCAATTAATAGTTATATGCGTTGATTAAAATTTCTATATGTTTCTTACGAAACAACCGAAAAGTTTTCATTTTTAAAGTTATAGAAACGAAATATTATTTTAATTCCGAAATCAATATTTTCGTAGAAATAAGTTTAAATTTTTAACTTTTCTTATAAACATTGAAACTAAAGAAAATTGAATTCTCTAGAAAATATATATTAAAATACAGAAAAGTATAACTTTATATAGTGATTTAATATATTATTTCGTCATTTGTTTGCAATGTACATATATAGAACATATAGCTCACACTTTCAATGTGTTAGATAATTACAATTGTCTATTCGTTTGTTACATCTAAATATTAAATATTTTTACAAATAATATTAAATGATGTAAATAACTATATAAAATTTTAATTTTTGTAAAGAAACTTACTTCAAACTTTTAGTTTAATATTTATGTTTATTCAAACTTATCTTGATTTTTAAATTTCTTACATTGTTTCTTAAATGTTTCCGAAACGTTTCTTATTTTTATAATTTTAAAACTATGTACGAAAAAGAAATTTTGAACCATGATTATATGACAAAAAAAAAGTATTGGTTAAATAGGCGAAAAGATAAGCATTTACTTCTAGCAGAGAACTTACCATATATAAAAGTTGGTTATCCACAAACTATTTTAATTACTATAATTATATAAGTTTTAATAAAGAATATAGAGATAATTTGAAAATCTTCAGGCTTTCAAACCGGCTTTCCAAGTTTGGTGGAAAGCCTGCTTACTCCTCAAGGTTAACTGAGCGAGTTGCTCGATCTAACTTGGCCCATGATGTTATATGATTCACTCTTCGCAGCCATTTTTACTTCGAACAATATTCACATTGAGGTAAATTACGATTAATGAAAATTGACGATTGATCTACATCTAATAATAACCTCCATACACATGTAACTATCCTCATGCTATTGAGTCTTGATACAAGAACACAAATGTCTTGAGATCGGATTATGCCCAACCGTATTACTATGATGATATAGAGATTGTTTTCGAATTGACTTAAGATAAAGTGCAATAGCTATCTACTACACCACAATGGATAAGATACCTATGTATTTGACTTCATATAAAATGGAAATAGTGCAAATCTGTATGCTAAATAAAAAAATTCAAGAATCAATCTGAAGTATACATTGTTGGACACAGTATTGTGTAAGTATCATGTTAAAGTACAAGCTACAAGAAACCACATATTAATGTAAAGTCTCACCATCAAGCCACTTCAGTTTTGGCATCAGTTTATGCAGAAGCAACTTCAACTTTTCGTCAGCGATTGCATTCCCCGTAATATCTAATTGTATCAAGTTCAGATCCTTGAATATTGAATAAGCATCCCAATAACTTGTCATCTGAACCTCGCTCTCTGAATATCGATCAAAGTTCCAATCGCTACCAGCCGTATGTGTTAAAGGAGAAGAACACAAATGTCGTCTGCTATCAACTGAATGTTCACCAATTTCATTGTAAGAAATATCCAAAACTTTCAACGATTTAAGTAACCGTAGGGGCTCCAGAGTAGTGAAACTAGAAAGCTTATTGTGACTAAGATTTAAGGAGGAGAGCAACTGCATGGCCTCCAAACCTGTCCAAAGAACGAGACATTAGATAAACTCTTCAACCGAAACATCAGTTAACGAATACCACAATAAATAGAAAAACAGACAAATCAATACACTGCATTAGCATATCTACACCTGATCTGACCGACTGCGATTACCTTCAATTGATCGGAGTTGGTTCCGACTCAGATCCAGCATTTGCACCCAAAGCAGTTGTTCAACAGATCCAATTCGAGACAGCGACATGTTATTTAGTCGTAGGCAAAAGCTCCAGTCATTTTCTGGAGAAGTTGGATCCCTATATCTTCGACAATGTTTCTGCATAAACCCATTATCTGCCAAGGCCTGCATAACAATGAGAAATGAAAATTATATGCTTTGCAGTTTGGATACCCGAGATATAACTCATCTGTAATAAAAGAAGAGTCCAAAATTGAGCAAAAGTGAAAAACAAATATAATAAACATGGATGTACATATCATGGAAGATGCACAAACAGAACTAGACCAGTTGATAAACTTACATTTTTAACACCATGAGCAACTTGTCTGGAATCAGATTTATTCATTTTAAGAACACATATAGGCACCCAGTTTAAGTATCAAGCATATAAATGACATAATACCAGATAACATCTCAGTCACCCAACCAGCTACACAAAGCTAGTAGAGCTCCCATAATGTATATGGATTCTTTTCAATTATGGACAGAGAAAAGCGAATCAGTGAACAAAAAAACCAAAGAGCCTAACAAATGACTTCAGAGAGTGAAATAAATCAACTGCCACAAACATGTATAAGTTAAAATCACAATCACCAAGAGTTACAGTTCATGGGTAAGTGACCATTCAAAGGAAAGCATACCTGTTTCAGCAGAACTAAGCTATAGTGGTCTTTGTAGTATTGGGAATGAGATGGATCCAAATCTGTCAAGTCATTATATAGTTGAAGTACTTCTTCATAGTGAGCAAAACTTGATTTTCCTAAACTTTCACGCAACGTTAGTGAATGCCGAGCCATTAATAATCTCGCAAGTGTAAGTTTACCTATCTTACTGCAAACAAGAATAAAGTGAATGTTAAATGCCTGGGAGAGGGCAGATGGGCTTGAAACTTTAAGGTATTTAGATTGAAAAAACTCACCAATCCACTGTTTCCAATAAATCCCGGCAAGAATCTACCTCAGAAGCTATGGTCTCTAGCTTCCACTCAGATACTCCAGTCCTTTTATCCTGGTTCAAATATAATGGATGGACGAATTCATGGAGCTTATAATTCTTGAGTTCAGTCTCTGTCTCTTCCGCATAGAAACATTTCTCATGCCAAGAAACTCTTTGCTCATTTGGGCCTTGCAGACACTCTGATTTGGAGGATGGTGCATGTACAGTGAATGATATAAATAAAGGCTGGCAATGGTTTATACCACTCAAAGAAACAATGCCCTCAGAATGGCCAAGGCTGACATTCACTTGATGTGACAATGAACCAGGGAGTTCCTCTTCTGGTAAATTGAGGTATGTTATCCATGCTTGGGCACCACGTTTAATATCAGTACAAAGGGGGTTCCAGGTAAGATCGATATTTGAACCATATTCATATTCCACGGTTACTGTTGAGGAGTTTACACCATTTACAGGTTCACTAAAATACAGAATCACAGGCAAAATTCTTGCACTAGATCGATAATTACAGAAGGGTGATAAATTACTGTTCTTGTCGGAATCATCCTTGGATACATAAATACTAGACCCATGAGGAGGCCATGACATAACTGATAAACTTTCTTCTTTGGTTGTTTGATCAATAAGCCAAAAGTGATAAAACCAACCACTTTGATCATCTGGATCTATAAAAAGAGCATCACGCACGAAATCATACTCCTTGACCAAAACATCCTTTTTAGGGAAGTACCCCTCTACCCTCATCTCTGACAACTGAGAAAGGATAACACTGCAATTGCATGTGGAGTAATTAAGTTTAACAGACTCACACACATTAAGGGATCAATTACAAGAATCAAATCGACCCCAACAAGTTTGAATTCTAAAATTTGGATAAGTATAACAAGCAAAGCCTCTTAGCAACTAAGCAAAAATATCCGGCAACTTGAATATGTCTTAAAACAGTTGAAGTATTTGGAGTATGATGGAGTCAATAACCCAACCGAGAGAAAATTTAAGCGATAGAAAATAGAGTAGCAGAAATATAAGATTCACAAGATTCTATTACATTTTCAGTACAGCACACAACCATTGTAAGAACTAATGTGTACATCTAGCATGTGAACATATAGCAATAAGGGGACAACTACTCAACCTGTTGCTTACTAATATCTACAGTCCAAAATATTGCAATGCATCAGACAAATGATCATCTTTAGATACTATGAATGCCTTTCATCAACATTTTAACTGTGTACTCGTTTTAATACAAACTACATAATAGAATTAATGCTACAGAAAAGAAATCATTTTGCAGGAACCATAGAGGATTAGAGGTACATCAACCCGTGGACCATGTAAATCACAACACTAAAAGAGCGTTTGAATAAGAAACGTGACAATACCTACGGTTATGCCAAGCAGAATAATTGCTGAAATTGTCGTCTATCATATCTGTAGTATACTGTAGTTCCTCCTCATTTGGAATATTTTTTAGTCCCGTGATGAACCTGCAAGAGTTAACTACATTAGAAACCTAACAAATATTATATATAACAGGATCTAATGAAGGCTTCACCTTCGGTAATTCCAGGCATGGAAGTTCCGAGCATCTGCCTTCTGTAACTGATTTAGAAGCAATAATTCATGATCTGTAGAAGATTGCCCCTTGCTTAGCACCCACTTTCTATGATGCCAAGCACCATAGGACTTATAGTTTTTCCTCAATGCATCCTCTACCTAAATGGATATCCAATTTGCAATACAAATCCATCCGAACCAAAATTAGTTTTCCTCGGTATGAGAATATATCATAGAACACAAATTGGATAGAAACAGATAGTGTTGATCACCCCAGAGTTACGCTTAGTCTCAGCCTCTCAGGGTGTCAGCATATGGCCACAAGTTTAATAAAAACATAGACATAGCACGGGGAAAAAAAAACAGCTGATCGTACATAGTGAACGGCATAAACTTACAAGTCTTAGTTCTTCTTCAAGAGTCGATTTGATGGTCTCTGAGTCGATTTCTGGTCCTGATTGATTGATCTTATCTTCAACAGCAAGTTTTCTGTAATTCCATGCTGTGTAGTGCTCCGGATTTGCTCTTAGAAGCTTCGCACTCACTTCTAATGCTTCTTTTGTAAATCTAAATCACAAGAGAAACGTTAGCAAAATATACTCGCTTCAGCCCAAAAAGATTGTCCATTTTAATTTTCGTACCAAATTAACAAACTGTGTGCCTTAAACAACACACATAACTTTGATCTAAACCAAAATGATCGTATAAATAGTTAAAGAATAACAATAAAAGTGCAATCTTTTGACATACTTTCACTGAATATCTCATTACATACATAAAAATATAAGTTTAGTTCATAATCTCGTAAATCAACCATCAAGACTCGAGTGGACACTCTTTTCTGAATTGTGGTACTCATATGACAGATATAATATATACAGAAAGAGAACACTTGTATAACTACGTACCTTATACATAACGTCGATATGAATCAAAATGAACATGTCAATACTAAATTACATTAAATATACTATCCTTTGATACTCTTTTAATCAAATATCATACACCATATATAAATATGGTATCTTTAGTTCAATACACAAAATTTCATATAAATACAACCTTTTGGTACCCTTTTGACCAAAAAATGGTCCAACATACACAGAAATAATAAAATCAACCATCGAAATTAGAAACCAGACAATCTAATTCAAATAGAAGACCGATATTTAATCTAACAAAAACCCAAGAAAGGATGACTTGTACAACTATGTAACTTAATCAACCCACATAATTTGATCTAAATCAAAATGATCATATTAATAGTAAAATAACACTAAAAATACAATCTTTTGATACCCTTTTCACTAAATATGATACAATATACATAAAATAGTTAAGTTATTTCAAAATTAAAAAAGTCAACAATCGAAATTTAAAACCCAACAATCTTATTGCAATGGGGGAACCAATATGTTAAATAATATATAAATACCCAAAAAATGAACAGTTTTATATATGTGTAATTGAAATCTTACGTTCTAGTACGATGAAATTGAAGAAAGTGGGATTGAAGAGAGCGTAATTGGGCAGCTTTGTTTACTGAAGCTTGTTGTTCTTCTTCAGTTCGATCTTTGCGAGGTCTTCCATGCATCTTGATCCCAATCGAACAAGATTGCCACAAGCTGGGTGCTAGGGGTTATTGGACAATCCCCCAATACTCTTACTCCCTCCATCCCAATTTTTTAGTCCCATTTTGACTTTCGCGGTGTCCGAGACACAATTTAAAATGTAAATATCTTTAATTCTACAAGGGTAAAAATTAAAACAAGTTTATATTTCAAAAGTATACGATGAGACGAATCTAACAAGATCTCATTTGACTATATTATCTCTTATAGGCTAACGAGAATTTATAGTCAAAATTTTTATAATTTGACTCCTAAAATAGAAATTGGACTAACATTTTGGGATGGAGGGAGTATATTTTTCAAAGCAAAAAGCGAGATCATCACTTATGTTTTATTCTCGAGCCATTTCGTTCACTAATGTGGTTAATATGCTCACCGATGTTTTAAAATTATCACATCGTATGTTCTTCCCTTAATTTCGTCATATGAAATGTACATATTTTCTACCTATGATCAATTTTTTTGTAGTATTTTTTCTTTTTGTTTCTATTAATTAACAAATTTTATAGTTACATATGCAACATTCATGTGATTGGTAGCTAAGTTAACGACGATATGCCCCCACGATATAGCTCAATTGGTAAAAAACTTGAGTGCAAAATATCAGCAGTCTCGCCTCCTAATACAACTCGTGTATGATACCCATTGAGAGCGAACCTTGTGTTTCGAAGTGATTAACATGCAAGCACTAGTCCTTGATCAGGTGACAGACATCCCACGATTTACTTCCTCCTTGTACTCCAGGGCAAGGGTTAGGGGTGGAAAACAATCGATTCGAATCGAATTCGAACGAATATTACCGAATATTTTATTTTTTTTTACAAATATTTGTATTCTTATTCGTATTTGATACGAATATAAATAAGATGTTTGTATTTGTGTTTGGCATGTTGTATAGCTATTTGAAATCGTATTTGATATTCGTTTTATTTTTTCAAATACGAATACTTTGATTCGGATAAGATTGAGAAGGCTAGAAAACAAAAATATTATCATGTTTGAGCCTGAGTTGATTTTTATCGTTGAGGCCTTTCCTTGAGTTCACAAAAGAACACTAACATTTTTTTATGTTAAGATAAGATTGAGATGGTCAGAGAACAAAAATATAAGATCGAGCCCCAAGTTTTCGATAATAGGTTAAGATTGAATCTGAATTGAATCTAGATAATAAATTGTTATCTTAATTTGCTTTCTTGTTTTGAACTTTGAAGACTAATCCAATATCAAATGCTAGTTAAATAATGATTCTTGAATACAAATCAAATAACAAATACAAATCAAATATTAAGTACCAAATACAAATCAAATAGCAAATACGGATCAAATTCGAAGCAAAATCAAATAATTATCGAATATATTTGCGAATATCGAATTAAAAGTTATAGTATTTGAATTTGGATTTGAAATAAAAACAAATGTCAATTTGAAGTTTGTATTTGATTAGAATTTGTTGACTCTCGAATTCAAATAGATATTCGTCAAATTCGAGTCCAAATAATTTGAAAATTATTCGGTTTGGTTCCACTCCTAGCAAGGGTGCGTAAAGGCGGTTAGTGTGACGGTTTCACGTTTTAAGTTAATTTAAGTAACGTACATTGAAATTATTGTTAATTTAAGTAATATACATTGAAAGAAATTATTGGCTAAAGTTTGGGCGGAGATGTTAATTTATATTGCAGTTTAACAATTAAAGCACAAATATTGTAAAAATATGATTGTTAGACAAAAAATACATAATTAAAAAAAGATCATTTAAAAGAAAAATGTTATATGTTAGGTATTAAAAAACATAATCGACAATAGATATGTTTTAAATTGACAATATAATAACTAAAAATAAAGTACATTTCTTAAAATTAAGTCTAATAAGCAAAAGTATATATAATTGATGTAAAACTATATTTATACTTTATAACAGTGATCATGTAAATAAATAAAAAATTTGATGGGATTGTCGATTTGCTTGATGTTCAAGGCCACAGTGTTAGTATAGCTTCGGTGGTATAATCTACACATTTAATCTTAAACTTACATTGTTAAAAATAAAACCTTGATGATGATCCATGTCTTTTGTCCTTTTTCAAATATCTTAATCGTCTATTTTCACTTAATTTGAATTGGTATAAGTACAAATTGCAAAATAAATCAAATCATTTTCTTTTTGTGGCACGAGGGGAGTTTTATTCACTTACCAAAGCTTTTTTGTTGAGATCATGGCACGAGATTTGCCCAACGTGATTTATATGTGCACATTTTGGAGGCTATAACGTCATCTCCGAGTATTCTTAGTTCACACTAGAAAAGTTCAACGAAAAGATAAATTTGCATGTATTTGGAAAGACAATGGTATCAAGAAGCAAATTTAAAAACTAACAACTTAATAATATTATGTTTGGATTCGTGCAAAAACATAAATATCAATCTAGGTGATAAAATTGAGGTATTTATTTGTTGCCATAATCGAGGTAAAATGATGTGAAATGTAAATCATTCACTTACATTACACCCAATTTGAAGGTTAACGGAACTTTGTGAAATCTATTTTCATGCTGACGACCTTGAGGTCGTGCGCGCGAACATTATATGCGTTTGCTATTATTTTTACACTAAAAACTACTGAACGCACGAGACTTGCGATGCCGAAGAAATTGTTGAAATCTTACCATCCTAACCATCCACTTAAATTACACATCAATATCAGAGTTAAGGAGAATGGGATGAAGCAATCTCAATCATTTAACCTCGATTACTAGTTATAAATCAATGTGGAAAAGGTTGAGGATAGAAATTAAAATTACAAAGATGTTTGAAATGTTTATGTTGCTATATCACTATACTGTTTCTGCAAAGATGGTGTAACACATGAAAAGAGTGCATTCCTTTGCTTCTTTAGCTTCACTCCAAACAAGAACGATCGTAAGGGGATTTTCTGCTTCCTTGATTGAGACTTACTAATACCAAGCTCCTCATCTAAGCCTTCCAACGTCGTCTGAATTTCGAATTGCAGGTTCTTGACTCGTGTAAGGCCTGCTTCGAGTTCATCAGCAATCTTGTTGTTCTCCTGACTCATGTTCATAATCTCGCCTTGAAACTTTGCAGCCTGATAGGAACTGAGTTCGCCTTCTTCCATTGCAGTGCCTATGCTAGATAGTCGTGCGATTTCTTCCTGTATCCTGAACAATGATGTCAATCTATAGGTCAAGTCACTTTTCAATACTGCATTATGGTCCAACCATAGGGTGAGCTCAGTCAGTATTTCTCTGAGGTGTCGGTATATGGGACGAACATCTGAGAGTTGGAGACTACTTTTGACTTGTGACCCTTCCTTTTTCGTCTCCCTTAGCTTTGCTAATTCAGCTTGTAAATCTTGAATGGAATTCTGAAATTTTTCTATTTGATGGAAGGAGGTGCTAAATCTGAGCCAGAATTCTATGTTCTCCTCCAGCAGCTCGTCAATATCCATGCGTATTTTCTCCTCAGTGGTGGAAAACGTATGAGGTTCATCTACATTTACTATCGTGATATTTCCTTCACCCTCTTCTATGTAAGAGATCCCGCCTTGAGCTGGAGAAGTCGGTTCGTTCACATCTGCTGCTTCGGAAATAGGCCTTTGTGGAGTATACTTAAGTTCACCTTGATTAGGTTGAGGGGACTGGAAACTGAAATCATTAGAAGGTTCCATCGGAATTTGGAACGAGTCCGGAACTTGATCATTCTCTTTTTGTTCACTATTCGTCTTCTTACGAAGAGATTGAATCTCTGCTTCTTTAACAGCATTAGAACTCTTCAGGAGCTTAACCTGTATTGCATGTTGAAAGAGACTGGCCCGCTTTTTCTTCTCAACTTCATTGAGCTTCATTTTAACTTCTTTGTAACTCCTTAGAATTGAAGTGTACTCCTTCACGAGAATCTTTTCTCTGTCATCTAATCCATTTAGGAAGAGTTCTTTCCAGTTTGGTTGATCATCCTCGATAGCGAATTCTGCTTGCTCCAGATATGGATCACCATATACTTTCTGAAACAAATCATGCTTTTTGGTTTCTTGAGTGTTACCTGCACAAGTAAAATCAACTTGAATTTAATAAGTGAATTTCAAGGATCTATACCCTCTTTTGATGTAGTTCAAGTACCTTGATCGATTTTGGACATAGCTGTCGTGGCACTATCACCGAACTGATCGTAACCTTCAGGTTGCTTTGGCACTCCCTTTATACTGTTTTGTTTCATCTGTTCAGGAAATTGAAAATCTACCAGATCATCATCAGCTTGCTTTGATAGTTCAGGTTTTGATTCTCCACTATTTTCAATTGAACTCAGCATATCTCTTGGGATTGTTCGGATATCTTGAAGAGTCTCTGCATCTAACATTGGAACATCACTAACTTGAGCATTTATGAATATATTTGCATTTTTTACATGAATAAAACTAAATAACAATTTTGATACCTCCAGAATCTTTCTTAAGTTCATCTTTTGGTGATTGCGTTCGAGCTCCAGAATCATTGAATATTCTTTCAGCCTCCTCATCTGGTTTAACATTCTGCAGTTTTTGAGAGAGATCATCAAGATTACAACTTGTTTCAGTAAGATGAGTTTGGAGATTGTTGCTCTTATCTGCGACACACTTCTTGAGGGTCTGGATACTTTGAAGTTCTTCTTCCAACTCCCTGATTTTGTTCTCCTTTATATCAGAGTTTTCGATTAAACTCTCCTTCTCCTGTTGTAAACCTTGAAGGTGTTCCTGTAGGGCATTGGTTTGTGACCCTAATTGTTTTACATAGGCGTTCTGAGAAGCTATCTCGCATTCCATCTTTATGACGTTAGTTACAAGTTCATCAACCTTCTCTGCCATTTCACTCATGCTTAAGGAATCGCCTGAACTTGCTCGCAACTCTTCTTCAATTTTTGCACGCAATGCTTCTACATCGACACTCCCTTCTATATCAGTATCAATTTGTTTCTCCAAATTCATGCTTTCTAAGTTTGGAGGTGGTGGTTGCTGCTCTTCAGATGCACTCTGCTGATTTGTCTGGTTCCTTTGAAATTCTTCCTTCAGGATCCTAAACTTGTTCTGAACTTCTTGAACCTTTTGGCACTCGTGTAAGGCAGCCATAGCGGATTCCTTCTGCCTCTGCTGCAAAAGTTCTAAAGTCTCCTGGCATGACTTCAAGGCAGTGGTGGTCATCAGTGTTCTAGCTTCATCGTCGTCAATAAATGAACTAATTCGGAACTCATCCTGTAAACTGCTGACTTTAGCTTGCATCTCTGTAATTTGTTTCTCGATTCCCCAATATTTTTCTACCCCATTTTCATATGAGCTCTTCAGAAACTCCTTTTCAGTTTGAAAGGCCAAAATGGTCTTCTGAAGCTTATCAATTTCCTTAACTGCTTCAGATTTGCTCAATCCCGAGGGTACTACAGGCGGAGCTTCTCTATCTGTAGTTTCTTTCCCTAGCCCCCTTTTCGACATCAATCTGGAGGGCCCCTTTCCTGTAGTTTTAGTAGCAGGTGGCTTTTTCGGGATACTTAACTTCGGGGCCTCTGGAATCTTGGCACCCGGCTTCCTGAAAGGGGCCGACGAGTCAGTTGCAGGTAAATCATCTGGCTCTTCTTCATCCATGTGCAACTGAACTCGTTCTGGATAAACCGATGCAATAGTCCGGTTTGCATTCTGCAGCTCCTTGGACAGATGATCATACCTCTCGGCTAAAGCCCGGTAACCCCTGAATGATTCTTCCACAAGGCTTATAAGCTCAGGTCTTTTCTTGTAGTACATTTCTGCTCTCTCTCTGAAGGAGTCTCCATCATCATCGACAATTTTGAGCATGTACTCCACTTTCTCCTCCATATCTGTAACCACAAATTATCTTTAAAAACGATTTTCGAACTTCCATTAGTGTGCACATATATTAAAGCCATGTTTACAATTTTTCTATTTAAGTTTTACATCTTTTTTATTTCCAGAATATTTCAGGAGCCTTAGCTCTATGCCTTTTCTCATAGTGTGACAAGTTATTATATATAACTGTTACTGTACAGATTTTCATCAAAACATGTAGATCAAGAAACTTGAATCTCATATTCTCATGATAAAAAACCACAAAAGAAGCCATTATCGATGAGCCGTAAGCAAAAATATAAAACGTGGTAACGATTACATAAACATCAACACGCCCCTATACATCTAAAGAGGCACGAGGGAGGTTCGGATAGTACGCAACGATGTTGTACAGTGACTGACCTTGTAAGTTGTCATCAAGCCATTTGGATTGTTTGGTTCTGATATGGCTAGCCCAC
This sequence comes from Echium plantagineum, assembly GCA_003412495.2. Lineage (NCBI taxonomy): Eukaryota > Viridiplantae > Streptophyta > Magnoliopsida > Boraginales > Boraginaceae > Echium > Echium plantagineum. Next base: position 29,711,681 of record CM016563.1, on the reverse strand, counting down.
CACCATGAATAAGCATTTCTTGCAGCTCTCTGCAACATTCTTCTTTCTGTCTTCTCTTCACAATCTTTGAGGTTGTCCAATTACATGCATGTTAAATGATGACATTATTGTCCAAAAAAGAGACGTGGAACCAAATAATGAAGCATCATCTTCACGATGTGGAATCAAACCAAAGTATCATATAATTGTTTGAGGAAATTATTGTTATTTGATGATGTTGGCCAGAAAAGTAGACAGATCTAGTTATTGTATACTGAATTTTAGGAGTTTTCAACTAACCTTTTTCCATTTGGTGAATACTCAATTTGTCTACTTGGTCAATGTAATAAGGCCTGCATGTCTTAACAAATTTTTATTAATAAATCAATAAATTCTAGCCACTTCTTGCCATGATGTGAGCTATGTTATCTACTATATAAACATATATGTTTAATCATACTCCATTGTAAATAAGTATTTATATAATTTTCCAAATTATTTCACTTATATATAATTAGACATATACATTCTGTCATATTTTTATAAGTGAGTATTCTTTTATGTATAATAATAATTATCTAGTACTTAAAAAAATTAATTTTGGATCTTACGTAACCATCTGTTTCTTTTAGGCTTTTATAACAATGGATCGTTTCAATAATAATTTTGAACTATAGGAAAATATAAAAAGACAAAAGTATTCCCAGATGAGATTGTGCTCAAACGAGTAGTAAAATTAAAGAGTAATTGAAAGTCATACCACGATGCGTGAGAGACAAAAAAAATTTAACTGAAAATAAAAGGGATAAATTATTGAGAATAGTTGTTGTTGTGCAGAGTAAGGGAGACCTATATTTAATTATTTATAACTAAATACAACAAAACATCTATAAATTAATACTTTATAAATTAATAATCTCTCTAAGATAATAAATTTGTCCAGTCCCGACTTGGGCTAGTTAAAAAAACTAACGAAATCGATAAAATAATAAGATAATACTTTTAAAAAATAACTTTATAATATAAGGTCCCACGTAAATTATAAATTAATAATCCTTAGAAATTGAAATAATATAATTACAATTTATTTAAAGTATGACTCTATAGTAGTTTGTTTTTTCTTAAATTCAAATCACATTGGAGTTCATCTCTAATTTTTCTTATTGCATCCATTAGTTCTGGTGTTGTGTTTTCGAATTGTAACATAAATTTGTAAAGAGTTTTAGACGCCAAAAGTGTTTCCTTTAGGGTAACAGGTTCCGAAGACACACTATCATCTTCATCTCCATCATGAACATTGTTCTCAATGATAATAGTAATATCATTAACTCTACATATATATATATGCAAAAACTCTTCATCTCGTGCAAAAACTCTTTAAATTAATAAATTATTAATTTATAGATAAATTAATAACTCTCTAAATTAATAAATTTGACTGGTCCCAACATTATTAATTTATAGACGTTTAACTGTATAGCCCAAGCCTATTGTATGAGCTTATGGGCTAGTCACCCGGGGACAGGACCAGGATTCAATGTAGGGTATTTATTCATTATTTAAAAGAAATTATAGCTAACGACGATATATGCTTAATTTAGAAATGTATTTCATATCGCATGACTATTTGTAATGACAATATATAAATGGTTCGAAGGTTTTACAAAAGCTACGAATATTAACAACTAAACCTAAAATAAAAGTATAGTTAACAACTAACGACCAATGAAAATAATCAAACAAATAATTTATATATTTAAAACAATAATCAATTTCTACCTACATATTGTTATCATAAATTGTTTAATAAAATTATATCAATTATACTAACCTACGTAGTTAGGTTTACAATAAGTCATTAAAGTTTGAATCCTAAATTAAGTGTTCTCACTTTATCTTTTACTATATGATGTACAGGTACTAATTATGTCAAAATACTAATAAGAATATAGCGCAAATATTATCTATTACTTATTTCACAATAAATAAGAAATGTAGGTAATTTAACGAGCCATTGCAGTATAAGGATAGTCATTTAGACTAGTAACACAAAATAATAAAGAGTGTTTTAGAAAGACCATATACCAATCAAAATGAAAAGGAGGGAATTTTACTTTTGTGTTGCAGTACATTGGTCAGATACAATTAATGATTCCTACAAAAGATTTGTCTGGTGCTAGAACGATTTCTTTAGAACAAAAAGAAGTTTAATGCAGCAATCATTTGTTAAACCACCTATGTGTTTTTTCTAAATCATTCTACTTGACACTCGAAGAAAGATATGCTTCAATATGAGCTCATCGGCGCGACTAACTCAACCAGCAACGTCTCCTAACGAAGCTGCAGGTGTCTGCCAAAAATATCTAGTCACTTTAATATGATGAAAGTGATGCATTGACAAATGCAAGTACGCGGCAATCTTCACTTCTAATAACTTCAGTTTATAAACAGCTTAGACTCTTCAGCTTCCGTGGTTGAATGTGTTGTGCGATCCAGGAGGCATCTGACGTTAAGTAGCAAACAAGAGCATTGTGCACAAACTTGTTTTGTCGTGTACCTGTATCTTGAGTTGAGGTTCACAATCTGCTGGCTATCTGGACTATACACAAGAAGTGTCCATTATCTAGAATATGTCCTTGGAGTACTCATTTTTAGTTTTTTGTCTGTTGATAAACGACCCTCAGATTTCCCTCGCTCCAGACTTGAAGAGCCTTCTGATTTTCCTTTGGCAGGGCGAGGATGATTCTGGCCAAAGTTGAACCGATTCGAAATCTTTGAGAGTACAGACGTAGAACTATTTCCCTGACAGGTGAAGGGTATTATTAGATTAAATATTTGTCAAGGACATAACGATGATATATTGACATGTAAAGTTAGCTTCGGCAGATAATGCAAGAAGAAAACATAGAAAGAAACTTCAATGGATCAAATTGTCTTCAGATGAGAATAAAAACTAGAGCTTACATGCTGTGTGGCATATATAACATAAACTGCGATTAATTGCTGTGTAGCATTTATAACATACAAGAACCAGAAAGTTCAGAAGCATAGCAAACAAAGCGAATGGATACTGGAGTTCGTTTATCCTTTATCACGTGAGTGCATAACATTTTAGCATAACTTGAAGAGAAACAAATTGATAAACCTACCTCTGTCTTTGCACCAGACTTCCGAGAATTCATTGAAGGAGGTTTGCCTGTTCCAAATACCATAAATTTGGGGTTAGATACTGTATCTGGCGGCCTTTGCTCAGTTCAATATTTACATGAAGAGAAAGAGGGATCTCGTTTCTTACCTTTGACACCTTCAGCCTTATCCAAAAGTGAATGGTCCTGTAAATATAAAGCGTTTAAAATAAAGATTACAGCACCTTAGATTTCCTATCCATCTTAGAAGTGCAGCCCAAAAGATTCCTGACTTCTTGGGAAATAAGGAGACATGTTCGAAAAATATAGAGTAGTTTTCTGAGACGGTACATATTTACATGTATTTAAGTTTGATTCAATCATGCCATTAACCACCGAAGGATTCTGGCACAGGAATTGTTACACTCAGTTTCAAGCTTGGAAGGACCAGAAGTTCCATTTTCCATGGTTAGATTAGTTAAGACAAATGTTACCACAAGTGTTGCAGCTACTGACTGAAATAGTAAAGACAGATACTATAATGTTGAAGCTCGGCTTGAGATTGATAATAACCAAAAGCTCCGAAGACAGTTAAGAGAACTAAAACATTCCATAACATTGGAACTCAAAATCCAATTTTAATATAGAAACCAGATATTCTTTTTACCAAGGTAAAAGTTCAAATTCTAAACTAGATGTTTTTAATAGATGGAGATGTCTACCTTATTTTTAGTAGAGGGAGATGGAAAGTCATATTCTTTTATTGGATCCTTCCTGCATTAAGACAAGGATGGTTAAGTTAACGTATAATCGCAATACATTAGGGAATACGTAGGTCAATAAACATGAATTTTAGATATTATCTAATGGCGGAGACCAAGACCATTTCTACCCTTTCCTTCGTATCTATTTTCTTTTCTTTTGGTGTTCGGGATAATGAGAGAGAGATAAAGGATATTTATTTATAAGAAAGTTGAACATATAGGTCCCATCATCCAAAATGTCTAAAACTTGTGAGTGAAGAATTTATGAGATATACGGTTACTTATAAGATGTTAACTTATATGGTAAAAAAGCTTAGCAAAACCTCATCGTAGTCCATTTTCTGGAATATACAAATTTTGTAAAGTGGAAGTCAAGAATGGAAAGGGTGCCTACATGTGTAGAAGCCTAAAATTCAGTTCACGTTGCTGATTAAGCTTTTCCCGAAGATCATCAGCCTTCTGTTTTAAGTTGTCAACTTCTAGTTCCACTCTTGCAATTTCTCCAAATATTTCCATTGTCTATAATTCATTGGAAATGTTACAAGCACTGCATTGATGAAACCAATTAGCAAGGTATAAAAGAAATGGCAACCTTTTCATCACAAGTAGCTGATATGTTTCTTGGCCCTTGAGATTCTCTACGTCCGGCTTCCAAAGTTGTTGTCAGCTCGCTCTCCTTCTGCAACTGTTCCTGTAGCCTGGGAATCTGTCAAATGTATTGTTCAATAAGGTTGTCAAAGAACAAAAGGGAAATGTGTATAGCACAACGCCATCTCTGATGGAACCGCAGGGAAAAGGCAGATAAATGTAAAACCTATACTATAAGTCTATCGCTGCTTCTCTTCAGAAGTTTCCACCACTAACAAATATATTATTGAAATCTTGATCAGCTTTCACCATATACATCCTATCGCTATAATGATCACTCACTTTATTATACGATTTTCCAAGAAACCAGTAAATAAGAAACAAATTTTACTTCCAATCGCCATTGCATCTGACTTGAAAAATTAGATGGTGGCAAAAAAGATTCAAATAAGACCAACCAATATAGATGAAGCTACATAATAAGAAAGAAGTACATGCCTATGAAAAACTTAAAATTAGCTCAATTTGTACGATGAAGAGACAATACAAGAAAAAATATCTTGCTTATAGCACTAAGAGATTTGATGAAAGAAATAAACAAGAAAGAAATATTATCCTGAGTGAATGCAAGGAAGAAATAGAAAGATAAATTCTTCTGAAACTTGAAGGAGATTCTGACAAATGTTGCCTGAGTATAAGGTGCAAAATTGGTGTTCTTCAGAAGAACTGAGAATATGTGGAAGACGGGCCAAATACAGATCACACATTAAGCGTCAAACTCAGTAAGCAACTACTTGTAGAAATTTCATTAATCGGGTCTATACACACCCATATGGGGAGAGAGAGCACACTTCATAACTCAAAGAGGCACCATCTTAAAACCAATTGGTGTTAAGTGGAGTTAAGTGATGAACTCTCTCCTTATTTTTCAATGTGAAACTCTCACAAGTGTCAATCTTGGGCTCATTTGGAGTAATTTTAACACGACTACCATGCAATCATTAAAGTGGGATTGAGATTATCATGGAGTGTATTAAGTACGCACAAAACCGTATCACACTCGAACAGGTCACAACTTGTTATCTAGACTTAGTACAGTTACTACAGGAATCTTGGCTCTGTGCACCGGGATGGGGTGTATGTAATTCTTATTTGGTTATAGACCACTTACATCTTCTTCAAGAGCTACCCGGGAATCTAGTAAACCAGCCCTCCATCTTTCCAAACTCTCAAGCAGATGCTCGTTCCAATTAGCCTAATAAAGGAAAAGTTTAGTCATTAGGAAGAACATATCACACTACTGCGGGACCATGATTAATCTGGCTAAAAACAGTTACCTGCTGCACTGGTTTATTTTGTTCACCACCTTCACTTCGTTTGGTTGAGGTCACGGTTGGAACTAGCTTCTTATCGGCGTCAAGCGTCTCATCAAAATATTCAGACTCGGAACCTGAATGTGAGCTTCTAGATCTCTACATAACAATAGCAACCATACAGTGAACCTAGTCCGACAAACACCGCACACAACTATTTTTATCTATCTTGATAAAAAAAATCCAATGTAAAAAGAGGAAAACTGAGACATTATCCTGTAATTTATTTTCAAGGTTGTTATCATTTAAGAATTTTACTCTTTGTAAGCTTTTGACGTTGTGGGCAGTATAAGTTATCTGAAAATGTTAAAAGTTACAGGGAACCAGTATAAACTCATATTTTAGAAAAAAATGCAAGATCTAGGAGATTTATAGAGGAAAACAGGGGGGGGGGGGGGGATAGAAAAAGTAAAAGAACGTACTTCATCACATTTTACAGTTCCACCAACTTCATTTATACTCTCACGTGATGTATGTTCATAATCTTCTTCGATGTCACCATCAGTGCTACCATCAGTCACGCCATCTTCAGTATAGTCTCCAGAGGTCTCACCTTCAGTACTAAGTTCTTCGCTCTCACTTCCACTCTCTTCAGTTTCAGAGTAGAGATCAGATGACATAGTTCCTTCCTGGAAACACGACATAGGAAGGGAGGGTGTAAGAATACCCGACATACTCTATTTAGATTGGTATGCTTTGCCACTTATGTTACTTGAGCATATTCCGAGTGTAGTGAAGTGGATAGTTATGAACTACATAACTCGTGATATCCATTATGTTCCAATTTCCATCATATTTTATGTCAGCTTATGCCATTTGACATTCCAATTAACTGAATTTTTTTTCTGAAACTAATTATTCACGTCGGTGAAACATACCAGGAAAACCAATACTTCTAATTAGAAACATTGAGTTAATTGCTCATTCTTGCAGATTATCTGAAAAAGATGAATATAATTTATCTTTCTAATTAACAGTCATCATTCATTCCATGGTATACAGAAGGATGCACTTCAAAAAGGGACAACAGTGATGCATCATGTATACTCTAATCTCAAGAGGATCTATTCCAACCATGTATGCCGAACCTGGCCAGTGACCACTAAACACTGCTGGCCTGGTTCCTACAAAGAGACTAATGAACCTCGAAATAATTGAGTCTAAGATGACATTTTCTCGCATAAGGAACTAAAAGTATGAATTGTTCAGCCGTTCAGGTATGGCTATAAACACACATATACTCTCTCACAATTTCAGAAACAAAAAATTCCTTTTCTCAATAACCATCAAAATCAAATAAGTTATCACGCTCATAAAATAGATAAGGCAGATTGTGGTGACCAAATATCCCGATATGCCATGTTACTCCAAAGAAAAGTACTTCAAATAATGATGGCCAACGTACCTCAAATAAGTTGTCATACTCCTCCAGCAAAGTAATGCATATAGCTTGAGCATTGTTTGCAGCGGCAGCAGCTTGCATAAGTTGAGTAGAATCATCACCTCCGAGTTCATTTTGTTGTTCCTGCTCACATTCACCAGCCAAAAGAGGGCGGAGAAGTAGGGGTGCCATACAAGCTGCTACAGCTGAAACACTCATTCTATTTTGCGCCATATTAGCAGCTACAGTATGCATCATCGTCAGAATTCTGGAGGAGTTGGAGAGCATAACTTATGTATTGGATTATGATCTCCAAAAGTTACAATTGTCTAGCAACTACTATAATTAAGTCCATATGAAAACAATCTAAAAAACTTGTAATGATAAGAGTAACAAGGAAAGTGTTACATGGATGCTGGTAGTCACGAAACTTATGACTTCAAAAAGTGAGATTTCTACAACAAGAAAAGGTCAATTACAACAAACCTGCACGGGATTATGACCACGACCAATACTCTAGTATCATTTTTTGTCGAAGATTCTGAAAGTAAATTTGATGAAAATACCATATTTACCCATTAAAAAATGTTTCGATTAAGGTTAAAGAAAAAAATACAACATTGAAAGCTAATTAGATTAGGTTGACATTGCAAAAACTTAAGTGTCATTCATACAATATACACCATCAAATGCTTATTAGACTCGGTAAACATTACACAAGGATAAGTAAGAGCCACTTAGGCAACATAAGAGGGTAGCCAATTATCAAGCAAGAACATAAATATTTTATTACAAGCTCAGACAGCTAGAGGAGAAACACACATCGTAAGTCTTGGAATCTATATATGGACCAAAATACTGCTAAATTCCAAGGTGTGTTATATGAAGAAGAAATGAAACAAATTATAGATGTCAACTAAAGGAATGAAGACTATCTAAGCTTCACAACTGAGTAATAATCTTCAGATTGAGTAAATCACAAGTGAACAATAGTGCTTGGAATGAGTAAAAGTCGCTCTGATCATTGCCAACATCTGAATATTGGCAAATGATCATCTAGTAAAACATAAGTAAAATTATTTACAATACTATATAAGGAGCCTACACTGGTTGTCATTACTATTACCTCTGTAATAAGCGATAATTTGGCTCTGGGAATGTCTCATATATAGCATTACGCATGGCTGAGAGTCTCTTGCTCCGCTCGGTTTCTAAACATGACAACCAAAATGCTCAGCATTAGAGCAGATTGACTCCATCAACCCTCCAGTTTTATGATATACCTTCATTATTGAGCACGGGGCTCGCTTACATAAATTATATAAACAAATGCTGAGATGGGCCTTGCTTTGGCTGATTCACAACTTCTATTTATAGGAATTAAGATATCGTATGATGAATAAAAGGTAAAGAAACTTACTCAGTGCTTCTACAAGAGCTTTGCAGCAAGATGCAGGAATTGGAGGCGATGACAATTCCCTGAGAATATACTGGGATAAAACAGCAGAGAAAATGAAACCAAAACTTCAAATTTTTTATAGGTTACGTTTAGAAAATTTAGATAGGATGTACCTTTACACAGTCAGCTATAACATGTGCATCTTCTTCTGGAGAAAACTCAGTTTTTCCTAGATTGAGAGTGACAAAGAACAGATCAGAGTTGTCAGCGTCACATTTATCTTACAACCCAAAAGCACCTTCAAACTGACCCTTTTAGTCGAAGGCAAGAATAATAATAAGGTAAATCCAAGTCTCACAAGTTTAACAGTTCAAACTCCCCAGTTAAGCATAAAAAAAAGAAGGAAACGGAGCGATAAAGCTCCAACTATGAGCAGTGTCCATGGAAGAACATACTCTTTTATTTCCAGTGTACTCGATTTGTTTACACTATGATATTTCCACAACTTGAACCAGGAACTCAAGTCATACTGAAACTCGTAGTCTCATACTGTTAGATCATGACTCGTGATTCTACAAAAAGCAACAGAGAAAAGAACAGAAGAAAACCCACCACCCCACCCCCACAAACAAAAAAGTAAAACAAACGAGAACTATACAAAAAGGGGAAGTTGGCATCTTGAATTCAGAGAAGAAATTACTATCACTCTTTATTTTCATAGTGAATTGCCATTGTTTTACCAATCATATAAAATAGTCGGGAGTAAGTTCTGAGAAGGAACGCAGAGTTTGAATCTCCAACTTTTTACCTTAAATTGACTCCACAATGAAAGATGATCGTCATAATGCATTGGGGTTCTCATTAGATGCAAAAGAAGATTGCAGTGGACTTTTAACATCAAATAGAGATGTTTTTTAGCCAAAAAAATTAAATAAGTTAAAGACAACAAGAAGACAAACCCTGTTCGAATTCTCTAATTCGGCGCTCTACATCCTCAACATCTGCAGCCTGCCTTAGGATGCCTTCAACTCTAACTCCTAGAATGACACAACCAAAGAATTGTAACAAAAGTAGATATGGACAAGTAGGTGAAAGAGTGGATAAAACAACAGGAAAAGTATGGCTACATAGTTTAAAGTGACAAAATGAATATTAACTATATAACTAAAATTGGTATAGGTCATTAGAGACACCGTAAGCAAATAAAACAATATATTCAATCATAGCACAGGTGCACAGATGTTAATTGATGAACCTTTGAAGCTGAATTCTAACCATAATTAAGTCTTTTATATAACCTTAGCCCCGTAGGAGCTTGTGTAAATAGTTATGTTTCTGATGGAATAACCTCTTATATTTTCTACTTCAATATATTTGCACACTTAACTACCAACAAGCGGAAATGCTCCATAGATAAAACTCGCTACTGTAGAAAATTCTTATCTCAACACCTCATATATGAAACACAATTATCCCACTCCATTTAAAAATCAAACAGAATATGTAGACGAAACCTCACCATGATCTTCCACAAACCTCAGGGCCTTTTCAAGAAAAGAAGGAGTTCCATCTGCGTTTTCTAAAGCAAGTAGTACAGGGCGACCAATTACCAATGACTTCCCAGGTTGGACGTCCTTCGCTAAAATTGAGAAGATGAAAAGTTAATGGAAACCAAAATACAACTCCTGGTGCATAAAATACAGTTTATTTAACACACGAAAAAAGATTATGCAGGTTGTGCCAACATTGTCAACCATATTCAACCTACTTCCACAACTTCAGGACCTTTAAAGAAACTGAATATAGAAAAGGAATATCAATTAAAGAAGAGAAGAACAGCATGAACGTTATTTTCTGGTGAACGCAGACTTAAATATAGTAACAACGCTTAATAGCAAATCAGTGTTTCTGACCCCTTTCTCACTTACAGAAACATTTATAGATAGTAAATGCAATTGTAACCATCCATTGATCGTGTAAGTCAGCTCATGGATACAAAATTATCCATTACCAAAGGCATAAGGCAACTAGGGATGGCTACATCCTACTTTCTAAGGAGCAACAATGTCATTAAGAAGCCTTCTGCCTATGACATAGTGCGTTATATGGTTGAATCATGATATATTAACTGATAGTACCTAGATATTGAAGACATAAGATGGATTTCCTTCTACGTTGACTTAGTACCAAAGATGGTATAGCTCAATTAAGCATCACAAACAACATATATTGTGTGTACCAAAGGTAATGTAGCTCAAATAAGCATCACTAACAACATATATTGTGTCATAAAATAGAGTGTAGCATACCCAGAAAAATGTGACAAACATCTATATGGAATATAAAACTTTCAATCAAAAGATATTTTTCTCTCTTTATCGTTGGAACTGCTTTAACACTCTTTGTCGTCTATGCTCTAATATCTTGGTTGGAAAATAACTACCTAAAGAAGATGAATCATGTCTCTACCATTCTTCTTTATATAAGAACTGAATTTTGATAAAAAGATATATAGGCTATGAAGTAACTTATTTATATAATCACTATAGCATATAGGATCTCCTACTAAGACTAGATATGATATAAATGAATACTTCGTACATTTATGCTAATGATAGTTAGTCGTATAAAATATAGGTTTTTTAATGTTCAAGGGACTATTTCCTTGAATGTGGAGTTGAAGTTTGATTGTTAAAAGTACCAGGATAAATCTCTACAACTTTTTTTGTTGTTGTCAGAATGCAATAGTGAGCGGCAAGGTGTTTATTAAGCCACAGTTTTGGAAGGTACAATAAAGTAAGTTCAATTGAAGTAGAAGCAAAACATGTCGACCAATTGCACATTATTAATAACTTACACTTATCAATAGAAGTATCAGCCGCATTTGCTTGTTCATTCTCAGAAGCTTCATATTGGGTCATCGGAATACCCATGTTTGGTGCATTTGCTAAAGCTTCCACAAGTGCAACCTTCCACTCAATCATATCTTCCAACGTTTCAGCCTGCAATGCCAAAGAAATTCATGAACAGAGTTGAAATGAAGGGGTAGAATAATAAAAATGGAATGATACAGTGAAACAGTAATAGGCAGTTCCTAACCATTACTTGTGTACTGTTGTTTTATGTGGCATATATCAGTAATAGATTCGCCTCGTATGAGGATACGCCAGGATAGATAGAGTAAAGCTTGGCCATCTTAATTCTTATCTCACAGTTTCTTTAGAGGTTATCAATTTCAAAATTAACGTTAAGGCCTTTTCTACTAAAACTAGCAGATGGTATTGACTTGAGAATTTATCACATGAAGCCTACACAAGAAAATTAGCAATTAGTTCAAGTTCTCGTGCTTTCAAGATTTCCCACCAATATATAAGTGGTGCGTATGAAGGACTAAATTTAGGGAGTCTTTTTTTTCTTCACTTCCTTGTTGATAACATCTATGAATGATTTTTTAAAAAATGGATAATTACACCATAAAACACACATACGTGTCCATGATCTTGGTGTAGGAGCAGCAACATAAAAAAGGAAGTTAATTAGCTCTTAATAGGCTATTAGTCACATTAATATGCACCTTGAGTGTGAACGTGCGCCCATCACGACCATCAGCAAATTGGACAGTTATCAGTCTCTTATCCTCTTTGACAACCACACTGAAACTCATCAAGAAACCATAACAATGAGAAGCATATTTTTCTGATACAGATTTGTCCCTAAAAAAATATATCTTGAAGACTGAAAAAAAAGAATCAGGACTTCACGAATATAAACAAGCTAACCTGCCTGAACTGTTAAGATCAATGCCACCAAGGGTACAATTAATTTCACTGCCTTTGGGAAGGATTGCATTCTGAAATGAAAATGTAAAGTAACCTTTCAGACAAAATCAAAAGTTACTACACAGTACTAAATTCAAAAAATGTTTAGTAAGAGGTTCATATCTAATATCAGAACTGCAAAGTAAGAAATTCAATCAATTTGGCATACAATGAGTGCATTTTTTTGAATGCAAGCTCAATGATATTAACTCTTGGATTAAAGAAGAAAAAATGCTTTTGCACCATGCTCTGCAGGCTAAAAACTCATACAATGTTCGTTTATGAGTTTCAAGTGAGTTATTGACATCTTTCTAGCACAGATATGAAAATATGTTAGAGATCGTGCAATCAAGATAATTACGATGTAAATGCTAGAGGTGCTAAATAGCCTACGAACACTTTAAACTCTGAAGAAGTTTACACTTACAGGATCGCTTCTAAAGAAAACCAAGGAGGAGCTTGTTAAAATGAACCACCTTTTCTTCCACGACGTCCATCCAATTCCTGTACAAATTATCTTTGAGATGCTATTAAATTTAAGAAAACGAAGAACATGTCCTTATTAAATCAACAACAGAAGTATGCGGATATGATACTTTCAACTTCAAACTGGTATTTATGCAAGAGTTCGACAACTAGTTGATATCCATATTACAATAAACGGTATCAGAATTCTTATTTCTCCTTATCAATTCACACACAGGGTTCCAACTTAGAACTTGAAAGACCAATTTGTCCCAAAAAGTCAAACTTAACATTTTAACGCAGTTTTCGAATCATATTAAAACATGTATCAGCGAGCGGTGACATTGTGGAAAACATATGTAATCGAACTTTCTTTAACTAATCAATAATTCGTTCCTACGTGCATGTAAACTCGTTTTTCAAGAACAGAATAGTACCTTTCGAGGATAGGAAAAGTGGACCACTCTTGTAAACCTGCAATATTTATATCAACAAGGATACTACCATTCAGTTAAAATTTGGTTAATTTCGACAATTAAAAATCAAACTAGACAATCTTTTGCGACGATCTAGTACCTTATTGGTACTACGAGAACTCTTTGGAGTCTCAACGGCCTCAAGTGGAGGTGGTCCTGGATTAATTTTGCCAAAATCCACCTGCAACATAATGAATTAATTTTGAAGCAAACAAATACTCCCTCCAGCAATAAAATGATATAGTCTAGTTTGCTTTTTCGATTTTAAGATATTGATTGACATACATAACTTCGATTTGAATCAGAATTATTAAATTACGAAATGATGACGAACAATAATACAATGCACTACCTGACAATGATCGGGCTCGTTACTCTCATTCATATCATGATCTTCAGATTCATTAAATAATTAATTCTGGTGAAAATACAAACAAAAATTGATTAAATGATCAATTTTGAAAATGAAGCTATAATGTGATGAGTTCAGACATGTAGATTCGGTTTGTACGATCATGAAAACGACAATGCTGATGTGGCATTCCCCCCCCCCCCCCCTTTTTAATTAATTAATTAAAATGTGAATAACTAAAAGTAATTATTTTGTTCTTTAGTAATTTGTACTCTTTTTTTTGCCGAACAGAAACCGATGAAGAAGGAAAAGACTTCGTCTAAACTCTGTGCTATCAGCTATGTTGCTTGCAAACACGTACGTATTTTAAGAAAGGCTTGGCCGGTTGCTCTAATGGTCCATTTCGATTCGATTGAGGTGAATCTAGGTGAACTTAATCATTTACCTTGTTTACACAACACTAGCCACTCCTGGTTGCCATAATTTTTTCTCACATCTATTTTTTTCGTTATTTGTTTCCAATTTGGTATTTATAAAAATTTTCTTATTAAGTTCACTTTAACTTTATCATTGCTCACAAGTCACAGATATTTAATTACAGATCTATTCTTCTTAATTTGCAATGAATAACGTGTTATGACTTGTTTCCACAATTAATAATAAAGTTGAAGTATCGTCTATTATTAAAGTGTATTATTTTAGTGATGGACAGTTTGGTACATAGTCGTTTATTAATATGTTATTTGTCGTTGACAAATTATTGAACATATTTATATTTGTTTTGCTAAAGATTATTTCTATGTTTCTTATATTTATTATTGTTGAAAATGTTGTGTTGCTAATGTTTTTATTCTAATCACATCTAACTTGCAGGCAAAACATGAATTTAAACCAGATGTTTTATGTAAAAATAAGGGGAAGGATATAAATGTCACTTCAATCTTTTTATAATTTTAATCTAATATTTTTGTATATGGTTTCACCCAGTGAAGGGTAATGACATCCAAACAAAATTATAATAGTTTTACCTACGTTCACCTACATTTCCTACATCCCCTAATCTTAGTTAATGATAAGAGTTTACCCTCACCTAGATTCACCTTAATCCAAATGTACCATAAACCTATCATTTTACTTTATTTTTTTATGTGATTGTTTAAATATCAAGGTATTTTTCACAATGCTCCTTAAATAACTATTAATCTTTTGTGGGATGTCCAGAACTTTTTTTCTCCAACTTTAAGTAATAAAATAATTATTATACTCATGTATTACTCTAAAGAATAAGATCACATTTTAGAATATTTTTCACAATTAAATAGTACATATCCTTTTATTCTTCAACACCCCTATCCTCATCTTTAAACTTTCATTAAATTTCTTCCCTCTACCATGTAACTTACCCCCAGGCAACCCATATTCTTGATTCATCATTTCTATGTACACGTTTCATTAAGAATTGTTCTTTTGATAATTTACAATGTATATATATCAGAAGGCAACTAATATTGATTTGCGTTGTATGATCATTTGTAACGTGGGAATGTTGCTAAATAGTGTGGTGATAATAATAAAGATAATGAATATTGATTAGGGTATGTAGATGGGTAGTGCATAAGGGTGAGATACATTGTAAAACTGCTAGTCGAGGTCGGACCTTTTACGTTCACTCGCAACCCTAAGTCCAATAACACAATATACATATAGTTGTTTAACATAATTGCGAGGATTTTACTAGAAAATACATTAAGACTTAAATCCATCGAACTATATACAATCCACTAATTTCTGAAACTAATAAACTATAAAGTTGGAGTAATTAATATAGGCAGAACTAAAATATAAATCTTTGGTTATGTGAATTTAGATTAAAATCGACTCATTTAAGTAATTGCGTACAAAAATAACAACTCATCTTAAATTTTGAACGGATTACTAGGAAATTTCACAGTATCGGCCTCTTATATTAAAAACGTCCATCCATTTTAATGAAAATTATTATCAAATTAAAGGACAATTTAAATAGTGAAATGAAATCAACCAATTAAAATATTGGAATTGCATGATGTTCACATATGTCACTTATCTATATGTGTTAGATTGGTAGGTGAAAGAATGATATTTGGTTTAATTGAGTTCAAATAATTTAGGAAATTTTATGTAACAAGTCAAAAGCTAACCATCTGATTACCCTTTGCCCATTGAACAAGAAAGTCACACGGTTGGGACTTGGGATTAGTTGAAATGACTATTCAATTTTATTCAAATTATCAATATATGTATATTTCATCAACAACTTGAAGGAGTAGTGGACTAATAAATATGTGGGATATTGATACATACCATGTTAACTCAATCATTTGAAGGAAAAAAATTCATTAAAGAAGCCCGCAATATAAATAATTGTCAAGATGATGATATGAAGTTGCACTTTGGTTCTTAATATATATAGTGTCGTCATAACATTTTAGTCATGTTAGTTGCACAAAAGTTATACTTCGATTCAAAATTAATATTTTACGTTAGATATTAACAGTTTGAGATTAATTGAGATGTTAGTCCTCAATCCATGTACATATAGTTGTTAAACATAAGGGCGGACCTGGGGGAAGGGGTAAGGGGCCTTTCCCCTCTAGGTTTTTAGATATTTGATATTTTCAACAAAAAAAATCAATAATTTGATATACTCCCTCCGTCCCTAAAAGATTGTCACATTTTGACTTTTGTGGTCAATTACAACAAAATTTGATCACGAATTATCACTAAACGAAAAGAAATAATATAGTCTTGTGGGACCTCGTTAGATTCGTCTCAATATATATTTTTGAAATATCAACTTATTATAATTTTTTTGCATTTAGAATAAGAGATATTTGTATTTTAAATCGTGTTTTATTGACCACCAAAAGTCAAATGTGACAATCATTTAGGGACGGAGGGAGTATATAACAAGGAGTGTAATAAAAAAACTGAAAAAATTGTTAAACGAGTTGGTTAAAGCCTTCTCCTAGGAAGGAGGTTAGGGGATCAAGCTCTTCAAGCATATTTTGAACTTCAAATTTCATATAACATACAATTTGTTATCACTTTGAATGTTTTTTGTCAAATTTTGGCCTACTTAATTTATTTTACTTAAATTGCCCCTCTCTATTTTTATCCTAGTTTCATCTCTGCTTATACATTTATGATGATATGTCCAGTACTTCAAATATTCACAATCTAATTTATTATTCAATTTTAATTTTTATCTTTTGTAAAATAAAACGTGCATCCATTTTAATGAAAATTATAATGTCAAATTAAAGAGGTAATTGCTGAAATAATCCCCGTAAGTGGGTGACCTTTGCAGTTTGGTCCCTGTAAGTGGGACCGATGCGTAAATTGTAACGCCCCGCCCCGGAATACCGGGTCGGAACATTATTTGATTTGATGGACTGGCCTCACAAGCCACCACGGGTCTTTCTAGCACGTTTTGTCCTCACTAATGTGCTCACCGCGACACTTCACAGTGGGTCACCCATCTCAGAATTACCCCAAGTCAAGCATGCTTAACTTTAGAGTTCTTATGAGTTAGGCTACCGAAAAGAAGATACATCTTGATGGTATGAGTAATACCAATCAAACATGTCACATCGCCCACTTTGGGCCGGGTATTACATAAATGGTCTCTGAAAGTGTGTAGCGGATGCGTATTTGGTCAAAAAAATCAACGGAACCGTTAATTCTAAACGTTTTTGAGGTTTTACGTAAATAAATGCTAAAATTGGGTCAAAAATATAATTTTTAAGAGTTTGGCTTGTCGAGTTAATCGAATAGCCTAGTGGAAAAGGCTTCTGCCACTGACCAAAAAGGTTCTGGGTTCGATACTCACCTCATCGCTAATTTAAAAAAAAAAAACAGAGTTTGGCTTGTCGACAAACTTACAACTTCATTTCCCGCTTCGTCAAAACTCCGATTGTGACGATTCATTTCTTGCTTAACGAAGTGGGAAATGAAGTTGTAAGTTTGTCGTCAAGCCAAACTCTTAAAAATTATACTTTTAGCCCAATTTTAGCATTTATTTACATAAAACCTTAAAAACGTTTAGAATTAACGAATCTGTTAACTTTATAGACCAAATGCGCACCCGCTACACACTTTCAGGGACCATTTGCGCATCGGTCCCACTTACGAGGACCAAACTGCAACGGTCATTCATTTACTGGGACCATTTCGACAATTACCTCTCAAATTAAAGGACAATTTAAATGGTGAAATGAAATCAACCAATTAAAATATTGGAATTGTACGATGTTCACATATGTATGTCAATTATCAATCATATGTAATATGTTATTAGATTGGTAGGTGCAAGAATGAGAGTGGTTTAGTTGAGTTCAAATAATTTTTTAGGAAATTTTAAGTAACAAGTCAAAAGTTAACCATCTGATTACCCTTTTCCCAATGAACAAGACAGACACGGTTGGAAATGACTATTCAATTTTAATCAAATTGAATTATCAACATTTGTATATTTTATCAACAATTTGAACGGAGTAGTGGACTAATAAATATACGGGATATTGAGAGTACGTACCATATTATCATAATTATATGAAAGTAGTTAATTGAATAATGTAGTGGAAAAGGTTCTTGTTAGTGACCAGATTATTTGAAGGAAAGGTCAAATTTATTAAAAAAGCCTGCAATAAAAATAATTGTTTAAATGATCCTTGATAATGACACTAAATTATAGTTTAGTTCGTAATAATATCATTGAAACACTATAGTCTCACCAGTTGAACAAAAGTTGCACTTTGATCTCCAATTAACATTTTGCGTTAAATATTATTAAAGTGTAACTTTTGTATCATTTATAGGGACAAAGTGTAATTTTATATTGTAAGATTTAACTTCACGTTAGTTTGAGGTCAAAGTGCATTTTTTATGCCACTTACGAACACTAAATTATTACCGTTACGTTACATTTGAATATCAAAATATAACTTGATTTCATTATCTAGACCACTTAAAAAATTAACTCTATGATTATTATGTGAAATTTTTTGTATCACCCTATCATTCATTATAGTCTTTACCAATGATAGGACAATAAATTTTATATGAGTATATGTAAGGTAGTGTTAAATTTCACATAATCAACTCAAATGTGCTAATTAAGACCTAAAAATGTGTTAAATAATTAACCCAAAGATAAACTTGCTTATCAATTCTTTAAACAGTATGGAATGTAGGAAGTATTTTGTTTGAACTAATTAATTAGCGCTTTAATAAATACTCTCTCAATTCCTAAAAGATTGTCACGTTTTGACTTTTGTTGATTAAATATTACACAATTTAACCATGAATTCCCATTAAATGATAAGATATAATATAGTCATGTGGGATCTTGTTAGATATTTGTCTCAATACATATTTTTGAAATATCAACCTTTTATAATTTTTTCACATGTAGAATAAGAGATATTTACGTTTTAAATCGTGTTTTGTTGACCACAAAAAATCAAAATATGAGAATCTTTTAGGGACGGAGGGAGTATGTCTTTAACAAAAGTTAAATGTAAAATTGTTTTAATAAAAATTCGTATAAGATACTACGAAGAGACTATATATTAAATCATTGGTGGAGGATATATAATTATACTATTAAACATTGACTTCATTATCAATGACTTGTTGAGTACTTAATTATCAACCCACTATCTTTCCTACAAGAACATATATTCGACCGATCGACTACTTTATTTTCTATCAATCATTTTACTCGAAATCCTTTTTTTGTTTCTAAAAAAGAAGACAAATAAATAAATCGAAAATTATGAATTCATCTATATTGTTTCAAAATTCAGCTTCACTTAATTGGAAGCCTATACTTAGATCTAAGAAAATGCCCTTGAACCCTATTTTATCAAATGCATCTTTCTCGAGGAAAAACATTTTTTCTTCATGCCATGCAAGATTCCAAGGTTTTGGCAACATCTCATTAACTAATAATAATAACAAGAGCAAGAGGTAATATAACTATTATTGTATGAGTTTTTATTGTAATAAATAGAGATTTTTTTCTAGAAATAAGCAATGTAATTTAGTTTGTCTTTTATGTTTTAGGAAGTTTGTGGCATGTGGTAATGATGATGGAGGAGATCCTTCATCTTCTAGTTCTTCTTTTGGTAAACGGTGAGTCAAAATTTTATTAATAATTGTTTTTAATATCATATATAGTGAAAAATTACCGTTAATTAAACTTTTTGTTCATCAGCAATCAATATATATTAATTTCACAATATATATTATGTATATATATATACATTTTATTTTGATGTATTTTAGATAACACGTATTAAGAATGGAGTAACCATGCCACCATTTATTCTTTTAGTTCTTTTTTGTCTTTTTGAAAATTAATGATGAAAGTATGATTGTGTGAGTATAATAATAATAGTATTACAAATAATGAAATATTTTTGATTCTTTTGAGCTCAGGAAAGGTTGGATTTTGGGAATTGTGATGTCACTTATTCTTCCTTTCTTCACATGGAAAGGTGAGACTCGCTCATTACATATTCAATTTTTAACAATTAGTAAATTATCGAGTTTTGAAATTTGATAGTTGACTTATTAAATCTTGATGAACTCGAAAATAGTTATGAGTTTGTAGCGTCATCTTATAGTATATTCTTATATATGAATGTTGTAGAGAAGTTCGATGCTTGGTTGCAAGAGTTAGAAAACTCGGTGGAGACGGGCGAAGAGATGGCGAAGGGGGTGGAGAAACAGGCGGAGAGATGGCTTGACCGCCTCCCTGATGGATGGTTAAAGGATGCATTGACTCACATTGAACGAGTCGCAGAAAAATTGGCCAAATTCTTATCTCAAGTTGATAATGAAATAGATGAAGTAATCAATATAATTTATTGCTCTAACTCATCAATTATTCAACCCTTTTATTCTTAAACTTGAGATGTTATCATTACTATTAATTAACACCTTTGCAAAAACTTATTGATGAGATAAACATCGATTTCGTTTTAGATAGTGGGACGAAATTAAATTTTGGTTCCAAATAGTTGTATACTATGCATCATATTAGTTCTTAAAAAAGTGGCACAACTGTTGTAATAATAGAGTCCCCAAAAGCGAAAATTGTTGTACACTAGTCTCTATTTTGTTCACGAACCATAGTGCACCACTTGTCCGACTTTCAGAGACCAATCTGCAGCATTTTAATTATGTGGGTCTCAAGTATAACTGATATGTCCCACTATCTAAGATCAAATCATTATTAGCTCACTTATTTATCTTTATTATGCCTTTTTTCTTGATCCAATTTTTCTTAATTACTTAGTAATTTCAAATTTTTTGTAGTGAGAATATATCTTTACTTGCTATATATAATATTGAAATAATAAATGCATGCAGATTCAAGGAGAGGAGGATTTTGAAGAAGATGAGAAAAGTTAGATGGAACATTGACTAGGTCAACTCGAGATGCACCCATGTCTGAAAACTTGCTTGATTCTGATCTATTACGTATAATAGATTGATATAAATTTATAAATGTACATTGTTTTCTCGAAATGGGAATGAACTAGTAATAATAAATAAATAATAGAATATATATTTGTTGCATTGTATAAATGATTATTGTATTTCATTTAAATTAAAATGGTTTGGAAATTCACAACCATCTATTAAGCCAACCCATCAATTCAACAGTGTTAAAGTTTATGACAACTTAGCGGGTGAAGAAGGTTGAATTGGTCAACGATCGACTTGTAATTTTTCTTTAAATTTAAAACAATTTTACCGAAAATGATACTTTGGTAATTTAAATGCTATATTAAAAAGTATATCTAAAATACTCTTCAATGATTCACAAAACGCAGTGCAATTACAAATTAATTAAATAGTACGATTTAATCTTTGAAAAAAAAATTTACAACTTAGTTTAGCAGATTGAATCAAATATAAAGATATAATTATCATTATTTTTTTTTGATAAATTATGCATTCAAATAAATCAGTCTTAAAAGTTTATATCATGAGTTTGTCATAATTGAAATAGCTAGAAACTGGAAAATTAAAATGGTTACAATCTTCATTAAATTCTATTACTGTCACATCCTGAAGATTTAAATAACATCCAACTCTGGTCGCATACCAAAAAGTTCTGCAACAAGAGTCCAAAGCACTTCCCTTGATTATGTCCCAGTCTTTGTTATTCTTGAGTCTGCTAAAGTTCTTACTACAAACCTTAGAAAAAAAAGCATCAGTGACAATGTAAATCGAATGATTCTTTGCATCTTAGATTAGTAAAAGTCTTGTAATAATAACATCTCTGAAAGTGCTTATTCATATCCTTCATCTCTATGTTGAAGGCCTGATAACTTTATATATTTTAATTTATTACTAACAATTGTATGCAATCAAATATATAAGAGAATCCTCAATTCTAGCATATATATAAATGAATATAGCCAAAAAAGTAAAGAGTACAAAAAGATATGTAAACTTGATAAGACATGTAACAAGATTCCTTAATCTATATCCTCGAACTAGTGCTCTCCACCGTACGTAGGCTTTTTATACAAATTTATTAGATGGTGCTTCTTCAATAATTTGCGAAACCCAAACTAACATCTAACTCTTAAGTTTTTGTTAAAAACAAAATTGTAGTCTAGAATTTTAAGTCTTAGTACACTATTAAAAACTCAAAAAATCACCATAAAATTTCATTCAAGAATTTCATCCTTATCAAATATGAGATTCGACTCCTCCACTAATAAAAATGAAAAGTACGTTGTAAATTGATGATTAGAAATTCTTGCACTCAATTGCTCAAACTTCAAGATTGTTCAAGAAAACCTCACAACCAATAGTTGGGTGTGGTTCAGGATACTAGAAATTATGGATTGTCCAAAATGCACTTTATTTTATGCTCATAAAATCAACTTGTTCATTTAAAAACTTTTACTCCCTCCGTCCCTAAAAGATTGTCACATTTTGACTTTTGGTGGTCAACAAAACATGGGAATGAAAGTGAGTTCCATTTTATAATTTTACATATAAAAAAATTATAACAAGATTAATATTTCAAAAATATATATTGAGACGAATCTAACAAGGTCCACAAGACTATAATATTTCTTATCGTTTAATGGGAATTCATGATCAAATTTTGTAATGTTTGACTAACAAAAATCAAAATGTGACAATCTTTTAGGGACGGAGAGAGTATTTAATAGACTACCAACTACATTAAATATTTTTATCAAAAAAAAGAAGAGAAATTGATACCAAATATGTCATCTATAGGTACAATCAAGAGGTAATTGATTATCTCTTTCGTTTATGCCCAAAACTTACATCCTTTTGATCTATACATTATCAAAGACAACTCAATTAACACACGCCACATACATATTACTCCATATGTAGCTTATGGAGCATATAACTACATTGAAATCTCATAATCTACCATCAAAGAAACCTTCATTTAACTGTGTTGAAGATGTTAGAAATATTATAATCGATTATTAAAAAGTTATATATATAGTTGTTTGAATTCAAGGCAACAATAATCGGCTCCCACTATGTTGGACCAGTTCACAATCTTTGATTTTTTTTTAATCTTCAACGAGACATATTACTATTATATATAGCATCATTCAAGATGTATTTATTTGTTGCAATTTGAAAATGTCAATTTTTTTCGTTATTCTTGATTTCTTGTCAACATATATTTCCTTGGTCAATAATCTTTTCTTATCAGCTTACCCGGCCCGTGAATTATTCAAACGAGTTGAATGACAGAATTTAATGGTAATAATAAGCCATTTGGTTTTGCAAACTAATTAAATTGACAATTAACTTGTCATTTTATTATTACTTTAAGTTATTGGACAATGTAGAGTTAATCGAATAGCCTAGTCGAAAGGGCTCTCGCCAGTAACCAGAAAGTCGACACTCACCTCATCGCTAATTTACAAAAAAAAAAAAAAAAAAAAGTTATTGGACAATGTAAACAAC
This sequence comes from Echium plantagineum, assembly GCA_003412495.2. NCBI lineage: Eukaryota > Viridiplantae > Streptophyta > Magnoliopsida > Boraginales > Boraginaceae > Echium > Echium plantagineum. The sequence goes on along the minus strand of CM016563.1, from coordinate 29,687,932 downwards.
ATCATCCCTCATGGGTTGGATCTTTAACTTTTCCTCTTTTTAAGTTTTAGCAAACTACTCATAAATTGAAGTGGGAGCATGAGGATAAGCCTTAACATCCTCTTTGATTTTGTATCTCTCTTATTATAGAAAATTATATTTTACTTTTTTGATAAACTTTTTTTACTACATTCTTTCAGAAAGTAACTATCAACCAATTAATGATATAGTATTAATATTTCAATATAATTTTTGACTACTTTTTATATGTATTAACATATTTATAAATGACCGAAATGACAAGTTAAATGATGATTGAAAAGAGTACATAAAAATGGTAAGTTCGACCGAAAGAACAAGAGATGATATATATATACCGAGATCGTGATCATTTATTATACTCCCTCCTATCGCATTATAATTGGGTTAACATAAGGTTCGCTCTCAGTGGAAATCGAACCCGGATTGTATGAAGAGGCGAGGCTGCTGTCACTTTGCACTTTAGATCTTTACCAGATGAGCTATATATATGCCCTAGGGCGATACCAACATAATAACCTTTACTATATATTAGGTGGGAAAATCAAAATTATTTGGTGAAAATTACAAGATCATCTTAATCTAATCACGTGGCTGTATGGTTATTTGTCACATGTCCAATTATTGTTAACCAATTTTAACAATAACTACTAAGCATAATTTGCATTCTATATTATGATGGTATATTATGATGCATAACTATTCATTATGTCAAAACATTAATATTAGTACAATACCATAAATTGTGATTGCAAAATATAATACATACAAAATTTATATATTTCTCACCAACAGTAGAGAAAAATCTGGTCAGCTTGGTTCCCATACTGAAGACTTTTCCAAAAAATTCTAAAAGCCTAAACCAAGTCATCATTTAAATGAAACATGCCAAGAACCTCACATGAACCCTCATGGAAAAACACCTATTAACTACACCTTCTATATATAAACAATTAAACACCCATGCCCTTCTTACCAAATGCTCAAATATAATGTTCAAATCCAAATCAAGAAACAACCACAAACAACTTCCACTTGGCGGCCGAGGCGGCCGAGGAGTGAGATTGAAGCCTAAAACATGCAAGAAACACCCAAAACATGAACAATCACCAGGAGTTTGTGCTGTTTGCTTAAGAGAAAAACTTACAAATTTACCACCAACTTCATCTAAAATAACTAGAGGGAACAAACATAATGGTGTGATCTCTTCTTCTACTTCTTCCTCCTATCTGTCTTCATTGTCATCTCAAGACTATTCTTCTGATGTCTCTTCCTCTTCCTCTCCTCTTCATTTTCGACGAAGTTATTCGTCCATGGCAAGGTTTTTGAAGAAGTGTAAGAACAATAATGATGTAATAAATAGAAATAGTAAAAGAAATGTTGTGTTCACCAAGAGTAGGTCTTTAGGTTTTTTCATGCAAAAGGCTGGAGGTGAAGCAGTTGATAGAAATCATGAGAAGAAAAAACAAGGGTTTTTGTCCAAACTCTTAGGTTCAAGAACAAGAAACAAAGAATCAACATCATATCATCATGGTACCATGAAATAATGTTGATATCAATCTCATCTATCTACAACTTTAATTTGGAGTAAATAAAGTATATAGCTCGTTGTAAATTATTATTAATTTCATTATTTACATGATATGCCTTTATTATGATTTTTGATTTGTTACAAACGGAGATCAAGTTGCATTTTCGTTTTAATAAATTACAATCTAACAAATTTGATGTAAGTGTATATAAGGATGCAATTGATGATCCACAATTAAGTGACAGATAATATTATATATTGATTCTTATTTTGAGAGCTAGTTCATTATAAATAAATGAATGTGTAAAATTTGTCACCGAGTTGTTCAAGTATCATTACTGAAATTAATACTAACTCTTTAATTCTTTTTAGATTATAATTCGTTCTTTTATATAGATCTCACTATTGTTCTTTCTGGTTGCTTAGTGTGAGAATTGTTGATTTAGTTTCGGAGAGTGAGATGAAGTTATATTTTTGTTTTAATAATTATGTTATTGCAGATTAGTCCTCATGACTATCATATATATTTAGAGTATAATATAGTCTTTAAAAGTGATAATCGTGACATATTATTAGTCTCTATATTTTTATGAATCATATTAGTATTGCAACATTTATAAATATTAGGGATTATATTGTAACATTTGACTATTTTTAAAGATTAATAATTTACAATATTACAATTATTTCAAACTAAAATATAACTGTTAATATTTATTTAAGATGAAGTATATTCCACTACTACTTATAAGATCATATCGACAATTAATAGTGAATGTCAATAATTAGTATATGTATTCTACAGTTCACATAGATTAGATACTTAAAAGACAGCTGTAAATAATTTGTTAGTTGCTCCATTTGTCGCAGGAGTCTATATCCGATCGATGACATGTATCGTACTTATTTGAAGAAATAATCTACTTGCTAATTTAATATATATATTTCAAGTTTTTACCACCGACTAGTTTAGGTTTTAATTATATTGTCCAAATATGACTCAAAAGATTAATTATTTATGTTACTTTCATGAATTGTTAAGAGTTTATGGGTTCCACGATCTTGTATATTGACTTTGGAGGACATCGACTTCCGATATGGGATGTGCATTTTAACATACACTCTCCTCACGTGTAGCCTAATCATCGGCGGAATTTTCTTCACCGGTATTATTTGCCGGAACAACTTCGGCGGGGTTACACGTGCCTCAATAACTCGGGCTTGGCTCTGATACCATGTGAAGAGTTTATGGGGTTCCACTTTAAAACCAATTGACAATAGAGGGAATAACCCAAAATCTTATATATTGACCCGGGAGGACATCGACTTCCGATATGGGATATGCGTCTTAACATAATGAATTAAATATGTATTTCAATCATAGTGAACCTTTTGATTTATTATTGAAAAATAAGTTTAGTTGAAATTTAAATTCTTATAATTGTTATTTTAGACATTTACATTTTTTAATTAAAGAAAACCTTAGAAATTTTGCTTTTACTGATAGGCTAATGCTCCTATTTTATTTTAACATATGAGAGTAGATTGTCGAAATGGTCCTAAAAAAGTAATTGAGGTTGTCATTTGTTCCTCAAAACTTTCAAAACTGCATATTGATCCTTAAAATTGAACAAAAGTCACAACATTGTCCAAAACTGACAAAAATGTTAATATTTAACGAATTTTTGTTGGAAATCAATTGCACAATTATCGTTATGTGTAACATATCCATCAATTTTTTGACTAATTCACACCTCTTGTCCAATTTTTAAGACTAATTTGCAACTTATGAAATTTTCTATGACCAAATGAAAAACTTGATCCAATATATGACAATTATCCGTAATTTCTATGGAGTATTATTTAAAGTGTCACCTCATATTGTCATTTCTCTCATAATTACTTCGAAATTATTTTTAAAATCAATATTTATGGATAATGGCCATCACAATTTCACATCTTTTCTACAAAAAAAAGTATACCACCTCAAATGATTATTTATCAAGTTATCATATCCTTAATTGAAAAAATCCATACCAACACAATGAAAAATATGGACTACAAAATTGGAAAGGCTCAATTTGGTGCTAGTTTTTCTGTTCTAACTTGATTATATTGGGACGATATATAATTCGCAGATAGACTTATGTAGTTTAGAAGTCAAATACGTTGTATTGTTTATGAAGTACAAAAATATAGATTAAATGTAGCTAGGCTGTTAATATGACATTGTAACAGTATGGTCAAGATCTACTACCATAATAATTAATGCACATGGAACCGAGTATTATTTTATTTAGTTTTTTCTTTTCTTTTTTTTTGTAATAAGCGATGAGTTGTATTAATAAATCAGAAAGTATTATTTTATTTAGTTGAATAGTTGGCGGTTCTGATTACCTTTGTGTAACGATAATGGGAAACCCGTAGCCTCTATTCTTATAGCTTACCCGACTTACGTCGGGGGAGACGTTCATGACAACAAGCTGTGTTATTATTAGCAGATCCAGAACAAAAATTCAGGTTTGAAACCTCATCATTATATGGCTTACAAGCAAAATGATTGAACTAAAAACCGAAGGCATAATAATCCTTTCATCGATGCATGCCTTATTTTGAATTGTATAATGTTACGCTGTAGTTTACAAAGGTTACTTTAGATACAGCAGAAATCCTTTCATACAATAGAATGATCACAATGGAGGAACAGTATCGCCTCACTCTTATTATCTCAGTAGTTTAAACTTCGTTATCCGGCCACTTGAAGAATCTGGGCTGATGAAAATGTATAATTCAGTAAGATCTACAAAGGACCTGGAAATGTTCCATTCTCCCTTTGTTCATTCCATCTATCTACCTGTATGACATAAACATACAGTTCAAGAAGCTCGCAGAAAAGAAAAAAGAATTGTATGCTTGAATGGCTCAATTATAGCTGCTTACCCATTCCCCAGGGCAAAGGGCGCGATAATATTTAGAAAATTTGTCACATTCTGAAGCATCTTCACCCTTTGCAGCGACACACCTAATATACAGATATTATAAAACTTTTGACTGCATGAAGTGAGTGCGTTGGAAGTTGTAAAATGAAGCATTTTAACAACAACTGAACCTGTGATATTCGATGTATCTAGTAAAGCAATGCCTTGTTTGGTTTGTAGTGGGGAAGCGGAAATCTGCTGGTGCAGTCTCGAGCTGAACATGGAACATGTGGAAGCAGAAATGAATGATGACATTAAGCTAAAAAAGATGAAAGCCATAGTAACACACTAGCAGTAACCATATTGGCAACTCTACCTTAATCTCTGGTGTTTCATCAGTAGCATCTTGGTCTCCTGAGGCTTCCTGTTCGGAGGTTTCTTCAGTTGCTGCAGCCTCATTGGAACTCTCGTTAGCTGTAGCATCAGAGTTGTCTTCCGCAGAAGCTTCTAACGCGTCCCCAGTACCATCAGCAGGAGGAGGAGCATCTTCACTACTCTCAACAACAGGTTTTTCATCGATCTTCTGAATAACAGGTTCATCAGATGCAGCTGCGTTAGCAGGGGACTCATCTGCAGGTTTGGCAGGAATGTCTGACTTCTCATCTTTCTTGGGAAGCAAATATTGCTAATTGTCAAACAATTAGACAAGAAACGTTAAGTAATCAGTCAATGGAATACATAGTTCGTGTGGAAGGATCTTGATGATGAAACAGCACTAAATAAGACACATGATAAGCTCAGAAGATACGACTGGTATATAATTCATAAGTATAACTCCAAAATAAACAACCAAGTTCTTTCACAGGCAGACAGCCAGGTGTCACTTGCCTTAAATTAATTAAGCACGAAATTCATAAACAGGATACAGGGTATTAAAAAATGGTCGAACTGGATGAAAATGACTAGACCTTTTAAGAACATTCAAAATTAAAGTACATTATTAAGCTTATAACCAGACACTGAAATGAAGGTTCCCACATATTGAGTGTATGCACTTGATGATATTCCAACATCAACTCATCAAGCAATTGCTAGCCAAACGAAATCAATCTAAAGAAAATGTATGGAGTATTATTTAACATATAAGAATACATTTTCAGCTGCCAGAATAATGTTGTTCACACGTTATGATAGGATTGATAGCCGCAAAGAAAGTCCAACGTGGAAGGGTCAAGTTAGTAGATTTCCGACTCATGATCAAGTGATCTTTTGGCTAAAGCAGGCAACTAAATATTTGTCAGCTTAAATGCAACCAAATACTTATCGATGTAAATGATCATACATATCGAGGTAGACACCAAAGAAAAGTCAGAAACACATCAGAACACCGAAAGCAAATGACTACATTTATTTTTTGTGAAGTATAGATAGTTTTTGCACTTCACTCTTGAATCAATTCGGAAACTGCCTCTCTGTTATCATGGAGGGTAAGGTTGACCGTTGATACTATCCGACCTCCCCTTTACCCCCCTAGGGCTTTGTCTCTTCATAAGCATCGAGGCATGTCATGCTCATTTCATCAGTTGCTTGACATATATATATGAAGTATGCAAATGCAAATCCTAGCACACACAAAAAAAAAGAACGAAGTCGTATAGACTATGTATCTGAAACGCTAACGGCAAGACAACAGCGAAATATATACCAAAACATCCTAAAAAGGTTGTTCACTTTAATTTCCATCTGCCAAATGAACATACTTAATTGAACAAATAACTTCGATTCAGATCAAATTTGTTGTGCTAATAGTGAAGTGCTAAAAATTAGTAGAATTAGATATTACTATTACTCACCAGATATTATACAAACATACATCAAAATACTTAGATTCAAAATTGAAAAAGTCAACTATCAAAAACCAAAACTATGCCACCACTCGTTTGATTGAGTATGTACTAGTTCCAATTTCATTAATTAATTACAAAATCATCCCGAATTTACACATAATTATCAGATCTCGTAAGTAGAAACTAACAGTAAAACAATAAATCAAACATAGTGCAATAATTATTCACGAAAGTCAAAAAGTTGGTAACATCAATAAAATTACCTCGGATAAAGTCGGCGCGATAGGTGCATCAGCTGCAGCCATGTCGAACAGCTGTTTCTGGAGAGAGAGAGAGAGAGAGAGAGGAGAGAGAGAGAGAGAGAGAGAGTTGACTAAAGGGAGTAGATGATAATACCAAAGTCAACTCAATGCACGATGAGAGAGAGTACGAAAAACATCCGGTTACCAGTTTAGGCTTTAGCGTACACACATTTTTGGGCAAGCCCGCTAGGCCCAGCCCACTTAATTTGAAGTCCTGAACTTCGTTGTCACCACTCACCAGGCGAACTTGTGATCAATTGGGAATGTTGTTAACGTTTCTAGTTGTAATGTGTAAATGGTATCTTGATTCTTGATGATATAGTCATATAGGCACTCTACCAAATCGAATAATTAATCGGGTATGGGATAATCGATCATACATGTTTTATATCATTCAACATTTAATTACTCGTGTTTTATTTTGACCTTTCTGATCACTAATGTTTCAATATAATGACTTAGTTCGTTTTTAGGTTAAATTTTTTGTTAAGTTGATATTATTAAAGGCATGTCTTTGAAACATTTTTTACACTTTTTACTCTTGATAGTTATTGTTCCAATGTAAAAAAAAAATATGGTTTTAAAATAAATACTCCCTCCGTCCCTAAAAGATTGTCACATTTTGACTTTTGTTAGTCAAATATTACAAAATTTGATCATGAATTCCCGTTAAACGATAAAAATATTAGAGTCTTGTGAGACCTTGTTAGATTCGTCTCAATATGTATTTTTGAAAGATTAACTTTTTATAATTTTTTCGCATGTATAATAATAGATACTCCTTTATATTTTAAATTGTGTTTTGTTGACTACCAAAAGTCAAAATGTGACAATCTTTTAGGGACGGAAGGAGTACATTTGTTACTATTAAAAATTTTGCATGTACCACTAATAATATCAACTTAATGAAAAACTTAACTTCAAAATCAACTGACACATAGTATTAATATATGAATGATAAAAAGGGTCAAAACGACAAATGAATGATCGAATGATGAAACATTATGAAACATGTATGATGGAGTGCCTCCTAGATTTATGACCATATTTCCAATACCTTTTGGCAGATGCACCGTGAAGGAGAACCATACGTTCGACTATAATTGTATGTTATTTCATCTATTATCTATCTAAAAAAATGATGTGGTGGGCGAGGAACGCCATTTGGTGTGGAAAAATAGATGCTCTATAAATCCACCCAAATTATGCTAAAAAAATTACTCCCACGACCCCAGATTACTGAAACTGAGTAGGTAACCTACCCAAACCATTAGCGACACGGAATGATTAAGTAAAATAGGTGAAGACCATAAAATTACAACACTAATGAGATGAACGTTCAATCATAATTGATAAAAAATGATACAAAATCTAAAAAGAAGAGGATCCAGTAAAATGCATCTCAGAAGTTTTACAAACAAGAGAAACGAACAACGGTATAGTGCATGTGAAACAATCTATGAAGCTCAAACACTGAATGTTACTATTCATCGTCGGCTTTCGAAGCTTCCTTGATTTCGTCTCCTTCATCCTACATTAATGAGGAGCGGACACACAATATTAGTACAGACTACAGAGTATCAACATGACAGAGGATTCTGTAAGATCATATGAGGAGTGGACAACCTAACGAGATCCTAAGATCTACTATAACGTTAACATATTCGAAGAGAATTAAAAAAATTGGTTTATTAATCCGACTAAATCATCTTCAAACTAGTTAGTTTTTATGGATGGATGCACGTTCTCAAATCTAGTCCATTTATTACAAAGTACAACCAATTAAATCATCTTTAAATAAGTTAAGTTAGTTTTTACAGGTCAATGCTTATTTACTGCCCTTTGTTAATCATGATGCATTACATCAAGGAGCATGATTTTGCTCCTGTTGGTATGTGTAAGGTCAAAGGTGGCTACTAAGGTTAATATGTTAATGTTTTCGCTTTTTTCTATTAATAGCATTGATAGTGTGGCTTTTCCATGTCCTACGGGCTTCATATCTAATGGCATGTCAAAAACATAAGAACCCCCGCTCTAACTTATTAATATCAGAACATAGGCAACGTTTGGGTTTGAATTCATATTGGAGTGTAGAGGGAAAAAGGTTCCCCAGTTTTCATGTAAATATGAGAAGGAAAAAATGTTGATCACGGAATATGGCAATGATCCTCATGTATGAAAATTGATAACATTCATGACACTAACAATAATTCAAACTAAAAGCAGTAATGAGATAGATTCCAAGTAACTCATCCAATTATACAAGTACCAATGGGTGTATACTTATGACTGCACCAATAATTTGTGTGGGTGATTATAGAGATTTTTATTCTGCGACTATGTGTGTGTTGTCTTTATGCTTTCGGAAATGTATATTAGCTAGTTGGATGTCGTGACATTGACCATTTACAAGACACAATATCAGATCAGGTTAATCAAGTTTAAATCTTTAACAACAAGCTTATCATTACTAAACCATGATGGGTAAAGAAGAGAATATTATTACCTGCATATCAGAAGTCCACAAGGTTAGGTTGTCACGAAGGAGCTGCATGATTAGGGTGCTGTCCTTGTAAGACTCCTCGCCCAGTGTATCCAGCTCCGCAATAGCTTCATCAAAAGCCTATATCCAAATATACACATAAACAGCCAAATAGATACAAAGATCTAATGATTCACAAAAGACAGCCCCTCAATCCATAGCAACAAAGTCGTTAATGAAATAATAAATATCGATCTAATGGCTTAGGTTAAAAGGGTTAAGGACATCATCATGTAATTAGTACCAAATTAGGCACAAAACGTTACCTGTTTAGCAAGATTGCAGGCACGGTCTGGTGAGTTTAAGATCTCGTAGTAGAACACAGAGAAGTTCAGAGCAAGTCCCAGCCGAATTGGATGAGTTGGGGGAAGCTCGGCATTTGCAATATCCTTCAAATCAAGCATTATTAACTCAATCAACATCCACATTTACACAACAATTGTTACTAAATCTAATAACAAAAGGACTAGATCTTTCATTCCCTCGAGATTCAAAAATCCTAAATCCAACTCAACAAACAAAATCTCCATACCAAAAAGATAGTCTACATTGATTTCAATCATCAAATTTAACTTTACGGCTTTACTGTCACACAAAACTTCGTTTTGAATCACGCATAATCAATTCAATCAACACACCATATTCAAACAACAATCGGTACTAAATCTAGTACCAACACAAGTAGATAATTAAATTCCTAGAGATTCTAGATTCCTAAATCCAACTTCACAAATGCAAAAATACCATCGAAATTCATTCCAATCGTAAAAAATATACGATTTAAAACTATACATGAACTTCGATTTCTTTTGGAGGCAGGGAGGTAAGAAATTCCAAACCAACCTGTGCAGATTTGTAAGCAGTGAGTGTACTCTCAGCAGCTTCCTTCCTCTCATTCCCCGTCTTAAACTCAGCCAAATACCTATGATAATCCCCCTTCATCTTCAAATAAAACACCTTCGAATCGCCCGAAGCGGCAGAAGGTACGAGCTTCTCATCCAACAGCTTCAAAATCCCATCGCAAATCCCATCCAACTCCTTCTCAATCTTGGATCTATACTCCTTGATAGCATCAACATGGTCCTGATTCCCTCGGGACTCCTCCTTTTGTTCGATGGAGGAGATTATGCGCCAGGAGGCGCGTCGGGCGCCGATGACGTTTTTGTAGGCGACGGAGAGGAGGTTGCGTTCTTCCAAGGTGAGCTCTTCGGAGGGGGGTAGGGAGGTGGTGAGCGTCGACATGAAGCTCACCATCTCCTCGTATCGCTCCGCTTGTTCGGCGAGCTTTGCGTTGTACACGTTTTCTTCACGGGTTGACGTCATCGTGGTGGACTGGTGGTTGACTGGTGGTTGTGGTTGGGGAGTTAATGTAAAAATGTGAAAAAGAGAGGGGGGAGGGGGTGTAGGGGTATGTTGTGTGTATTTATTGGCTTTAGGAAGGGGTTTTTGCAAGATGTTCAAATTATTATGTTCCAACAATTTGCAAGATTCTAATTTTTTTAGTTCCCGTTGAAATAAGTGATGATCGTGCTAAGCGGCTGTTTTTTTATGGATAAAAATAACCTATCATGCATTCGTGTGGAAATACCCGAATAGCCTAGTGAAAATGACTCTTGCTAGTGACCAGAAGGTCATGAGTTCGAATCTCACCTCATTGCTGAGTCAATTTTTCAATGACGTGAAAAGACCAAAATATATTCAAGCTTATATTTAACATTGAAGTAAACTATAAAAAAAAAATAGGCACTCCCTTACCAAATGTCTTCATACTCTTTATTCAAATGATCTCATGTAATAGAAAAATCAATAGCAGGAACACAATTTGGCATCAGCCATTAGATACATTTACAGATCTATAGGCCGAAGAACGTTGGCATCGGCTATTAGACACATTTACAGATCTATCGGCCTAAGAATATTGCGGTGGATCCTCCTCTTTCTTAGGCGATCTGCTATGATGAATGAGAGTTCGAGAGATCTACAACGAAGGTCGATGACTAGGTCACTTTGCATTCCAGTCTAAAAGGGAGTTGATTCCAGGATACATGAGTCACCTCGAATATGCACTTATGCATAATTATTCTTATTTACTAATTGGGGATCATCGAGATGAAAACTATTTGGCAGATCAAATCTCCATCCCCTATAAAGTTGAAATGTCAAGACAAGTTTAGCAACATCTACCTCCATTCTCCATGCAGATTGCCTTGATAGTTGTCCCTCAGTGCAAGACTCATAGTCTTGAGCGACGTAGACATTTCAGATGGTTGAAAGCTGAATGTCTACGTGCTGATGTATAAGGTTGTCTGCCTGATGATGCCAATCTTCTTATATCCCAATCCTCTACGTCTTTTGGGACACATACATCAAACAGTAGTTGACCGAGAATCCCATGGGGGTTTATCTTTTGATGGCTAGAGAGAGAAACGTAAGGCTCTCTGCAATCATCTGGAACAGAACCAAGATCTCTAACTTCATGATACCCTTCAGAGCTTGGAACTAGAAAATAGTTATTTGAGTCAAGTGCTACTCGGTAGGAACTCCGGGTTGAACTTGCCGCTGCCTTCCTCAAATGACTGAAAGGTCCAGAGATCTCTTCATGTGTGCCATCAGATCCCATCTTCTCGCCTTCGAGTTGTTCAATTTTCTTGGAATAAATACAAGCTGCTTTGCGTAGTAATTCAGAAACTGCATTCTTATATTCTGCAGGATAATTCTTAAAATGACCTACACAACCACCAGAGTAAAGAATTAATAACTAAGATCATCATTATCTTGAGCTACAAGAAAGACTTAGAAGCAACGTACACCTTTTTGAAGTACTGGGTATAAAATTTACAGTCGTACATCTACTGAAGTAAAGATAATGATTTTCTTCCTTCCATTTCATTAACATTTTTCACTTCTACCCTTCCGTACTAGAGTACTAACACAAATTTAGCCAGCTTCTAGTTGTTTAGCCATATAAGTTTCCCAATACTCTTATGTATACAGTTTTACACAGAGTCAACCAATTTTCTTAGTTTCTGTGAAAACTTAAGGTATGTTTCCAAATAAAATATGAAGAAGCTACATAAATGCAGCTAAATCTATATACAGTTGTTGAAAGATTTATGAGCATACCAACATGTGAAGAGCTATTCCATTTAACAAGTTTAACATCAGCCCCCAGGCCTTTTAGCCGCTGAGCAAAATTGCAAACAATTTGATAAGGCGCGAGGTCATCATTTTCAGAGCAAAAGATCAGATAAGGAGCTCCCATGCTCTGCACATGTCAGGTAAAAGATCATGGGATGGGCAAATCAGGAGAAATTCATAGCCACCAAGCAACCTAAAGATTCTTACTGATGAGGAGTATAAGGTCTGCCAGTACTCAGCACGTTGGTCTTCAAATTTGCTAAGAAACATTGCATCTAGACTAGAGGAAATAGCGTTTGCGATCCATGATACAAATAGAGGAGGACGAGGCATTTTGAGAACTGTTGGGTGAAGAACAAATTTAGTTCCTATGTCACTTGTGAAGTCGACTGGACACGAATCAAATTTGAAGCCAGCAATGCAGTCCCTAACCAGTTGATAATCATCCTGCGAATACACATACTCCATTATCACGGTTCCAATAATATCAAAAAAAGACAAAACAGGACTAGGGATGTTCGCATTCAACTTTAAGCAATTCCACATATCAGTTATATTGAATTACAAAGTGGATGCATACTTTATGTAAGAATAAATATGTTAGCATTTACACAAACGTAACTTCGACAACAGAGATGACTGGAAACTCTTCAAGTAAAGAATGAAAGTAATATAATATAGGTATAAGCCTATAATCGAAATTGATCAAATGAAAAATTGCATGCAGGGAAAAAGACCAAGCACAAAAGGAGAATAGAGTTCAAATATACCTGATGTTCGTGATCGTAAGACTTGGGTTCAATTATCTGCAACCAAAAACAACAGTCACTTACTCAACTTACATTGTCCTTTACCAACATCATAACCTATTGCATGAATCGATACTCTCCTTGTAATTGGAGCAACGGATATTGATATATGAGTATAGAATCAATTAAATACCTGAAGGAGTTTGTACATGCAAGCTTTTGGGCCTCCAGAAAATGATGCGAATACAACAGGGCAAGGGCGACGTTTGAGCTCCTTTATTGGGGAAACAGAAATATGATATTGGAATAAGTTTCTAGATGTAGCAGCGCAAAAATGATAAAATTAAATATAGCAACCTGAAGAAGCATATTGAGTAGTTGTAGTGCTAACGATTCAGCTTTGTGTGGCGAGAATCTGCCCAGCAAATGTAAAACATCATATTCCAGATAATACTCGGAAGAAAAGTAATGAAAGGGTAAAGAGCGAGAGGAGCTTACAGATTGAGGAATTGAGGATGACAAACAAGAGAGTCCCAACCGAATGAAGAGTAAAGCTGGACGTAATTGTTGACGTGCCTATCCTCACTCGACATCCACGCAAACACAACCACGATCCCTTCCGCCTTCTCACTCTCCTTCTTCCCCCAATAGCACCTTCCCCCAAATCCCCACATCTTTCGTTAACGAGGATGCTTTTTAATTATATGGCAGTACTGTTATCATTTTCAATGGCATCAGTGAAATCATCCTTCGTCGTAACCGTACATATTTTCTAAAATTGATTTTAGATGAGCTCTTCAACATAAAAGCCAACTACTATCATATAAACTGACTGGAATCAATGATATATAAGCATGAAGTAAAAGAATTTTTAATTATAATAAAATTAACAAGATATCTCACTATTACGAAATTAAAACATAATTCAAAATTGAACATAATTAATCAAGTAAAAAAAGACTTTGCAGTAAACATAATTCGAAATTAAAAACTGAAACAAAATAGACTAAAACAAAATAATAGTTTGGATACCTAATGGGGGGAAGATGGAGGGGAGGTTGCTGCCTGCTGCGCTGGGAATAATTAAGGTTTGTGGTTATGTCAATAGTAGTTGATGTGAAGAAAACTTGTTATTCATCAGTGAAGAGATAGACATGTGATGATGGAAATGAGTTCATATGGCTTGTTGAGGAGAGAATGGGAAACACAATAATGCCCCCCTCCCCCCCCCCCCCCCCCCCTCCCCCCCCCTCCAACCAAAATACTAGTGAATTACTACTTTGACCCTGAGTCAAACTTACTCAATTACCACATTCATTATTAGTAAATCATATGATCGAGTGTTGATCAACCGAAAAAGTGGCGACATACCAAATGAGATACGTTTTAAAAGTTGAGTGATCAATTGAGATCCTGTTAAAATGTAAATGTAAGTAATCAATTAGTGATATTGCGAAAAGTTAAATGATGTATATGTACAAATGCTCCCAACATTAGTCGAAATCGTGTACATTAGTCCTCTTTTGACGACATTAAATTTCTATTGAGAAATGATCCAAAATATAATTTTCAACACTAAGGTATTTTTTAAAGTGTGCATTTTAATCTATAATATTAGTAGAAAAATTCAATTTAATTTATAATATGTAGTATTATAGATAGTGGAAATCACATCAAAAGAAGGATAATGTCTAGCGGTGGAAACGAGTCGGGTACTATTCGACTCGATAAATACTCGACCCGCTCGATAAGTTAACGGGCAATACCCGCCCCGCCCGATAAGGTATCGAACCCGACTCGATAAGATGCCCGACTCGATAATTACCCACTCGTTAAGGTAATTATCCAACCGGACTCGATAAATACCCGACTCGTTAAGGTAAAAATAGAAAGAGCCTATTTTTTAACACAAATAAAGATATATTAGTATATTTTAAATTTTAATAAATTAAACAAACCTTAATTCTTTCAAATATTCATAATAAAATGCACAAACCTTAATTATTAGATAATTATTTTTACCATATATATTGGAATTATTAATTTATTTATTCATTTGTTAACGGATCGGGTATTTATCGAGCGAGTTGGGTATTTCAAACTAGCACAACCTTGTACCCCTACCCTACTCCTAAATTATCAAGCGGTCTATCGAGTCGAATACTCGAACCGGGTGCTCGAGCGGGTGAGGAAAGACAAAGCTTTCCCCAACTATAGAAGTAACTTAAGACATCACGTAAATAAAATAATTGGTGAACATTGTTATAGAGGAAAGATCGAAACAATGAACGAATGCATATTATTGTAATTGTAACAAAAATGAGGCCCGAATCTGGCTCGTTAACCGAATTAGTTGATGAGGTCTTAGCTTGTTGACCATATATTTTGCATTATGGGCCCTAATAAAAGGAATTTGGTGAAAACAATGAGAAAATTATTAGTATATCATTTCAGCCTTTCAGGTATTATTTGGACTCTCTGAAGTTGCGGCATCAGCTTCCCCCTCCGATGATGATATCTGATGTGCTCCACGTGGATCTGGACACATCCATACATTCAAAACAAAATTGTCACGTTTGATGAATTAATTACAAATATATTCTAGAAAACGAGATGTATTTACACTTTAGTCTGATAGCCACAATTTTATTGTATTAACGTTCAGTATGGTTACAAAAAATAGAAACTAATGGCAATAATGATTATCAGTTTTGGAAACTATATCCAACATATATGCTATTTTTGGAACTAATTTATAACAATATAGTTATTTTGAGACCAAAATGCTACTTCGTCCCTACTGTTTAGACCAA
Source organism: Echium plantagineum (assembly GCA_003412495.2). Taxonomy (NCBI): domain Eukaryota; kingdom Viridiplantae; phylum Streptophyta; class Magnoliopsida; order Boraginales; family Boraginaceae; genus Echium; species Echium plantagineum. Next base: position 29,672,074 of record CM016563.1, on the reverse strand, counting down.
TTCAATCATTATGGAGACAATTGGTGATTTGGTCTTAAACAGTGTTATAAAATTGCACTTTGGTCCCAGATAATTACATTATTACAGATTAGTTCTCGAAAGTGGCTCAAGTTTTACCATAAAATCTTCAATAATGACAATTATTGCACATTGATCCCTATTTTTCAGAGACCATTCTACAATATTATTTGTTAGTTTATTGCAACACGGCTTACATCATTTTTAGGAACTAATCTTATAACTATTTAGGACAAAAATACAACTATATCCCACACCAAATTTGCAATTACCTCAATAATTATGTTCAAATTTAATTATTAGTATATGGTATAACATATGTTGAAGAGAAAAAGTAATGAAATTACCGGAAGAAGAGGGGAGGGTAATCCTTGGTGTAAAAGGAATAGTTGTTTGGGGATAGTAAAAGCGTTGTGTTTGATTAGTTGAAAATGGTCCTTTGGATGCTTCCATGGAATAATATCCTCCAAAATTATAAGGATAATTAGCAATCCCACCAGATGATGATGATGTTCCAATTCCTCCATATACTTGATTATAGTATTGTGCCTGCTGCTGAAGTTGTTGGTTGCTGTAAATTGCCTACACAAACACAATCTTGCTTCATTACAATCAATTACTTGCATTAAAAAGGTCGAATCGTTGCTTAACGACCTGGTCGTCTCTGTTATGGGGAGTCGAGAGAAGGTAAATTGTGGGATGTGTATCAGATGGTTAGGGGACTTGATGTTCGCGTTAATCACTTCCACACCAGATTCTGCCTCATATGAGACTCGAACCCAACAGTACATAAGAGGCCGGACGTGATACTATTCACCTAAACATTAAAAATAAATGTTAGTCTACTTACTTGGTGGTAGCTATAGTTGGGTGAATAGGCCATGTACCTGAAACAAAATTGAAGTTGTTAATAAGCATTTACAGTCTGATGGAAATTATGGTGACATCAATATTACAACAAATCCATCTTACATTAGTTAATTATTCGGCTCTAGGCACCTGCTTCGTACTAAAACTTTAAATACCTCAAAATAATTATCAATAGTCCATCAAAATTACGAAAGTGATATATATAGGCTAATTGATTTTAGTATTATTGCTTACTTAAATATCATTTTAGATTCATGCACTTTGGGGGATGCATTATATTTTATTGGCCGGTCTCGACTTCAATTATTTAAAATTGTAATTAGTAATTTATGCACAATCTAACTTGTACGAGTTACCTAATTATTACTATATATAATAAAGCTGTTTCATATAAAGTAATTATAGACGATGAATCTCACAATTTATAAAACATGTTAAAAATTAATAGTATACATTTATTTTCATGTTATAAAATGCAAACATTGCAATAAATAGAATACTTTGAGGACCAATTGTATTAAATATTAAAATGATTGAATTATATAGTTTTTTATAAGTAATAGGTAGTCTTTTTTTTGTATAACAATTTTTAATTGTAAAAATGAGGAACTGTCATGTGACCTTTTTTTAATTATTTTTTTTGTTATAAGTATAGAAATATGAGGAAGCTTAATTATATAGACATAAATTATTGCTACTTTATAATTTGAATATATCAATTTTTGAGTGATAATGACATATGGATATGAACACTACCTAATTTACAAGACAAGATCATCAATTCATCATCATCTTTAGGAACTACTTTATACTACAGATTTTTTAAGGTGTAGAGGATAATGTCCAGTTGAGAATGTTTATTTGATCATCCTAATAGTAATATCTGTCATCTCACCAAGAGATTTACACGTATATTTAAGTTGACAACTAAGGCCAGACATATCTCTATAGACTATGGTACATCATTTAATTGTTTATACTAGCTCCATCATATTATTGGTTAAATCATTCCTCATTTTCAAATGTAACAGCTATTAAAGTGGAATATTCACATTGCCATCGTTGTTAAAAGGCTTATTTTTATTTTGGACTTTGAACTATTACATAAGTTTTAAATTGGACCCTGATACTATCATAAACCTCAAATTGCCTCTTATACTTCGTTTTGTCTCATTTTGCACCCTCAAATGACAATTTTAAATTGAATTTCATTTTAAAAGAAGGGCAAATTGGGATTATCACATATATCAAACTTTTGGGGCATTTTACAAATAACTAGTGATAGTATTAGAGTCCAATTTGAAACTTACGTGATAGTTCAAGGTCCAAAATAAAAATAAGCCTGGGATTTATTTTTAATTTAATAAGTTTTGTTATTTGTGAATTGTGCCCAAAAGTTTAATATATGTGCTATTTCGATTTTGCCCTTATTTTAAAACAAAATTACATCATATTTGGCGTTTTAGGGGGTAAAATGAGACAAACCATAGTATAGGGTCCAATATGAGGCTTAGGATAGTATTAGGGTCTAATTTGAAATTTTCATTATAGTTCAGGGTCCAAAATGAAAATAAGTCTTTTTAAAAAATATGGAAAAATGACTTTTGTACCAACTATTCATAACTCATAAGTGACATGCATTCTTATCCTGAAATATACGAAGGAGGTAAATCACGATGCTTTTTATATTATGAGCGTTATTAGTTGTGATTCTATCGAAAACACATAAAGAGATATTCTTACCCATAAGGTGGGTAAATTATTGGAGATGGAGGTTGTAATGGAGGTATTAGTGGCCCTGCCACTCCACTAAATGATGTTGATGATGATACAGCCTGATGATGAGGGACTACTCCACCTCCCTCAAACTTTCCAACCTGCTTCCTACCTACATGTTTCATTCATTATTTCGATATAAGATGTTTTCGATCATCACCTATACTTAAAATCATCAATTCGTCTGATTGTCAATCATTATCTATCTTTCCAAATATTCAGTTAATATGTCCTTGAGTATAATGTGTGAGGGATGCGTAAGTTTTTAGAGAGGGCATATCGTCATGTTTAGATATAATTTGGGACAAAAAAGGTTAAAAAAAACAATATATACATGATATAATCCATCCTCAAATTCGAATTCACCATGTGTTATACTTATGGACTAGAACGTTTTGGAAATATGACAAGGATGTAGGTGATGAATTGAAAATATGTCGTAAACATATGTGATCGATTAACAAAACAAAAAAAAAGAGTTACCCGGAGGGGGTCCTAAGGCAGCAATGTTGCAATTTGCTCTCCTGCCATCAATTACCGGCCTTGGATCAGCACAAGCCCTTGTTGCCGATTCAGGCTCCCGGAAAGTAACCTATATATATATATATATGTACATTCATATTAATATAAATTAATTCTATAATTTATAATGACTATAAATCAGTTTATTTCTATATATAAACCCTAGTTAGATATATCGGTTGGACCCAATTATTCTCTTATTATTATGTCATCATCACTACATATACATACATTCTCGTTTTTTCAGTTAAAATTATTAGATAACTTTTCAATATATATTTTGAAGTTTAAACACAAAGACATGTATAATTATAATATTGAATTTGTCGATGGCTTCATAGCCTATTAGTGATATTTGGCTCAATTTTGGATTCAAACCCTTTTGGAGACAAATTCGAAAATTTACTTATTCGTATGATTTTTGAATTAAAGTGTCTAAATCGATCTAGAAAGACAAGTAAAAACGAAGGAGAGGAGTATAAACTTACGAAGCCATATCCTTTGGATTTTCCGGTGTGCTTATCGGTGATGATGACGGCTTCTAAAATATCTCCAAACTGCTCAAAGTATCCTTTCAAAACATCAGTTGGGGTCTCCCAAGCGAGTCCCCCAACAAATACCTTCGTATATGTTGTGTCCCCAAATGGTGATCGATAATAATTTTGATAGGCCATAAAACTTCAACTTTTTTTTTTTGGTAACAAATATGAAGTATATATATATATAGTTGGATTGAGATTATATTGACTTCCAAGTTGCTATATCATCATATTATGAAGCTTGTAATAATAAGTAGTAGCCTTGTGACCTACAAGCAAATAGTGTTTCTTTAACTCTCGTGACCTAAAAAAGCATTAAAAGAGAAAACGCGACGACAGGAGGAACGGACCCAGGATTTTAATATGGGATATGGATTTGAGGTTTAATTTGTTTGATGAGTTTGAAGTGAATTTGAATGAGAGAATAAAGATATATGGTTGGAAGATGGTGAGAGGTTATTTGTTAGCATGTAATTTGGGAGAGAAGAGAGGTAGGCATAGTTGTGGATTTGAATATTGAGTGACAGCTGCATGACTAATTAGACCACTTTTATTCCTTGTCCTTACTGTCTTTCCATTAATAATTTTCCCTACCATTCAATCAATATTCTTTCCCGGAATAATTAGGATTATTGTACGGCAAAAATAAGCTAATTCATTAACAAATATTTGCTTTACACTTGACAGAGCAATCATCTAAGGTGTAATTAGGGCTGTCATCGGATTGAGAGAATCGAGATTCGTTTGATATTCGTTCGGAATTTTTCGGTCTGTTTATCTATTCAGTAAAATAACAGTCCGAGAACGGGTATAAATAATTGATCGGCATTCGATAAGTTACCCTATAAAATACCCGATAAAGTCTTCAATAATATATTTGATGTTAATTTTTAGATATTATATTATTAAAAGGTCTTTTCCACTGTATTCGTTTTTTTATCGGGTATATCCGAAACCGTCCGGACCGGTATCTACCCGAATAGTTATCCGAACGGTACTGGTACAAAAAACATATCCGATAAGGTTACAAAATATATCCTATTAGTCCGGTTTTCAGGAAAGTGGATATCCGGACCTGTAACAACACTAGGTGTAACCGTATATAGAGGTCTTCATGAGTCGTCACATAATTCAACTGATAAAGAATTACAAACTTATTGCAGTCGTATTTTTTCGTATAATGTAGACTTGACTCTCTTAAATAGCAAATCTTGTATTGAACAGTAAAAATAGTTAGAAGACAAGCCCTAACCCCTAGTCAATTGAGGCACATGCCTAAATTGACCTCCTTCGTGTTCTTTATAACACGGGTATGAAAAGGCTATTGGGATAATTGTTTCATCCATTTTTATATATATTAGTCTTGAGCAAAACTAATCAATATGAACACCTAAAACAAAACTAGATTTCCTCCACACAAGAGAGATAACTCACTTGATTCTAAAAAAATTTCGAAAATTTTCAATTCGACGTTTATAATTATTTTCTCGAAACTTTTTCGAACTTTCAATTAGATATATTTTAATTCAATTCAATCTCATTTGTATGGGTATCGATTTAGACTTGAGAGCATATTGTATACTTGTTTCTTTAACGACATTATTATTTCTTATTTTTTCACCAAAAGATTTATCTCCAATTACTTAATAGATAATCTCTCTAAATAGTTCAGTGTTAATTAATGGAGTATCACATTTCAATCATATTTGCTCCCATTCTTGAGTAAAATATCGTTTATGATGCTCAAGTCTAACTTACGTAACATTTCCACCAAAATAAATGACGAAACAAAAGAAATTTTCAAGGTTGTCATGGTTTAAAGTAACAAGTTAGACGATGGCAAAAGCAACACGTCTTTTTCAAAAGAATTTGATCTTGTTATGGTAAGGATTCGAACTGAACTTTGATTATTGTGAATAAAATAATTGGCACTAACCTAACCTTAGTAATTAACTAATTAAATACCACAATGGGAGGAGGGATTATTTGCATCATGATAGGTCCGTGAATTGATCAAACATAATTACGATACTAATAAAGAAGGGCAAATGGTTTATGACATCACTCACGTTTGGAAAAAAAATCAGTTAGATCACTCATGTTTCAAAAACGCCAGTTAGATCACTAATGTTTAAAAAGTCACTCATTCTGGTCACTCCATCAGATTTTTGAAGGGTATTTATGTCCTAACACATTATTTCCTCTCATAAACACCCAATTTAACTCTTATTAACACATTGACCCCAATCCTAAGATTACAATTTTTTCTCGATTTATTTTTTGATTTTTTCGATTTCTTCTCCATTTTTTTTAATTTCTTTTTCAATTTTTTCTCGATTTATTTTTCTATTTTTCTCAATTTTTTTTAATTTCTTTTTTTATTTCTTTTTTCGATTTCTTTTTTTGTTTTATTTTTTGATTTCTTTTTTCTATAAGAACTCAAAAAAGAAATCGAGAAAAAATCAAAAAAGAAATTAAAAAATAGAGAAAAAATCGAAAAAGAAATAAAAAATGAAATCGAGAAGAAAAAAAATAAAAACCGAAAAAATCGAGAAAAAATCGAAAAAGAAATCAAAAGAAAAAAATCGAGAAAAAATCGAAAAAATATGAAAAAAGAAATCGAAAAAAATTGTATTCTCGAGATTGGGGTCAATATGTTAATAAGAGTTAAATTGGGTGCTTATGAGAGGAAAAAATGTGTTTGGACAGAAATACCCTTCAAAAATTTGATTGAGTGACCCGAATGAGTGACTTTTTAAACATTAGTGATCTATCTGGCGCTTTTGAAACATGAGTGATCTAACTGGCTTTTTTTTCAAACGTGAGTGATGTCAGAAGCCATTTGCCCAATAAAGAAACAAGGTAATAATTAATATGCTAAATTCACTCCTTACTGCCTACTTATTAGTTATTACCGTTATAGGTATACCTAATATATATACACATTCGGACAATTAGAACCTAAAACTTTACCGGCCCCCATTATTGTCAACGACATAACATATTGTGTATTTTCAGATTGTCAGATTGATCGATGAGCACTAAACATATACTATATGTATGTATGTATGTATGTATGTATGTGTATCTATATATATATATATATATATATATATATATATATAGGCGTGTGAGCGAACGTCTCGGTTCGATAAAGCTCGAGGTATTTGACTCGAAAAGGTGCGGCTTGAAGCTCGATTCCACTATTCAAATATCAAACCACACCTTAAGATTGGGTCTTTTTCAAATCAAGCCAAACGGTGCGAAAAGGTGCGGCTCGGTTACCATATATCTATTTAATGATAAAATCATTATCAACTCACATATATTCCCTTCTATGTACTCATCTCATTCTTTCATCTCCACTCTCCAGATCGCCCCCCCTCCCACCGCCCACCTTCGGTCACCTCTCATCTCTTCTCTTCTCTTCTCTTCTCAAAAGCCGTTCCCCCGCTCACCCTCATGACGCATGGCATCGCTCATCCACATCAATTCTCCAAACCCCCTCCCCTCCCCCTCACCTTTGTTTATATAATTGTAGTTTCAATTACGATTTCAATTGTTATTTTTTCAGTTTTTTTGTTCATATAATGTTTTCGTTTTTTATTTTTCTTCCAATTGTTACCAAGCCAAACGTTTTCAAACGGTTCGGCTCGAACCTTCAAACTCAAGCCACACCTTTAGTTTTAACATTTGACCAAATAAGACCAAATCAAACCTCCCCTATTAATTTTTCAAGCCAAATCCAAACTTCCCAATTATTTGACTCGATTTGGCTCGATCACAGGCCTATATATATATATATATATAACTCCCTCCGTCACTAAATGATTGTCATATTTTGATTTTTTATGATAAAAAAAATACGATTTAAATAAATATCTCTTATTTTACATGTGAAAAAGATTATAAAAAATTGATATTTCAAAAATACATATTGAGACGAATCTAACAAGATCTCACAAGACTATATTATTTCTTATCGTTTAATGAGAATTTATGATCGAATTTCTTAATGTTTGACCAACAAAAGTCAAAATGTGACAATCTTTTAGGGAAAAGAGAGTATATTAAAAAGTATTTCCTTATTAACTTCTTAACCTGTGCCCTAAGGACACATTTTAGAAAAGCCCTTTTTGTATACTTGTGTATGTCGAATTTTATTTTCATATTTAATGTTTAATATGTGTATATTCTTAAACAAATTTATATATGTGTGTTTGTATCGATGATACATCATATGTGGCAAAAAAAATTTCTTCTTAAATTAGCGACAAACTATGAATATAAATGGATGAGAAATAGAGTAAAGAATATAATATGAGGTAAATTTGTCTCCAACAAGGTTCGAACCCATATCCTCTTGTATGAAAGATTGAGTCAAATCCCACTAAACTATCGAGTCATCGGTAAATATGTAGCAAAATTTGATCGAACCAAATGATTTATAGTTAATCATAGATACTAAATTATATGTACGCCTTTTGATTCGCCCAAATCCGAAGTAAATCTGAAGAAAAAAGTAAAATGGATGCGGAAAGGCTTCGGACAGCTCCCGAAGACTTAATCTTGTCGCCCTTTTCCCATCCGAAGCCCTTCTGAATCACCAGTCTGAATCCATTCCGCATCCAGCCTTGATCTGACAATAGTACAGCACTGAATCCAATCCGAAGCTATATTCTGAATCCATTCTGAATCCACTTTTAATAGTTTTAGACTTAATTAATTAATAATTTCCGAAGCCAACCTGAATCCAATCAATCCGAAGCTATTCCGAAGTTCTATTTTCATTTTTCTTAAATTCATTAATTGAATTAGGTTTTCCCAATCCTTTCCGAAGCCAAAAATTCTGAATCCATTCCGAAGTTAGGTTTTCGTAATTAGGGTTTCCCAATCCTTTCCGAAGCCAATTATTCTGAATCCATTCCGAAGTTAAGTTTGCATTTTTCCTAAATTTGTTAATTGAATAAGGTGACCCAATCCTTTCCGAAGCCACTGTGTCCGAAGCCATTCCGAAGTAGACATCTATGAAGGCCGAATCAATTCCGAAGCCTTTTTCTTCATAGCAGCAAAAAAATTTGCAGCCTGGTATTCTGCATAATGCAGAATTCCAGGCTGCAATATTCAATATACACGAAATTGAATATAATCTAATGCCTAAAGTGCATTTTCGAAATGCAATAACAATCAATATACAATATCCAAAACACATAATATAATCCAAAATCGATTTCAACACAATCAACTCAACCAAAAATACAAATAAAAAGCAATTACTAATTCAAAACAAGCATCATCCCCCAAATTTGAATACATATTTGATAAAATATAAATAATATTACAAGAAAATAAAAGCAATCTCCAAAGAACATAATTTTTTTCTACAAATAATATAAGAAGAAAAAAAAAAGATTAGACAAAGTTAGATAAATAGATAAAAGAACAAAGTTAGATAAATTCCATAAAAGATTACCTTCAATCACATTTTTGTGAATTAGCCTACAAAATGAAAAACAAAGATTAGTATATATTGAACAAAATTATGAAATATAAAATATATATATTAAGTTAGAATTTAGAATGGTTACCTCTTTTGAATTAGCCTACAAAAAGAAACAATATAAACATTAGCATTCAACAAAAAATCAAAAAAATATATATATATGTATGAACATATATTATTGTAGAGAGAATTGAGATGAGATGGTAATAAGAAAGTTTGTAGAGAAGAAAAAGATAGGGAAGGGGATTGAAGTTGAGTATTTATTGTGTACTGTCCGAATCAAATCCCAAGTAATTTTTTTTTTCGGAAAATTCCGAATCAAATCTGAAGCAATTCTGAATCTACCTTTTGCTCTCCGAAGCCATTCCGCATCCAGTTTCTGAAGCCATTCCGCATCCAATATTCTGAAGCCATTCCGCATCCACTAATCCGAAGCCATTCCGAATCTATTTTTCCAGAATGCACCAACTAACATATAACATCCAACTCAATGTCAATTAATATATAACAACATCTCAATATTAATAATTCATAATTCAACAACTCAATGTCAATTAATATATAACAACATCTCAATATTAATAATATACAATAATCATTTTCATAGTTCAAATAATAGACTAATCGTCATCGGTATCATCATCTCCATTCGAGTCGTCATATTCATCTGAATAGTGCGACTCGTAATCCGAACCATCTTCATATGGGTCCACAACATGTTCTTCGACTTCTACAATATCGTAAAGTCCTTCGTCAACAATGTCGACATCAATGGTTGGATTAACTCCAACCGGGGGTGGTTGTTGCTCCTCTTGGAAGATATCTTCGGTATTCAAAGATTTAGGATCAACATTCTGCATATGGCTCCAATCAACTCGGCTTCTAGCATTCGATTTCATTGCAACCCACCATTGCTTATGTTCCCGGGTGGCGGAGACGTAACGGAGATAGTACACTTGTTGCGCCTGCGATGCTAGAATGAAGGGGTCATCCTTAGATGCTCTACTTTTGTGTTTGATTTGAACCATTCCATTTTTCGGATGCACCTGCATCCACTTGCTAGTGTCAAACCAAAAACACTTGAATAGTACGACTTTGTCATACATCAAGCCATACGAGAGCTCCCAGATCTCCTCTATGACACCATAGTAGTCGACATGGTCACCATCCTCATAGCAGGAACCTTTCACACAAACCCCGCTATTGTACGTGGTCTTATTACCATCTCCCTGCCTAATGTCAAAGTAGTACCCGTTGACGTAGTACCCCTTGTACCTCTTTATTTCAGGAGCAGGGCCTAATGATAGTGTCTTCAGAATTCCGAGTGTGTCCATATTATTCCGAACGTGCATACGAAACCATGCTGCAAAATGAAGAGACACCTCTTTATTCTTATCTTCCTCTGTCGAATCGGGATTCAACATCTCAAGGCAGTCGTGGTACGACCTATGACAATATCGTAATTAGTTAAGTTAATCTGAAAAATTATATAATATGGATTGAATTAATATTTAAAGACACACTTACTGAAGATGTTCTCGTACTTCAGGTGTGTTGCAGAGAATATACACATGAGCGGTGTTGTATTCTTCACTATCCATGTAATATCTTTGTTTAACAACAAATGTGCCGCGCCCTGGGTAAGAAAACAACGGCAAACGAGTTGGGTCTTCCGGTTGGTTTGGCACATCGTGCCTCCTAGGCCGTGTAAGGTCGGTATCTATTCCCTCTTCGAAGTACATGGAACAGAAGTTAGAAACCTCTTTGACCAGATACGCCTCGCATATTGACCCTTCCACACGTGCCTTTTGCCTTACCATTTTCTTCAATCCCCCTAGGAACCTGCAAAACATTATAAGTTTAGTTAAATAAATAAACAATCCCAAAAAATCACCAATTATACTAGAAAAACTGAAGTAATACTCACGATTCGAATGGGTACATCCATCTATACTGCACTGGACCTCCATTCAAAGCTTCATAAGGCATATGAATAGGTAGATGCTCCATGACATCGAAGAACGCAGGTGGAAATATCTTCTCCATCTTGCATATTATCTCAACAATGTTGCGTCCTAGTTGTTCCACATGCTGAACATTTAGCGTCGTTGCTGAAAGATCCCTAAAGAAAAAACACCACTCTGTAATGGTTTGCCATATGACAGGCGGCAGTACATGTCGTAGAGCTACCGGAAGTAAGCGCTGCACAATAATATGTATGTCATGGCTCTTGAGTCCACTGAAATTCAAATTTCGTGAACATCTCGCAATGTTAGAAGCATATCCATCTGGTAACTGAAGACGCTCCAACCAATTCCTAACATCCTTTTGCTGCACGGCGCTACAAGTGTACGACGCTTTTGGTTTCGCTCTCCTGCCACCAACAATATCAACCATATGCAACTCTGGTCTCGAACAGTGAGTCGCCAAATCAATCCTTGCCCGCTCATTGTCCTTTGTCTTTCCTGTCACATCCATTACAGTATGTAATAGATTTTCCCCATTGTTCTTTTCTGTATGCATGAAGTCGATGTTGTGTCTGATTTTTTGTGTCGACCAATAACTCAACTCCCAAAATATACTCTTCTTGCACCAGTTGTGGTGAACATTATAACCAGGCGATCTATGTTCAGCCAATTTATTTTTGCCAAACACATCAGGATCCAAGGTGCACACCAATTGTTCAATCGACTCTCCAGAAAGTCGCTCATGTTGTTCAGTCAAACAAGTGCGACCAGTAATAAACCCTAAAAATCATTTATGTGAAAACAAATATTTGACAAATCTATTATATTAATTCAACTAAGTTATAATGTATAATGTTCAAATAAATAATAGAGGCAAAGTTGAGAAGAATACCAGTTCTTTGCGTCCTATATGGATGTCGACGTGGCAGGAATACTCTGTGACAATCAAACCAAGACTGTTTCCGACCAGCTTGTAGTCGAAACGCCGAAGTGGACCCCATACAATAAGGACATGCTAACCTACCATGGGTACTCCAACCCGATAACATGCCATATGCGGGAAAATCTGATATCGTCCACATCAATGCAACTCTCATGTTGAAATTCTGTCCCCTCGAAGCATCGAACGTCTCTACACCAATGTTCCACAGGTCTTTCAACTCGTCAATCAAGGGTCTGAGGAAAACATCAATGTCTCTACCTGGATTTTTTGGCCCTGGTATAATTAGTGATAAAAATAGGTATGGCTCCTTCATGCATAATCCTGGGGGTAAATTATATACACAAATAATCACTGGCCAACAAGAATATTGACGCCCAAACTTGCCAAATGGGCTGAAACCATCAGAACACAATCCGATGCGAACATTCCTCGGCTCTGCTCCAAATGCGGGATATGAGTCATCAAGATGCTTCCACGCCTGTCCATCCCTCGGATGCGTCATCCATCCGTCATCAGTCTGTGTCCGGGAGTGCCATGTCATATCGTGGGCTGTCTTCCTGGACATGTACAACCGCTGTAGGCGCGGAGCTAAGGGTAAGTATATCAAAACCTTACGCGCTACTTGCTTCCGTTGTCCAATCCTGGGTCGCTCGTATCTAGGCTCATCACAAAGTCGACACATGTCCAACATCTCATCCTCTTTGTAAAACAACATGCAATTATTCACACATGCATCAATCTTCTTTTTAGGTAAGAACAAAGGACTCAAGATCTTTTTTGCCTCATAAAAATCATTTGGTATGGATTCACCTTTGTTAGGGGTGCAACGCTTGATTAAGGAAACCCATCTTTGAAAATATTCTTGCGATAATTGTGACTCTGACTTTAAGCTCACCAACTGAGTCGTCATTGATAACTTCGTAAACTCCGTGCACCCATCCCACAATGGTTGGTTTGCAGCCCCTAAGATGTCATAGTATGCTCTCGCGGATGCATTTGGGTCTTCTCTAATATCATTCTGTTGCTCGTTAGAACTTCCCCCAAATTCAAATACAGTCTCACCACTACGCAAATTTAGACCATCTTGCACCAAATGCATATACTGATTATCAACCGCAGACGAATTACTCCCTACATCCCCATCATATTCCACATTTGGACGAGGATCATAACTTTGTGGAATTCCAACATTATGAGGAACATAACGATTCTCACCATGATACACCCACTGATAGTAATCTTCAACAAACCCATGAGAAATCAAATGACATTCAACGGTATTACTATCACACACATTACCATTTCGACATCTCTTACACGGACACCGTACACCAATCATACCAATTGTCAATGAATGATTTTTAGCAACACTCATAAATCCCATTAAACCCATAATAAAATCATTAGACAATTGACCATTATAACCATACCGATTACTATACATCCAAGAACGATCTTCAGACATTTTGAATACAATCTACAATAATTAAGCAAAACTATATAATTAAGCAAAACTATATAATTAGGCAAAACTATATAATTAGGCAAAACTATACAACCATAAACCAAAACAAAGCATACCTTAACTTGAAGATGTGATTTCGAGCTTCGAAATGTGAATTTGGTCAAAAAATGGTGTTGGATCGAGTTGGTGAGTATTTTTGGAAAGGTTTCTGTTTTGTGTTCTGTGTGAGATCTGTTTCTGCTGAGTTCCTTTAAAGTCCCTAAAACAAGGGGCTTCGGAATGGCTTCGGAATAGCTTCGAATTATGAAACCTGAAGCTAATCCGAAGCCACACTTGAAATACATACCTGAAGCCAACCCGAAGCCATTCTGAAGCCTTTCTGATATTCAACCTGAAGCTAATCCGAAGCCATGTGTGAAACCTGAAGCTAATCCGAAGCCACATTTGAAATACATACCTGAAGCCAATCCGAAGCCATTCCGAAGCCTCCCTGATATTCAACCTGAAGCTAATCCGAAGCTATGTTTGAATTAAAAACGTGAAGCCAATCCGAAGCTTTTCTTAATATTCAACTTAACCCGTTTGAAGCGACTGTGAGGAGTGATTATTAATTAAAATCTACAATTAATATCTACATTAAAATCTATAAACTTTTTATGGATTCGAATACTTTTCAAACATATAAACAATTTATAATTATACTTAAAGTCTATAATTATAAGTTTGTCAAACATAATAATAATAAAATAACTAATACATATAAAAAAAGTCTATGACTGAGGAGCATGGTCGTCATGTCTCGGTGGGCCATCGTCTCGTCGGGGGAGTGGTGGCTGTGGTGGCAGAGCGGCAGTCGTCGGGGGGAACTGCTGGGAGTAAAATGACGGGAAGGGCTGGGAGAACTGCGAGAACTGCGAGAATCCGTGCAGAAATCCCTGTGGAGGCCAGGTCTGGTGGGAGGCGCCACCATGGAATCCGTGGGTGGCAGTCGGCGGGGTGAAGGATGTCGTGAACTGCGCCGGTGCGGTCCTGGCCGTCTCCATATTCCTCATCAAATCCGACGCAGTGGAGCTCTCGACAGTTGAGAAACTGCCAGCATATGGGGGGACGGGATCTGACGGCTGCGACGGGCCTTGCTGCTGGAAGAACCGGTTCATCATCGCCTTCATTTCCTCCAACTCCCTCGCTTGTTGCGCCACCGTCGCCTTCATCGCATCCATTTCTTCATCACGCTTCCTCAGCAGCTCCCCGATCTCCACAGTCGGCCCGGAACTGCTCCCTGCACCTGTGTCAATGAACGCCTCCGATGCACCGGAACTGCTCCCTGCACCAAGAACCCGGCCCTTCGCCAACCCTGCTTTCACCGCTTCTAAGCCACACCATACGTTTTTCACAATGGGACCCTTTCTCGGGTCTGCATCTGGCCCGTAAATCTCCTTGTATGCCGCATCATACTGGTCCTGCAATGTTGAAACATTCACGGTTAGTACAACAGTCCACAAATAACATTGCAGTAGTAACAATTTATAATTTTAAAATTATTCATTCGAACTTACAACGGCGTCGAGGACCTTCCTGTCGTACACCTCCCCAGTCGGCTCCCCCGTGACTTTGTTCTTCTTCCGGTATATATCAGAAATGATAGTCAAAGGGGAAACATCCTCGCCCGTCTTCTTCTTCTGAAATAAGAAGAAATGATTATAACATTTATTATATTATTTAAACTAATTATATAAATTAAATAAATGAAAAACTTACGTGGTCAGATATCCTTTGCCTCAAGGACCTAGCACCATATGGATGGGTGGCTATCTGGCCGTCTGGACGACCAGCAGGGCTCAAGCGATTCCTACTCGCCACCTGGGACCTAGCGACGACATCTGGGGAACCCCAATAAGTCAGGTACTTGTCCCACGTCTCGGGAGAAGTACACCACCTCTGTCTCGGAACCTCCGCCAAGGTAGCACAAATCCCTCTCCGAACCTTGGCAAAAGCCGCCCGCTACTTCTTCACCAGGAAGTCCCTCCATCTTGTCGCTGAATGTGCATGGAATAGATCTTTGGCATGCGCCTCGGAAAAGCCAACAAGATGGTATCTCTCCTGTGGAAAATGAACAATGTTAGTATGTTAATTTGCAAAATATATTTAACGATCAAAGATATTCAATTACTTTTTAAATTACCTTGAATGAGTTCCAGATATCCTCCCGAATCTGTATATCAATATCTGTGTAGTTAGGCCAGAAGTCAATGACATGACGCTGAATCTGTTTCGTCCAAAATGACGAAACTCCTGTACCCTCCAAGCTAAAAAAAAGCAAATTAAATAAATTAAAGAAATTAAGTAAATTTTAGACATAATTAAGAAAATTCATATACTTACTATTTTTCTTCAACTTTGCAGTCCAACTTCTGTCCATCGGGAAGTGGGGAGATGGGTCGGGCGGCTCCACGACCACGCTCGCTCCCGTGGTCGTCATCTTCCTCGTCATCGCCCTCGGTGTGGCTGGAGCTAGCGCCTGGGACGGAATGCGCGTAGCAAGATGGGGGAGCAGGCAATAAAGGGAACAACATCGGGTTGAAAACCAGCTCTTCCTGCTCTACATCTTCGTCCTGCAGTCGCCTATTCGTCGTGTTAGAGCTACCGCCACGAACCATCTGCAACAAAATATAAAGTATTTAATTAGTTTAGACTAACGACAAAACAGTTATATACTCGAAGATTATAACCTAATAATCATCTATTGCAATTAATATGAAATTACTAATTTATCCCTCAAACAATTATACACTCGAAGATTATACGAACGACACTAGGGGCAAACCAGTCATTTCACATACAAACATACATCAACAGTAAGATGAAATCAACACAGAAATCAACATGAAATTACTAAATTATCCCTCAAACAATTATACACTCGAAGATTATACGAACGATACTAGGGGCAAACCAGTCATTTCACATACAAACATACATCAACAGTAAGATGAAATCAACACAGAAATCAACATGAAATTACTAAATTATCCCTCAAACAATTATACACTCGAAGATTATACGAACGATACTAGGGGCAAACCAGTCATTTCACATACAAACATACATCAACAGTAAGATGAAATCAACACAGAAATCAACATGAAATTACTAAATTATCCCTCAAACAATTATACACTCGAAGATTATACGAACGATACTAGGGGCAAACCAGTCATTTCACATACAAACATACATCAACAGTAAGATGAAATCAACACAGAAATCAACATGAAATTACTAAATTATCCCTCAAACAATTATACACTCGAAGATTATACGAACGATACTAGGGGCAAAACAGTCCTTTCACATATAAACATACATCAACAGTATGATTTTCAACCATAACAAAATTATCTACTCGAAGATTATACTACGAGATTAGGGGCAAAATAGTCATTTCACTTCTACTCAATTTACCAAACAATCATTTTAATTAATTTTATTACACACAAAATATCATCAATTAAACATTCATTCTCCAATCACAAATTAAAAACATTTACGAAATTGATACAATAATTAAATAATTAAATAAGAGTTATATAAAAAAAAACTAACTTTTTCTCGGATTGATGTTGACGGAGGGGTGGTTGATGTTCGACGGAGGGTGGTAAGCTGCTTGAGTCAACCGAGGGCTGGTGGTGGCTGAGTTCGACGGTTCGGGAATAACGGGGTGGGGGATGAGGGCGGGTGGAGGATGGTGATGGATCGGAGGGTGGGTTTCGGAAACGGGGTGGGGGATGAGGGCGAAATGGTGGGGGGGCTGCTGGGGACGAAATGGTGGGGGGGAGGTGGGGGCTGCTGGGGACGAAACGGCGGGGTGGGGGATGAAGGTGGGGGGTAGTTCGCGGGGTATTAGTTGCAGGGGGGGGTAGTTGTTTAATTAATTAGAAACGAAAGGTTGCTGAAGAAGTTAAGTGAAGTAATTAATTCCGGAAGGGGCTTCGGAATTGCTTCGGAAGTGTAATAAATGAAATTCCGAAGCAAATCCGAAGCCATCTTTTTAATATAATATCTTTACGAATTTCTCTTTTCCTTTATTACTAAATGAAAAATCTAATACATTAAACATTAAAAATAAAATTTTGAAAACGATAACATGAATGACTTTATTAAACAATAATAATAATACATCTAGATGCAGTTACATCCTTGAGCTTCAGCTTGAGGGTCCGTAAAACCAAATTCAACATGAACGTAACCCCATCGATGCATTGTCGTAGTTATCTCGAAATTCATTAATGATCCTATCTTTACACCATTTGCAAAAATGTATCTATCCCATCCATCCGTGAAGGCAAATTGATGTCGAGGCCTCTTTTCAATCTTCACTTGACTATGGACGGTGGAGTTTTTCAGATGAAAAAATGCAGTCAATTCCTTCTTACAGTTGCGAGGAAAATAGCGATTAACAAATTCAGAGTCAAGCGGCTGCTCAAAAAATAAAACTTAGTTAATTATATAACTATGTAAAAATTAATTAATAAATTTTTCATGAATATAACTTACCATTTCATATTCGTGTTCGTCGAGATAAATTGCTTGAAATCGTCCAATTTTATGTGCATTGACGACCGACATTATAAATATTATATTGAAGAGATTGAAGTTATGGCTCATTGATCTTCGAAGGCTCTGATATATAAAGGGAAACAATGCTTCGGAATTGCTTCGGACAATACCGTTGCCGAAGCCAATCCGAAGCCTTTTCCAACGGTAACAATTTTGCCTAATATGACCGTTTAATATTTCCGTTGGTGAAGCTAATCCGAAGCCATTCTGAAGCATCCTGATTTTTTACAACTCTATAAATAGGGGATGAGTTTGCCAATTAGTTCCTCACAACAAATTCATAAACACAATCTTTGATCAAATAAATTCAATTCGTAATGACGGTGTTCACGGTTGATACAATTGGTTCTCGAGAATTCTTTATTTTCTACATGGAAGGCATGGAAGAATCCGCGGTACTTTTATTATTTGAAAATAGTTCATAATTTTTTACCTATTATGATGTTAATAAATAATTACTAATGTAATGGTTTGTATCATCGTATGTAGAGAATTCCAAAAGCATTTGACCAACAGTGTACTTGCCAATTGGTCGGGGATCGGTGTCGGTTAAAGGTGAAAGGAGATAATCAATGGTTCACTATGTATATAAGCGAAATCGTTGGGAGCAATGATCGAATCAAGTTCTGCAATGGTTGGTCGATTTTCTGTGATGCCCACGACGTGGGACCGGGGACACTCATGATATTCGAGTTTGACCTCGTTCGTAGCGCACACCATCGTCCGGCCTTTTGGGTCAAATTATATGGAACAAGTGGATGTTTGCGACGAGCCACAATTACTAGTGAATAGATTTGTTCATTGTTTTGTAAAAGTAGTTAATTAAATTGGACTATTCTCGATCACGTTTTCATGTTGTGATCGAAAATCGGATTATGTTTTAATTTCTAGTTATTATGAATGATTATGTCCTATTATTAAAAGACTTGATACTTATTTATTATTGTTTATTAATTTAATAAGGTTGATAATATTTAATAAGTTAGCAATTAAAAAGAAATGAAGTTCTCTGACCGAGGGTGGCTTCGGAATAGCTTCGGATTCAAAATATCCGAAGCCCATCCGACGCCCATAACAACGGTCCACAACTGTATCCATTGCGCATCCAATCCGAAGCCAAATTAATAACGGTAAAAAACGTAAATATAGCCATTTCTGAAGCCATTCCGAATCCAAACTAGTTTTTTACACTCTATAAATAGGGTATGAAATTGAAGAGCAATTCTTCACAACAAAATCATAATTCTAACCTACAATCTATTCAAGTGTATTCATAATGCCGATCTTCAACGCCGATACGATTGGTTGTCGTGAATTCTACAAGATCATCATGCCCGGCATGGAAGAAATCTTGGTAAGTTATTATATTGTTAAACTTAGTTCGTAATCTATACAAATTTAGAATTTGATTTCTAATAATCTAATGGTTTTTGTGATCATAATAGGAAATTCCAAAGGTATTTCGTCGCCGGTGTAACTGTGAATTGGTCGGGCATTGTCAATTAAAACGCAAAGGAGACGATCGATGGTACCATATGAAAATAAAAGAATACAATGGGAGAGGTGGCAAAGTAATCAAGTTATGCGAAGGTTGGGCGGATTTCGCAAGTGCCCACAACTTGGAGTTGGCCGATGTTGTTACGTTCGAGCTTGACCTCGTTCGTAGCGACAATCATTTCACGCTCTTCAATGTCAAAATATATGGAAAGAATGCGATAATAAAACCCTACGTTAATAGTTCATCATCTAATTAGATTTCTTATTTATCGTGTAATAGTAGTTAGATTAAACTATAATATATTTTCGATCACGTTTTCATGTAGTGATCGAAATCGGATTATGTATAATTTTCTAATTATTATTATGAATGATTATGTTTTATTCAAGAATTAATACTATTTAATTATTGTTTTTATAAATATTTATGTATCTTAAATATTTATAAATATTGAAGACTAATAATAAGTAATTACAAAAGTGGGGAGCTTGTATTCTGGAAATATGGCTTCGGAGTGGATTCAGAAGGCAAATTTTCGTATCCGAAGCCAATCCGAAGTACAAAATAATCCGAAGCCAAATTGAAGTAATTTCGTATCCAATATCAGAGGCAGTCAACATATTCAAGTTGACCTGCCTCCTGAATCTAGTCCGAAGCCATTCCGACGCACATTCTTTGGCTTCGGAATTTACCCCCGAATCCAATAGCGTGTTTTCTAGTAGTGTTATCAATTAACCTAGAGGCTAGATCATAATAACTAACTACCAAAACCTTAAAATACTTTATTGAAAAGGGAAGATGAACAATTGAACATCATCACTTATTTGACGTATTACCCATGATGGTCATGGTCGTGATAACTTTCGCGATTTGAGTATAACATCTACGTACATATAACATGTTGGTAACATTATGGACGGACATAGAGTGTGTATCGAGTATTCAAATAGATACCTACATAAAAATAATAGTTCAAATACTTAGTTTTAATATAACTAATTTTTTTTTTGTTGCTTTATTCACATATACTTTCTTGAGTACTTAATATTCACCTTTACTTTTTATATTGAAACAATAGAATGAATATTTTCAATTAAAATCTTGGGTCTCCTCACATGTAATATGATCAAAATGTTAAGATAATAGTTGAAACGGTTCCAGATAACGGATGAAAGTTATAATTTAGTCCTCGGAAATGTACATTCCTTCCAAATGGTTCCTACAATTGGTCGAAATGTATGTACTTTTAGTCTTTTCTGTACGAATACGCTAAATTTTAATGAAAAGAGGGTCAAAATAAAATTTTCAATACTTAGAAATTTATCAAAAATGTGCATTTTAATCTCTAATATTGGACAAAAGGTGTACAATTTATGCAAATATTAGGAACCATTGACATGAATGATGAATCATACATTTATAGAGACTAAAATACAACTTGCACATATTATTTTGGACAATTTTAACAATTGTAATTTCTCTCAAAATATTTAACAATATATATTACTTATCTAGGTAGATTATTTCTTGATGCAAACGAGTTTCAATTATAAAGTTGATATAATACTCAACCGAACAATTTTCTCTCAATAAATTTCTAAAAGATAGGTGTTTATCATTAATTTAAACTTGTGATATTTGAAATATCATAATTAATTCTTTTGTAATTGATGTCCCTCCTCAAAGTATCTAGTTGCTCTATAAATATATATAATATCCACTATACATAAAAGTTTCTCAACTCTCTATATAAATATACTCATCAAGCAGGCAAGTAATAAGGTTACAATGCAAGTTGTTGGAAATGAATTTTGATTTAAATTATTTAACGTGCGTCATTTGATGTTCATCGTGGACAACATAATTATTTGATCTCTTCAGCTTTTTAGTTATGTTTTTTTATCTCTTTATTTATTTTTGCCAGTGGAGACATACAGCTAAAAGATATTCTAAATATGAATGTTTATGAATGATTAATTTTGTTGAAGCATGAGTCGTTGAACTGGCAGTACCCTCTCTCCACGTTGGCTCATGTCCTTTTTTCAAAATAATGACCTTTTAATTTATTTTTTTTCCGTTTGAAGTTTTTTCAATGCGTTCACCTAATAATTTCACGTCTTCAATATAATTCGATTGATAAAAATAATTAGGTGTTATGATGAAAAGCCTTGCCTCTCTAATTTTTTCTACAATATGAATTCGAATTTTACAAGAAACAGAATCTTATATTGAGATGATAAATAAAAAAATTTAAATTCTTACTCACGCTTTATCTTTTCGATATCTTAATGAACAACGAAATTTTAAGGTAAAGGATTTCCCTTTTTACCAAATCACTTTCACAAAATCAGAAATGTTGGTATTATTGTCATTATGCACCTCTGAACAGCTATCCTCCCACTTATATTTTTCTTCCAACAACAAAAAAGAACAGAGCATTAAATTCATAATTTTTTTTTTTTTTTGGTCATAAGGCTCCTCCTAATTTTAGAAAAAGAAGAAGTCGTTTATTTTAAAAACCCCTTTTCAGTTTTTAAAATTTGGATGTGTATGATATTAAGTCCTCTGGTGATTGCTATATAAAAAATATTAGTTCCGACTATACATATATTCAACTAATAATAAATTGTGTATCCGAAATGGAGTTTTATTTTTACGATAAAGTATTTTGTGATGAAGATTCACATTTATTATTTCACGAATGCGTTCCAGGTACACTTCGAGGTGACTACTCAATAGAAAAGTATTTGTAGAAAGAGTTAGACTCTTAACCTTATAATCACAAAATTAACAACCAGTTTAATTAATTTTTTCGTTTTCCAACTTTTGAAGATCCGGCAAGAGAGAAAGAAAAGGAAAGAGGTTTGGAGTTAGTTTTTGTGTTTGGGTGTGAAACATGGTTTGGGGTGAGGTTTTTATTCTTTTTTATATTTATAATATAACAAATAGCAATTACAAACTATAGTTTCGGAATAGTGTTCTCGAGACAATAGCACTAGGTACATCAGTGGAATAATATACTAAGTCCGATCTCGCAAAAGTTCCCGAAGGAAGTATAAAATGAGATCGAAATGGTGGACATTTAGTAATAAGAGACTGTAACATAATACTATCCGTAGGTAGTAGAATTAGTGTGTTCTTCCGCAAAAGATACTTGTCCCAAAACTGCTGCCATGCTTGAGTTTTCTGGATCCAATGCAAGCAGCTAGACAGGACCTGTGACGTAGAAATGTCAAAAATAATAAACAGAGAGTAAGGCAATATAACTAGTTTGTAATTTTTTTTTAAAGAACTATTTGTGTAATTTATATTTTAATAAAAAAAAATTTTAAAAAAAATCTTAACGAAACTGTAGCCGATCCGTGCTCTAAGCCCCTTGGCCCTTGGTAATAAGGTAAACCCAATAGTCCGACTCTCAATCATTGTATTTTGGGGTGGCAAACGGACCGGGCCCCCTCAGACCGTCCGAGGCCCCGACCCATCAGCCCCTCTCGAGTTCGGCCTCGGCCCACTAGGCCCGCGAACGGCCCCTGGTCCGTTTAGTAATGAGACGGACATGGGCCAATGGTTAGAGATCCAGGCCCAGACCCGGTTCGAGTCCACCACAAATTCGGTGGGCATTCGTCCCGGGCCCGGTTCGAGGCCCCCTAGGCCCCTTAACAACGTCCCCACGTTACATTCCAGCGTGGGGACGTTGGTATGTTGAACGTGGCTACGTTAATTATATAACGTTTGCATGTTGATCTAAATATAGTCGTTACAAGTGCAACGTGACCACGTTAGTGACCAACGTGGGCACGTTGTCCCTTATATCACCTTCACAAATTCCATTCTTTTGACCTATAAATATGATACCCAAACACTTTTAATTCATCAATAAGTGGGACAAATTACATCAAATGGATCGAGAAGAAATTCCAAGTGTAGTACCATTGAAGAGGTTCTACAAGGTTATTCTCGATCCCACTTGTGAACGTCTTGAACTATCTAAGAAGTATGTTAGAGGATGTCGGTTTTTTTTCAAGGCGAGTGTAAGTTTTTTATTGATGATCAAATATTCGTTGTGAAGTTCGAAAATGGAAGGGGAGATAATGGAAAACTAGGACGTGTCTTCTTTAAGGATGGATGGCGCAAATTTGCAACTTATTTCAACTTAGCACGAGGGGAATTGTTAACGTTCAAGTTTCATAATGAAAAAACCGAGCGACATGGATGTATCGTTTATGTTGTTCGCATATATGGTCTTAGTGCTTGCGAGAAACGACCAATTGCACCTTGAAGTCTTTAATTAGCTATGTAAACTCCTTTTTCATATGAGTATAAACTGTGATTTTTAATAATATCGTAATAAATATTGATGCCTCATATTATAACAAATAAAAATAACCAATAAATTGTTCAATTTATCGAAAGTTCGATAACATGACATAATAAAACGTGCCCACGTTAGTTTTAACATGGGCACGTTTTTCTCTAAAGTTGGCAAAAAGAATGAAGGCATCAACGTGCCCACGTTAATTATATAACGTCCCCACGTTAATTATATAACGCCCCACGTTAGGCCCACGATCCAGGGGCCTCGAAGCGAATAGGGGCCCAGCTTTCCCTTAACTGATGGGCCCGGTTCGTTAAGAACTCTGGGCCAATTGAAATGGTACGTGAACTGGACCGGTTCGATCTTACAGGGCCGGGGCCGTCCGGCCCGGTTCGTTTGACACCTACTTGTATTGTATATTTGTATTGGACCTTGGACGATTATCTCGACACACACATTAAGATGGTCGCTCACTGGACTCTGGCTACTGGTAATTTATAGAATGGGCTTGGGTAGTTCCCTACTTCCCTTTATCCTAGATTCCTAGTCGTCTGCATATTAGCCCAAACATATTTTCCACTCAACAGAAGACTCCACATATATTTTGATTAATAGACTTGTTACTTGTTAGCTTGTTGTTTTATTTGAACCTTTATAGTGTTGCGATGAATGAATAAAGTGATCTCATTTTAATGCAGCCTACGTGATAGGACAATTTTTTTTTATTAAAATCTGTTGATTTAAAGAATATCAAAAGATGATAGATGTTGAGGAAATCTCGACTTTTTATAAAATATCAATAACTGATAGTGAATACCTAACTTGGTGGAAAAGAAAGCCTAAAACAGAACAGACTGAAACTATTAAAAATTGTAGAAGTGTCCCAAAACCTAAAAAAGTTCGATTTTGACCCTCCAAACGATCTTCGATCGGCAAAATACGTCGTACGTCATGACAAAGCGATGAGTTTGACTTGGAACACCGTTTATGCATGGAAAAATACTAGCCGTTTGTTAAAATTAGACACTCGCACCTTCCCTTCGGGTGAGCCAACTTCTGCATCAAATCTTCCTCGACTTACATTGCATACATTATTCCACGAATCGATATAGTACTTCCCAAACACAAAACTAACACAATCTAAATTCTAACTCATTTAAGTTGTACTCGCTTAAACACAAGGCCGTAATAGATATTAGTCCATCTAAAATTACATCTAAAATTAAATCCATCTTCAAGTTAGTTAAATAGTCTAATCAAAAAGATATTTGCTAGTGACCAGAAAGTCCTAAATTTCGATCATATACTCCTTCAATTTGGTACAAGCCTATTTGGTATACTAAAGGGTCCTTTTGTTTCATGTAACACAAAAGTCCTTGAAAATACAAACAAACACATCATGTTCATGCCCGAGACTTGAACCAATTGGTAAATTGTTCTCCAAATCTCACTTTTGTTGCCCTTATCGATCATCTACTTACTCCATATCTTCATATTCAAAGTTCGTTCGTTTTGGGCATCAAAATTCATAATGCATACATAATTATCCCCCATTTGTTTACAAATTAAATAAAGGGCTACAAATAAAAAAATCCAAGTAATGATCAAAATGTCCAGACATATAACCTAATAGGTAAGTAGCAAGATAATTGGGATGAAGACATTCCAACATCGTAGGTCCAAACGCATATGGCAACAATATCTTGTTAAAATATTGCGAAATATTGCTTCTGGGTAAGTGGGATCATATCTCATTTTTCCATTCTCTCTTGCACAATTATTATTGTGGCTCATCTCTCGATTTATTATCTGTCTAGTTAAAAGAGACGTATGCCACTTGTGATTGAAATTAAATTTCAAAAAAGTAGACATCAAGTCCTTTCCCATTGATTAGCTATATAAACAACATACTTATAAGACCCAACTAATAAATAAACCAATCATTTAAGGGGTAGTTGCTATGGTGAGAACTTATCTATCTTCCACTCATATTCTTGAAGATGGACCTTATTAGCTTATTACTTTTCTTCCACATTAGTTGGATGATGTGCACTTCACAAGGTTTCATTGTATATATGTCTCCATCTTGGCTCCAATAGACCAAAACATTCAACATGCTAAGAGAAAATTGTCATTTCCTATCTTAGCTTTTGACAATATGTCACATGGAATACATACTAATTATTGTTTCTATTATAGGATAATGGGACTCATTAAACTAGTTGATGTTTAGTCACTCAAATTGCATTATTAATTAATTTTTTTTCTTCCCTCATTAAAATCCCCCACATGCAATTGTGAGTCCCTTGGGAGTTAAGTGGGCCTTTTGATGGCTTTATCATTTGATAGATATGATATGAAATCTTGAAAGAGATGTACCATTTTCTTATCTTGTTGTGAAAACAATTCATGTTCCATAGACTTGTAGGAATCACTATCGCAGTTATGATTTGAGAGTGACTTCAATATAGGGGAACGTTTATAGTAGTATTGATCAGTATATAGAAATTGCTTTTTAAATTAGGTTTACTTTCGTGATTATGTGGCATTTATTATTAATTAGTTTTAATTTTCTACTATCGATCCATATAAATTATAATGGTTCTTGCTTGGATTATACGTGCTACAATATGTTGCACATCTTTAACATATTAATCGTCGATATATATGTCATATGAAAAAGATTTGGACCATAGAATTATAATATGATCGATTTGTAATTAGATCCTAAAAAAAGCAATGTTTCAAAGTTAGTATAGTATACAATATATGTACTCGATGTTGTAATTTGATTTCAAATGGATAAGACTATATATACTATTAATATAATATAATATATATATATATATATATATATATATATATATATATATATATATATATATATATATATATGTTAAGAAATATGGGGTTTAATGTTCCGCTAGACTAGTTTTCAAATGCATCTGACAAAAGAAGATGCATTGATTAGTTGCATGTGATTAGATTAAACTTCGGATCAAATGAAATTAATAAGCCATTTGGCAATTTTGAAATGATCATCCGCTTATATTACTCATCGAATATGTATTAAGTAAAAAACATTGTATATATAAATATAGTAACATTCAAAATAATAAATCATGTTAATATCGAGTGTGCACTAAGTAAAAAAACATCGTTTATATAGCCATTTGGTAATTTTGAAATGACGATCCACATATATTATTTATCAGGTGTGCATTAAGTAAAGGTCACGCTAGGCATAACAACATACATAATACTAAATCACATCAACATAAAATCGAGCTAATAATCTACATCCACAAGATTATCTACTCCATCATCTTACCGAAGACATAAATAATATTCAAAGTTAGATAGTGAAAAGATTGGGTACATCAATACTTCCATGCATGAGGTTCATCAAAGGAGTTTGGACATAATATCTTATAAATTAAGGGTCACGATGCAATTATTTATATAATTAAGGGTCACGCTACAATTATCTATATTTTGTAGGTCAATTTACAAATCACATATATATTTACTACTTTTATTTTGGATTGATAAATATGTGGTATTGTACCATTGTTATAGTATAATCTGGCTATAAGTTATGTTGATATTGTTTCTTCTACCAATGATGAAGTTTCAAGTAGTGGGTACAGTACCCACGTGAAACCTTTAAATGGATACCTGATGCATTGAATTATTGATGCACCGAAACCGGACTCGATTAGATATATGTGTAGGGAGATTATGAATTTGATCACCCAAATAAATACGATAAAAACAAAAAAGAAGTGGTATACAGTTGGACAAATGAACACACATTTTAGCAAATGATGAACTTATTATGTTCATATACATGCAAAAGGAATCATTCGATCGATGATGACAACTGAGAGAATCTTTTTTCCTTTTTCGTTTTGGCTATTAATTAAGGTAACAGATGAAAACGCGTTGAAACAAATTTTCGATGATTCTAATAAATATACTATCACTATAATATATAATATACACATATATATATCTATGTTTATTTATTTATTTACATAGTCGACTCATATGTATGTAAATGTTTTTGTCTATTTCGTTCTTGCCAACACAATATATGACTGACTACACATTGCACATTACATTATTAGAATAATACAAACAATTATTGAAACCGAGGTTGGGAAAAAGATAAAATTGATTAATGAAATGTAATTTAATTAACCTTTAACTAGATCCAATTATTGGAAAAATGCAAGTTGGGGAATGGAACAAAGATAACAAGATATGTGTTGGTGTTCAAACTTGTAAAAGTGTTGACCTTTGAATCGCTCATGAAAGTTTGACACCTGAAAACATTATTACATGTAGGTCGGCTACAATATTTCCACTTTTTTTTATTAATTTTTAAACAAGTATTGAACCTTCTTTACGGTTAAGATGTACTCCCTCCATCCCTAAATAATAGTCCCATTTACTTTTTCACGGTCTCCGAGACACAATTTAAAACGTAAATATTTTTAATTTTATATGTCTAAAAATTATAAGAACTTGATATTTCAAAAATATGTATCGAGACGAATCTAACAAGATCTCATATGACTATTTTATCTATTATCGATTAATAATAAATTACGGTCAAAACTTTCGAAGTTTGACCTAAAAAGTGAAAACGGGTCTATTAAATAGGGATGGAGGGAGTACATTCCACATCGTAAGTTGATGTCTTTTCGGGTTAATATATATAAGATCTTGACCAATTGGCAATAAAGGGAATAGCCCAATATTTTATATATTAACCCGGGAGGACACCGATATCCGATGTGGGTGTGCACCTTAACATTTACAGGTCGACATTAATGATACAATATAAACTAGAATCAATACTTATTTTTTTTTTGATAATTCACACAATATATTAACTGAAAATAGTGTTCTGAGAGACAAAGTACGTAAACATAAAGTACCATACAAAAGAGTTAGATCTGCTATCTATGTAACAAAGTCAGATCTAACATTTAGGAGACTATTCTGGAGCATATCAAAAGGTACCACGGGTGATGTTCTAATGTAAATGCTTGCTGCATGCGGCAGATGGGTGTCCAGAAAACTTCTCCAGTCCGAAGTAATAAAGACCTGTTGCATAGATCTAACTAGAATCTGTGATAAAAAGACATCAAAAACAAGATATATAGTATTTGAAAGAGAACTATATCGGGATTTGGTGGCAAGAAGTATTGCAAGTATGATTGATTGAAGTATGTAGAGAGGGTATTGGATTGCTTCATGGGTGTGGGTATGAGAGATATTTATGGTAGTTGTGAATGTTAAGTGAGTGTTTAGTAATGTTCCTTGGATATGTATATGTAGTTGTGGCTTATATTTGATATGGAAAAAAATAGTGTGCGTATTGTCTTTGCTTTTGTGAGGTTGAAAATGAGAGATTTGTTGGAGGTTGTATGTGTTGTACTGTTTAGCAAGTATATTTGACTGATTAAGTAACTTGAGTTGTTTCCATTGGCGTAATGTAGTATTTCTTAATGCAATAAGCTGTGGGAGGTGAAAGGTTAGTTTTTGATAAAGTAGTTTGTTTCTATATAACCATATACTCCATAGGTTACATATAAGTATGTAGATAGGGTGGGTTACAGATTGGATAGCTTTAGGTTTGTATTTGAGGGAACAGTTTAAAATGTGGACAATATTGGTGTCGGGATTGTGGAAATTGAATAATTTATAAGATGACCAGAATGAGGTGAGTTTTGGGCATAAGCGAAAGAGGTGATCGATCATCTCTTGGTTATGTCCACACATGATACATTTAGTGTCTATATCTTTTTTAGTTTTGGCAGAAATGTTTGGATTTGTTGGGAGTCTGTTGTATAAAAGTTTCCAGATGAATAATTTGATCTTTTGGGGAAGTTTCATTTTCCAGAGATGTTTCCAATTGTGTTTGGGAATTAAATTATAATTTTTTGGTGATTTTAAGGGGGTTAAGGTAGTTTGTCTAAGGTATTTATATAATAGTTTTGTGGTTGGTTGTGTTGGCTTATTATGCAGTAACCATGTTAATTCATTAGATTGTGAAATGATGGGTTGTTGTAGTATATATTTAGTGATTATAGTTGGGAAAATTGTATTAAGGAGAGATATGTTCCAATGATTACTGCAAGTAGTGAGTTCGGAAACATACAATGGGGATTGGTTGAGAGGTTGATATTGGTTTAAAGATAATGTATGTGGTAATTGGATCCAATTGTCTTTCCAAATGTTAATTTTGTTTATAGATTGAGGTGTGAGATTTATGTGGGGTTTTATAATAGAGAAACTTGTGATGAGACTTTTCCATGTATAGGTAGTATGATATTGTTTCATTGTTGTGGGCAGTTTTGTTTGTGGAAAGTACTTAGGTTTTAGGATAGAGTAAGCAAGGGATTGAGGTTCGGTTATGATGTTCCAACAGGATTTGGCAAGTAAAGCTTTATTGAAGTGATGTAAGTCTTTAAGACCTAAACCTCCAGAATGTAAAGGTAACTTGAGGAAGTTCCAATTAACCCAATGTATTTTGGTGTTGCTGTTTTGGTTCCAGAGGAAATTGGAAAAAATCGTTTCTATTCTGGAGATAGTATGTATGGGAAAAGAGTAAACTGACATTGGGTAGATCAGGATGCTGGTGAGGATTGAGTTTATAAGTGTAATTTTTCCGGCTTGATTTAGAAATTTTGTACCCCAAGAGTTAATTTTTGAGTTAATTTTGGAGATATATGTTTCAAAGATTTGTGTTTTATTGGTTTGGATATCCAGAGGAATACCTAAATATTTTCCAAATTTATTGGATTCCAGAAAAGGAAGGGCTGATAGAGTTTTATCTTTTTGAGCTTGGCTTGTATGGGGGCTAAACACAATTAGAGATTTATCCATGTTAATTTGTTGACCCGAGAAATAACAATAGCTGTTAAGGGTAGAGGTGAAAGTGGAAACGGTTTTTTTATTAAGCTTGAGGAAAAAATAACTATCATCGGCAAAAAGAAGGTGTGTAATTTGAGGGCTATTTCTTGAAATTTTTATGCCTGAGATTTGTTGGTTTATTTGTGATTGTAAAAGGTCAGCAGAAAGGGCTTCAGTGCATAGGGAGAATAAGATTGGTGATAATGGATCTCCTTGACGGAGTCCACAAGATGGTGTGAAAGGGGTAGTTACGTTTCCATTTATGATTAGAGAATATTGTACTGTAGTTAAACAAGTAGTGATAATGCTGATCCAATTTAAAGGAAAATTTAATTTAGTTAAGGTTTGAAAAAGAAATGACCAAGAAATGCGGTCAAAGGCTTTGCTCATGTCGATTTTGATAGCTGCTAAGCCAAATTTTTTTGATTTCGAAATTCTTATATGGTTAGTTAATTCTTGAGCTAAGATAATATTTTCTCGTATAGAACGGCCATAAATAAAACCATTTTGATGCTTAGTTATAAGCGATGAAAGATAGGGTTTTAATCTGTTAACTAACATTTTTGTAGTTATTTTGTAAAGTACATTACATAAACTAATAGGCCTGAAGTCAGTAAGATGTTTAGGTTGAGGTTTTTTAGGGATTAAAGTAATAAATGTAGAGTTAATGTCTTTTAGGAAACGTCCATTATTAAGAAAATCAAGTGTGGTAGAAACTATCTCTGGTCCTAATAAATCCCAATTATCTTGATAAAAACCAGCATGTAAACCATCAGGGCCAGGGGACTTATGAGGGTGCATTTGAAAAAGAGCTATTTTAACTTCAAGTTCTGTGAAAGGGGCAGCTAAATTATATTTTTGGTCATCAGTGAGCTTAGTAGAGATATGTTTTATAGGGTTGGACAAGTGTTCAGAGTTTGGGGAAGGGGAAGGATTAAATAGGGTATGAAAGTAAGAAATGCAATGATGTTGAATATCATTTTCATCCGTAATTAAATTATTGTGAGAGTCTAATAATTCAAGAATATTATTACTTCTATTGCGATGATTAACGTAAGCGTGATAAAAATGAGTGTTAATGTCACCATTATTGAGCCAGTTTAATCTAGATCTTTGATGCCAGTAAAGTTGTTCACATAACAGCAAGTCGTTAAGTTGCTTTCTAAGATGAAGTTCTAGGGAGTTGTGAAGAACAATTTGAGGAGAGTTTTGATATTTAGATAAAAGAACTTGAATATTTTTAATTTGAGTGTGCAAATTGCCAAATCTGTTCGTGTTCCAAAGTTTGAGTTGGTTTTTGAAATTCTTTAATTTGTGCGTAAAATTAAAAGCTAGGGAACTATTAGGAATGTTTTGTTGAAGACATTGTTGTAAAATAAGGTGAAATTCTTTAAAATGTGATAAATATGATTCCAATTTAAAATAACTATTTCTTTTACGTTGGAAAGATTTTGTATATAAAAGGAGGGGCCCATGATCCGAGCCTTGGATAGGCAAAAGTTTAGTGTACGAGTTTGAGAAGGTGTCGGACCATTCAAAGTTACTAAAACTTCGGTCTAATTTCTCATAAATAGTTTTATTTTTTCGAAAACCAGACCATGAATAAGAATTACCAGTATGTTTTGTGTCATGTAGATTAAGAGTATGCAAGAAGTTTAAAAGATGAGTGCTGCCTTGGATAAAGTTTTTAGGACGTGGGAATTTTTCTATAGGATGTAAAACTTGATTGAAATCTCCTATGAGATTAAGAGGGTCGTTGATAAAAGGTAAAAGAGAAGTTTGAATTTGTTGCCAAGTTTGAAGACGAAATGGGACATGAGGATGACCATAAATACAACCTAAAAACCATGGATTGGGGGACTCAATACTAAGTTCTATAAGGATTAAGTGTTTATTAATAGTAATAATTTTATGGTTGATGTTAGAATTAATTCCCAACCAAGTGCCTCCACTCTTACCTATTGGGTCAGTTCCATATGAAGAAGGATAGTGTAAGTTAGAAAGTGTAGTGTCAACTAAGGATTTAGGGCAGATGGTTTCCATTAAAAAACATATGTCAGGCTTATACGAGTTAGTAAAAGAGGTTAGTAATTTGACTGTCGTGGGCTGTCTAATCCCTCGACAGTTCCAACTTAGGATATTAAGAAGGTAATTGGGGTTGTTGAGAGACAACCACCAAAACCTTTACAGCAGAGTATTGTTGAGGGTCTAACATATGAGTAGAGAAAGCATGCACATGGTGATTGCTAAGTAATGAGAAATTAGAGTAGGGGGTGTCGATGTTACCTGGTTTAGAAGGTGCGAGAAGTTCCTCCATAGTTGTGTCTTTGGTTGGCATCGATATACTGAACCTTCGTACCTTTGCTTTCTTGTGAGGCCTGATGTTCGATTGACTGCTAAGAGTAGGGTCATGATCTCGCTCCTTGCGTTTTCTGCCAGCCTGAGACTGAGTAGAGCATTCGCCTATTTCGCAGGAGTTATTGTTAGGACAACTTAATGGGACAGGGGGTATATTGTCTGAGATAGCTTCTCCATGTAGAATGGGTTCTTGCAAAGTGAAGGAGGGAGGTCGGTTTGTGAGTAGTAATTGCTCAATTTCGGTAAAGGTGTGGGTTGTTTGATTGTTGATAAAGGCTGAATTGGTATCTTGGCGCGGGAGTGAAAGAGCTATTTGCGGAACAGGGGTTATATGCTTAGCTAGTTGTTTCAAATCCTCCAATATTGAATCATCAATGGACCAAAGGAGTTTGTCTTGGACACAATTCAAGCTAGATGAAGTATTATCTTCAACAAGAGTTTCACTCGTATCATTTGTCATATCCAATCTATCATCCAAATCAACCGAGTCCATCTTATTCATATCTTCACTAATAATTTCAGAATTTTCATGTTGTGTAGTTAGACTATCATCAATACCCTTCCATGGAAGCTTAGTCTTGTTTATAGAACAAGAACTCAGAATTCTAGAATCGATCTTCAAAGTTTTTCCAGAATTTTTCATTTTATAAGTAATTAATCTAGCATTCTCAAATGGTGTCGCACGCAAAAGTGGGGTGGAAGGTGACTTAACTATGTTTACAGACACGTATTCACCACTCTTAGCAAAAACGATTTTTCGAGTTACCGTCGAGGACGAATTGTCAGATATAGGATGAAGACGATGCTTAGCTGATTCAGTTGTTCTCTGCCACACTTGGGCTTCTTGTGCTAT
Source organism: Echium plantagineum (assembly GCA_003412495.2). Lineage (NCBI taxonomy): Eukaryota > Viridiplantae > Streptophyta > Magnoliopsida > Boraginales > Boraginaceae > Echium > Echium plantagineum. The sequence continues at coordinate 29,637,903 of CM016563.1, read as the reverse complement.
TCCCGAAGCTCTTGAATTCTCGATTCCCTCCATTGATTTGGGAGGTTTGATTTTCTGCTTCTTGTGATCAATAACTAAGCACTTAGATTTCCTCATGTATTGGTCTAGATCCAATCCTTTTGCCCCAAATTGATGCTGAATAACTAGGAGTCCTTCACGGCGCTTCACAAGTAGTTTATGCTCCCTCATATTTATCCTCATCTTAATCAAATTGTTCTCTCGTCGACGCCGAGCCTCGTAAATATCAACTCTGATTTTGTATAACTGCTTTCTAATTGTTGTTCTTGAGGTTGGCCTTAAAGACCTTTGGAGCTCTTTAATGGCAAAGAGGTCGGATCGAATCTTCAAAGAAAGAGGAAATGAACGATGCCGTTCTAGGTTGAACAAGGAAGAAGGGTAGCAGTGTGCCGCCAGAGGTAAGGCGGCGGGGGACGATTTCAAGTCAAGGGTTTGCTGATGCGTGATTTGGGGATTTGGGGGTTTCTTGGTGCTGCTTGTTTCCAGAGAGAGTTTCTGCATTTTTTTTTTGAACGGAACAAATTCATAGAATCAATACTTATAGTATTACAGCAAAGTGTTATTTTAACATAAATTTAATTAAACCCATCACGATATTGTTAGTATCTATTTACCCTAATTACATTACCATTATAGTTATACACACGTCTCTAAGAGTCGATTTGGTTTACTTGCATAGTCGCATTGGCTATATTGTAAGTTATAAATCTTGAAAAGTATGTATGACAATCTGCTAATAAACAAATTAAGTGGTTTTAACCCAACAACTTTAATCATACTAGCTATGGTACATGATTAATGTTTTGTGTATATTAATATTTTATTTAATTAATCTTTATTTACCCAAAATATGATAAACATAGTAAATTATCAATGATTTAAAATTAAATTAACAATAATTTTAATTGATATATCTACATAATATAAATAAAAAATTAGATGTAATAATAATTGGTAGTATCTATAATAAAAGATATTTTAATTTTGAATTTTTATTTAGATAATCATCAACTAAAAATTTAAGTAGTAATTGATTTATTGTTGACAATTAGCTAACATCCACTTAGAAAGTTAGAAGTTTGACGCACTTAACTTATACGAGTACCAGCCAGCGGATTTACCGACTAAATACAATAATCTACTAAAATTAAGACATCGATTACCTATTAATATCACCCTTTTACGATTATATTAGGCTTAATTTTGTTTTGGACCCTGAACTATCACGTAAGTTTCAAATTGGACCCTAATACTATCTTAAGACTCATTTTGGAACCTATACTACGCTTTGTCTCATTTTGGACCTTAAAATGCCAAATAAAATTGGAATAGGGGCACATTTTAAAATAAATTTATATGTAGGGATCTTTTGTAATACTTTAATCACAAAACAACCCCTTCTTCTTCCTCACACCCCACCCCTACCCCTACGGCCTACCCCCACCCCCACCCCCTACCCCCCATCTCACCTTCCACCCCCTTACCCCCCCACCCCCTCACCCCCTCACCCACCCCTCCACCCCCGTAACCCCATTAGCTCCATATCTTCTTAATTCCGCAGCTTCGCAGATCTGCAACTCCATACCACCGCTCCGTAGCTTCGCAACTCATGTTCCATAGCTTCGCAGCTCCTCCGGACTATAATTGGGTGGGAATTATCCGATAACTCAGGTTCCCCTTAAGCTTGACAATCAAAATCGATCCTTTTGGCCATTAATTGCACATGTGATGAAGAATTTTTAGGCAACAAATTTTGTTGCACAAAGCTCTCTAATTACATCCCTAAAATTTATCATAACCTCGTATGTGGAGAAGAAGCTCTTTTGGGCGCTTACTTAACCCAAGATGCATCATTGTTGCTGCATTGTTTTGCAACTTTAGAACTTGAAAGTTTCAATGACAAGATAAGATTAAGTATTGTTTTTCAATATAAATTCTACTTGTTGATTGATGCTTAACTTATTTATGCATTGCAGATATGGAGCAGGTGACTAGTAAATTATAAATCACAGAGGTCATAGGGGGTGGGGGTGGGGGTGGGGGTGGGGGTAGGGGTAGGGGTAGGGGTGGGGGTGGGGGTAGGGGTGGGGTGTGAGGAAGAAGGAGGGGTTGTTTTGTAATTAAAGTATTATAAAAGATCCCCACATATAATTTTATTTTAAATTGTGCCCCTATTCCAATTTTGTTTGGCATTTTAAGGTCCAAAATGAGACAAAGCGTAGTATAGGGTCCAAATGTTGGAATATCCCGGGGTTGCAAGACACAATGAACTACGATAGTTCATATGTCTAGAAAACCCTAATTCGTTGATCGTTAGAACTTACACAATAGAACTAGCTCATAGAAGTATATGTTTAAAGATAGTGTGAATATGCTACAACTAACATAATCAAAGAGTGTGGCTACAAAGATATACCTTTGAAGCGTGAGCGGAAGCGATATGATCTTCAAGTGCTTATCCCCACACCTTGCTCCTTGCTTTCTTCTTGAAGAAATTTCTATCACCAAGGTGATATGGAACTACTATGAAATAGTCCACACCAATACCTTAGATAGCAATAAGACACACTTGGACTAGTGTGTGTTATTGAGGAGTGTGTAGTCTAACTACTATAGCAAACTATAGAACAATTTCTATACTCTAACACTTAGAGTTTTGCTAGAGGGTTTGAAGATGAAGTGTGTGTGTTTGTTTTTGTTCTCTAACAAGAGTTGTGTGATACTTAGCTTCATTCTCTACCCATTCTATATCATCTTATGATATAGAATGGATGATGAAACACATTATACACTAAACAAACACATTAACCATCCATATGGTTAATGTCTCTTGGTCCATGGAAGATTCTCTTACAAGAGTTCTTCCCAAGACTTACAAAGCCTTCCCAAGGCATAAAGTAGCCACCAAGATGTCAACCATTCATGATGATGAAATTAATTAATCTTAATTAATTAATTAAATCATATCTTATTTAATTAATTCATTAATTAATTAAATCATTTCAAATAAATGATAATATATATATCTCACATATATATATACATAAACCCCAAATGGTGTGTCCGGAACCGATTTCGGGCGCACCATCGGTTCGGTCGGGACACGATCTCGATCGAACCGAAATTCCTCAATATGGATCAAATCCCTTATTCACTTTCGGGTCACTAATCGAAAGTATCTTCGGTAATTGTTACGTGTGTGACCTCATAGCCCGAGTAACGAAGGCATCGGGATTCAACGTATAAGACCGTATACACGAATCCCGAAGATCATCGTGAGAGCCTAGTCTACCATTCGATGACCCCCGGCATTATCTCGGGTGAGACTACTGATAGTTCAGATAACTATCGGTTGTTGAACCGTATATATAGATGATATAGTTCACGGGCACTAATTGAGGAAATTGACACATCAATTTCCAACACTCCCACTTGCCCTTGGACTATTACCAATGTCTTGGATGTACACTTGCATCCTTGTCACATGATTCCCTTTGTCATCGGTTTTCGTCATAGGCTAAAGCAAGAAAGCGTGTCGCCAACTCCTATGACATAATTTCTCGGAACACGAGATAGTCTCACTCCCGTTCATAACGGGTGAATTCATAAGTAAGACTCACTCTCCGAGTGGCCAGAAAAACCTTCCCTGTATACCAGGGTGGACAAAGACCCTACCAATGCATCACCGATCATCTCACCACTACATTCACATAAGACCCAACGTACCCCATTACCACCAGTAACAGATGGGTCCGGAAGTAGTCAAAGCCTCATGCTCACGTAGCATGAGAATGATATGCATGTAGGTCTCAGAACCTCTATCATATGGCTCGTGTGAAATATAGGACACAAGATCTCTTCTATAATTTCACAACGGTCACTGTCCAGTACCATGTCAAGACTCTCTTGACAATGAACCCATGTAATGATTTGGACCATCCTTTTGACTTAAGAAACAAAGTCAAACAAATCATTACACACTAGTTTGGTTGTGTCCGTTCCCAAAATGCTGGGACACACCACTAGGGACAATGTAATCCCCACAGTTCTTGTCTTGAAAAAGGGGTTCCTTAGCCAATACACTTATTGGCTCCTCTTCAAGAACTCGTGATTACATGGGAATTAAAATATTTATCATACAACTATGATTAAATATTCAATTGTTTATTCAAGTGCTATAAAAGAATAGGCAATCAATAAACAAGAAGTAATACTTTTATTCAACAATAAGAGTTTTACAAAAGTATACTTCATACATATAAATCAAATAAACTGAAATAAAGCTCCCACTAAGACTAAGACCACTCGGACCTAAGTCTAAGTCCAATAGCTGAAGTATGGAACTCATGTTTGGTCTGAGGCAATGGTTTAGTCAAGGGATCAGCTGCGTTGTCGTCTGTATCTACTTTGGATACTTTGATGTCACCTCTCTGGAACATTTCACGGACGAGGTGATACTTCCTGAGGACATGCTTGGACTTATGATGAGCCCTGGGTTCCTTAGCCTGTGCTATGGCTCCAGTGTTATCACATAACAACTCAATTGGACCATCAGCGCTAGGAACTACCCCAAGCTCAGTCATAAACTTCTTAAGCCAACATGCCTCCTTGGCTGCTTCAGAAGCTGCAATGTACTCGGCCTCCATAGTAGAATCTGCAACTGTGTCCTGCTTGGAACTCTTCCAACAGATGGCTCCACCGTTCAGGCAGAATACAAACCCGGTTTGAGAACGAAAATCGTCTCGATCGGTTTGGAAACTGGCATCGGTGAAACCTTTCGCAATCAACTCCTCATCTCCGCCATATACCAGAAACATATCCTTAGTCCTTCTCAAGTACTTAAGGATAGATTTCACAGCGGTCCAATGGCTGTTGCCTGGATTCGCTTGATATCGGCTGGTCAGACTCAGAGCGTACGATACGTCTGGTCTAGTGCACAACATGGCATACATGATAGATCCTATGGCTGAAGCATACGGGACTCTACTCATGTTCTCCTTCTCGACGTCAGTGGTGGGGCACTGACTTTTGCCGAGAATAGTGCCAGTTGTCATAGGCAGTATTCCCTTTTTGGAATCGATCATATCGAATCGTCTCAGAACCTTATCAATATAAGTGTCCTGTCTCAGGCCAATCAACCTATTGGCTCGATCTCGATATATCTTGATTCCAAGGATATACTGCGCCTATCCTAAGTCCTTCATTGAGAAACACTTACACAACCATGTCTTGACTGACTCAAGGAGTGGTTTGTTGTTTCCAATAATCAGTATGTCATCTACATACAAGACTATAAATGCAATGTGGCTCCCACTTACCTTCTTGTATACACAAGCATCCTCCTCATTCTGAATGAAGCCAAATTCTTTAATTGCTTCATTGAATCGGAGGTTCCAACTGCGAGAAGCTTGCTTGAGTCCATAAATGGATCTCTGAAGCTTACATACCTTCTTAGGTCCTTTCGGACATGTAAAGCCTGGAGGTTGTGTCATGTACACATCCTCCTCAAGGTTTCCATTAAGGAAAGCGGTCTTTACATCCATTTGCCATATCTCATAGTCATAATATGCGGCAATGGCTAAGAGGATCCGAATAGACTTGAACATGACTACCGGTGAGTAGGTTTCATCATAGTCAATACCATGAATTTGTTTGAAACCCTTCGCCACTAGTCTAGCCTTGTAAATATGGACATTTCCATCTTTATCAAGCTTTTTCTTAAAGACCCACTTACACTCGATAGGTCTAGCACCTTCGGGTAAGTGAACCAATGTCCAGACATCATTCTGGTACATAGAGTCTATCTCGGATTTCATGGCTTCAAGCCATGACTCGCTATCTGGCCCTTTCATTGCGGCTCCAGAAGTATAAGGCTCGTCGTCTTCTATCAAGAAGGATTCCCCATACCATCTATCGGGAACATGACGAGTCCTACTGGATTTCCTAAGGGTCGGTACTTCTTCAGGAGTCTCATCTACCGTGGATCTAGGGTCCAAGATAGGATCCGCCATGAATGGAGGATCTACTTCCTGAAGTGAGCCTGCCGAGTTCGTTAACTCGACTTGCTCATTTGATGAGACACTTGGGTTCAATAACCCTTCTCTCTTATTCAATGAGTCTCTTGAGTTCGATAACTCAACTTGCTCATTAAACGTGTCGAATGAGTTCATTAACTCATTTGGCTCATCATCTTGAACTTTTTCAAGTTGTACCGTATTTCTGACATTTCCTGATAAGAACTCTTTCTCAAGGAAATGTGCTGTCCTAGCCACGAAAATCTTATTTTCTGGCTTAAGGTAGAAATAATACCCTTTGGTTTCCTTTGGATAACCAATGAAATGGCACAAGTCAGCCTTTGGGCCTAGCTTGTCTACGTTCAACTTCTTGACGTAGGCCAAGCAACCCCAAACCCTGAGAAAGCTAATCTTGGGACGTTTCCCAAATCACATCTCATATGGTACTTTCTCAGCTGACTTGGTTGGACAATTATTTAAGGTAAGTGCGGCAGTTTGCAACGCGTAACCCCAGAAGCTGACATGTAGGTCGGTTCGACTCATCATGGATCGCAAACTGTCTAACAGAGTGCGATTCCTCCTTTCGGACACACCATTATGCTGTGGTGTTCCGGCCGGTGTGAGTTGTGAAACAATTCCACAATCTCTAAGATGAGCGTCAAACTCGTGGCTCATATATTCGCCTCCTCGATCGGATCGAAGAGTCTTAATAGTCTTGCCGAGTTGATTCTCTACTTCATTTTGGAATTCTTTGAACTTTTCAAAGGCTTCACTCTTGTGCTTCATTAGATAGACATAGCCATAACGGCTAAAGTCATCCGTGAAGGTAATGAAGTAGGGAAAACCACCTCTTGCAGGAGTGTTCATTGGACCACATACATCGGTATGTATTATCCCCAATAAATCACTTGCCCTTTCACTCGTTCCAGTGAAAGGTGATTTGGTCATCTTGCCCAAAAGGCATGATTCGCATTGGTCATATGATTCAAAATCAAGTGACTCAATAATTCCACTTTCGTGGAGTTTCTTGATGCGATTTTCATTTATATGACCAAGTCTGCAATGCCATAGGTAGGTAGGATTCAAGTCGTTAGGCTTGTTCCTTTTAATATTTACGTTATATACCTCATGGTCCTCATCTAGTATGAAAAGACCATTTTGGTTTGAAGCTTTTGCATAAAGTAAACCATCACGATTAATAGAACATATATTCCTTTCCATAAGGATGGTAAAACCATCATTGTTCAAAACAGATATGGAAATAATATTTCTAGAAATAGTAGGAATACAATATACATTATTTAAAACTAAGACCATCCCGGATGGTAGTTTTAAATCTATCTTGCCCAAGGCAACTGCAGCAACCTTTGCTCCATTGCCTACCCGCAAGTCCACCTCTCCCTTCCGAAGGGCTCTACTGTCATGTAGTACCTGCATATTTCGACAAATATGAGAACCACATCCTGAGTCAAGTACTCAAGTAGAGTTATTGGAGGTGATGAAAGCTTCAATAACGAATATACCTGTCGGAAGAGTCCCACTCTTCTTATCTTCGAGGTACTTCTTACAGTTTCTCTTCCAGTGACCAGGTGTATTACAATAATGACACTGGTCAGTCCCCTTAGGACCTTTACCCGGAGTTTTGGAAGTCTGGGCCTTGACTGTTCCAGTCTTGGCCTTTCCCTTCCATTTCCCCTTGCCTTTCTTAAAGGCCTTCTTGTTCTGAATCATCAGAACAGAGGGAGTAGGGGTAGAGCTCTTCCCACCCTTCAATGCAGTATCAGCCGTGCTGATCATGTTATGCAACTCCGACAACGACTTATCGAAGTCATGCATGTTGAAGTTCATGACAAAGTTACCAAACTTGTCAGGAAGGGAACGGAGGATTATGTCAACAGCCAAATCCTTGGAAAACTGAGTTCCCAAAGACTCAAGTCTCTCGATGATCCCAATCATCTTGAGAACATGAGGACTGGCATGTTGACCATTGGATAGTTTGCAATCCATGAGGGCACAAACAGCTTCGTACCGCTCATTTCTTGCCCGCTTCTGGAACATCTGTTCCAGTCTGCAGTACATGTCATATGCTGCCACACTTTCGAACTGAATCTGAAGATTCGGTTCCATGTTGGCCAGCATGAGACATTGGACATCCAATGCATCGTCCACGTGTACATCATATGCACCACGTTCTAGCTCATCGGCATCCTCATGGGGTGGAGGAGGAAGTTCTTCCTTAAGAACATATTCGACTCTCTCGTGCTTGAGAACGATTCTCAAGTTACGAGACCAGTCGTTGAAGTTATTGCCATTGAGTTTACACTTCTCAAGTGTAGATCGGAGTGAGTTTGAAGTTGATTTCTTAGCAGTTGCCATCTAAAACATGCGAGTATGAAACGACGTTCAGTTTAATTTATATGTAAAACATACGATACAAGTAAAGCATGCTTGAAACAATAATACGAGTACCAACAACCCCTCGAAGTGTACAAGTATACCAAGACCCCACGGACTTGGGTATGAGCGGCACACGCAATCATCCTCATAGTCCAATCCATGGGTAAGTTCTACTAGACTATCATATATCAATCATCCAATGATTATATATGACTCTTGGCGTCTATCACTAGTCGTTTTAAGACACTATAGACTTCCTTTGCCAAACGGGCCGGTTCGATGGGCTAACCTGTAGCCACGTTTTAAGCAACCTTAGTTCACCATAAAGGGATGGATTACATTTGCCGGTTCGATGGGCTAACCTGTAGCGCATGTAATCCCATTGCCTCCTATTCCTATGAATCAAAGTGCCCATCTAGGGATGATCCACCCGAAACGTAGGAAAGTTTGACAACTTTGAACTTAGGTTTGGCAAACACTTAATTATTACGTGGAGGGGTTTAGATTAAACATGTAATCCACATTTCATGCATATCACATAAGGTATACATATACTTCAAGAAAATATATGTAAGCATGAAACATGGCATGAATAATAAACACTTTAAAGGGACGTGATATGGCCTAAAAGACATTAAATAAAACTAGTCTAACTAGTTCTAAACTAAGTCCTTGGTCTCCGTCTTCTTGGACATCGCCATGCTCCAAGTCCATCTCTTCATGTCTTGTTACATAATCAACTTTCGCATTAAATGGCACATGCGCCGCGAAAAAGAAATAACAATACAATAATTTAAAACGACACATGCGTCGTATTTCAATATCAAGGACAGTACGCAGACTGTATTTCGAATAAATACTAGGTCATATCAAATCCCCATTCCATTCAGACTACAGTTTATATATGTATAACACATTATACATAGAACACATAAACATGCTAGGAATGGAATAAAACACACAAGCAACACACAACTCACACACATACTCACATTCAAATAATGTGAATCATAGTCATATATGCATATCATAACCTTTAGTTGTCCAACAACTAACATAGCCAATTATCGGAAGTTTTACCATAAGTTCAACATTTTGAACTAATAACCCAATTACATTCAAAGAGACTTAGCATAAGTTTAAGGTTTGAAATTCATAATAACTCAAACCACAAACTTCCTTTCGATACTCAATTAAACAATTTAATTAGTACCGATAGGATAAAATCAACACTTTGACATACATGCTAATTTTAAATTATTTTAAACTTCTCAAAGAATGTTTTGGACTTATAAGATTATTTCCAAAACAATCTCTAAATCACCCATAACAAACCGAAAACGTCCATAATCATCAAATGACTTTGGACTTAATCGATTTGTTTTGTTTCGAAATCATCAAATGACTTTGGACGTGCATGAACGCGTCCAGGGGGGACGAACCAGGCTTCGGGCCAAGGCGTTCCGTATCCAGGGAAACCCGAGGGTGCGCGTTCCAGTGGAACCGTGTCTGTGGCTTGCCTGGACTCACGCGGAACTTAGGTTTTGTCGGGGAGGGTTTTCCGAATACGAAAATCGGCTACGGTTCATATATCGACATATATACTATATGGTACTACTTTAAACACTTCTAGATCATGTTAAACGTGTAATATAGCTCATGATACCATGTTGGAATATCCCGGGGTTGCAAGACACAATGAACTACGATAGTTCATATGTCTAGAAAACCCTAATTCGTTGATCGTTAGAACTTACACAATAGAACTAGCTCATAGAAGTATATGTTTAAAGATAGTGTGAATATGCTACAACTAACATAATCAAAGAGTGTGGCTACAAAGATATACCTTTGAAGCGTGAGCGGAAGCGATATGATCTTCAAGTGCTTATCCCCACACCTTGCTCCTTGCTTTCTTCTTGAAGAAATTTCTATCACCAAGGTGATATGGAACTACTATGAAATAGTCCACACCAATACCTTAGATAGCAATAAGACACACTTGGACTAGTGTGTGTTATTGAGGAGTGTGTAGTCTAACTACTATAGCAAACTATAGAACAATTTCTATACTCTAACACTTAGAGTTTTGCTAGAGGGTTTGAAGATGAAGTGTGTGTGTTTGTTTTTGTTCTCTAACAAGAGTTGTGTGATACTTAGCTTCATTCTCTACCCATTCTATATCATCTTATGATATAGAATGGATGATGAAACACATTATACACTAAACAAACACATTAACCATCCATATGGTTAATGTCTCTTGGTCCATGGAAGATTCTCTTACAAGAGTTCTTCCCAAGACTTACAAAGCCTTCCCAAGGCATAAAGTAGCCACCAAGATGTCAACCATTCATGATGATGAAATTAATTAATCTTAATTAATTAATTAAATCATATCTTATTTAATTAATTCATTAATTAATTAAATCATTTCAAATAAATGATAATATATATATCTCACATATATATATACATAAACCCCAAATGGTGTGTCCGGAACCGATTTCGGGCGCACCATCGGTTCGGTCGGGACACGATCTCGATCGAACCGAAATTCCTCAATATGGATCAAATCCCTTATTCACTTTCGGGTCACTACTCGAAAGTATCTTCGGTAATTGTTACGTGTGTGACCTCATAGCCCGAGTAACGAAGGCATCGGGATTCAACGTATAAGACCGTATACACGAATCCCGAAGATCATCGTGAGAGCCTAGTCTACCATTCGATGACCCCCGGCATTATCTCGGGTGAGACTACTGATAGTTCAGATAACTATCGGTTGTTGAACCGTATATATAGATGATATAGTTCACGGGCACTAATTGAGGAAATTGACACATCAATTTCCAACACCAAAATGAGTCTTAAGATAGTATTAGGGTCCAATTTGAAACTTATGTGATAGTTCAGGGTCCAAAATAAAAATAAGCCATTATATTATTATAGGGACTAACTAAATATTTTGCAAGATAACCTATCTATATATAATTAGGCAAGGAGATTTAGAAGTTTCTTTTTTAAGCCTCATATTCTTTTTAGTTATATGATTTTTTCTAAAAAAATAGTTTTTCTATTTTAAGTCCAATTATATAGTAGAAAATATCCACCTTCACTTTTCCTGAAAATAAATATGAAAAATACAACATAAAGATATTATACAAATATTTATTAATTAAATCACAAATCATATATTATAAATACGACAAATGAGTTACAAAATCATCTAAATTAATTTCATTCACGTACAAACAAGTTCTAAATGTTAATAAAATGAAATAAAAGGAAGAAAAAAGTACATAATTTCTTTTTAATTACCTAAATATATATGTGTACCACATAATAACAAAAATACATCTCAAAAAATATATTTAACAAGTTTTCTCATTAACATGATGAAAAAAATAAGATTAAATCATTTATATTAATATGAACTATAATATTTATTAATTTAAAAATTGAAAACTCAAATCGAGTAAAAATAATTCTTCATTTTTTTTTGATAATGATGATGACAATAAATAATGCAGTAAATAAGAAGGTTGTATGTGTTGTTGAAGGGGGAGGAGGGTGATGAGTGTCCTCCCCTCACCGACACAGTATCATTAGACCCCACGTCCCCACCCCAAACCACTTCTCCATATTTATCTCATCCTTTTTATTTATATAATATTAATTCCGAAACTCTCAAATTCTGTAGTTTACGATTCTGCATGTGACCTCTTTTTATCTCTATGTGTTCGATGTATCCTCTTGTGAGTTGTGACCATTTCCTTTTCTTTTATTCATATTCCATTTGTTTTTGTGATCTTATAAATCAATCATTAATATTTTTTTATTCCTTCATGAAATGGGACTAGCTACTTGCCTAACTTTCTACTATTATTAGATGCATAAAGGTTTACATAAATTAACTTGTTTTGAGGATCTCAAAGACAACATTGAGTTATAAATAGTTCATTTGGAAGAAGGGGATGGTGCCTTAAAGGACAAGAATGTGACAGGCAACCGGTTATTATTTTCGAATTAATGATATTTGGAGACTAATGAAATTTGGAATTGGTTAGAGCAGTCGAATTGGTCAAATTTCTCTGAGAAATCAAGGCAACCGGTTATTATTTTCATATTTATGATATTTGGAGACTAATGAAATTTGGAATTCGTTAGAGCAGTCGAATTGGTCAAATTTCTCTGGGAGATCAACTGTTATACCACCTGTTTTATAATATTGAGCTGAAGGAAACCTCTGGGTTGTTATGCACAAGTGTTAAAGCAGTTGACAGTTCCAATCCACAAGAGAAGTCGAAGATGATTACATCGAAGACAAGCAGCGTTATTATCTAAAGTGGATTACGAAACTATTGATCGATTATGGACGAGATTTAGTCTTGAAGAACAAGCAATAATCGAATTAGGTAACTTAGGTTACTTAAGGAGCAACCAATTGATCAAGGTGAAAAGATTGGGTGCATCAATACTTTCATGCATCAGGTGCATCAGGTACCCATTTAAAGGTTTCACGTGGGTACTGTACCCACTTGAAACTTCATCATTGGTACTTGTACCCAAATTATACTATAACAATGATACAATACCACATATTTATCAATCCAAAATAAATATGTGGTATTGTACCATTGTTATAGTACAATTTGGGTACAAGTACCAATGATGAAGTTTCAAGTGGGTACAGTACCCACGTAAAACCTTTAAATGGGTACCTGATGCACCTGATGCACCGAATTATTGATGCACCGAAACTGGACTCTTGATCAAGGAAGGAAACAAAATTGAGATCATCCACATTACCATAACTAGAATGCACAAAATGTTGAATGAGGACATTACCAAATTCTTCATACACACGCAAGAAATTGAAGACCTAACTATATAGAAGAGGGTCGACAATATTGAGAGCACGAGAGCATATAGCAAATTGTATTTTGTGAGCTAGGTCGTTGTATGTTTAAGAGTTTTGTATCTTGCTCCTAACTGAATGTGCAGTTGTTATATCACACTGATATAGCAACAATTAGTTTCATTCTCTACCTTCCACAAACACTTTGATTTAGTCAGGCATCAGGATAATGTTGTAGTTGTAGTATCGGGAGATACCGTTGTTAGGGACATTATAGAAGAGTCTAGGTTAGCCCCCAGAGTAGGTGCATTCACGGAACTGGGTTGCCAATCTTGGTGTTTTTACTGCTTTGCTTTTATTTTGTTTTGTTAGTCCAACTGATCTAACAGTTCGCTTGTCACCTTACGTGGTTCACTTTTTCAGAATCTATGATATTTGGATTGTCGGGTTGAATTTTATTTATATAAACGAGTGGACGACCTATTTAGGAGGTAATTGTCATTACATCGCTAATTATCAAAAAAAGGAGGTAACTGTCATAAGTCATAATGGTCTCAGTAAATAGATAATCGTTGCACTTTGATCTTCATAAGTGGCAGCGATGAACAAATGATCCCCTCAGATCTTAGTCAGCAGATAATCTTTGCACTTTGATACCTACAAGTGGTAACGCGATGCACGAATAATGATCATTGTAAATGTGTATCATGTACGCAAATGGTCTCTAGATTAATGCCTATGTTAAAGTTAACGATTGTATTTACTTTTGGATCATTTTATAGTTCTAATAAAAACTTGAGAAGTAATTATTTTAAGTTTTTCAAAATGAGCTCAAATAATCTCCATAAAAGTCTATCGTGCGGGCAAATAATCTCTAGAATAAAATTAGTTTTATTTTTCCGTTGCTATTTAACGAAAATATTAATTGAAGGATCATTTATATATTACCATTTTTAGAAACAAAAATACAATAATCATCCATTTATCAAGGTCTTTTCATAAATTATCTCACCATTTAGTGATATGAAACTTTATTTTGTTTTGTAGACAAGAAAGTATTTCTTCAAAATAATTATGATGATAACCAAAAACCTTTCGATCAATTGAATAAAGAAGGCGTGAACTGGTTTATAAATTCTATATAATGGCAGACGTAACTTTTTCAGAGGTTTTGTCTTCACTATTCATATATCATATATTGATACAAGGTTGCCGATAATATCATATATGGGCCCTCATGGTGGAGCCTCCATGCAAGAAGGATATAATATGATGCATGCAATTTCCACTCCTTTATTTACACTAAAATATAACAAACGTTGTTATATTTAATTATTAACTCATATTTTATCTCGAAATTTATATGAGTGTTTAGAAAATAGTACAAATTAAATTTGGGACTAAATGTATTAGGCACAATTTGTAGTTTTAGGTGTCCTTTTTATTATTTCACTTTTTTAGCATGATGTTAGTCATACACACACAAAAATCCCAAGAAAAAATGTCAATGTTTTGATAATGTTTCGATATATCTTAGGATATAATTCAACTGGTAATAAACAGCTATAATGCTAAATACCTGCTGCAACTTCATCTTTTTACGTAATATGTATGCATGTGTTCGACTTTCCTAAAGAGTAAATCTTGTGTTGAAGGATAACAATTTACCTCCTTTGTCAACTAATCAGTTAAAACACATTTCGCACTTTATCAATATAAAAGTTGTAAAGATGACGATTTTATACTTAGAAAATATTTCGGTATGATTTAATTAATTTGATTTGTCTTATGAGTGGTATGTATGTATGCCAATGGTCAACAAATGAGCAACATACCCGGCGGCAATTTGGGCAAAAATGTGATATTTGTAAATTTAATTGCACCACACATGACCCAAGTACTATAATCTACTGATACAAAATAAGATGTTACAAAAGTAATGTCTATGTCAACTTCAATATGAGATCCATTTGATTATGTATTTATGTTACTGTTTAGAACAACTAATTAATCATACTGCAATTAATATCATGTAGCAAGCTCTGCATTATATTAAACCAATGTTTAATCCAACGGGGATTTAACGAGAAATTTTGAAGAATATCTCTTTTTTATATATAAAAAAAAAATTTACCCCTTCCTTTATTCTTTGATTTAAGTATTTCGTTCGTCCAAAATGTATAATTTGCCTTCAATATAGAATTTTACTAAAAATATATTGCTTTTTCTAATTTTTTAAAATCCTTTTTTTTTCTTTTACCCCTCTCCCTCTTCTTCTTCTTCTTCTTCTTCCTCTTCTTAGTTTAAATTTTTTAAAACTCATCTCCCTTCTTTTTCCTTCTTCCTTATTTTGTTCACTTGTTATTTTCCATCTCGCTTCCCCCAAAAATTTCACGCCTTCAATTCCTCCAGAAGTAACAACGAATTGTCACTTCGGAAAAAAGTTGAATCGTGACCCAAAGGCACCTTGATACAACTATTTTGTTTATATGTGTTTACTAGTGTTTATAAACACTATATAAACAAATATAAATACTAGTAAATACATACAAAACGCATTTAATTTTTTTCCCTCATTACAATCAAATACATCTAGTTACATATAAACCCTTACAAACATACTTAAACACGGTGTCTTTGGGTCACGATGAAATCTTTCATGTGGTACATCGTGACCTAAGGGCACAATGGGGGGCACGATGAGGGGCACAATAATAACATTTTCTATGATTTTTCCAAGTTCTCATCGTGACCTCTATCGTACCTTTAGGTCACTATGAAAGATTTTTCGAAGTGAAAATTCGTTGTCATTTTTAGAGGAAATCAAGGTGTGCGATTTTGTGGAGGTGGGATCGAAAATAACAAGTGAACAAAAAAGGAAAGAGAAAATATAGATAGAAGAAGAGGGGCACGGAAAAAATTAAAAAATAAAACAAAATTAAAAATCAAGCGGTTGTATTTCTAGCAAAATTCTTCATTAGGCAAATTAGACATTTTGAGGGAGGGCACTCAAATCAGAGAATAAAACAAAGAGGATAAAATAAAATAAAAAATGAGAAGGGGATATTCTTCAAAATTTCTCCCAATATATTTTTAAAATTAAATGTAAAAACTGTTCAATTATACAAACTGTATAAAATGAAAAAGAAAAGAAAAAAGTAAATGATCTTTTAGAGATGGATAAAGTAATTTTTATTCATCACTAAAAAATATGCCGTCATGGAGTGGTAATACATTCGTATATTGATGCTAAGCTTCAGTACAGTAATGATTTCATGTCATGTGTTGTAAGAAATTTTCAAAATTATATTATTCACCCTCAACAAAATCCAACTAAAAAAAAGAAAAATCCAACTAAAATTCATTCCTTATATATATGTGTAATAATTTTGGATCTTTCACACTTCCCTCTCATGTAGAAGATAATAGCTACTGATTGGATCCATATTCATTCAAATACACAATTTCCAATTAACATATCTTTGTTTTCTTTTTATTCTTCAATCAAGAAACATGGGAAAAGTGTATAGTTGCTAAATGTGAATATGTAATGAACTAGTGGAAGCTAAGAACAAAGCTGAGTGAAGAGGTGACAAAAATTGGGTTGATAAAAATTAATCAAGAAAGTTTTCTGTAAAATTTTGGGAAGTGTTTGATTCTGTTAAGGTGAGGAATCACAAGAAACAACTAAAAAGCTTTGATTTTTGTGTTCTGTAGCTTGAAATACTTGTTGGGTTGTTTTTGTTATTGGTTTTAATGAGTTCTTGGTAGTTTGGACAAAAGTTGCCTTTTGTAGTAGCAGCTAAATGATGAATTTATCTATATATGGTTTAGGTGAATTCATTTCTAGTGTGTTTGAGGTTGAGCTGAACTTAATTCTGTTGCAGTTGAATGTAGTAATCTGTTATTTGCTAAATATATGAAGTATGGGGTAGTTTGTTTGATGATTTCATGGTAATTATTATATTGGTGACTCATATACGTGTCTACTCCATTTTCTGTCACGTGGGTTGTTAATAAAGTTCGAATCTTTGATGATTCTAAGATTTGTAATTCAAAAAGTTTCATTTGTGTGATTGTTAGATTTGAGGAGTATTTGTGCTTTAAGGTGTTGATCTTGATATGTTCTCCATCTTGTTTGCTTCAAGTTGTTTCTTTAAGCTGTAGAATTTGAGGTGATGATCTTGTTTAGTAATCTTGTTTGCTTCAAGTTGTTGGAGATTGTAGTAATTACAGTTGTTTTGTTGATGATGAGATTGATTTATGTTCCGTTTGAATGCTATCAGGTCTGAATTTGATAATGTCTAGGCCACTCCATCGAGGCTCTGGTGGGGGGCGGTTTTCAGGGAATGCTAATGATTTATGGGAGGATTCTCAAATGAAGGATAAAACGGAGAAGGAAGACTTTGATCGAACTCGTACAACTGTTGATCATGGTAATTTATCAGTCCGATCCCCATTTCGGGTTATATCTACTGATAGTCCATCTTATAAGAACGGTGTATATGAGAATGGTTTTGGATCCGATCCCTTAAGTCCTAGTAGTGCAAGAAGTCGATATAGATTCATCTTACTCATGCTGAAGTTGAGTTTAGTTGCGATTGTAATTCTTGCTGTTACTGGATCCTTATGGTGGACTCTGTCAATAACAAATTCATCAAGAGGCCAAATATTCCGTGGATACCGTCGGCTCCAAGAGCAGCTGGTATCAGATTTACAAGAAATCGGGAAGCTATCTACTGGGCCAGCAAAGATAAAAGAACTGGAGTATTGCTCCCCTGAACATGAAAATTTTATTCCATGCTACAATGTGACAGAGAATCTTGCTGTGGGATTTTCAAATGGAGAAGAGTTGGATCGACATTGCATTCATGGGGTGAGACATAATTGTCTGTTCCCTGCTCCTGTCCATTACAAGGTTCCTCTACGGTGGCCTACAGGGAAGGATCTTATCTGGCTCGGAAATGTTAAAATTACTGCACAGGAGGTACTCTCTTCTGGAAGCTTGACTAAGAGGTGTGTGCCACATGTAGTTTCCTGAGCATGTTATTCAAATATCAATCTCTGAGCATTTTTTAGATTCTTATACTCTACATGTGTCATTGTAGGATGATGGTAGAGGAAGAACAGATCTCTTTTCGGCCTGGGAATTTCATGTATGCTGGTGTTGAAGACTACTCACATCAGATTGCAGAAATGATTGGGTTAAGGAATGAATCTAACTTCATACAAGCTGGAGTAAGTTGATAATGCTTGCACTGTTTTATAAGCAACTAAAGAACAGATAAACGTTCCTTTGACATCAAGTAGAACACCATAAACGAGATTTTTTGCGCTGATTATGATGTTTAACCATTCATATGGAACTAGTTTCATGCGACTGTGTTCCTTCAAAATATCATGAATGTTTTTCTACATGATGACAATTTTACATGGGTTTGTAGATTTATTATATTGGGTGTAGATGCCTGTCTTCTCAAATATTTATGTAAACTAATATGACTATGTTAAGGTGAATATGGTTTTCCATTTAGATTACTTTTCAGAAAATGCATACCTGCTTGATACTGACTTGAGCATGCTTTACTTACGGTACTGATAGACTTGCACTTAACCAATTTTTCTGACTTTGTCGAGGTTATACTTGGGCATGATTCATATAATTGGCCCTTCTTTTTTGCCAAATGAAATTTATGCACCAATCCTTAGTTCTTTCAGGGAGTTGTATATTCAAATTCTCGACTTTCTAATGGATAATATTTTATCTTTCAGGTGCGAATTGTCCTGGACATAGGATGTGGCTATGGTAGTTTTGGAGCACATCTGTTCTCAAATAATTTATTGACTATGTGTATTGCAGACTACGAGGCCTCAGGAAGTCAAGTTCAGCTCACTACTGAAAGAGGCCTGCCTGCAATGATTGGTTCGTTTAATTCTATGCAACTGCCATATCCATCTCTATCCTTCGACATGGTACATTGCCGGAATAACATGGACTGGGATAAGAAAGGTACTCTTTACTCATTTCTCTAATATGGTAGTTTATTCTTGTGTTCACGTGTATGCCTGTATGGTATGCTTCCAGTCACGCTTATGGGACAATAATATTTCACACATTTCATCATATTGGTTGTTAGAATCACGGGGTCTAGTTCTCAAAAGGTTGTTATCTCTACTGTTATCGATTATTCTCAATATGTTAATGCTTTTGTATTTTGTGATCACTTTATTTTCCTTTTATCTGAAGGTCATTGCTATATGTGGGTTAGAATGGCATCGATCTTTTCACTTCTCAGTTAAAGAAACGATCGTTCATTTTATGTTGGGATGGAATATTATATTGTTATTTTCTTTGTTGATGTGGTGCAGATGGTAAGCTTTTGATTGAAGTTGATCGACTATTGAGGCCTGGTGGGTATTTTGTCTGGACTTCACCAATTACTCAACCCTCTCCTCGAGACAAAGAAAACCAGAAAAAGTGGTCTAGTGTGCAAAGTTTTACTAGTAGTCTTTGTTGGGAAATGTTGGCACAGCAAGAAGAAACAGTTGTGTGGAAGAAGACAAGTAAAAAGGATTGTTATGCGACTAGGTATGGTAACAGTTATGACTTATGCCACATTTTTCATTACTTGTTTCATATGCTAGTATCTATTGCTTCTAACTGGTCTAGGCTCAAACATGTTCACATTGTTCAATTTGCAGAAAGTCTGGTACTGGCCTTCCACTTTGCAGTAAAGGCCAAGATGTTGAATCTCCATATTATCGACCTCTCCAGGCTTGTATTGGAGGGACTCAAAGTCGTCGATGGATTCCTATCAAAGAAAGGAAAGCGTGGCCCTCTAGGGCTAATCTAAATGCAAAAGAGCTTGCAATTCATGGTAACACCCTGCATTCATTTTGTAGTGATACTTCAATGACCCAAGTCTCACTATTTGAAAATGGGAAATGTGCCCTTAAAAAATTTGACCGAGGAAGTAGTTATCACTGATGTAGCTGACATCCCATAACTTACGCTATTCTGCCTTGTCAGGTCTCCATGCAGAAGATCTCTCTGAGGACACCATAAACTGGAAGGCAGCCGTGAACAACTATTGGTCACTTCTATCTCCTCTTATATTCTCTGATCATCCAAAGAGACCTGGTGATGAAGATCCTTCCCCACCTTATAACATGTTGAGAAATGTGTTAGACATGAATGCTCACTTTGGAGGGTTCAATGCTGCACTATTAGAAGCTGGGAAATCTGTGTGGGTTATGAACGTGATCCCTGTAAATACTCCCAACCGCCTTCCATTAATCCTCGATAGGGGATTTACTGGTGTACTGCATGACTGGTAAACATTTTCTTACAAGAAACCGTTCACTGTGCTTGAACTTGATTATATATGTTATGTGGATGGCTTGTTACCTGGAAGTTGCACTATTTTCATGCTGTTTAGACCTTCCAAATACTTTCCTAATTGGTGTCCAGAGTTTTTCCTTTTAGGACTCGGTGTGTTATCTTAAGTTGACAAATTTGTAAAACATATGGAGTTTCAATTCTGGCAATATTCATGTTTGAAATTACATAAGAGTTCTGTGTGACGTGGAAACATTGTAAGTAGATTGGGAAGGGGGGAATATTGTTTTGGTGCTGTCACCGTATTAATGGTTGACTTTTTCCTTGACAAGATTTTTTTTAAAAAAAATTTGCAAGTAGGGTGTGTATTGTGTAACCAAATTTAAGCTATCTGAAGTACATGCTGCAAAACTTTAATATATCGATCACAATGTGTGCACCAATAGAATTATAGATTGAAGAAGTGTAGAATATTTGTATCCTTGGATATTGAACTTTTAGGACCAGATTATTCTATGTACAAAATATTTTCAGCTTAGCTTCGTACTCTCACTTGCAGGTGTGAGCCTTTTCCAACCTACCCAAGAACTTATGACATGGTGCATGGTCAAGGACTGCTATCACTTCAGTTTGCTGAGCAGCGGCGATGTGAAACAATTGATCTATTTACTGAGATAGATCGACTACTTCGTCCAGAGGTATTTGAAATGTCATATCCTCTTTATCTCTATGCTAAGGGATGTGATTAGGTTGTGTCAAATAGTTAAGACCTCTAACTAATATGCATCATTAAATTCTACTTTACTAATTATCCAAATCGTTGAAAAAATATAATCTATGTGACCCCAAACGACTCTGCATCTTTAGTGATAACTCAGATGTGTTTGTGAAACTACAGGGTTGGATAATTTTACGTGACAGTACACCTCTCGTAGAATCAGCAAGAGCTCTAGCCACACGTTTGAAGTGGGATGCTCGAGTTGTAGAGCTTGAGAGTGACAGTGATGAGAAGCTCCTAATCTGTCAGAAACCTTTTACCAGAAGACAAGCGAGCTAGTTATGAAAGTTGGCAGCCTCATCGCATTCCCATAAGTTCATTTTTCAGCATCTAAATTACCATTTTTATTATATCAAAGCCCACAAAAGGTGGAACTATAGAGTTTTGGACAGAAAGAAGAAGATGGCAGAGTTAAACCATGGGTTTCCTCGGACACCCCCAATAGTACCCCTAGAGTCGCAAAGCGTTCATAGGGCCCGTGTAATTAGACCTCTGAGGCAGTGGCACATGAGAAGTAAACAATTATAGGACGATAGCAGTAGGATTCCGTGAAATGTTTCGACTTTACGATAATTTTATAAAAGCATACGATGTATTAGAATGTGAAGGTCTTGCAGAATAAAGAGCAATTTTATACGTTATACTGTACAGAATGCTAAGCATTGATGTTATTTATTATATCGGTGGTTCATATCACCTGTTTTGTTCATCCATTTATTGGTTGATTACCTTTCCCCAAAGTTTATAAAGATATATGGTATCCTCATGCCCTCTTGTTGTGAAAATGTTCAATATTTATCTATGATTCAAGACGTCCTTCGTTGGCATTCAAAGTTACTTGCATCTGTTTTTTTGTAATAGGGAATCGAAGCCGCTACTCGTCTACCTACAATCTGTTGAAGTTTCTAGATGTGGATATGTGAAGCAACATATTAATACATTTGCATTTGAGGCTAAAAAAACTATTACCAAGATTATTATAAAGCATTGATTCGTTAAGATTAAATATTTACATCTGTCTGAACTCCTAAAGAACTGAGAAAGCTATATCAAAAAGATGAATCCACATGAAGTGAGAAAGCCATATCAACTTAACTTAGTAGCTTATAAAGAAATTGTTTAACAAAACTTCAATCAAAGAAGTACAAGAAAAACACCAAACAAGTGAAATGCTTAACCCTGAGTTTGCAAAGCAGAATATCCAAAAACAATGACGACGACAACAACAACAAAAAAGGATAACACCATCATCTGAGTTATTCAATTGGATGTAGAAGGCGGTAAAGGCGACTTCTTTGGAGCAGAATGATGGTGTGTTCTGCTCTTTGAACTCTGCCCGCTTTTGTGGGCAGGGCGAATCTTGCTGCTACGAACACTGGAAGATGATGGAATGCCATGGTTCACTCTTTTCACTTGCTTCTTGTGCTTGCTTCTGCCTCCATCTCCCATGGCAGCCTTCACGATGGCTTCTGTACGGACTTCACGTGCCTTCTGCGAACTGATAGGCTGTCTGTTAAGGTATGCAAGCTTCTTGAGAAGACTGCATAGTGTCTTCCGCAACTGGTCATCACTGATATTGCTCTGAATGGGGTTTCCTAGAAGATTTAGAGCTAACAAAGAATTGTAGTTTGCAACAAGTTGACCGAGTGCTTTCGTTGTGATGATCTTGTTGAAACTCAAGTCCAAAATTGTCAGCTTCAGAAGCCTATGCAATCCCTCAACTTCACTTATTTTATTCCCAGCAAGATACAACTCCTTGATGAGTATACAGTTTGATAAGCCTGATTAAAACATTCACATGGCCAATCAGGAGCAGCTAACTCACAGCATTTTGGCTATAACAGAAAAAATCATGTAACTTTTTCAAAAAAATTACCTTGTCCAATTCGCGAAATACGGTTATAACTGAGATTGAGTACTCGAAGGTGAGTTAATTCTCTGAGGCCTTCAATTGTGCTAATCTTGTTTCTTGATAAATCTAGCACATGAAGACCCTTTGGAAGGGATCCAGGAGTAATATGAACTGCATTTAAAGAACTGGCACATTATAGTCTGAACTATGTATGTAGATAAACTAAATTTTGTAACTAAAGAAATAGGCTCGGTTTCTTGCTCTATGCATACCTATAAAATTTCCTGATAAGTTCACTGATCGGAGGCTGGAATAACATGATATGGAGGGGATTACTCTCAGCCCAATGCTGGCCATATGAGCCACTGAAGTAGAAGAGTTCAAGGACTGTATGACACTATTTGCATGCACAATTTCCTCTGTCATATTCATTTTTGGATGTGCAACCACATCTGGTAGTGGGATGGCAGCACAATCTGTGTTGTCATCATTGCTGTCGTCATTCAGTGGAGGTTGATCGACTGGAAGTTCACTAACCCATTGTTCAACTCTGGACAGGCTAGGAGATTCTGCAGGAAAAGCAACCCACTGATTCTGAGGCCAAAAACCAGCATTGCCTTGAAAGCCTCCCCAGATTTGGTTATCAACAATGTTATTGTCATCAACTCTCTTCGACTTTCCTATGAATGATGCAGGTGACTTGCTTAATTCCATGCTTTTTCTGGCTTCAATAGTGTCAGAAGAGTAGCCGCCCTGCTGGTTCGGTACAAGTTTTGGTGGGGTTGCCCCATGAAGGTTCCTATGGCTCCAGAGGAACAGCTTCCACCACAATTTTCGACTCCTGGAAGGCAGAATCTGGCTCGACGAATGCTTCTTCAACATCACTTCGTCGGCCGAAAAATGACTCCGCGTGGATAGGGGACTGCCGTAATAGACAGGTAGGCTTTCATCGTTCATCTTCTGAGTCAGTTTCTGCATTTCTTCAAAGGAGTTAGAATAAGGCAAGTCGCCAGTATCCTTAGCCATATCCCTCATCATCGGATCCGAACATGATCGCTTCAGCTGTGGAGAAGCAGAAATTTGATCAGCCTTGTCTATACCAGGATCACTCATGTGTCCATTGCGGGCTTTCTTGATGACTTCATCATCAGTTGTAGCATCTTTATCAGTTCTCACATCATGCTGATCATTCACGTAAAATCGAAATGAATCATGGTCCTTTTCCTTAATCTCAATCGAGTTGTCACAATGAGCTTGAAGATCAAAATCAGAGTTCTCCCTCTTCATTGACATGCTCTTATCATCAAACTCATCTTCACCTTCATAAGCCTGCTCACCTGCAATAGGGCTGTCAAGATTCATTACCTTGACTTTGCTCCTCGGAACCTCGACTAACGGCACTGTTGATGCACTAAAAGAAGTTGCTTTCTTATATTTGGACAAAACGGTGGGATGCTCAATCTGAACTTGCAAATTCCCAAGGCTTTTGCTACGACCAGCACGTTTTGCAGTTATCTTTGATCTCTACATGGAAACATTTAGTATCATCTCAGCAAAAGCAACACTATAAATCAGCTTCAATAACAAAACAGATAACTACATCAAAGACGAAAACAACATCCTCGTTATCATAGAGGTAAGACTGCATGCTATCAAACCCTCCCTTAGCCCGCTTAGGCAGCAGCCTCTTCAAAGGCTTTGGGAAATGTCAATGTATCATCAAAACAAAGACTAGTGGAGAAAAGTGACTTTACCTTGTCCGTCTCGCCCTTCGTGAGAGGCTTGCAAGCGCAAATAGCATTCCCCATTTTGTATTACAAAGTTCTTCAGAAGTAAGAAGTTCAAATCCTTTTTCAAGATCTATATGTTTCCCTAAAAATTATATATTCACTATTTCACTTCCTCCCCTCTGACCAACAAATTTCCTTACATTTCTTACATCTCTAACAAACCTTAATCTTCAAACATATCCAACAAGATCATATCTTGACTTCTATCAATTAAAACAACATAAACATCAGCACAATTGAGTCAAAATTAGCCATAATCAATTTGCAACCTCCAAAGCAATGAAAGAGCCCTCTTTGCTGAACATGCAGAAGAACAAAGATTGAAACAAAGGGAACTCTCAAAGTCTTCTTCCCTATAATTTAAACTAGCCCATCTCAAAGAACAAGGATTTTTTACTGCAGTCTTGGCCAGAATGAATTTACACAGCTTCTCTATAGAAGCTTCAACATACCCTTTCCTGCATACCATTTACACACCCCTTTGAGATAACCAAATCAAGAAAATCCCAACAAAAAAAACCCATCTCAAAACAACAACTTTGCATAACAAATTAGCCATTAGAGCTATATTTTGATGTAACAAAAAAGAAACTAATATTTGCTCATAAACTAGTAATTGATGGTCAAAGTCTAGCACGTAAAAACGAAAACGTCAATCTGAAACTAACATTATTCGTAGC
Organism: Echium plantagineum; assembly: GCA_003412495.2. Taxonomy (NCBI): domain Eukaryota; kingdom Viridiplantae; phylum Streptophyta; class Magnoliopsida; order Boraginales; family Boraginaceae; genus Echium; species Echium plantagineum. The sequence continues at coordinate 29,612,174 of CM016563.1, read as the reverse complement.
ATTCAGTACTACAAACAGAAAATTGCATAGGAATTTCCAAATTCAAGAAAACAAAAAGTCAACCTTAAACAACTTTAATTGAAGCTAAAAATTGAAACTGGTCATGAAAGATCTGAGACATAGATCCTTGTTAGAGGAACATCTATACATTCGATATTACAATATTATATAAATATTAATAAAATAAAATAAAAAAATTGTTATCTATAAAAAGAAGTATGCATGGTTTACCTGCAGGCAAGAGAATAAAAAGGGAGATTATTCTGGTTGAAATTGCAGCAAGACAAAGATTGACCTCCAGAAAAAGTGTTTAAATTAAATTGCGAAAAAATAGGATGAAGACTTTTTTTGCACCTTGAAAATAGTAACACTAACGATTGCGAATAAAACTATATATGAGTTTGGTTTAAATATTAATACTAACCGATGAAGAAGAGGTTAAAATAATATTTATTTTGAAGATGGGACATACGCGCAAACTACACTGGAGCACTACACATATAAAATCATATTCGATCGTAAAATACTTTTTATTCATTGTTTATTTACAAAAGAGTTAACAACAAATTAGTTAACACACAAGAATTGATTCAATATTTACTCTCCATATGAATTTAATGTTCACAAAAAAGAGTAATAATCTTCTATTAAATAGAGTAAAAGTTTTGTCTACGGGTTGATGGCTCAATAGCGTAGTGAAATGTGAACCAAACTTTCGACTAGGAGGTCTTGAGTTCAATTAATAGTTAGATTTATCTCTTATATCACTCTAACTATCTGTTAGTTAACACCTACTCAAAGTTATTACTCCCTCCATTCTTTTTTATGGAGTCATTTACTTTTTCACGGTCTCTGAGGCACGCTTTAAAACGAAAATATTTTTAATTTTACATGTTTAAAAATTACAAAGGGTTGATATTTTAAAAATTCATATTAAAACAAATCTAACAAGATCCAATATGACTATATTATTTCTTATCGACTAATGATAATTTATGGTCAAAGTTTGTAAACTTTGACTCAAAAAGTCAAAATAGCTCCATCATTTAGTAATGGAGGGAATAATTAGAAAATTTATATATCCGTTATTTATAATATTATTGTATTTATACTTCCTTTCGTCGATTTACAATAAAAAAAAAAGTTATTTCGGGAGTATAGAGTGGAAGCCAAAATTTAGAGAGTATATTATAGAGGTTGGTTAAGAATGAGATTCATTGCAAAAACAATTAATGTTTTTTGTTAATGTTTGGACTTTGGACAGCTCCAAAGGTGCCACATATAGAAAGTATTTATGATTCTAAAATTAATTTAAGGTACCAATATAAAAACAATTAACCATCATGCTCAACATGATTTAAAAAATTATATGTTGTAAAATACTTTTTCTATTGTTTTAGTTGATTTTTATAATTTCAATGCAATATTTATTGATCTTTTTCTTAATATAGAAAACTAAAACATAAATATAAATGTTATTATTCATTAATTGGGATTTATATGTAGAGTAAGGGAGTATTATTTTCTAATTAACGTAAAAAAGAATTACTGTAGAACACTATCTAAAAAAATGGAGAAATATACTTTACCATATTTAATATTCGTGAAAACCTTAGACACAAGACAACTATAAAAAAAGACAGTTCATTAACTCGCATATTAATTCTAAGGTAATGAATAGTTGCTGAAATAATTAATATATATTGGTTGAATTAGTTGCACCGAATAAACATGAGGATTTGACGTTATGATGTGGAATGATTGCAACATGATGATGATGATGAAAAATCAAGATGTCGCATTAAAGGTACTCCATCATTTTGTTAATTTATTTTTAGAGTAAAATTAAAAAATTTAATACTAGATTCTCATTAGTTGATTATAAAATAAAATAATTATATGAAATTTTATTAAACATGTTTTAATATATATTTTAAAATATTAGTTTTTTGTAATTTTTATATAAATAAAAAGATATTTATACCTTAAATCATGATGATCATAAAAGATTAAATAACCCTTACAAGAAGCTAGTGAGAGAGTATATAGTTTTACAATCACATCATGTATGTCATATGCACAAAAATACAGTGTAATTCAATCGGAAAATGAAACGTGTCCATCTTTTTCTTCATTAATTATCTATTTAATGTGTGGTGATGCCTTAGCGATAATCCATTTAATGCCAAAAATTGTCCTGCGTTGTCAATTGTCATATACCAGAGTGGAAACCAGATACTAACATATCTACACTCATTATTTAATTGTTTCTAACGTTGCACACCAACCGAGTCGAGTCCGAGCTCAAGATTTTTTTCGGTTCATCACTAAACGAGCCCTAGGTTCGGCTCGACGAGCTTTTATAGAGCTGAGTCATTTCAGAGCCCAGCTTCGAGCTAGCTCATTTCGGAATTTCAAGTTCAATTAACAAAAAAATATTTTACATAAAAAATTAATAATATTATTAACATGTAACAAGTAGTAAAATTAACCAATATGTAACAATGTAAATAGAAACATTAAATTAACAGTAATCATAATAATTGAAATGACTAAAAAAGTTCAATATAACTAATTTTATTAAAATAATATTAATATATGATTATCGAGCTACCAAGCAGGCTTCCCGAGCTGGCAAGCCAAGAACCCGGCTCGCGGCTCGGCTCGTTTTATTACGAGCCGAGGTTCGCTTCCCGCGCCGAGCCGAGCGAGCTAGCTCGGAAAAGGGCAAATGGCTTCTGACATTACTTACTTTTGAAAAAAAAAGGTTAGTTTAATCACTCATAGTTCAGACCGTCCAAATATGATCACTAATGTTTAAAAAAATGCCTCGTTCGGGTCATTCAATCAATTTTTTGAAGGGTATTTCCGTCTCAAACACATTTTTCCTCTCATAAGCCCCCAATTTAATTCTCATTCACCCCTAATTCAAATCCAATTAACACATTTAACTCTTATTCACCCCTAATTGAATAGACAAATAGGGTACATTACATAATATGACACTCACATAATCAAGATATCAGAGCTTGCCTCTCTTTATAATTGACTATCACACTATTTGCTTAGACTATAATAGAAGAATTTTACATACACCCACTTAATATTCAAATGTAATGCTCTTGAGTTAAATAAATAGACAAAGATTGTTGTTAGTGATCACAAAATCGTAAATTCAAAATTCACCTCATCACTAATTCACCTAATATAAATATTAAAAAATAGTCTTTATCGCTATTTTTGTTAATATTTAAAGTCTAGAATTGCTTAGAAGCTTCATCCTCCAAACTCAAATTCTCTACATAATAGACAATGAAAATGTGTGATGCATGCAAGCACTGTTTCTGATTTTTACTCACTTGGCATCATATACCATTCGATTAGTATCAATCAATTTAAAGCTATGAAGCAAGTAACGTACCCATCTTTTCTTCTGCAATTCACTTCAAGCATTCATTATCAATCATCCGAATATTATTGAACATGGCTAAACAATATTCGAATATATTTGTTGTAATAAGTTGTACTTTACACGACTATTGAAATTGTAGTATTTATTTTTATATTTTTGTGAATTAACGATGATATGAGTATAATAGTATAACAAATAATAAATACAAAAATTATCAACTTATAGAAAATCAGGATCAAATAATAGTTCAGTTATGAAGAGTTTTCATGAGAAATTTGGCAGATTTACACTTTTTAAAGCCTTTTTTTTTAATTTGGAGTACACCTCTTTCTTTTTTTTGCATAGGACTAGTACACTCCCTTGCAATTTGTCTATTTTGCCCTTAAATGAAACCCCCACCTTCTTCTTCTTTCTTCTTCACCATTCCACCACCATCATCAAAACTTTTTCTTTACAATTCATAACCACCACAACCACCTTCACAAATTCACTACCACCAACAACCTCGAATTCAAATCACCTTCATCTTTTTCCCCATCTCTTCTTCTTCTTCTTCTTCTTCTTCTTCTTCTTCTTCTTCTTCTTCTTCTTCTTCTTCTTCTTCCTTGCAAACCACCAACCATCACTATTTTCGCCACCGCCACCACTATTTTCGCCTCCCCCCAAACCCCCTGTGGAATCTCGCTCCCCCCCCCAAACCCCCTTTGAAATCGCGCCTCCCCCCTAAACCCCCTTTGAAATCGGGGTTGTTGTCGGATTTGTACAGAAACCCAACCGTCAAAAATCTATCTTTTTGCTATGTTCTGAATCTATAGAAACCCAACAGTACAAATGCAATCGCTTCGCCAACTTCTGGATTGATACAAAATCCCAAGACTAAAAAAGCAATCTTTTTTGCTAAATTCTGAATTTATATGCCGACCCAAGAGTAAAAAAACAATCTTTTTTGCTAAATTCTGAATTTATACGCCGACCCAAGAGTAAAAATGCAATCTTTTTGCTATTTCCTGAATTGGTGGTTTCGAACTTGGGGTTATTGTCGTTGGTGGTGGCTTTGTGAAGGTGGTGGTTGTGGTTGGTGAAGAATAAGAGAAGATGGGGAAGAAGATGGAGTGTGGAGAAGAAAAAGGAAGCAAAGGATATATGACGTATGAGTGTAGTTTGTTTTAATTTTGAAGGGCAAAAGAGTCTTTTCATGAGGAGGTGTGCTAGTGTTATGCAAAAAAAAAAGAGTATACTCCAAGTTAAAAAAATACTTCAAAAAGTGCCAATCTGCCAAATTTCTCGAGTTTTCATGGTACACCTTCAATTTGTGTCAACTTTTTACAAATATATTGATTATATTATAACGTTATATAACTTTGATAATATAATAAAAACAGTACTTTATATGAATCTGATTAACTTATAACATTTTGATAAACATGCCTCTTTTAACTTATAACAATAAACAACTTACATAATTTAAAAAGTAATATCAATTCATGTTATGCTTGTAACTATATTAGATGTTTGTGTGCAGTTTAGCTTGTCAAATTCGTTCATTATATTTATAATGTATAATTTCAATTAATTTTTATGTAAAATTGTGATGATAAACAATCTTTATAATGTATAATTTCAATTAATTTTTATGTAAAATTGTGATGATAAATATTCTTTATGAAGTAACGAAATATTTGTGCATAAATACAATAAAAGTAAAATTAATTAGTTATCCTCCTTAATTATAGGACAACATGGGGCTTGAAATAAACCTCTAATTCCCTCCTTCCCATATTAAATATATTATAAATATTAATCAATACGAAGTAATTATCATGATTTAAATAACCATTTTAATTGTTTCTCAAAATTAATCAACTTTTATATTGTGATTAATTGATAATTCATCATACTATTGAATAATATATTTTGTGACATTATCAATCATGATGTAAGATTTGATAAGCTTTTAACATAGTCAGGGGCGAAACCAGGATGACAATAAAGGGGGGTTAACTTCGAAAAAAAATTAAATAAGGGGGCTATTATTTTAAAAAAGAATGTTAAAGAATGAACAAAAGTTTAAAATTATGTTAAAAATATGCCTTAAGGGGCTTGAGCCCTTTACCTCCACTTTTTAGAGAAAGTTTCTAACCAACTAAGCTAGAGACCTAGAGTTTTACTTAGTTTGGTTACACTTTTTATTTTTTAATAAAAAATTTCCAAAAATAATACGATATATATTGATACCGAACACCCCAGGTCCGCTCCTGAACATAGTACGATGGTTTTATAATTAATATATCATCATAGCAAGGGCACCGTGAGCAGAGTGCCTGAGGGGCCTTAGACTAGCCCTGACCACATAGCCACCAAATCGAATGTGAGCTTGACTGGGATACGTTTGTGGGCCTGGCCGAATACAAACCGGGCTAGTGGGAAATCCTCCAATCGAATCGGGTTTTGTGTACCTGGACCCCGTGCCACTCTAACCTACTTTTAAAGGGGCTCTTTGCGGGTCTTACGAGTTACGATATACATTTGTGAGATTTGAAACTTAGACATCTAGCATAAAAGAAAAAAATCCTAACTCGTCAATACATACCCTTTCACCTTACTAACAACTTTAAATTCCACAACTTCCACCAGAACATACTATTTTTAATCTACCAATATACATACTTGGACATAAACATGGGCTCCTATTTGGCCCACTCGTTAACGGGCTGGGGCCGTATAGGGGTCTAATGAGGCCTAGTCCTAGATTGGGTCGGCCCACCAGGCCCGTAGTTGTTGACACGTCTACCTCGAGTACTACTGTTGCAAATGAGCTGGGTTCGAGCGGGTAACTGGTTACCCGACCGGATTTCAATTTTACCGAGCCGGGTAGTTACTCGGTATTAACGAGCCAGGTAACAAACTTATTACCCTCGTATCGTTCTATAAGGACACGAGCGGGTATCGAGCCGAGTTGTTTTAGTCGAGCGACGAGCGGGTGCCGGGTTACCTCCAAATTTCTATTTAAACAAGAAATATTTTAGTTTATCACCAACAAGATTTAATTGTCAAAATGCAATACTGAAACTAGTCTTATATTGGTCAATGAAATTAATTATGGTTAAAGTATAACATATACTCCCTCCAATCCAAAAATAATGTCTTTCTAGACATTTCACACAAATTAAGAAACAATCATTACATTCACAATTTCCATCTATACCCCTACAAAACAATCATTAATATCCACTTTTCAATTAACTATATGATACAATCATTACTTTTTAGGGATATTAAGGGAAAAATTGATACATTGTGCATTGATTTATGTAACAAGACAATCATTTTGGATATTCTTGAAATATCTAAAAAGACATTATTTTTGGATTGGAGGGAGTATATTATAGAAATACAAAATATAAAAAATAAATGAGCGGGTAATCGAGTAGTCCCGGGTTTTCCAAATAGGATATCGAGCAAAAAAAATTACTCGATTATCGCTCGATAAGGATACGAGCGGATAACGGACCTAAATTTTTCGAGTCGGGTAACGAGCGGGTTTCGAAATACCCGGTCCTTTAACCGCACTACTCGTGTGTCGCAGTTTAATTATCCACTTTTGTTTCAAAAAGTCAACAGAATTAAGGTGTTCTTCTCCTTCCTCTTGACCTACATCTGAAAGTCTCAACCTCTCATTTGTCTAATTAATTACACACTTTTTTGTTATTCCTATAATGGCTAGACTCTCCTCCGCCGTAGAACTCCCCCACCGCCGCCGTAGCCCACAGCAAAGTAACCGCGCCTCCCCTGAATACCACCCCTACGACAAAGAGAACCACCGAACTCGAAGCCCTAGCCGAAGCCGAAGCCCCATAAACAATAGTTACTCAAGATACAACAATAATAGCGCAAGGTACACCAACAACGGCAGCCGTAATCGCCGCTCTTATTCCCCCGATTATTCTAACCCCAGGTCAGAAACCCTAGTTTCTGAGAGGAGATCAAATTATTACGATAGAAATAAATCGAAGCCGAAGTCGTATCTAGATCGGGATTATCGAAACGGGCGATTTGCAGAGTCCGAATCGGATGAGGAGTTGAAAGACTTGCCTATTGAAGAGTATAGAAGGCTCAAAAGGCAGAAATTGAGGAAAAAATTAAATAATTCTTTTTGGAATTGTACCCCTAGTCCGCCTCGAAGGGAAAATGAACCTGAAGATCAAGAGGTAGTTGAGATTGAAGAGAAGGTTGAGAATGATAGTAAAATTAAAAAGGAGAACAAATATTCAAGTAGTGAATCCGATACAGAGGAATCGGAGGATTCTTCGCCGGTTAAGAGGAAACGGAAGAGTAGGAGGAAGAAATCGAGGTCGAAACGGAGGAGTAAGAGGTCTAGATCTGTGACAGAGAGTGAGAGTGAGAGTAATAGTGAATCGAGTGATGATGAGGTTGAGGATAGAAGGAGGAAGAGGAGGAGTAAGTCTGGGAAATCGAAGAGTAGGCGAAGGAAGAGTAGTAGGAAAAGTAGGAGTAAGAGGAAGCGGAGTTATTCAGAGGAAAGTGGTAGTGATGGAAGTGAAATCGAGAAATCTGGTGGAAGTGAATCGTTGAGCGAGGATGAGAAGGTGGGGAAGGAGGGGAAGGAAAAGAGGGGATCAGGGAGTGAGGGTGAGGCAGGGCGTGAAAGTCTTGATTCTGATGGTAGGGAGAAAAAGGAGGAGGTTCAAAATGAAGCAACGATGGAGGATGAAACAACTGAGGAAGCGATAAAGTTCAAGGAGTTGATTGAGGCGAGGAAAAAAGCTGGGTTGGATGGTGGTGGTGATGATGATAGTGATCTTCCTGTTGGGCCGATGCCATTACCGAGAGCTGAAGGGCATATTAGCTATGGTGGTGCATTGAGGCCTGGTGAAGGAGACGCCATTGCTCAGTATGTGCAGCAGGGAAAGCGTATCCCACGTAGAGGAGAAGTTGGTTTGTCAGCTGATGAGATTTCGAAGTTTGAGGACCTTGGTTATGTGATGAGTGGCAGTAGGCATCAAAGGATGAATGCTATTCGTATTAGGAAAGAAAACCAAGTGTATAGTGCTGAGGACAAGCGCGCTCTTGCCATGTTTAATTACGAGGAGAAGGCCAAACGTGAACAGAAGGTCATGGCTGATTTGCAGCGGCTTGTGCAGCGCCATATTGGGGAGGACACTGGTACCTCTCATGATCCTTTCCCTGGACGGGCGTCTGAGGAAGCTGAAGAGTAACTTTTGTTTATGTATGATCATATCACTCTCAATTTTGCGATAGCTTGTTTTCGAGATATGCGGTATCGTTGTTAGTGAACTTATTATTATCTTGCAAATGTGATATGAACCATTTCTTTATCTCAAATATATGTTAAATTAATTTAAATAATGGGAAATTATCAAATATGGGCAATTTGGTTAGCTTTATACAATATGCCCTTTGACTGGGACCGATTATTGGTATCCATCTGGTCTAGCCGAGGTGTCACTTTTTATATCTTTGATTATTTATTTAAATTGTGATTTGTTTCTGTATAAAGTTTGTCCTTTTAACACTCTTGGGTGATTATATGGAAAAAGTTTGGATTTTCGCACCTGTTTTGGTATTAGTCAATGTCAGTGTTAATGAAAGACCTTGAAGTTTCACAGAAATTGTGATGAGTGATTGACTAATACTGGGAAAGGGGGGGGGGGGGGGGGAGGGGAGGGGTGATCATGTGGTATGCAGCCTTACTCTGTGATATGAAGGAGGCTGTTTCGGACTTGACCCAGAGTGGAGTGTGAGCACTATGTACTACTTCATGATAGATGAAAAGACCATATAGTGTAATGCCTTCCGTAATTGTTTTTGCTCTTGCCTCTTGGGGACTTCATAAGTAACATGTTATTTCTCCAGTTTAGTTAGTGTATTTGATCGTCCAAATATATTAATACAATTAGTAGTGGGGTATCATTTAGTGGGAATTGGGGTCTTAAAATTAGTTAGAGAGAAATGTAGCATTATTGCATCCTAGAACTACAGTCTATAAGGAATATTCTCGAAGGGCAGCTAGCTTCTATTTGAAAAGGTTCAAGGAAATTGACTTGATATAGCTTGATCTCTTTGTTTATCTATCTATCAATCAGTGTTAATTTAGTGGGTAAATGCTTTGACTTCATGTTCTGATATATGAATTGCATATAGTCTTTGTAAGTATTGTCACTTTCTTTGATGCTGATGTTAAAATCTTTTGTTGCTACTCGTGCCTTGTATTGGAAATCCCACGAATACTTGTATAAAATCTCATCGCATTTCTGATTCTGCATTGAAAGGGGGTGAGGATTCGCTGCAGAAGGCATTGGACATGGTTCATGAGATAAGTCATGATTAAGTTGCCATTCTCTTCTGCTAAGTGAATATATCGAAATCTGTCGGGTTTTAATAAGGAAGAAGTGGCTTCATGTTTCGTTGTTGATAAGTTTCATATGTAATGTAGATTAGCATTTGTGATAGCTAACAAGAAACAAAATAAACAGATAAGTTTCTGTATAATTTTTCCCTCAACAATTTATTGATTGAACTGGAGATGTCTGTAGTGACTAATAGCTTCATGTATAGGATCTGTTATAGGCGATAACAGTGACGTTCATGTATTGTATTTTTTCTGAAAGACCTGATTTCCCATCACTCATAGCATGTTTTACTTCATTTAATATAAATGATATCCGAGTATTTTATGTACGAGAAAAGGAAATGACCATCACCTATGTGTGTGTTTCACTCGCTAGTATTTTAAATGTCCTCGTTCGTTCACCAATGTTCTTAAAGTCGTTATTCACTCATTATGTCATCAATTTATCTGTTAATTTGTTTGCAATTATATGCAACTGGTTTCATTTGAGGCTAATTTTTTATAATCTTTTTAAGTTTCTATTAACTACTAGCCATGGACCATGGTGCACAGTCAAATGTATGTGCGAATCAATATTTTTTTTAATTTAGCATTCGTTTACTCAAATAATTATATACACATAAATTTTGTTAATGATGTAAATAAATCTAATAACATAAGAAGTAGTTCGATGCACTTTTGGTGTATATTTTCAAAAGAGTAAACAATGGTATATAAATATAATTTCAAATTGAACTCCTAATATTAAGGCAATTCTTATCATGGGTTTTAGTTAGGTAACTACCGATTAAATTAAATTAATTGAAAAAAGAGTAGCTATCAACTAAGAATAAAATAAATTCAAAAAATGAGAGCATGTCATGTAGTTTTTTTAGGTCTTAGGTATTATATATAATATAAATAAAATTATACAGTTACCCTTAAAATAATCACGTAATTAGCACATGGCTAGGTTAACGGCTATACTAACGATGAAATAGATTGTTGTATTGAAGATCCATTGTTTCTTGTTAATAGGTGACCGAACGATGAACGGGGACATCATGATAAAACATAGGTCATAGGTGATGCGTGCCTTTTGCCCTTTTATGTATGTACATTATGAATTTAATGGTGAGAATTGCAAGTAACAAAATGTGTTGAATAGTACTACAAAAATGAATTTAGAAATACCCTAGTAACCGTTAGAGTAGGTATACAAAGATAGCATGGACAAAATATACTTCCGATAACAATTAAATTCGTGTGTTCCTAGTTAAAGTTCGAATCGAATACCACCAAACTAAGCTATCAGCAAATTTCATTTTTATATAAACTCTCTTCATCTCTAAAAAATATCTTTAGGTTTCGAATTTTTAAGATTGCCTTGATAAATTTAAACTTGATTGCATCTCATGTCTTATATAATTTTTGATACAAAAGTTTAAAAAGTTGTAATTTACATAATTTTATTATTATGATGCTAACTTTGGTTCAAATTAAAGTTATACCATAATAAATACGATTTGGAAAATAAACTAGAAAACTGTCAACATGCAATGAAATGAGGTTTGGATTGGTTCACTCTGAGTGGTACACTTGGCAATTTTAATATGTAACGGATGTAGGGTCACCACACAAATTACCAGATTTTCATGGACAATTACATTAACTTTAATGTAATTGCTCAGCTAAATTAATTGTGAATGCACGTTCGGACATACTTTTCAATATTTGTAATAAATAATTCTCATGTGAAATAGAATTTGTTATTGTATATCCTAGTGGCTGTGTCGATCAATATTTCGTGTAACATTGTAATAGAATCTGTTATTATCACTACCAAAATGGCTACTCTTACCGTTCCTGCTTGTGTCCCTCCGGTTCAAGAAGACGTCGAACAGCTCCACAAGGCGTTTTCAGGTTCCTCTTTATAACAACAAATAATGTCGATAACAGGACGAGTAGCGGATGCGAGTCCTGTTTACGCAGTGATCTAAACTATGTTTTGCTCTGGTTTGAATCATGTTTTTTGCTCTGTTTGTTGATAATTTAAATGATGGGTGGGGGTCGAGGAAAATTGGTTATTTGATTGAGTGTGTCATCTCCATTAATTTTAAGATTAAAGTGCAACAATTATGATTTGATGGTTATGGTTCATCGATCGTACTTTTTACTAACAATGTGGAATATTTTAGATAATTTCCTTAAGAAAATAACTTATTATAATCAATTATATAATCTTATTATACTTATAAAGTAACCTCTACCAATTTGTTCCCAACACTTTCTAGTAAACATACTAATTATGCATATATTCTTATTTTGACACATTTTCCCCTAATTTGTATGATTTTAAAATAGTTCATTTAAGTCATGTGTATCGTTTTCACATTGAATTTGACACATTTTGATGATATGTGAAAGCATGAATCATTAGGATTAATGAACCGTATCTTTCCTCGATATGAACTGCCTTGCTGAATATGATGAAAACTCAAAAAATGTAATTCTTGTGATAGTTTAGGAAGGCTCAAATGAGTCGTTATTTAATTCTTCACAATTGATTTAGTTGAATGATTGATGTTTGTGGGTTATCGATGTGGTAAATCTGTAGGATGGGGAACAAATGAGAACTTGATAATCTCCATATTGGCTCATCGAAATGCTGTGCAACGCAAGGCTATCAGGCACGCCTATGTTGAAACTCATGGGAAGGATCTGCTCGAAGTGCTAGATAAGGAGTTGTCTAGTGATTTTGAGGTAAATCTCCATTTTATTTTGAATGAGATCAGTCCAGTGGTTTCGGTTATGCCAACCGGTCGATACTTTTGTTTCAAAGAGTCCTGCTCGATCACTTATGTTTGTAAATATTTCTCTGTTTGTACTTTCGTCTACCTGATTTATGGTAGCATTGCATATCTGGTCTGTAGATATCTTGATTTACTTAACCAAACCAGATATGTTTAAGATCTTAATTTGAACTTAAAGTAACAACGACCAGTTAAATGATGTTCCCTATCATGTGCTTTCAGAGAGCAATCCTAGTGTGGACGCTAGAAACTGGCGAACGCGATGCATATTTGGCTAATGAAGCTACAAAGATCTGGACCTCTAGCAACCAGGTTCTGATGGAGATCGCTTGCACAAGGTCTCCGAAAGAATTGGTTTTGGCTAGGGAAGCCTATCATGCACGTTATAAAAAATCACTTGAGGAGGATGTTTCTTATCACACCAAGGGTGATTGCCGCAAGGTAACAACTTCTTGAATTAAACCGCATATTCTGAAGGAATAATCATACAGACCAGTTCTTGTTTTTTTAAGATCGAAGATTAGTCTTGTTGTTGTTGTTGTTGTTGTTGTATAATTCATGTCACATCGTTCACTGATCACGTATAAGAACTGCTTATCATCTCCAGCTACTGGTGGCCCTGGTAACCGCGTACAGATACCCGGGGGATGAAGCAAATCTGACACTTGCTAAGAAAGAGGCTCAACTCGTACATGACAAAATCAAAGATAAGGCTTTCACTGATGATGATATCATCAGAATCTTTAGCACCAGGAGCAAAGCTCAAATAAATGCAACACTCAACCAATACAAGAATCTATTTGAAAATGATGTAGAGAAGGTATGTGCATACATCTGGTTTCGATTTGAGTATCTAGCAGCTTATTCATATCGATATTTGATAATGAACTTAATTTTCAGGATTTGGAAGCTGATTGCGAGAATGACTTTGTTGCATTATTAACATCCACCATCCAGTGTTTGGCCTATCCTGAGAAGTACTTTGAGAAGGTTCTACGGGATTCAGTCAACAAGCGAGGTACAGAAGAATGGGATCTTACTAGGGTCATCACCACGAGAGCTGAAGTTGATCTGAAGATCATACAGGATGAATATCACAGGAGGAACAGCGTCCCACTTGACCAGGCCATTGCTAAGGACACGAGTGGAGATTATGAGAAAATGTTGCTGGCTTTGATGGGGCACGATGACGCTTGATCTTTTCTTTGTGTTATAGCCTTGCACTGTATGCAATCTGCATCTTGCTTTTCAATTGAGAAATTTGACTTTTTATGCATATTTAGGGATTTGCCTGAGCTTTTGAGCGTGTTGGTTTGTATTTTCCTATTTGAAGAACTAATTCTGAGACTCATATTGAATAATAAATGAGATAGTTATAGTTATTCAAAGTTGAAGCATGGTCACTACGGTCTATGTATCTCGGTAGTCAATATCTTTTGCAACAGTATACCTGTAACCTTTACTCGTCGAGTGCGCACTTAATAGATCTTAGGCTGACATAATATTAATAGTCGGTATCTTCAATTGAGGAGGTCCCTCCAACACTCCGTAAAACAAGAAACATTTCATGTGAGATAATGAAGGTTATAGCTATTCCCTTCATTGCTAGTTTGTAGGGTGGATAACTGAATATGTCAATTAAACGTAGATGCATATGATTTTGTCAAATTAAATAATTTATATGGCGGTAAAAGGCAAAAGATTATGAAGGACAAATTCAACTAATCAATAATCGATTAAGCACTGGTCGACACACAAATAGAATCCAGCATCACAGCGTCTAAAATACATGACCCAAATGACCACTAGTAATGTAGAGATTGTTGTAAAACGCCATTGTCAGAAACCTAGCCAAGTTATACCAAGGCAATGCTGCTCTCACCACCTGGTGGTTTGCGGACACCCCCAAAGTAATCCCGAGACTCTGCCTTTCCATCAGCAAAAATATTGTTCCCACTTATCTCTTTTAACTTCGCAGAGCTTAATGATTTCTCCGCTGATGCAGGAGAAGCGTCTTCCTTGAAGATGTTGTTTCCAGTTAACTCGGAAAATTTCTGGTTGGGGATCTTCTTTGCAGTTTTGATCACTGGTTCATTGCTTCTCTCATCTTCAGCCTGAAAAGTTAAATCGATGAGCATCGCAATGTGTTTTCATTTAAGCATGAAAAATAACTAAGGCTTTCACTAACAAGGAGAAAAGGATGGTTGTGTTTTCAAATTTGGTTTATTTGTGTGCAAGATTCTTAGAAAAAGGCTTACACTCTGGGGTGCAGATTCTCCAATAGTAATGCTTTCTCTCAAGGCCAATGCACGGGCACTTAAAGGCCGAGGTTTGATTTCAGGAGGGGGAGCAAAGATGTTATGTCCACTAAGCTCTTTGCATTTTGCTTCTGAAAGTTGTTTCTTCAGCATTGCCTCAGCTTCAATTTCAAGGTTCCCACTCAACTCTCGCTGCTTTGCCACTTCAGGCAAACTAGTTGGTTTCTTGGGAGAGATGGACTCCTCTTCTCCAAACGAGATGTGGCTAATAGCAGCCACCGCTTGCTGGATAAGAAATCAAGACATTAAATATCGTAAAGTAACTCTTACAGTTTCCTGGATGCACTAGCATGAGTTTAAAGGCCAGTTTGTATTTGCATCACGGATAATCTAACAACTAGCAAATACCTGATACATGCGAACTCCAGTTTTATTAGCCGAGGCAGGATCTTCACTATCAGGTTCTGGTTCATCATGTTCGCCTTTGGACGCAAAAATACCACTGCCTGTGATCTCTTTCAATTTGTAACCAGAACATGGCTTCCTAATACAATAAACAAAACAAGAGCTCAAAAGCTTTTCAAAAGAACATACTCAATCGACACTAATAAGAGGGAGATAATCCCTTATTAAATGTACTTGTTCAGGCTAATTAAAAGATTAGACTACGACCTCTAAGGCTACACTCTTAACAACTTCTACGTGGTCTCATAATTTTTGAAGTATTGAAACGACACCATTAGAAAGTCGATCATGGGGTCCGGTCGGTCCACCCTAATCTCCTATGTTCATAACTTAGATAAAGTCACTGATAGGAAGACAATTATTGATTTACTCCTAGTAGAAAACCTTGAGCTGTATTGCCCACAATAGTTTCCATTTTGAACATTAAATGAGGAAGATGAAACATTGAAAGATAATAATGAGGCCAAAAATATATCCAACCAAATATCATCATTTATGATCCTCTATCAAACTTAAAGAAAAAAAAATGCTAATTCATTAATAAAACAAAATAAAGATACCATAAACCTTGATAGCTAAGAAAATAAGACAAGAAATAGAAAAAGACAAGATCTTTAACCTTTTATTCAAGCTCTCAACTTCTTCATCAGTCACTTGTCCTCCAAACACCACTTTACTTATTCCATCTGACGACTGCCCACATTTCAAATATCAATTACTACCAAAAGAAATCAAAATATTTTCACGAACAAGCAAATAAAATAATGTTTTCTTTTATTTCTTATTATTATTTTTATATTCTGAATGAACTCATTTAAAAGGATCGATATCGGCCTTAACAGCAAAAACTAAAACCAACTTTTTATAACACTTCAGTCTGCAGGGACGGAACCAGTAGGGGTAGGATCATGCGCCCCTCTAAATTCTTCCGAATTTAAGATATAGTATCATATCAATTTTACATGAATCAGCAACATCTGTTGTAGTAGAGTTTACAAAAGCATTAACTTTTTTATTAAATAGACCAAATTGTGCTTCTCTAATTAAATTTTTTAGATTTTGCCCATTTTAAATTTCATGCTGGTTTCGCATACAGAAGTAGGTAGCATAAGATACATTTTCACACAAAAAGTGGACAATCTTTTTGGGATGAATAATAGAATAGAGGGTACCTGAGGGTGACGGGAGGAAGAACGAGGAGGGGGGGTAGAAGCAGGGGAGGTTTCAGACCATGTAAGAAGATCCGCTGTTGACGTGTGTGGCTTCCTTACTTGACTGCTTCTCTCCATTTTTCTTTAATTTTATTAATACCAAATTCAATTTTCGAATTTTGAGTATATTATTACAAAATTGAGTATTAGATGGAGATGTAATAAGTTTGGGAGCTTTTGCAAGTTCCGATGATGTTTTGGTTTTGATGATGTTTTTTGAAGCTACGGAGGACTGAAATGGAGTGAGAGAGAGACTGGGTGTTTTTATAAGTGGCAAGGTATGTCAAAGATGCTCGAATTATGGGACCGTTTGGAGCTTGGACTTTCGATCAACCGGTTCTTTTTCGATTTTATTTTAATTGACGTATTTTATTTTATGTTATTTCTATTATTAGAATAAGATTTTGTTTGATATAACGAGATTATCAATAAATAGGAAATGTATGTGCAAAGCTTCTCAATTAATATTCCCCCCGTTCCAAAATAATTGACGTTCTATCAATTTGCACATATATTAAGAAAAATGAAAAGTAGTCAAAAAGTACATTGAAAAAGTAGAAATACAATTATTTAAAACTATGTCATTGGTTGGATGCTAATTTCAACATAGAAAATAGTCAAAAAGTTCATTAAAAATTTAAAAATACAAATTTCAATGTTAAAACGTTAACTATTTCAGGATAAAAAATAGTGCCAAAACGTCAACTATTTTTGGATAAAGAAAATATCATTTAAAAAACCAACAATATATATAATTAGTCGTTCAAACTTCAAACAAAAAGATTTTGATATCAAGTAAAGTAAATACTAAATATTATGTTCCGCTCACTTGGATAAAGCAGAGTTTGAGGACAAAATCATAATATTTGTGGTTAAACATGTATGAATCCTAACTTTAATTTATAAATAAATAAAATTAGAAATAAGTTAGTAATTTAACCTCACTTATCCTAAATTCCTAATTGAAATATATTAAGATTAACGTGATTCTTACAAGGCAAACATGGTATATAAAATCCGTGGAAGCTACTCTAGCTAGTAGAGTAGTAGTGGGGTTACTCAATAGGTGACAGTAGGAAATGTGTAAAGTAACCAAATTTATTTTTGAAATGAATTCACTCCATAATTGCCTCGCATGTGAGTGGTTCAACTGCCACGTGGACTTGTCACCATAATTTCCCCTTTCAACACCTTCTAAACTTGATTAATTTAGCTTAGGCTTATTTGCTATTTGTTTCATATACTATCAAATTCGTTTTAATATCTTCCTATATTTTTAATTATTTCAATGTATTTTTTGAAATTTTTTAGACTTTATTTTTTTATTTAATCAGGTAAAATGATTATTTTATCCTTATTATTTGTTAGGGTTATGGATGAATAGCCTATAAGCCTGCATAAGCATTAGGTTTAGGTTTATATTTATCTATAAATATAGATTATCTTTTTATTGTATGGACATAATGCTTATGCGGACTTATGGGCTATCAAACATAACCCTAATATTATTATTCGAAACTATAAAAATAACATTAAAATATTTTACATAATTAATATTATTAGACCCCCACCCCTTTTTCCCTAACACAACCCACCCCGATCCCTTCTTCATCATCTCTGTGGATAACTGATTAACAGAGTAAGAAATTGGGTGAATGCTATGAAGAAATCAAGCTTGGTCAACCTTGACGAAATTGCTAAGCACACCAAACAGCAAAATGAACTTATTTTAGAGCATGAAGTAACGACTTTCCATATTTACTTACATCAACATTTCAATTGTTTGTATTGGTTGTTATTTCTTATCTTTTCTCAAGTCGAATATAGTATTTGTTCTCCATGTCTGCGTCAATGTAAAAACCGCATTTATGTACTCGTATGGGTAAGATTGCATATTATACATTTGTAAATTTATTTTTTTATACACAAATATAGACGACCTAATATAGTGCTAGCTTATGTTCATACATATCCTAACATAAAAATATTTGGTTTAGTGGTATATTGTATGAACTAATATAGAATAGGTTCCACGTTCAAACCCCCCTCTCACCATTTATTTTTAATTCTTTTAATCCTCACAACTCCTTAACTCATAGTAATATCAATAATAGAAGACATGTTAAATCCTCACAAATCACAACTCCTTAACCCACTTTCACAATCAATTCACACCAATTTCACAATCAATTTCCATTCCTGATTCCGTTCCAAATTGATTGTAAGCCAGTAATGGCTTGCTCCGTTCCAAATTCCAATTTCTACAATAATGTGCAGGTAAAAAAATATTAATTACTTTATCATATACTTGTAAAATTATATTGTGAAAAATATTAAACAATTTATATTACTTTATACGGATAAATTTGAAGTAGTTTCAATTGTTATAATTTTTTACTAATGTAATCATTATAGCTTTTGAAAAATTTTCGAACCATTTATATAATATTGTTAGCTTTTTTTTAATGATAAAATGCATACCCCAAATTAAAATTTTGGGTCCATCCACATACAAAAAGTCTCCTTAAAAACATTAAAACATATTATTATTATTATTATTATTAAATCAATTCATTGTATCTTAGGTGTGTAACAACACTATAAAACTAATAAAACTATTGAAACAAAAGAATAATATGGAGTATATGAAATTTCTTTAGTTTGTATAAAGTTGAGAATAAAAAGAGAGTAGTGGGGGTGGGGGGTGGGGGTGGGGGTTGGGGGTTGACACCACATGTGGAGGGATAAGCTAAGATAGATAGATATTCGTAGCTTTATTCTTCTCTAAAATTTGTATTCCTAACTTGCAAGGCACATCACATTACATTTCAAGGATTCCCTCCAAAAGCTTAAACAACTCATCTGTTCAAGCTTTACGCATTACCAATCTATTGAATCGATTAAAACTACTTTTCTTATACTCTCTCCATCCCTAAATGATTGATACATTTTAATTTTTATATTATTAGGGTTATGGGTGAATAGCCTATAAGCCCGCATAAGTATTAGATTTAGGTTTATATTTATTTATAAATATAGATGATCTATTTTATTGATGGGCTAGGGTTACTTGCCCATTAGCCTAATATATATATAGTCAACAAAATACGATTTAAAACGTAAATACCTCTTATTCTATATCCAAAAAAAATTATAAAAAATTGATATTTCAAAAATATATATTGAGACGAATCTAGCAAGATTCCACATGACTATATTATTCTTTATCGTTTAATGAAAATTCTTGATCAAAATTTTTAAAATTAAATTATACCAATCATTTAGGGACGGAAGGTATAGTATATGATACTATGACTACATTTGAACTTTTGATGTATTATATTTATGTCACTCATCAAGATTAAGATAGTTGGGTACTAGAATATTTAAGGTTGTCGATTATCATTTAACGAGATTATGAAACATTAACTACCATGATTAAAGTGAAGAAAAAGGAGCCGTTGGTGCATGTACAAAAAGATCATAATCTCTTCTAAAAAGCCTTGATTGTCTCTTTTAACCAGATCAATGGAGATTGTGTTTGATTGACCTTAATTATACTACTCAATTAAGATCTTTAGGAGAAGATTCATTATTAATCTATAATTATATATTCTTAAACTATCATGATTTATTTTTATGAATAATGTTGATGACTTGGTTGACCATTCAATTTTATTATGTATATGATTATTTTTTTTAGGGACCAATTAATCTCTTCTACTTGTCCCAGAGGCCTTTTGGCCAGACTAATTATAACTCGAGGGATGTATTGTCTTATTAGCGAACATGCAAGAAATAAGACAAGCGAGATACAAAATTAAAAACAACCCTTACAATATTTCAGTACAATATGAAAATATAAAGTCAAAAATTGATCATATGTTGTGTGCATATATACGATCTCCATTGTTTCACCTCTCTAACTTGTTTCATATCCTTCTGTTCAACTATGGGGTGGCGCTGTCAAATCAATTAAGGTGGGGGTGGTGAGGCAGATTAGGGGGGAGTGGGACAGGTCGGATGGGGTGGTGGTGGTTGGGGTAGGGGTAGGGGTATGAGAAAGAAGATGGTTTAATGTATATAATTATGATAAAGACCCTTATACCTAAAGACAAAACATGATTTACTTTGTTATTTTTTCTACATTTTTTCTTTATATAAGAGTTTTCAATGACCTAGGGGCCAGGGTTCCCTACACCCTAGGTTTGTCCCTGATTATATCCTCGTTAAAATCTTTCAAATGTCCAGTGATCCAATTTTCATGAAAAAATACATGTAAGTGATCGATTCTAGCACTTTTACAAGAGGTGTTCGAAATGGAAATATTATACACTTTCATGTGGTGACGTGCCATTCGCCCTTCTGATAAATGTGGATGTTCGTTCTTTGAAATGAATATGATATCTAAAAATTGAAGGCCTTCTTTTTTTGAAATGGATTTAGTTGATTTAGTCATTTAGACAATGATACTCCCTCCATCGTTTATCTAATATTCATTTACTTTTGCACAAAGTTTACGGAAAATTCAAACTTTTTTTACAAATTTAGTTTTTCCTCCACCTTTTCTTACTAAATTGGATAGAATGAATAATTAAAATGAAATTTTTATTTTTGAAATATAATTCTTAGATAATGGGACCCAGAGTACAAAATAATCTGTCCTAATTAATTGAGGTGAACTGATTGCGAATTTATCACGAGCTAACATTTTTTTATTCTCAAATTTTCCGATTTATCTTGTGTACACTGGATCTTAAATACTTCATCAATTTTCGATTTATCTTATGTACTCTAAATCTGAGGCTGAATTTTTTAGACCAAATAGCTATATCTAGAGAGTGTGGATCTGGGCTAATTTGATTGATCTGGAATAAATCTGGATGTTAATTGGTGAAAGATGGGTTTTTGATTTATAATATATTTTTTTAAAATTTAAGTATATTTATGGAGTAATAATTATTCAAGCAAATAGATTTTGTGAAAATTCTGGAAAAAACGCGTTATAATTCGAAAAGCGCGTGAAAAAAATGACCGGAAACGTGTTAAAATAACCGGAGAGCAAAGAAAAAATCCGGTCAAAAAACGCGTTTTTCACGCGCTTAAAAGTGAAAAAATCGGACCACTTCATGTAGAAAACGCATGAGAAAAACGTGTAAACCGGCAATAGCCGATTACCTTACCGTGTTTTGTTTACGCGTTTTCTTCACGCGGAAACGTGTCCAAACCGAGTGGATTAACCGTGTATTTAGTGGCCCAGCCGTGTTGTAATTGTGGGCCAAAAGTGGAGTGTACGTGACCCATCAGTGTCTCATGGTGATGGCCCATAACATACTATTTGATATGAAGGGACTAAGAGCATTCGCAACAGACTTCCTAAACCTCTTTCTATTTCATATTTAGAATAGGGAAAGACAAAGAGAAACAAAAATGCATCAAATAGCAGATTCCCTGTCTCTAAAAACTTTACCAAATACTATAGGGAATGCCTTATATTTACACCTTCCCCAAACCACTTTTGTTCTTTATATCAAGTGTTGTAAGTAATAAATAGGGAATCTGAATTTGTGTAAAAGTTAAAACATACTTCTTAAATTTAATAAAGTAGTATAAGGAGTTGATTTTAGGGAAAAATTTTAAGGAATCTGCTGCAAATGCTCTAAGTCCATTACAAGTTGACAATCCCAACAAAATTTACAAAGAGTGCTTTAATTTTTGACCGGTCAGAGAATACATGCCACATCATTCTAAGAATTTAATCTTTAAAAAAAAATTAATTCATCTTCAGATAAATTTTTAATGAAAAAATAATAAGAATGATTAGCGAACTAAATTAAATCGAATGCCAAAATTTGGATTATTTTAAAAACTTAATTTAATTTTTTCAAAAAATAATTCATTGCAACATAAATTTGTAAACGAGAAAAAATGAGACTGATTAACGAACAAGAGGACCGTCGAATTTGAATAACCAACTTGTAACCTACTCAAATTATAAAACCAATACACTTTCATACCAATATTAACAAATTAGTTATCAAACAATTAAACAATCACTCTGTTAGATAATTTATCTAAATTATAATCCTCAATAGGAATTTGTTGGAAAATCCATTGAACAGTACTGACTTTTTCTTTTTTGTATTTCTCCACGAACGCTGAAATATATTATGAAAAAACAAAAGAAGATATGTGAGAAAACTTGTTGTTCTCAAGGTCACGTTCTAGATCCAAACTATTTTTCAATGATTCTAATATTTCGGGTAGGAAATTATGATCCTATTAAGTTTTCATTATTTATTTATTTAAATAACTATCATGATAATCTGTAAATTGATGTAGGGGTTAATTATGTAATTTATGCATTAAAAGATATCTTAATAGAATAATTCTTAATAAAACCGTAAACGGTCTGATATTTCACTACAATAAACAAGATCCTAGTTAGTAGTGTAAAACCTAAAAAGAAAAGGTAGTCGAGCTAAAAGTCCATCATGAAAAGTGCCTCAATCAAAATTTCAGCTTGCCTTCTGGACATCTGATGCAACATTCGTTGGTAGGACTAATTCTTTATCAAAATTCGTGAATTTGAAAACTTAACTTGCTAAAAATGAAAGCCCAATACGAAACGAACTAGAATTATTAAAAGTGCAAAAGTGCGTAGAAACTCATAAAACTGCAATTTTGACCCTCCAGACGACCTCCGATTGCCAAAATCCACGTTCGTCATGATAAAGCGATGTGTTTGACTAGGAACACCGTGGAAAACACTAGGCTTTTTTCAAAATTTGACACTTTCGCCTCCCTTTCGGATGTGCCAATTTCCGCATCAAAACCTCCTCGACTTCAACCGCATCAACTTCGTTATCAGCCCATGATGCTCCCGATACAAGTATCGACCAGTCCTTACAAAACCTTCCAAATTGATCGGGTCTTCCCTTACATCCTACCTCCGATGCCCCATCCCATGCACCCTTATAGACTAAACAATAGCTTCATCCAACTCAATCCGGTGTTCCATCGGGATTTGCGAGTCCTAATCGGTAATATAGCCGTATTCCTAATTTTAGCTTCAACTCCAAAATTAAACCGTATATAATCGTTAATTAATGTTCAATAGTATATTAAGCAATAATAAGCTAGGGATTTTCTCCAATAATGAACAATTATAGAAAAAATAATATAGTTGTTAAATAATATGTGAAATAATTTTTTTTCAACCCTTTAATACACCTGTGAGAAATTTGTGGTGGTTATATTGATGATTATATATTTGACTAAATTATGTATTGCCTGCTTAGAGCATTTGCAATAGATTTTTCAAAAAAATTCTTAAGTTAAATTTTTTTAAACCACTTTTTTATTTTTAGAGTCTTGATGTAAATTTTGATGCAAAACCAAATTCCCTAGTTTTACACCAACCTCAATAAAATATTATTGTTAAAGTACAATACAATAAAACAAGAGAGATGGAGGAAAGATAAAGTGTAAGAAATGAATATTTTATTGTGAAAATATAATTTTAAGGAGGTGTAAATATAAGTTTGGTGGACTTTGGTGGGAGATTTTTTTGAGATTTTTATACAATAGGGCATCTGATTTTTCGTAGTTTTTACAATTTTTTCAACTTTACTATTCTCAATCAAAAGAGTGTTCTCAGCTTTGCAAACTCACTCCGCATCTTTTGCCAGGACTCAGGCCAGATTATTAATTATCAAAAGTCGATCATTACATTTAGTCCTCATACCCCAAACACAATCAAAACCCAGGTCACGGCCTTCTTGGGAATACAGACATCTAGTAATTTTGGTCAGTACTTGGGTATCTCCCTGGATATCTCAACTAACAGAAATCAGATTTTTAATGATATCATTGATAAAATTCAAAAAAGAATTCATTCCTGGAAAGGTAAATTTCTCAACTTCCCAGGAAGAACCACTCTCATAAAAGCGGTTCTTCAATCCATCCTTGTTTATCCCATGGGAGTCTATAGGTTCCCCCCTAGGAATCCTTAGGAAAATTGACAAAATCTTTGCAAATTTCCTTTGGGGAGGGTCCGAATCATCCACTATTCATTGGATCAACTGGGATTTCCTCTACCTTGAAAGAGAAAAAGGAGGTCTTGGTTTCAAACATCTTCACCACTTCAATCAGGCCCTCCTTGCTAAGAATGGATGGAGACTTGTCAAACACCCCCAACACCTTATGACTAAGCTTTTGAAATCCAAATACTTCCCTACCTGCTCTCATCTGGAAGCTCCTCAGAAACAAAATGACTCATGGGTCTGGCGAAGTCTTAAGGAGGGAATCACAAGTCTTAAAAAATGCAAAGTTTGGGAAGTGGGAAATGGAAGAAATTTAAATATTTGGAAAGATATTTGGATTCCAAACCTCCCGCAGAATAATCTGGAAAGTTTCCATCAGTCCCAACCCAATAAAGAAAATCTCCCCACATTAGTTGCGGACCTAATCATCAACAACACCCAATGGAATGTACCCTGCTTAAAAGTATTTTCCCAATATCAATCACAAAAAAATACTTAAAATTACCCCTACAGGTTATATTGATCTCCAAATTTGGGAGAATCATGAGGTAAAGACAAAAGACACGTACAAATCTCTTTCCAATCTCAGCAGAAAAAAATTTCCCACTCCTAGAAACTTTAGCACCATACTAACTAATTTCTGGAAAACCCTAAATAAATCCCCGTTCCCTGAAAAAATCAAAATATTCATCTGGAAAATCTTACTCAATAGACTTCCTATGGCTGACCTACTTGCATCTAAAACTAGTAAACAAATAAATCTATTATGCTGTCTTTGCACTAACTCCTCTGAAAATGTTAATCACTTATTTTCCTCCTGCTCTCACATCACCTCTCTTTTTAATTTTTTTGGTCTCAATTTTACACCATTAAACATTAACTCCACAATCATCTCTAGTTTTTATAAAAACACTGGCACCACTGAATGCATTAAAGAACTTCTTCTCTTTGGAAGTATCATCTGGGTTACTTGGCTTTCTCGGAATGAATCAATCTTCAAAAATCAAAAGTCTGATCCACTGGCTGATAGGAAAAGAGTTGCCTTAATTCATAATGATTGGTTGAATGGATACAATCTGAGGAAAAAGTTTCAGGCGGCTAAACCTCCTCCTAGACAAAATCGGAGCGTTCAATCCTGTCTTTTATTCAACCATCCTAGAAGTTTTACTAGATCTTGCTTAGAAAGATCGTGTAACAAAAGAGATACAAAAGTCTACTTGGGAATTACTAACTCATCATCACCATCATGGATTATCAACTTCCTACACAAAGGCAATCATACGAACGTCCTCGGAGATAAACTCATATGCCACAACCCAAATAATAGAGAGAAATTGACTCTTTTAACTGAAGAAATTGGAGTTGCCATCTTCACCATGCTGCACCTCATTAGAAATTTAAATTTCCATACTGTTTTCATTCTCACGGATGGTTTCTTTTCTCAGGTGTGGTCTAGGTACTTCTCCTTTTTTGAACAGGTGGAAGATTGGAAGTTTTTGCTAAGGAGGGATGGAATGAAGTGTTGCAACGTCGAGTGGATCTCAACTGATATTGGATGTTTTCGGAATCTTAAGGATATTGTTATAAACAATTTTAATTCTGTTTTATGCACTTGTATTTCTGGATATTGTACCTGCCTTTCAGGCGTCAGACTTTAATATTAGTTCTTCCAATTATCAAAAAAAAGAATGAGGAGTTGTTTGAAAAATGTATTGCACATGCTCTTATAATTAGTAGACTTTGATTACTTTTTTTTTCAGACTAACTTTACAATGACAAATCTACCTCCTGTAGCGATCAGGGGCGGACCCGGGGGGGGGGGGGGGTGGGTAGGCGATGGCCCCTCCTGGGTTTCCAAAATTATGTAGACATGATAGTTTTATTCTTTGTACAAAAGTCATGCTTGTTTTGTTGGCCCCCCCTAAGCCTTGTTAGCTGATTTGCCTGGTTTCGAATCCCTGCAGCGCCTCTTTTTTTTCCCTTCCTATTTTCCTTTCCTTTCTGCTTTGGTTGTCTCATTCAATTTTAATTTCCTTTTCCTAAAAATAAAATAGCTCCTCCAAATCATTTATGTGCTCCTAACTCCTAAGAATTAGCTAGTTAGCTACACTAGCTATGACTTTTATGATGAATACTTACCCATATTGCTTTACATCAATTGAACATACGATCATAGATTAAAATTTCTAAAGGTTTCCTACGAAACATCCGAAAAGTTTCTATTTTCAAAATTATGGAAACGAAATATTTGTATAAGTCTGAAATCAATTTTCTTAGTAGAAATAAATTTAAATTTTCAATTTTTCTTAGAAATATAGCTACTAAATAATTGTTTTTGGCAATATACATATATATAACATATAACTCATACTTTTAACGTATTAGATCATTACAATTATCTATTTATTTGTATGATCTAAATTTTAAATATGTTTAAAAATAATAATAAATTATGTAATTATTTTACATAAAATTTTAATAATTTGTTAACATCTTTTTTCAAGCTTTTTATATAGCATTGATTTCAAAAAAACTTTATTTTATTTTCAGGTTAGTTTATAATTGTATATATAAATAAATATGACATTTATGTTTATTCAAATTTCTTTTAACAATATATAAGTTCTTTTGATTTTTTTAATTTTTTTTACATCGTTTATATAATGTTTCCGAAACGTTTCTTAGTTTTACATCTTCGAAAAAGAAACTTTGAACTATGTGTGTATATTCTCCAATTTATTAAGTAGTTTCGTTTAATTGATTAACTTTTGTAATATACATTTGTTGCTTATTGATTTTTTGAAATATGTGTTCTAGTTTGATGTGCCTTCAATTTTTAGTTGCCGAAATAATGAATCAACATTTTTTTGTTGATAAAAATAAAGTAAATGATAATATAAAGGGGAATGAAAAAGGATGGAATCGAAAGTTCAGAATGGATGAATTGTTCTTTTTTAGGACTATTAAAGTATGATGGAATCGTCAATAATTATCATATAGTAAGATGTTATATAAATTGAATAGATTACATATATACTTCCTCAAGCTTGAAAATATAGGATTTTTTCGTGTTTCCTTATGTGAAATGGAGGGAATATTATAGGAGTATTAATTTTTATGTTTCCTTATGTTTTTCAAAGTTTTACGACATTTTCATTCTGTTTCCACCTTTTTACGAAACATTTCTTTTTTTTAATCATGCGAAAGTCATGTTCGAAACGAAATTTTGAACCTTGCATACGATACAACACACTAGGTCAACTTTTATTAATTTTATACTTTATTCAAACAATTTTATTTATTGCTTCATAATTTAAATTTGATAATTGATAGCAATTAAATATATTTTAATTTTTTAGTTTTTAATATTTTGATGGTATAATGGTTTAATATTAGTGGAGCAATATTATAAAGCTTAACTAATAGAAATTTGTTAATTGTTCGTGAATAATAACTAATGTAAGTTTGTCAAAAAAATATATTATGTATCCTCTCGTTGACATATTCATTTGACTTGTTGTAACATTTCTAATATTATCAACTGTTACAATAAAGTTAAAGGTCGTAAAGTACCGTTTATGATAAATTTTATAATATTTATTATGTCGTATTTTATTAACTAGTTAACCCTGAGTTGTTATACACGCACACCCAAAATAGAGTTTTTTGAAGAATGAATTGACTATTTTGCCCCTATTTATAAGTGTAGTGTTTCATGAAGTTTCATTCAGGGGAAAAATAGTCATTTCAATTCTAAAAAAAACACTATTTGGGTGGGAGTGTATAGTGCTCCAATTTTTTTTTTTCAACTTAGCCTCCCTAATTATTCATCCTGGTTTCGCCCCTGGTAGCGATTACTACAAACTTAATTTGATTTGATCGCCATAAAAAGTTCTTAATCATTCACTTCCGACATGACATCATTTATTTTGTTGGATTTTTTGTATTAAGAAGTAGGAGGAAATAGTAGTAGTGTTCAATGTTCAAGGGATAGCAAAGCTTTGGACTCCTTTAGAGCATACACATTAATTTTTTTAAAATAATTCTTAAATTCTTCCCTATACAATGTATTTATCAATTTTGGAGAAGGATTTTAGATTTAGTGCATTTTCAATTTTCTTACTTTACTCCCAACTAAATAAAAATAAAAAAATTAATGAAAAGTTGGAAGAGCTAGATAATGTAGGAGAGAAGAGAAAAAGTGAGTTTTGGAAGGTTGGGTGGGAGAGTGTATATTCACCTTGTCATATTTCTTTTCCCAATTTCAATTGTCCTCGTTAAAAAACTTACGAAATGCACCTAAAATCTTTCAAAATGGCACAGTAACCAAGTTTTCCCAAAAAAATGCAGTTGAGTGATTCAACATGATTCATTTAAAATGAGGGTGTAACGCCCCGCCCCATAACACCGGGTCGGAACGTTATTTGATTTGATTGACTGACCTCACAAACCACCACGGGTCTTTCCAGCACGTTTTGTCCTCACTCACGTGCTCACTAGGACACTTCCCAGTGGGTCACCCATCCTAGAATTACCCCAAGTCAAGCACGCTTAACTTTGGAGTTCTTCAGAGTTGGGCTACCGAAAAGAAGATGCATCTTGATGGTATGAGTAGTACTAATCAAATCATATCAAACATATCACAACAACGCCCACTGTGGGTCGGGTATCACAATCTCCCCCACTTAAACACTCAACGTCCTCGTTGAGCCACACACACATCCACATCCAAGACCGTACCATCCGTGTGAGACTCTACCTCTCACAATTCCGGATGGCTCGGCTCTGATACCATTTGTAACGCCCCGCCCCATAACACCGGGTCGGAACGTTATTTGATTTGATTGACTGACCTCACAAACCACCACGGGTCTTTCCAGCACGTTTTGTCCTCACTCACGTGCTCACTAGGACACTTCCCAGTGGGTCACCCATCCTAGAATTGCCCCAGGTCTAGCACGCTTAACCTTGGAGTTCTTCTGAGTTGGGCTACCGAAAAGAAGATGCATCTTGATGGTATGAGTAGTACTAATCAAATCATATCAAACATATCACAACAACACCCACTCTGGGCCGGGTATCACAATCTCCCCCACTTAAACACTCAACGTCCTCGTTGAGCCACACACACATCCACATCCAAGACCGTACCATCCGTGTGAGACTCTACCTCTCACAATTCCGGATGGCTCGGCTCTGATACCATTTGTAACGCCCCACCCCCCGAAACCGGGTCGGAACGTTATTTGAGTTGATGGACTGGCCTCACAAACCACCACGAGTCTTTCCAGCACGTTTTGTCCTCACTCACGTGCTCACTGGGACACTTCCCAGTGGGTCACCCATCCTAGAATTACCCCAAGTCAAGCACGCTTAACTTTGGAGTTCTTCTGAGTTGGGCTACCGAAAAGAAATGCATCTTGATGGTATGAGTAGTACTAATCAAATCATATCAAACATATCACAACAACGCCCACTGTGGGTCGGGTATCACAGAGGGTGATAGAAGTGAAAATATTAGATACTTTCAATGATTTTTGGTGTCATGAACCCTATCTTAAATGTTTCAATTCTTTGTCTAGTTGCATTTAATCTAGTCATTATTGAATAATTCTTTTAAGGGGTGTTTATTAGACTTTGATTTGCTTAATTAATTAGGTTGGTGATGTAATTTGGCATACGTTACTGATTATTCAACTGAGGCAGGCTTCACTAGTTTCATAGTACGTTATTATTATATCGAAGTCTCGAACTAATTGATATACTAATAATATTCTAAAAAATTTCTCGTAATTGTAAGATGAGGTTGTATGAAAATGACATGAACCAATGTTGATTTAGTACACAACAACGACTCGAACATAGGATTGAATTGCATTTTTATATATTAGTTTGGTAGGACTTGGAATAAAAGAAGGATGAAAATGACATGAATCAATGTTGAATAATGCACACGACATGAATAATTTATGATTCTATTAATGTTTTTCTTACGTTTCTTTTAACTATAAAATTGTTATAATTACAGTGACTATCTTATATGGAGTGAATCGAATAGCCTAGTGGTTGAGGTTCTTGCTAGAGATCAGAAGATCCTGGGTTCGAAACTCACCTCATCGCTAATTTACAAAAAAAAAAATCTTATATTAATAAATTTTCTTAGCCTTTGTAATGTAATTTGACTATTTGAGAATTCGAAGTTATTAAATTCCTAATTTGCATATTTATATAATCAAGGACTTTCACAATATTATTTATTTGACTTCATTCGTGACCACCCCTGAAGTATCATGGACATTTTGATTCGAGGACTATAGTTTTTTATTGTTTAATTTACCTCTTTAAAGGGTAAATTTGGCATTATACTTATAAAATATTTCTGGACTAAATTTATAACATCTAAAATCTTGTTAATATTATTGTTGCTGACTTTAAGAGGCTCATATACCTTGATTACAACCCACTCATCTTCTACAAGCCTTATTCATCGGCAAATTATGAAACAGATATTAAAGAAAATTTTCACATATTATTTCTGGTAGTACATAAAATTACAAGAAATTTTTATAGTATTTATATGCTTATTCTTATGAGCTACAATTATAAGGAAGTCAATGAAATCTCAATATGAAAATGAAGAAAGTTAAGAAAAAAACACTATAACCCCTCTTGTTAGAACCTGACGCCGAGCGCTAGCCTCCCAGAACCTGACGCTGACCGCTTCTTATCTCAAGCTTCCATAACGCTGACCTCTCGCTTCCCGAAACCTAACTTCACCTCTAACCCCCTCTTCTCTGCTAGTCGACCACCAACATCCCATAGCTATCCCTCACACCTCCAATCAACCTTCTACAAATCCCCTTCTAGGTTTTAGTTATTATTCCCCTTGTCCCAAAACATTATCTAGATTTTAAATGTAGAGACTTAGAAAGTATACAAGAAACTTAATTTTGTCCCAAAAAATTGTCCAATTTGGAATATATATACAACAGATAAAAGTGATACAAACAAGTTGAAAGAATACTTCATTTATGAAGTATGTGAAGTTGTTAGAGTTGTTTAAAAGTGTTGGAATCAGTTTGGTTCAACTTGAAAATAAATGTGAAACTGCGAGAGTGCGAAATCTAATCCAATTCAAATATACACGCGCGATTCTATTATCCAATCAACAGAGACCACATGTTCACTTACTCATTCCATATTTCAGTTTCAAGTTCGTTAGGGTTCTTGTATATATCCAAAATTCGGTTTTAGGGATTCTTGATTCAGTTGACAATTTATCAATTCCTTTTTGCGTTTTGTTCCATATATATGTATGAATCATTTTTCATGTTAGGAATCTGTACCCGTTGTAAGATTAATTAAAGCGTCCCAAAACTAATCTAACAACTAGATCCCGCCCAGGATGACGCCCCACTAATCAGACTATAATAAACAGAAGAAATAACTTGCGAAAACAAGAAACGACACAAGGATTTTATACAGGTTCCCCCACAACGTGTAAGGTACGTCCTGTTGCTGCTGCAGATTCCACTAATAATCACCGGAAGAATTGTTACAAGGACTCCTGATCTATTCCTATATCTCTCTATTAGGTGTTCTTCTTATACAATGAAGAACCCTAATGACAAGCCTCACAAATCTCTCTCTAGACTCTTTGTTTATGATTCTCTATTTGAGCACACAATACAACAATGAACTAGAGACCTATTTATAGGCTACAATGAGATACTAGACCTAATGCTATTAGGAAATAACTTCTCCGTCAAGAAAAGACCTTTCTTTTCTTGCACTCCAATTATTTCCTAAAAGCCCGTCCGAAACCTATTTTTGCCAGCTGCCATAATTCTGCTCCCATTGGCTCAGCTCAGCAAATATGGCTTCACAACTCAACAATCTCCCACTTGAAGACATATTTCATTATCCCGTCTTCACCATTAGTCTTGAATCTCTATCTGCAGCAGCTCCCCTTGAGTTCATCATCCCCGAACTCCCACTGAAGCCGAGACCGACTTCAATGTCATTCTTACCGATCCAAGAACATCCTTGAATGTCACCAACTTGGCTATCGAAGAGACATAGCCAAACCTATTGCCCTGTTGGACTTTTCCCACATTCAAACCATCAACATGTTCTTTCTTTACCTGCCAGACCTTCTTCGTCTTCTTCCCAGGCACCTTGGAACACCTCCAAGCCGGATCAGTCATCGATGAATATCTCTTCTCCCTTTTTCCTTGTTGGCCAACAACTCCCACTTGATCAGATTCATCGACATTCGGTGTTTGATCAGAACACCTCCCTTCAGTTAGCATACTTTTAAAAGGATGGGAGACCCTTTTACCACGCCTTTTCCTGCGTCCGCTAACCCCGGATGATACCTGCAACACGCCTTTGATTGCCACCTTATACAGAGTACCTGACTTCTGACCCTGAGCAACGACTCGTGCTCCTCTTGTCACCTTCCAGGACTCACCACCAAACGCAATTCTATACCCCTCAGCATCCAGTTGACTTACTGAAATAAGATTACCTGTCAGCTTGGGCACATGTCTGACCTTCGTAATCTTCCATATAGAACCGTTTGATAACCTCAAATCCACATCACCCATACCACAAACATCCAGGATCCTTCCATCTGCAAGATGAACCTTCCCGAGATCTCCAGCAACATAATTTTTCATTATGTCATAATCACCAGTGATATGATATGATGCACCAGAATCCAACACCCAAGAGTCAATCGAACTCACCTCAGTTGCCAGAAGAGCATCATCCATGTTTACAACATTGATCTCTTTCTCAGTGCAATTCTTCTTAATGTGACCCTTCTTGCCACAATTCCAGTACTCAACTGTCCGTTCGAATCTACCCTTACCAGTCTTACCTCCACGGTTGTTCCTCCTACTTCTATCCCCTGCGAATAATACAGGCCCTGAAATCACCACACCTGGTTCATTCCTCCGGATCTCTTCATCTAGAATTTTACTCACAACTTCATTGGTAGTCAGTGGTTCTTTCCCGGCGGAATGAGTCACTGCAGCCCTCATGGATTCCCAACTATCTGGCAAAGATGCCAAAATAATCAAGGCCTTCCATTCATCATCAACCACAAACCCCACCGTTGCTAGTTGATTGATCAAGTTGTTCATATTATTCAAGTGTGTGTTCACAGAAGTATTCTCAACCATGCGCATATTAAGGAGATTTTTCATAAGAGATATCTTGTTGTGAGTAGAAGGCTTCTCATACAATTCCGACAAAACTTTCATCGCTCCCATAGTCGTGGTCTCGTTCTCCACATTATGAGACACGTTTGATGAAAGCTTCAATCGAATCGCCCCTAGAACCTTCCTGTCTAGTTTCTTCCACTTCTCCTCACTCATATCTTTCGGCTTCCCAGATAAAGGCTCAGCCAGATCCTTTGTGTACAGATAATCCTCAATCTGGATCTTCCACAACCGAAAATTAGTCCCATCGAACAGCTTCATCCCTTGCAGTATCGAAACACCTTCTTCACCCATATTATCCTGTCTGATTGGTCGTCAAACCTCGCTCTGATACCAATTGTTAGGAATCTGTACCCGTTGTGAGATTAATTAAAGCGTCCCAAAACTAATCTAACAACTAGATCCCGCCCAGGATGACGCCCCACTAATCAGACTATAATAAACAGAAGAAATAACTTGCGAAAACAAGAAACGACACAAGGATTTTATACAGGTTCCCCCACAACGTGTAAGGTACGTCCTGTTGCTGCTGCAGATTCCACTAATAATCACCGGAAGAATTGTTACAAGGACTCCTGACCTATTCCTATATCTCTCTATTAGGTGTTCTTCTTATACAATGAAGAACCCTAATGACAAGCCTCACAAATCTCTCTCTAGACTCTTTGTTTATGATTCTCTATTTGAGCACACAATACAACAATGACCTAGAGACCTATGTATAGGCTACAATGAGATACTAGACCTAATGCTATTAGGAAATAACTTCTCCGTCAAGAAAAGACCTTTCTTTTCTTGCACTCCAATTATTTCCTAAAAGCCCGTCCGAAACCTATTTTTGCCAGCTGCCATAATTCTGCTCCCATTGGCTCAGCTCAGCAAATATGGCTTCACAACTCAACAATCTCCCACTTGAAGACATATTTCATTATCCCGTCTTCACCATTAGTCTTGAATCTCTATCTGCAGCAGCTCCCCTTGAGTTCATCATCCCCGAACTCCCACTGAAGCCGAGACCGACTTCAATGTCCTTCTTACCGATCCAAGAACATCCTTGAATGTCACCAACTTGGCTATCGAAGAGACATAGCCAAACCTATTGCCCTGTTGGACTTTTCCCACATTCAAACCATCAACATGTTCTTTCTTTACCTGCCAGACCTTCTTCGTCTTCTTCCCAGGCACCTTGGAACACCTCCAAGCCGGATCAGTCATCGATGAATATCTCTTCTCCCTTTTTCCTTGTTGGCCAACAACTCCCACTTGATCAGATTCATCGACATTCGGTGTTTGATCAGAACACCTCCCTTCAGTTAGCATACTTTTAAAAGGATGGGAGACCCTTTTACCACGCCTTTTCCTGCGTCCGCTAACCCCGGATGATACCTGCAACACGCCTTTGATTGCCACCTTATACAGAGTACCTGACTTCTGACCCTGAGCAACGACTCGTGCTCCTCTTGTCACCTTCCAGGACTCACCACCAAACGCAATTCTATACCCCTCAGCATCCAGTTGACTTACTGAAATAAGATTACCTGTCAGCTTGGGCACATGTCTGACCTTCGTAATCTTCCATATAGAACCGTTTGATAACCTCAAATCCACATCACCCATACCACAAACATCCAGGATCCTTCCATCTGCAAGATGAACCTTCCCGAGATCTCCAGCAACATAATTTTTCATTATGTCATAATCACCAGTGATATGATATGATGCACCAGAATCCAACACCCAAGAGTCAATCGAACTCACCTCAGTTGCCAGAAGAGCATCATCCATGTTTACAACATTGATCTCTTTCTCAGTGCAATTCTTCTTAATGTGACCCTTCTTGCCACAATTCCAGCACTCAACTGTCTGTTCGAATCTACCCTTACCAGTCTTACCTCCACGGTTGTTGTTGGAAATTGATGTGTCAATTTCCTCAATTAGTGCCCGTGAACTATGTCATCTATATATACGGTTCAACAACCGATAGTTATCTGAACTATCAGTAGTCTCACCCGAGATAATGCCGGGGGTCATCGAATGGCAGACTAGGCTCTCACGATGATCTTCGGGATTCGTGTATACGGTCTTATACGTTGAATCCCGATGCTTTCGTTACTCGGGCTATGAGGTCACACACATAACAATTACCGAAGATACTTTCGAGTAGTGACCCGAAAGTGAATAAGGGATTTGATCCATATTGAGGAATTTCGGTTCGATCGAGATCGTGTCCCGACCGAACCGATGGTGCGCCCGGAATTAGTTCCGGACGCACTATTTAGGGTTTATGTATATATATATATGTGAGATATATATTTATATATTATCATTTATTGAAATGATTTAATTAATTAATGAATTAATTAAACAAGATATGATTTAATTAATTAATTAAGATTAATTAACTAATCTCATCATTATGAGGAGTTGACATCTTGGTGGCTACTTTATGCCTTGGGAAGGCTTTGTATCCCTTGGGAAGAACTCTTGTAAGAGCATCTTCCATGGACCAAGAGGCATTAACCATATGGATGGTTAATGTGTTTGTTTAGTGTGCAATATGTTTCATCATCCATTCTATATCATAAGATGATATTGAATGTGAAGAGATCAATCTAAGTCTTGCATATCTCTTGCTAGAGAACACAAGAACACAAACAAACACACTTCATCTTCAACCTCAACCCTCTAGCAAAACTCTAAGTGTTAGAGTATAGAAATTGTTCTATAGTTTGCTATAGTAGTTAGACTACACACTCCTCAATAACACACACTAGTCCAAGTGTG
This sequence comes from Echium plantagineum, assembly GCA_003412495.2. Lineage (NCBI taxonomy): Eukaryota > Viridiplantae > Streptophyta > Magnoliopsida > Boraginales > Boraginaceae > Echium > Echium plantagineum. The sequence continues at coordinate 29,575,589 of CM016563.1, read as the reverse complement.
TCTTATTGCTATCTAAGGTATTGGTGTGGACTATTTCATAGTAGTTCCATATCACCTTGGTGATAGAAATTTCTTCAAGAAGAAAGCAAGGAGCAAGGTGTGGGGATAAGCGCTTAAAGATTGACATAGCTTCCGCTCACGCTTCAAAGGTATAACTTTGTAGCACTACTCTTTTATATGTTATTTGTAGCATATTCACACTACCTTTAAACATATACTTCTATGAGCTAGTTTCATTGTGTAAGTTCTAACGATCAATGAATTAGGGTTGTATGACATATGAACTATCGTAGTTCATCGTGTCTTGCAACCCCGGGATATTCCAACAGTTGTTCCTCCTACTTCTATCCCCTGCGAATAATGCAGGCCCTGAAATCACCACACCTGGTTCATTCCTCCGGATCTCTTCATCTAGAATTTTACTCACAACTTCATTGGTAGTCAGTGGTTCTTTCCCGGCGGAATGAGTCACTGCAGCCCTCATGGATTCCCAACTATCTGGCAAAGATGCCAAAATAATCAAGGCCTTCCATTCATCATCAACCACAAACCCCACTGTTGCTAGTTGATTGATCAAGTTGTTCATATTATTCAAGTGTGTGTTCACAGAAGTATTCTCAACCATGCGCATATTAAGGAGATTTTTCATAAGAGATATCTTGTTGTGAGTAGAAGGCTTCTCATACAATTCCGACAAAACTTTCATCGCTCCCATAGTCGTGGTCTCGTTCTCCACATTATGAGACACGTTTGATGAAAGCTTCAATCGAATCGCCCCTAGAACCTTCCTGTCTAGTTTCTTCCACTTCTCCTCACTCATATCTTTCGGCTTCCCAGATAAAGGCTCAACCAGATCCTTTGTGTACAGATAATCCTCAATCTGCATCTTCCACAACCGAAAATTAGTCCCATCGAACAGCTTCATCCCTTGCAGTATCGAAACACCTTCTTCACCCATATTATCCTGTCTGATTGGTCGTCAAACCTCGCTCTGATACCAATTGTTAGGAATCTGTACCCGTTGTGAGATTAATTAAAGCGTCCCAAAACTAATCTAACAACTAGATCCCGCCCAGGATGACGCCCCACTAATCAGACTATAATAAACAGAAGAAATAACTTGCGAAAACAAGATTCGACACAAGGATTTTATACAGGTTCCCCCACAACGTGTAAGGTACGTCCTGTTGCTGCTGCAGATTCCACTAATAATCACCGGAAGAATTGTTACAAGGACTCCTGACCTATTCCTATATCTCTCTATTAGGTGTTCTTCTTATACAATGAAGAACCCTAATGACAAGCCTCACAAATGTCTCTCTAGACTCTTTGTTTATGATTCTCTATTTGAGCACACAATACAATAATGAACTAGAGACCTATGTATAGGCTACAATGAGATACTAGACCTAATGCTATTAGGAAATAACTTCTCCGTCAAGAAAAGACGGTCTTTTCTTGCACTCCAATTATTTTTCTAAAAGCCCGTCCGAAACCTATTTTTGCCAGCTGCCATAATTCTGCTCCCATTGGCTCAGCTCAGCAAATATGGCTTCACAACTCAACATTTCATTTGTATTGTATCTCCATTTGCTCCCTAAAGAGAATAATAAAAGTCTATTTCGGAGCTTTTCATTCTTCTTTTACCTATAAAAGTGATGTGTCAATTTCCTCAATTAGTGCCCGTGAACTATATCATCTATATATACGGTTCAACAACCGATAGTTATCTGAACTATCAGTAGTCTCACCCGAGATAATGCCGGGGGTCATCGAATGGTAGACTAGGCTCTCACGATGATCTTCGAGATTCGTGTATACGGTCTTATACGTTGAATCCCGATGCCTTCGTTACTCGGGCTATGAGGTCACACACGTAACAATTACCGAAGATACTTTTGAGTAATGACCCGAAAGTGAATAAGGGATTTGATCCATATTGAGGAATTTCGGTTCGATCGAGATCGTGTCCCGACCGAACCGATTGTGCGCCCGGAATTGGTTCCGGACACACCATTTGGGGTTTATGTATATATATATATATATGTGAGATATATATATATATATATATATATTATCATTTATTGAAATGATTTAATTAATTAATGAATTAATTAAATAAGATATAATTTAATTAATTAATTAAGATTAATTAATTCCATCATCATGAATGGTTGACATCTTGGTGGCTACTTTATGCCTTGGGAAGGCTTTGTAAGTCTTGGGAAGAACTCTTGTAAACCATATGGATGGTTAATGTGTTTGTTTAGTGTATAATGTGTTTCATCATCCACTCTATATCATAAGATGATATAGAATGGGTAGAGAATCAAGCTAAGTATCACACAACTCTTGTTAGAGAACAAAAACAAACACACACACTTCATCTTCAAACCCTCTAGCAAAACTCTAAGTGTTAGAGTATAGAAATTGTTCTATAGTTTGCTATAGTAGTTAGACTACACACTCCTCAATAACACACACTCATCCAAGTGTGTCTTATTGCTATCTAAGGTATTGGTGTGGACTATTTCATAGTAGTTCCATATCACCTTGGTGATAGAAATTTCTTCAAGAAGAAAGCAAGGAGCAAGGTGTGGGGATAAGCACTTGAAGATCATATCGCTTCCGCTCACGCTTCAAAGGTATATCTTTGTAGCCACACTCTTTGATTATGTTAGTTGTAGCATATTCACACTATCTTTAACATATACTTCTATGAGCTAGTTCTATTGTGTAAGTTCTAACGATCAACGAATTAGGGTTTTCTAGACATATGAACTATCGTAGTTCATTGTGTCTTGCAACCCCGGGATATTCCAACAATTCAATCTTCATATTCGATCTTGATTGAATTCTTATATGGTATCAGAGCTTAACCAGGGTCTTAATCAAAATTAACAATGGCTAATGATGAAGGAGATCCTCCCCGATATAAGGCTGAAAATCATTTATATTTATATGGCTCATATCATCACTCCAGTCTTGTTTTGGTGAATGATCTTCTTACTGAAACCAAAGATATCAAGCCAAATGAAAATGCAACATGATTCAAGATAAAAGGGTTTCTAGATAAAGGGGTTTTCAGATTAATGGCCTGAAAACAAAAATATCAAGCCAAAGTAAAGAGCCACAACATGATTCAAGATATTGAGATGAGTGCATTGGATGTTGGTGGTCAAAATCCACCTGACTTGCAATCTTTACTGAGTCTAATAGATCAAGAAGTGGGCAAGGTAATGAGAAAAAAGGAAGGAGCCACAAGTAACTATCAAATGGAGGCTAACATGGCTGGATTTGATTGCTTGTCAAATATTTCTGTTCAACATAAGTTTGAGAATCTAGAGTATAGTAGTCACTGGATTGTTGATAGTGAAACTACCACTCACATGTGCCATAACTTAGAGCAATTTAAAATCTGGTATAAACTAGATGATAACATCAAGGTTAATCTTCCAGATAAAACTGTGAAGATAGTTGAGATTGCATGTAGTGTAATGTTGAACAATGAAATTGAGCTAAGAAATTGTTTATACATTCCTGTTTTTAAGTATAATTTGCTATCTAAGTAAATTAACTTGGACTAGCAAAATTGTTTTTAAGTTATGTGCTAATAAGTGGGTGATGCAGGATGATTCTAGTTTCAAGGTAGTGATAGTGGTTTATGCTGAAAATAGATTGTATGTGTTGGAGTCAAAATTTCTTGATGATTCTGTTAGTTGTGTTAATTTCAGTTTTTTGAATAAACTATCTCATAAATATTTGGCTAGTACTACTAATTCAGATTTTGGTTTGTGGCACTATAGATTAGGTCACACTTTCAGGAATGTTCTTAAGAAATGTATGAATCTGGTTTTAATAAAGATGTTTCTAAAAACATTTGTTTTGTGTTCCTTTTAGCTAAGAAGCAGAGATTGCAATTTCCTTCCGATGTTGTGCATTCTATTATTAATTTTTAGCTTATTCATTCGGATATATGGGATCCCTTCCAAGATTTTACTAGACGAAGTACTAGATATTTCACGACTGCATTAGATTGCTGCAGTACATATACTTGGATCGAGTATTGACTGCTATTAAGAACTTAATTGCCATGATTAAAACACAATTTGGTGTTACTGTTAAGAAGTTGAGAATTGACAATGGCACAGAGTTCATCACTACCGATTTTAACAATTTTGTGCATAAACTTGGATTACTTCATCATAAGATTTGTGTCTATAATACACAACAGAATGGTGTTGTGGAGAGAAAGTATTAATATTTATTACAACTTGCCAGGGCTATTACGATCCATGGACATTTGTCTATAAATTTTTGGGGAGATTATGTGCTTTCTGCTACTTATATACTAAACAGATTGTCTTCTAGTATCCTCAATTGAAAAAGCCCTTATGTGTGTGCACAACAGGCTACCTGATTGGGAGGTCTTAAGGTCTTTGGGTGTCTTTGTTATGCTACAAATGATCTTTCCCATAAGCTAAAATTTGATCATAGGGCTTTTGCCCGTATTTTTATAGGATATCCTCCTAATTATAAGTTGTTTAATTTGAAGGATAATACTGTGATTGTGTCTAGGGATATCAGATTTCATTAATCTGTGTTTTCCTATGATCCTGCATTTGTATATTCTACTTTGGTTTCTATTGGTGTAACTACACATGTGTCAAGTAGTGGTCAACAACAGATAGATGTTCGTTCGCAAGCTGAGCAAGTTGATGCCATACCTAGACAGATGCATAATGGAACCACATTGAGAAGGCCTCCAGGTTGGCTTTGTGAATATGTTGTTTCTGAGTCTAGTCAGGAAAGAAACATTGAGGTCTATTCTGAAGATCACCTAACATTACTAGTATAGAACAGGAAAAGGAGCCTTATTCTTACAGACAGGCAAGATACAAAGAGCAGTGGCAACAGGCTATGGATACTGAGATTGTAGCTTTGGAAACAAGTAAGACTTTGTATATTGTGGATTTGCCAAGTGGGCACAAATCTATAGTGTGTAAGTGGGTGTTCAAGATTAAAACAAACCATATGAAACAGTGAATAAGTATAAACTCAGACTAATGGCAAAGGGTTTTGATCAAATAGAACGCAAGAATTATTATGATAGTTTTTCTCTAGTAGCAAAGTCTGTGACAGTCAAAATTGTATTGACCTTGGCTGCTTTTAAGTCCTGAATTATTCAACAAATAAACATCAATAATGAATTCTTTCATAGCTTTCTTGATGAAGAGATATATATGGTTCTGTCAGAATAAATACATTCAAAGGTGTATAGATTAAGGAGGTCATTGTATAATTTGAAGTAGGCCTTCAGGCAATGAAACTTTGAGTTCACAAACAAAATAACTAAGTATGGCTTTGAGCAATCCTATCATGACAATTTCTTGTTCACTTATCAGAATGGTGTAGTATTTTTTATTTTAATTGTGCATGTAGATGACATCCTCATCACAGACAGTTGTCAATATGAGATTTTAAAGGTTAAAGATTTTTCTATATTCAGAGTTCACCATCAAAGACTTAGAAGTGGCTAAGTATTTTTTGGGGATAGAGATTATTAGGTCTTCTCAAGGAATGTATTTGACACAGAAGAAGTATATTAAAGACATATTGACTGATTTTAAGTTGAAAATGATCATTCTATGTCTACTCCACTACCTCATGATTAAGATGCTCAAAATGATGAGTTTCCTCTTGTTAAAGATCCTTCCATATACAGAAGATTAGTGGGAAGGCTCTTGTACTTGAACTTTCCTAGACCTGATCTCACATTTAGTATGCATTTCTTAAGGCAGTTTATGAAGTGTCCAATTAAAGCTCAATGAAAAGCAGTTGTTCATGTAGTCAAATATCTTAAAGGGATTTTGGACCATGGTCTGTACTATTCTTCTCACCAGCCAGAGTTTGAAGTAAAAGCTTACTTAGGCAAAATGTCCTCTCACCAGGAACTCGGTAACGGGCTATGGGGTATTTTTGAGCTCTTGTTTAGTTTCATGGAAGTCTAAGAAACAGCCTACTGTGGCTCGTTCGTCCTTAGAGGCCGAATATAGAAGTGCATCAACTGCTGTCTGTGAAGTCAAGTGCCTTTGCTACATTTTGCATGATCTAGAGTTGTGTTTAATCAGCCCATTCCTCTTTATTATGACAACAAATCTTCTATTTCTATGATTGAAAACCTAGTGTTTCATGAGATAACTAATCATATTGAATTGGATTGTCATTTTATAAGAGACCGTTACAAGTTACGCTTCATTAAACCACTCTATGTCTCTATTAAAGAACAACTGAGTGACATATTCACTAAGGCATTTCCAACTCCCGTGAATCAGTGAATTTTGTCCAAGATGAACTTCCTCCCTGCTCCATCTTGGGGGAGGGGGTCAAATATTTCATTTATGAAGTAATACTATTGATGTGAAGTTGTTTAACAGTGTTGGAAACAGTTTAGTTCAACTTGAAAATAAATGTAAAACGGTCAGGGTTCGATATATATACCAATTCAAATATACATGCGCGCCTTATTATCCAATCATCAGAGGCCACGTGTTCACTTACTCATTCCATATTTCAGTTTCAAGTTCGTTAGGGTTCTTGTATATATCCAAAATCCAGTTTTAGGGATTTTTGCTTTAGTTCATAATTTGTCACTTTCTTTTTGGATTCTGTTCCATCTATATGTATGAAGCGTTTCCCATTTGTATTGCATCTCAATTTGCTCCTTAGAAAGAATAATAATAAAAGTTCAACTTTCTTCCTATTTCGAAATTTTTCATTCTTCTTTTACCTATAATTCAATCTTCATATTCGACCTTGATCAAATTCTTAAACAAGTGAAGCTATCAACTATTCAGGTATGCCTACTTTGCAAACAATTGCATTGGAAAGTCTCGACGATGTACTGAGTCGAGATTATTCTTCCTACCAAAATTCCTTCAAGCATCCGATAATACTACGAAGGTGATCGGAAATAAATCTATTTTTTAATGAAAATGATAAAGGCGAAATGTCCTCCTACATATCTCCGATGTTGTACGCAACTTCGGCACCGTAGCTTATACTAGAAATCTTGTCGGAGTATCTTGTGACTCCTTCACTGTATATTTTGAACCAGTGGCGAATCTAGAAGTTTCAAAGTGCTGGTTCGAAATTGGCATAATTTTCAAAGTACCAGTTCGAAATTGACATAATTTTCAAATATAAATTTAAATTCTAACTTTTAAATTACTTACTTGAACGGGGTCAATGAGTGATCTTGAAGGCACATGGCCTAGGTTGGCAACCTTTATTGCACTCCGGATGGGTGCCCGCCTAAGATCAGCCCAAGAGGTTGCGTCTATGTCATAATTTGTTGTAGCGAGGCCTGCGTTCGATGGGCCTCTACCCTTTAAAAAAATGCTAACTTTTAAATTAATTTTTTCTTTAAATATATATAATTTTTCTTTCGAAAATAAAAGTGCATGTGCGAGTGAACGGGTCTGAACATGAACAGGTCCGCCACTGTTGTGAACCATAAGATACATGCCAACCCCTAAAACTCCAAATTCACCGGAACAAACTCTACAAGCTGAAGACTAAAACCTGTTGAATTCGTTACTGAAGGTGGAGACAATAAATCTAATTTGACGTTCTTCTTCCTTATTATAGGGATGGGGTGAGATGTGTTGAAGAAGAATATGGGGGCAATCTATTAATTGGACTAATTTTGCGGTGAATAATAGTTAAATCGGGATTTACAAGACAAAAATGTATTTGGATGTAAATACCTTTACAAAAACTAACAGAGTGAGCCGAATGAGGGAGTTTTTATATATTAATGATATAATTGGCCGGTTCAAAATATAAGTAATCTAAATAAATTTTTTTTTCAAACGCGAGTGATATCAGAAGTCATTTGTATTCCCCGTCGACCACGAAAACAGAAACGAGGCGAAAAATCCAGACCGGGAAAGGCGAAGGGCCAGTGGTGGGTTAATGTAAATATAACACTCTATTAAGTTAAAGAAAAGTTGTAGAAAACCCAATCTTAAAAGAATCCTAACAAAATTCGAATATATCATTGAATTACATTTATATACTACCATTAGTTAGGTTGGACTTGGAATAATAAACATGAAAATGATCGAAGAAAAAATAAAAATGCATGGGATCGAATTGCTTTTGACTTTAGTGGTTAAAGACGAAAACAAATCTAAGAGTTTGGTTATATTTAATGTAGAAATTTTATATCATCAAAATGAATTTTCCAATTATTAATACCACATGTTTTCCATTTTTTCAACCAAATAAAATAAATCGTTAGTATTCATTTTCCTTTAAAAGGAATACAAAATTGATGTCACATCCATACGTGGGAACTTCAAAAATTAAAATTTAAAAATAAAAACTTTGGCATATCTCGAAATGGAATATTTTGTGCAGCCCACAAAAGATATTAATGACGCAATTAGCTAATCCACCCTATTTTAATAAATGATAATGATTAAAGAGTTAACCACCTACTTTGTCTACTGATAAGAGAAAGCTAGAAACCACACAATTAAAATGGATAAGACTATTCAAAGAACAGTTTTATTATTAATTGTGTTAATAAAATATCCATTATTGAGTGCTTAGCGTCACAATGTCAGATGTATACACTACATATAGAATAATAATTTAGTGGTCTTCAACTCGAGTTTCTACTAACAGGTTTAGGATTTGACTTTTGCTAAACGTGTATTATTTCACAATTTCTATGAAATTTATGTTTTTGTAAGAGTGATTGCTAATTTATAAACAAAAAGTTACATATATATACATTAAGATGGTGAACTATTTACTTTTGTTGTCTTTATAATATAGTTTTTCTACAAGCCTGTAAAGAGAAAAGTTAAAAGAAGTTTGTTGGTTTCTTGGCATCCACTCTATGAGAAAATTGATATGTACTGTATAAATAAAATGCAATTCTTTTTATAATAGTCCTATCAAATTCAACCCTTCTCAAACAAGCTAATACTTCATCTCTTTTCCATTCATTTCTTTGTTAGGGTGTTTACTAAAACCTATTCTCAAGTTGACTCTTTGATTCATATAGTAATACAAAGAGCTTTGGCACTTCGGTTACATTTTAGTGCGATACTCTCTGTTACTGACAGACTTTCTAGTTAGTTACTATTCATGTCGAAAACAGAAACTTACACAGCAGAAAATAATGCGGGTTGCGGCCTGGTAGGAGCATTGCTCCACAAAAGAGGGGTGTTCAAGCTGAGAAAACCTTCAATGCGACCACTCTCATCATCCAGAAGCAGCAACAAAATTGCAGACAAGAATCTACTCGTCGATGGCGCCAATAAGTCCAGGAAGCAAGAGGAAACTGCGACTTTAGAGTATTTGAAAACAGTTAAACCAGCAATTAAAATATCACCATCAATTAGCCCAAGGTTGTCGAATTGGGGGAACTCGAGTTCTTCACCGGAGAAGGAAAGAAACAATGCAGCAAACACTAATGATCACCAACATGGCAACAGAAATTCGGGTGATTCGAGGAACTCTAGTTCTTCATCCTCCGACAAGGATAAGAATAGGGCATCACAACTTGTGACATTGGATTATACTAGGAAGCTACGGAAGGAAACGACTCTCACTTCGAGTGAATTGAGCTACATAGTAACACCTCACAGAGGTTCAAGTGGCAATATTATGCTATTAGGCCATTTGGGTAATTTGAAGAAGCAGGCAGATACAAACAAATCTGCTAACAACAGTCCTAGGATAATTGACTACAAGAACGAAACAACGACTCCTTCACTTACCTTTGGCAATGTTGTAACAAGTAACCAACAATTTAGCAACTTGTACAGTAGTATGATGGGTAACTTGAACCCTGAAACGCTGAAAAACATGGGAAATGAGAAATATAAGCAGGGGAGATTAATGGAGGCATTAGAATTTTATAATCAAGCGATCATGATGGACTCGAGCCAACCAACTTATTACAGTAATAAGAGCGCGGCTTTGATGGGATTAGGCCATCTTGTTGAGGCAGTATTTGAGTGCAAAGAGGCTATTAGGATTGAAGAAGTTTATAAATGGGGAGCGCGCGTGTGGCGGACGCATTTCGTCTACCCCCACCCCGCGCGTCACCACCGCTTCTATACCATCATGAACCTCACTATTTTGACACGTTAGCATACTTTCCCTTTTGTACAAATCCAACTTGCATCTTTCTCTTAGTTCTTCTTCCCTCTAGCTGCGTTTTTTATCAAATGGAATGAGAATTCACATCAATTGCAAATTGTAATCAGCCGTCACGTATATCGCGCCACCATTGAACATCTGTAATTCTTCATCTTTATCTCTAATAAGTTATATGAATTTGAGAGTTGCTTCTTTCTTAAAGAATGATGGGTTTGTTTATAAGATTTTTTGTTTTATTGTTATTACAATTGCTTTGTTTGTTTATAAGATCTTTTCCGTAAGAGTTATGTATGTTAGTTGTTTGTTATGGACTGTGGGTGTTCGTTATTATGCTTGATTGAGAGTTCGTTGCTCTATTTATTGTTTGAGGGAGCCAATTAGTAGGTATACCTTGTTCGCAAGTAAGGTATTTGTGAAAATGTTTGTTTCGGTGCTTGAGTAGTTGGTTAATTCTTTTGGTTTTCTTGCAATTTCTATGTTGATTTGGTGCTCATTTCATTTGTCTAAGTACGTGTTGATTAGTTTTAACAGAGCCTTTTTTTTCAAGAAAAATCTCACGGCTCATTGGACTACTTTCCAAGTTCGGGTAGGTTGTTACTAAATATGATATATGATTAACATCACCATACATTTCCTTATGGATGCATGGATATGTATCTCATCAGTTGTTTGCATGGCTGATACAGAGTCTGAGAGAGTTACATTCTAGGACCATTATTTATGAAGGTGTGAAAGAGTTAGTTTACTTAATGCATCCCCGTAGTTGTGCCGAACTCCTTAAAGATGTCTGTGCAGCAGACCTCTTGCCAATTGATTCTGAGTAGCTTTATCGAGATCAGAAGAAAATTGCGCAAAGGCTTCTAATTCTGCGAATTGTGCCAATTCTAATTTTAATTTACCAGCTACTTGTTTCATAGCTTTAATTTGATCATGCGTCTCTCCGACTTAATCAAGTTTAGTTTTTGCTTTTATAAGTTTTAACATAAAACTTCTCTGAAATTGCATATAAGACATTGTATCATGAATCATAAGTTAATATATCTGAATATAGTGTATAATTGCACATGTTTTACTGAATATAGTGTTCTTATACTTCATTTGTCAACTAATGTATTTATGTTCTTTTGTAGGCTCTGGGATCCATATCATTGTTGGAGAAATATAAGAAACTCAAACAAAAACAAGTGAAGGCAAAACTGGATTTAATAATAACAAATAATCAACAAGGTTGGTTGTTATATTAACCCACTAAACATACAACCATATTTTCCTTCATATTTGATGAATAAAGTGTGTAAGGTCCAAAATTTAGTCTGTACATCTTTAATTCCCTATCCAAGATTTGTCCCAGTCCTCGTGTCCATATTGACAATTGGCATGAGTAAGGGGGCACTAATAATAGCAATTACTGTAACCGTTTTGGTATGAACATCAATTTCATATTCTAGGTCTTCTATTTTGTTATTATAGTATTGTAGCCTCATACTTCTTACCTGTCGTCTTAACTGACGTTATGTTTTGGAGTGTCATCGTTCCATTTCTATCAAGTGTACATATTCAAGTGGACGTGGTAGGATCTCCTGTTCCCGATGATTATGTTTTCAAAGTATACCCGTTAAAATGATATTCATCGTCACAAACCTCTTTTATATATACAATTTTTCCATATGAATAATTTGAGCCGCAGACCCCACTCTGGAAACGGAAATACCTACATTAATAGCAGGTCTCATCCCAGAATTGAATAGATCGGCGGATAAGAATATTTGCCATGTGGTTTGGATGCTCATTATATTCAATTCATTTGATGAAATGTAGGGCACTGTGGGCCATTATAAGTTGCACCATCATTCAGTTCAGAGGACTCTGAAATGATGATATTATATATTTTGTAATGAGAGACCTCTGTATGTGTTGATTTTGTTAATTGTTCGATTCAGGTGGTTTTACGTTCTCTCAAGGATTTGGTTCGCCCCATCTTGTCATCGGATTTTAGAGTAGCTGTGTGATTTGTTCTAAACACCAATTGGAGATTCCTAAGTGAGTCATTTTTCGATTATCCTATGTCTCAATCCTTACATAGATAGATTTTCTATTTTTCAATTCGATTTCATAGTATTAGTGGATTTAAGAAGAATAGGTAATGAAACGTATTTGTCCAATTTCATCTTTTATCTTCTCTCTTAGGCAGATTAGGTCTCCCTTCGATCTGCTTTCCATCTTGAAAGACCACCATATTTTTGCTGGTTAAAAAAGAAAAGTCCAGTGGAGGCGCCCCACCTATCAGCCCTTCATTCAAAGAAATAACTTCAGCAATGAACAAGTAAGTGACTACCAATTGGATTTGGGGTTATCGACTATCTCAAATTATCAGTTTATTCGATTCAGTTTAAGGAACAATACACTTGTTAATAGTAGGGTTCAAAGAACAATTGAGGTGAGGTGAAAAGTGCACAAATGTTTTACATATGATATGTTTATTTATAATTTGTTGGTCGGCATTGTATGCAACTCCAGTACAAGTTGCACCATTATTAAAATATATCTATCTTCAGCATATTGGTTCTTCATGTTTAACAGATTTGATAGTTGTTATCTTATGTTTGCTGTATGGAGAAGTTCAAATAGTATATTTGGTTCTTCTTGTCTACTGTCTACCATTATTAAAATATATCTATCTTCAGCATATTGGTTCTTCTTGTCTACTGTGTTAGTGTTCTCATTTAATAAGTGATATGGCCAATTCTTTCTTATTGCAAGTCTTTTCTTTGTCGTTATAGATAGTGGGTTTGTTCCAACGACAATTAAGGAATCCAGAAAGCATGCCTCGTTCTAAAGGTATTTGATGTTTGCCTTTGTGTAGTCTGAGTTATCGTGTTCTTTTTGTATTGTGGTGTATTTTTTATGTGTCATTCTTCCTTTCTACAGTAACTAAAGAGGTATATAATAAGCAACGTATTTGTCTAATTTCATCTTTTATCTTCTCTCTTAGGCAGATTAGGTCTCCCTTCGTTGATCTGCTTTCCATCTTGAAACACCACCATATTTTTGCTGGTTAAAAAAGAAAAGTCCAGTGGAGGCGCCCCAACTATCAACCCTTCATTCAAAGAAATAACTTCAGCAATGAACAAGTAAGTGACTACGAATTGGATTTGGGGTTATCGACTATATCAAATTATCAGTTTATTCGATTCAGTTTAAGGAACAAATGTTTTACATATGATATGTTTATTTATAATTCGTTGGTCGGCATTGTATGCAACTCCAGTATAAGTTGCACCATTATTAAAATATATCTATCTTCAGCATATTGGTTCTTCATGTTTAACAGATTTGATAGTTGTTATCTTATGTTTGCTGTATGGAGAAGTTCAAATATAACTCGGGATTTGGTCCCATAGAGAGGATAAATCTTTTGCCTTTATTTTAATTCAATAAAGAATCTCTCGATTATCTTGAATCCGATCAATATCATGAATAACAATATAGGAACTATCAAAAAAATTCGTTGTCGAGAATTGAATAGTATAACATAGGAAGTGCTTTTATCCATAGCGAATCCAAACTTGGATTTTTGACCACACCCCCATTGGCCAATTCTTTCTTATTGCAAGTCTTTTCTTTGTCGTTATAGATAGTGGGTTTGGTCCAACGACAATTAAGGAATCCAGAAAGCATGCCTCGTTCTAAAGGTATTTGATGTTTATTTGCCTTTGTGTAGTCTGAGTTATCGTGTTCTTTTTGTATTGTGGTGTATTTTTTATGTGTCATTGTTCCTTTCTACAGTAACTAAAGAGGTATATAATAAGCAACGTAGAGATTACTATGCAGCACATAAGGATCAGATTAATAAAAGGCGACGCGAGTTATATGCAGGTTGTTAGCTTTGCTTTTGCCCATAATGTAGTGGTTGCAGCAGTGTACTTGCACTAAGTCAAATTTCTTCTTCTTGTCTTTTCTAATGTTTTAGAGAAGAAGAATTTGCGGAAAGAAGTCAGTATGGAGATTCATGAAAACGGGCCAAATGAAGATGGTTTTAGGGGAGAAGAGGTACAACTACAGGCTCATTTTTCTTTTTCATAACTTCTGAACCTGTCTTGTATTCTTAAAATTCTGCTCACCGGACGTGTGTTCTGTACGAGTATGTTAATTAACTGTTTCTGATTTTAGGTCTGTATTGATGCTTCACCTGACCCTGGGACAACAAGTAATGCTTTCATTCTTTCTATTTGTTTCACATGATTCATAAATTGCTTATAGGATGTATTGTCTGCGTCTGCGAATTTTCCCCATCTTTTTTGCTTCCCTTCTTTAGTATTTTACTTTTTCACTTAATTCAAATTCTAGGCAGAATGAGTGAGAGTCTGTTACAAAATGAAAGCCTTGCCTACTTGACAGGAGAGGTATGACCTTGTAGCATAACTTTCAGTTTGTCAAATTTGAGTATTTTATTCTGTGAACATATATTGGACACATTTTAATTTCGCTGTGACTCGCATTTTATCATGCGTAATACAGGCAACTAATTCAAGTGTCAATGAAGACATGATGAATCATTCAACACCCAGTGGGGATATTGGTGATCAGCTGGTTATCCAAACTACAACTGAAATGGGTGTTAATCAGAGGCTCATACAACTTATTCTTCGTTCGCTGGGCAAAAAAAGTTATAAGGGAGATTTAGGTATCGCGTTATTTGCTACTCTTAATATTACTTTTTTCAGTAGATCAGGTAAACTCATATAGTTCTGAATGAATATCTATTTGGTATAGCCCATTACATTTGTGCGGAACGTCCTCCTGCTGATCATAGAACAATCGTTCTCCCAAAGGCAGCTCCTTGTAGACACTGTGGAGCTTATAGATATTACAAAGAAACAGAAAGGTTCTGTTGTGCCAATGGTGAGGTTGCTCTGGTTGGAAGTGCCCTTCCATATTATCTCATTGAGCTGATTACTGGTACAGACACAAGATGCAAGAATTTTCAGAATATGATCAGGACATACAACAACCATTTTGCTTTCACATCAATTGGAATGAAATGCGATGAGACCTATCAACATCGGAATCATGGAATTTACACAGTGAAGGTTCAGGGCCAGGTGCATCACTACCTAAATGACCTATTACCTCACGGAGCAACCAATAAACTTCAAGGGTTACAATTTTACTTTTATGACTCTGAACATGAAGTTGAGAATCGCCTAGCCTCATTGCCTAGGTTGGATCCATCTGTTGTAGTGGAGTTGGTGGATCTTATGAAATCTTGCAATCCATACAGCCGGTTTTTGAAGCAAGCTTCAGAATTGGGGAATATAGATAGCTATCGCCTTGTTATAAGAGCAGACCCCTGGTTGGATCAAAGGACATACAATCTTCCTTCCTCCACTGAAGTTGCTGGTATTTGGTTAGAAGATGAGACGAATGCTGGGAATCACTCGCAATTATGGGATATTAGAGTCTACTCAAAGTCTGGGTATAGTCACAAAGTGCACTATTATTATGGTTGCTACGATCCACTCCAATACGTCCTAATGTTCCCCAAGGGTGAAACTGGATGGCATGGAAATGTTCCCAGAGTTGGACATACTTTAAGGCGGAGAAAAGGGCTGGTAGGCAGAACGAACATTCGAGATTTTGTTTCATTCGAAGACATAGTCAATTCTGAACAAGAAGGTAATTTCTTACATCCATACTCACAAAGAATATAACAGTTTAAATTGTTATCAGCTGCTAACTACTTTATATGGTCCAAATTCAGGAATTACGCGCAATATGTTTCATGATATTATCCCCGATCATGATACCAACAGTCCCAATGTCAGTCAAGGTCGTGGGCGTGCCACAGTGAGTTGTAGGGAATACTATGTATACAAGTTCCAAGTACGCCCGAATGACCGCTCCTACGTGTTAAGATTTGGCCGGCTTTTCCAACAATTTGTGATTGATATCTACATCAAGCTGGAGACTATGCGACTCGATTTCTTGGAAAGGAATCAAGAAAAAATGAGAATAGACTACTACCAGGGTTTGATTGACAGTGTTATTGCCGGTATTCCAGTAGGAGACAAAATTGGGAAAAGGATTTATCTCCCAGCAAGTTTCATTGGTGGCCCACGAGATATGAAAAATAGATATCTAGACTCGATGGCCCTTGTTCAAGAGTATGGAAAGCCAGATTTGTTTTTGACGATGACATGTAACCCGAATTGGCCAGAAATCAAGGAACTTCTACAACCTGGAGAGGAAGCTCAAAATAGGCCTGATTTGTTGGCTAGAGTCTTCAAATCGAAATTAGGCATCTTACATGATTTGCTAATGAAAGGAGATCTTTTCGGAAAAGTATCTTCTCTCGTGCATGTAGTGGAATTCCAGAAAAGGGGCCTACCACATGCTCATTTGTTGATCATCCTGCAGCCAGCATACAAATATCTAACACCGGAAGGCTATGATCGCATAGTCAGTGCGGAGCTGCCAGATGCAGAAGTGGACAATTATCTATATGGCTTAGTCGTTAAGCATATGATGCATGGGCCTTGCGGTGAATTGAATCCGGGGAATGTTTGCATGCAAGATGATAAATGTAAAAATCATTATCCTAAGGACTTCAACGAATATACAAGCCATGGAAAGGGAACTTATCCAGTTTATAGGCGAAGGGATAACAGAAGAAAAGCTAGAGTTCGAGGCAAGGTTTTGGACAATCGATGGGTTATACCGTACAATCCGACTTTACTGATGTTGTTTAACTGCCACATTAATGTTGAGATATGTTGTGATATAAGGGCTGTCAAGTACTTGTACAAGTACGTACATAAAGGACATGACAAAGTCATGTTTCGAATATCACCGGATTCACAGAGACCAGGGGACAATGAAATTGAGGATTTCCAGAAAGGGAGGTGGGTGTCACCTGTTGAAGCAGCCTGGCGAATCTACGGATTTCCGTTGAATGATATGTATCCGCCGGTTTTGCAACTTCAAGTTCACACACCTAATTTTCAAACCATAGCATTTGAAGATGATGCAGATTTAGAAAGGTTGCTACAAGATGCCAGACTTCAGAGAAGTATGTTGACTGAATTTTTCAGAATGAACCATGAGGATCCAGAGGCGAAAAAACTAAATTTGCTGTATAAAGAATACCCAAAGTATTATGTTTGGGATGTGCAGGCTCGGAGATGGTCACGGAGAAAGAAAAGGCAAGTCATAGGGAGGTTAGCAGTTGTAAACCCCATGGAGAACGAGCGGTACTATCTGAGAGTCTTACTGAGCAATGTGCGGGGTCCTACATCATTCGAAGACTTGCTGACAGTTCATGGCACTACATTTGAAAGTTTCCAAGAGGCTTCACTAAAGAGGGGTCTACTGCATAATGATGATGATGTGGATAAGACAATGCAAGAGGCTTCCGTTTACAAAATGCCGTCTGAACTGAGAAGATTGTTTGCAACTTTGCTCCACTACTGCAGACCATCAAATGCGAAGAAACTGTTTGAGACTTATTTTGAGCATATGGCTGAGGACTATCGCAGATTGCAGCACCTTACAAATTTAACATACCATGAAGTTCAATGCAAGGTGTTGCAAGGGATAAGTGATACTTTGGAGTCTTTGGGAAGAAATATAAATGACTATAGGCTGGTTCCATTTAAATACACTCCGTCAGATTTTGAACGTTACACCAGGGATATTGCAGCTGAAAAGAGTATTCCGATACCAGATGCAGATTTACATTCTCTACACTTGCTCAACTTGGAACAAAAAGAGGCATTCAACGTGATCTTCAAGAAGGCTGTATCCAATGAAGGTGGCATCTTTTTCCTAGATGGTCCAGGAGGTACAGGCAAGAGCTTTGTATACAGAGTTTTGTCTGCCCATATACGATCAGCAGGTTATGTTGCCCTCATTGTCGCTTCATCGGGTATAGCAGCTTCATGTTTTTTGGGAGGCAGAACAGCCCACTCCCGCTTTAAGATACCGATTGATGCAGAAGTTGGAGTGAGGTGCCAAATAGCAAAACAGAGCAGCGATGCGGATCTAATTAGAGCCTCAAGAATATTGATTTGGGACGAAGCACCTATGGCACACCAGGCAGTTATTCATGCACTCGACTTCTTGTTAAAGGATATATGTGAATCTGATCAACCTTTTGGTGGGAAATTGGTGGTATTTGGAGGAGACTTTCGTCAAGTTCTTCCAGTGGTTAAAGGTGGTAGTAGAAGGCAGCAAATAGATGCAAGTATTATAAGCTCTGACCTATGGGAGTATTTCACCAAATTGCAACTTACAGAAAACATGCGAGCGAGATTTGACCCTGGATTTGTTGAGTTCCTAATGAGAATTGGAAACGGCGAAGAGCCAACAAACACGCGAGGTCAGGTCGAAATCCCTAGCCCTATGTTAATACCATATACTGATTTGGAACAATCAATTGAACTTCTTATTTCAACTGTATACCCTGATTTGACCCTGTTTGAAAAAACGCCATTTGACATGATGACACGAGTAATATTATGTCCAAAGAACGAACATGTTGACGACATTAACTCAAGATTAATCCAAAGAATTTCTGGCCAGAAAATGATTTATACCAGTGATGATCGTGCTAAAAATTTAACTGATCAAGGAGATTATATAGACTACTTAAATACGTTAGAACCGAAAGGTTTACCTCAACATAAGCTCCTACTTAAAGTAAATTGTCCAGTTATATTATTACGGAATATTAATCCTGTAGAAGGGTTATGTAATGGAACAAGATTAATATGTAAGCAACTATTGCCTAATGTTGTTGGGGCTGTTATTGCAGGAGGCCAATTCATGGGGAAACACGTATGGATACCTAGAATTCCATTGGAGCCAAATCCAGCCGACAACAAATACTCAATTCCATTTGTTAGAAGACAAGTACCATTAAGATTATGCTTCGCTATGACAATTAACAAATCACAAGGACAAACGTTGGACTATGTCGGCATTTACTTACGACAGCCTGTTTTTACTCATGGACAGCTCTACGTAGCATTATCGAGAGCAAAGACAGGGAAAAATGTTAAGGTACTCTTAATTCCTCCAACTTGGAATGATCCAGCCACAAAATACACATCTAATATTGTTTTTAGCGAAATTTTAGAAAAAGCGAGACCTGCTTAGTCTTTTATTTACATATAAGAAAAAACTACCTTTACAAAACTAACACATGCTTCATAGCCTTAGCTTTCTGTTGCCAAATTTCATATAATTTAAGTGCTCAAACTACTGATATTAGTACACATGACCTTTCACTGTGAGCTCCTTACTACCCTTAGCTTTCTGTTGCCGAACTTCATACTATTTTAACCCTGAATCTCCTGATATTAATACATCTGAGTTATTGTTGTGAGCTTGATATAATTTTATACCTCACCCCTTGGCGAGTCGTCCAATGGAGAAAGACGATGACAATATTCAGCACTCACTCCAACCACTGTTTAGTTTTTAGGTAAATATTTATGACTTTTATAATCTTTATATTAGAAAAACTTAGATAAACGAAAGCTGACCTGTTTTCTTTTTTATAGCATTTCTACTCAACTGCTGGGATAGGTTGTAGAGTGTCTTACCTTTGGGTACAATGTACATTTTCTCATTCGAGAAAATTGCCGGTGGAACCTCTCAGTCGACTTCCTCCCAGGTAACGACTACTTCAACTCTCTACCAGTTGATCTTGCATTTTCGGGCATTATCGCACTTATAATGGCATATTGGCTTTCTTGGCAACCTTCTCTGTCAGAGTCTGATTCAGTTCACTTTTGGGTCACTCATATGTCCCTTCTGTATTGTTACAGGAGATATAGTTTTTGTTGTTCGGCTAAAAGAACATCCGAAGTTTATTACAAAGGGCAATGATCTGTTTGTCGAGAACAAATTGTCTCTCACTGAGGCGCTGTGAATATTTTTCCTTACCTTCTGTCCTATTCTTTTAGTGAATATGTTTATCATTAAAATCTCCCATTTATCTAATTCTGATTACATTGCTTCACCTCCTATTAAACAGCCCTTGTATCTGTGAGAAAATTGCTTACTGGTGTATTTTGAGCATGACCTTGTTAATACATACACCCGGAAGGTATTAATCAACCAAAAAAATTCTCAATATTTAATTACGGATGTAAGGATAAACTGATAGTATACTAAGAACAGAGTCTTTTGAGAGATTTATTTGTTGATAATTGTGGGTACAGGGTGAAGATGGAGATAGACGTACCTCGTTGCTTATCAATCTTATTCTGATCGTGAAGCCATTCCTCAGTGGATGCCATTTATTTCATCTGTTAAGGTATACAAATTTAGTTTCATTTGCTGAACACAGTACTTATCCTCATTTTTGGCATGTTTGGTTGTTCTACATTTGTACTACACTTCTTCCTCTTCTATTTGGATGTTTTGGGTGGTTTTTGGATTCAATAGTGGAGTTTTGACTATCTTTTTTCGTTAATTAATGAATATTGAACTTTAAGTCTATCTTAACATGGAAATACTAATTTACTGAAGGAGTCTATGCAAATATGTGAACTTCTAAGGTGAAACCTGAAATCTTTGCCATGATTTGGTCATTCAGGTAGAAAGGAATGAAGTGGTCAGTAGTTTTGTATGTATACTCATTTCCTGTATATGACTGTAAGTTACAGCGAAGTCGATGAAAAATATGATTTCTGAACTCATGTTAGTTAGAGGTTAATCGCCTTTACAGTTGATGACACAAAGAATTTCTCACTGATAAGTTACATGTGCTTCACAATTCTCTGTGTTTATAGTCTATATCTCAGTGTACAAGCATTTACAATAAGTTAAATGTGATGATGAGTTATCCTCCTGTTCTACCTGCCCAGGAACTATGCTTCGTTCTGGATTCCCATTGTGTCTGCCCATTGTCAGTTATTAACTTCTGAGTGTTATTGTTATTTTTATCACCCTAATTATTAGATGATATTACCTCTGATTCCTATATGTGTAAATGGAAAGAATATGCAAGCTAGAATAGCACTAGGATACAAGCGAGACTAACAAATGATAGTCCTTAGTCATACAATTTTGCACTCCTTCTTCATAGCTAACCAAGAGTAAGCTTATTGGAGCAAATAGGCTATTATCATTGAGCAAAAGTTCTTCTCGGCTTAAGTGAATGAATAATAATGTTTTCATATGAGGCTTTTGTTTTTCTTGCCCCTGTAATATAGCTGACTTTATACTTACTGCAATTATCCTATTTCTTGATGATATTGTAGCCATACGAGTTATGAATGTTTGCTACTAGAAGTGCCCCATGAGGCACATCAATGCTTCTGATTCCAGAAAATTGATGATGCAATCTGTGCCTTGACTCTCTCCGAGGTAACGATTATGCCAACTCCGTAGCAGTTGATGAAATACATTGATGGATATGCGAGGTGGCGATCCTTTGCAATGTTATTCTTCCTTCATCAGGTGCTGTCTTCCAATTCTGAAATAAAGCATACTGGGACTACCCCATATACCTTTAAATTTAACTTGGAAGTAAGTACCTTAAGTGCATACTATATGAAAAAGTATTATTAGTGGAATGAACAGTAACATCATCATTATAGTCTGACATCCACTATTATTTATGAACTAAACACCACACAAAAAATTCTAATTTATTCACTGTAGTCCACTTAGACACACAAACCTAGATAGAACTTTTTTTCTTCTATTCTACAACCTTCTCCTCAGCACTTCAAGTTGTTATAAAAGCCAATTCACAGGCCTCCATAACATCACATAAAAGATTTCATCCACAAGGGAAACAATACAAGGTAAACACTACAAACAATAAGCTTAATTTGCACCAGATTACTTTCATGCTTTCATGTAGTTTAAACACATGTAATCTATATTGAATGCACTACAACTGCTTCCATTTGTTATTGCCAACATCATTATGATTGATTGTTAATTTTTACTTGCTATCTATGATGCTTGCATGCAACTGAAACTGATACAGCCTATCTTCACCTAACAATAATAAGAAAAATGCAACTTGCTTAGTATGATCCTTTCATGCAATGAAAACTGATACAATCTGTGTTCCCATCAACTCCAAATAATCATAAAAGCTATCTCAGAATCCTCTATAACATCACTTACAAAACTTCAAAGGCAATAGAAGGTAAATACTACAAAGAACAATCTCAATTTCCAGTTGCTTACTTTGATCCTTGCATGCAATTAAAACTGATATAATTGGTTCCAAAATAGTTATTTCCAATTGATCACTCTAATGCTTGCATGCAATTTAAATTGACACAATTTATGTTAAATGCACTATAATTGCTTCAATATGTTACTGCCAGGATAGGTAAGAGTAATAGTTACTTTTCACTTGGCCACTTTGATGTTTTCATGCTTTTGCATGCAATTTAAAGTCACACAATTTATGTTCAACTGACTATAATTGCTTCAATTTGTTACTGCCAGGATAAGTATGAGTGATAGTTACTTTTGCCTTCCCCATTATGATCCTTTCATGTAACCAAAATTAATACAATCACTGTTCACATCACTATAATGCTTCCATGCAACAGAAAATATTGTTCAGTGCTATGATGCTTTCATATAGACACTACATGTATTTACTACTAAATATTCAGAGAGAAATGAAACATTTGAACTATTCCCCATTCAAAACTGCAGGCTCATTTCACTAATGGCTACACAGAGACAACTCATTCCTGATATCACAAGTCTCTCTACCAACTGGACTGTTAGAGTGACAGTGTCAGAGGACATTCCCACAATACCATGCTCAAACGGATCAAGATTAAAACGTTACATTCTCTGTGACGCCGAGGTATCTATAGCTACAATCACAAACTACAAAATTCAGACTTAAGCTTAACAACAAATCACATGCAGGGTAATCAGGTGCTCGGATCAATATATGATCCTGATTTGGACACACTAGCTCCAATGATTCAACTATTTGGAGTATATGACATCTCCAATGCTGATGTGAAAACTACAAACGAGCAGTATAGAATTGTGCCAAATCAATTCCAGTGGGTCATCAAGCGACAAACGATTATCCAACCAATTCCAGCTGCCACACCACATCTCCACCACCTGATCAGAGGTATCACACCCTTAATCACCCTCCCAGAAGTAGCAAAAAGAAGACAGATCACAGCAGGTAATATCCACCTTCACTATTCTTAATACAACGATATTTTACTTTACACATATGCACATTTAACACACTTCAACCGAACCAGATGTAATGGGAGTTGTCATTGCCAGCGACGAAGTTAGAAAAGTTAAATCAGGGCGACATGAGGTCCAACACTTTACCATCCTAGATTCAGGGTAAAGGATAACATGTATTCCAGGTTGTTTACTTAATAGACACCAACTATACTAAACTAAACGCATACACATTTGATATCATTTATAGGATGTTTCCAATCCGAGTAACTTTGTGGGATGATGCCATCACATTACACAGCCCAGCTCTGACAGAGGCAGTTACAAACAAGTCAGTCATAATCGCACGAAGGATGGCATTACGCGCATATGACAGTAAGCATATGTAAAACCATATATGGACAAATCAATACTAGGCCTATTTTGAAATGGCTTTAATATGAACTATTATATCTCTACCACACAGCAACGTCGTTGTCCACAAGGAATTCGTCATCTATTACGGTTGACCCTCCCATACATACAGTTGAAGAAATAAAATGCTGGTATGTATACCTTTTTAACAGAATAACATAACTACCTGCATTACTACAAACTAAGAATAGTACCTGACCACAGGTTTCGCACTATTGCTGCCGAAAAGTTAGAAATTCTCAAAACCAGAACAACATCAACGTTTACAAAAGAACTGGTTGCTGCAGGCCGAATGAGGACATACGAACTCACAGACTTAGCTGGGGACATACAGGTAATTAACTTCGACCCTCTAAATTTATATCAACCTACTTACAATCTTACACCTCACCCATACAATGCAATAATCAGCCAGGAGAATACTGGGTCAAAGCACATTTACGACTCATTGAGGATGACCAACAGCTATACTACATCGCCTGTAGTGTATGCCGCAGGAAAGTCAAAGCCCTACCAAATGACAAATATCGTTGCTTCCTGTGCAAGGCAGATTCTACGGCAACTATCAGGTAACTAAATCTTACTCATGTTTCAATAATCTGAAGACTTTTTCAAAACTGAAACCACCACATTTGCTTTTCAGATTGTTGGTTGTACTTAACGTCATTGACGAGACTGGTTTGATAGAGATAGTCGCAATAGACGAAATAGCTGAAAAGCTTCTCCAGACAACACCTACTGATATAGGCGACCTTCTTTCTGCGGTATACATTCATACATTCTCCAAATCTAAGCATAACACTGCCTCATACTGTACTCTAACAGGTGTGAAACTTCTAGGGTAAAAAATACAACATAAATCCCATCAAGGAGGAACTCAAATCAAAGACATTTCTGATATTGCTGAGAAAAGCAGGTAGCCCAAATGCAGAACTCAACAATCGCATGTTCCTCCAAGCATACTATGATGTAGACAGACAAACAACTGAAGCTCAAGGCAGCTCGACAGATGAAGGAAGTCCATCAGCACAGGCTACAGAATTGCCACTCTCGCCACTGAAACGACAGCTAAGCGCAATATCAATCACGCCGGGTGAGCAATCCTTCTTTACACCATTCTCAATAGTATGCATCATATCTTCAAATACTAACTTAAAATATATCGTTGCAGCGAGCTCAACCAAAAAGCAACTTCTCCTGAATCAAGAAATCCAATCATCCTCAACTCACAATACCCAGGTGGATATTTGAGTTGCTCACAAGCTCCCCTACCCTATATCTTTTGAAATGTACAACCTAAGCAATGAAGGCCCGGCGGTAAGATAGGTGCAAAAACATTTTGCAAGATGCAGCAGCTCAGCGCTAACTAGCAAGAAGATATGACCACTGCTGGAATTATAAATAACTTACCTAGCACCTCCTCTTTTGTAATAGAATATGTAAATAGGCGAGGCCTTAGTACCTCCTCTTCTGTAGTAGAACATGTAAATAGCCGAGGCCTATTTTGCCAAGTTTCTTCATTATCAAAGTTTCTAATATATATGAACTTCAGCTAGACCCGCGCATCCTTCTACCCAAACTCCAGCCCGGCGTTTGCCGGGCACCCCTTACTAGTATACATTAAGATGGTGAACTATTTACTTTTGTTGTCTTTATAATATAGTTTTTCTACAAGCCTGTAAAGAGAAAAGTTAAAAGAAGTTTGTTAGTTTCTTGGCATCCACTCTATGAGAAAATTGATATGTACTGTATATATAAAATGCAATTCTTCTTATAATATTCCTATCAAATTCAACCCTTCTCAAACAAGCTAATATTTCATCTCTTTTCCATTCATTTCTTTGTTAGGGTGTTTTCTAAAACTCATTCTCAAAGTTGACTCTTTGATTCATATAGTAATACAAAGAGCTTTGGCACTTCGGTTACATTTTAGTGCGATACTCTCTGTTACAGACAGTGCTTTATAGTTAGTTATTATTCATGTCGAAAACAAAAACTTACACAGCAGAAAATAATGCGGGTTTTGGCCTGGTAGGAGCATTGTTCCACAAAAGAGGGGTGTTCAAGCTGAGAAAACCTTCAACGCGACCACTCTCATCATCCAGAAGCAGCAACAAAATTGCAGACAAGAACCTACTCGTCGATGGCGCCAATAAGTCCAGGAAGCAAGAGGAAACTGCGAGTTTAGAGTATTTGAAAACAGTTAAACCAGCAATTAAAATATCACCATCAATTAGCCCAAGGTTGTCCTATTGGAGGAACTCGAGTTCATCACCGGAGAAGGAAAGAAACAATGCAGCAAACACTAATGATCACCAACATGGCAACAGAAATTCGGGTGATTCGAGGAACTCTAGTTCTTCATCCTCCGACAAGGATAAGAATAGGGCATCACAACTTGTGACATTGGATTATACTAGGAAGCTACGGAAGGAAACGACTCTCACTTCGAGTGAATTGAGCTACATAGTAACACCTCACAGAGGTTCAAGTGGCAATATTATGCTATTAGGCCATTTGGGTAATTTGAAGAAGCAGGCAGATACAAACAAATCTGCTAACAACAGTCCTAGGATAATTGACTACAAGAACGAAACAACGACTCCTTCACTTACCTTTGGCAATGTTGTAACAAGTAACCAACAATTTAGCAACTTGTACAGTAGTATGATGGGTAACTTGAACCCTGAAACGCTGAAAAACATGGGAAATGAGAAATATAAGCAGGGGAGATTAATGGAGGCATTAGAATTTTATAATCAAGCGATCATGATGGACTCGAGCCAACCAACTTATTACAGTAATAAGAGCGCGGCTTTGATGGGATTAGGCCATCTTGTTGAGGCAGTATTTGAGTGCAAAGAGGCTATTAGGATTGACCCAAACTATCACAATGCCCATTATCGACTAGCGAAGTTATATCTCAGGTTAGGAAACATTAACAGACTTAAATATTCAACATGTGAGTTGTGACAGTGATCACACATATGATAATTGTCTGAAAAGCAGGTTGGGTGAACCGGAGAAAGCATTAAGTGAGTTCAAGCACTCAGGCCGAAAGGCTGACAATACAGACATTGCGCAGGCTGAAGATCTAATGACTCAACTCAGTAAATGCATGGAAGTCCGGAAAGTAAGAGACTGGAACACATTGCTGAAGGAGAGTCAGAAAGCGTTGTCGTCTGGAGCAGATTCAGCTCCACAGGTTAGTAATCTTTTGTTTTCTTTTCTACTTCGATGTTTTATGTTTTTCATTAGCTATTTTATACTCATATTTGCTGATGTACTTATGTCTTTTCTCTTATGCGTAGATATATGCCATGAAAGCAGAAGCGTTGATGAAGATTCGGAGACATGAAGAGGCATACACTACAATTTTAACTACACCAACTCCAATTAGTGAGCTTTGTACTAAACTTTTGGGATCAGCTAGAAGCTCTTATTTCCTCATAATCAAATCCCAGGTTTACTTGGGGGCTGGCAGGTAGACTATTAACTACATATATTCATAATTAATAGTTCTTGTAACTGTTTCTCATTAAGAATAGCTTCATTGGTTTAGCAATTAAGTTCTTTATGATACAAGTAAATTTATTATCAAATGGCAGAGATTTATCTACCATATACCGAAACAGAATGTTTGTCTTCTGTAGGCATAACCGAGTTAAGCTACTGCGGAAGGATAATATTATGTCTACACTGATTGCACAGGTTCGAGGATGCAGTGGCTACTGCCAAGAGCGCAGCAAAACTCAATCCTAGTGACGAAATACTAATAATAGTGAAGAGAATTATAGCAGTAACAGCGGCCAGGTCAAATGGAAACACGCTGTATGAGGCATCCAAATTTGCAGAAGCTTCTACTAACTATACAGAGGGACTAGATTTAGATCCCTACAATGCAATTTTGCTATGCAATAGATCAGCTTGTAGATCTAAGTTAGGGCAATACGAGAAAGCAGTGGAAGATTGCACTATGGCTCTTAATGTCTTTCCTTCTTACAAGAAAGCACAAATGCGGAGAGCAGACTGCAACGCTAAGGTAAATGGCGAAACTTTGCAAGACATACTTAGAGTCTTAGATTATAAGAGTACCTCAATTTTGGGTATAAATCAGAATTCTTATCTTATTACTTAGATGGAAAGATGGGAAGCTGCAATTCAAGATTATGAGGCCCTGGTGCAAGAATATCCTGAAGATATGGAGGTTAGGGCAGCATTGACTGATGCAAGATTTCAGCTGCAAAACCGACAGGCCGGAGGAAGAGCAGAGTTAAAGCCTAACCTCGAACTAATATCGGTCCCCAGCTACGAACATCTCAAGCAATTCCTAAATGCTCCTGGTAACACTCATTTCCTTCCCTTTCCACATTCTACAATTATACTTATGATCCTCAATTAGGTAAATGACTTAATTACCAATGCTGATATTTGAATTTAATCAGATCTGTGTAGCATAAAGCTTGACTATCATAATTTGTGTCTCGAATGACAGGAATCTCAGTTGTGCTATTCTGTAACAAGTCATGCTATCTTCAAGCGCTGCCTCTTATGGAACACGTTTCGCGGAGTTTCCAATCTGTAAAATTCTTTAAGGCACGTGACAACAATCTCTTTCCGTTGTTTGTAAGATCAAGAAATAATCTGCAATCATGGCGTTCTAGTAGATCAATCTGAACACCATAATTCTAGTTTTCTCATGTTAAAGTATATTTGCATCCTCAGGTGGACGTTGAGGAAAGCGTCGACATAGCAAAATCAGAAGCCGTGACTGCAATCCCAGCCTTCAAAGTATTGAAGAAGGGATCAATGTTGAAAGAAATTATTGGAAAAGACTGCAACTCCTTAGAAAGCACTGTGAAGTTTTATAGCAGCTAATTCAATAATGCGAAAAATGCGAAAACGAGTGGTTCCATGAGGAATACTATACACTGATCCATTGTTAAATGAACCGTTGGACTGAAATAAACATACAATTGATGATCTAACGCTTGGCGATTTACTTAAGCAAGATACTTAAGTAAATGTTTAAGAAGCTAATCTCAAGCTTATATAACAACAGTTCATACAATTCAAATGAATCACAAGTAAATTTATATAATTGAAAGATGGTCCAACAAATCCAAATTTGACAAACAAAATAATTATTTATCTTCTTAATTGAAGGACATATTTCTGGAACAAATAATATGGACTTCATCGTCCAACCTGCCCGAATGTGGACTTATTGTTAAATGAAAAAGAAACAAATAATTAAAGAACACAACTTGAAAAATGGTAGGTACTCATATAATTAAGAGATTGGTTTTGGG
The DNA here is from genome assembly GCA_003412495.2 of Echium plantagineum. Classification (NCBI taxonomy): domain Eukaryota; kingdom Viridiplantae; phylum Streptophyta; class Magnoliopsida; order Boraginales; family Boraginaceae; genus Echium; species Echium plantagineum. The sequence continues at coordinate 29,546,478 of CM016563.1, read as the reverse complement.
ATAGCTCTCAAAGCTTGGCCTTTTCTTAGCGTAAGTCCAACCTGTTCTTCCATGTCTAACTCGTCTGGTGTTATACCGCCTTCAAGTTCCCAATCAAATGAATTAATCATGGAACCTATAGCGACTGGAAGGAGTCTTCTAGCGAATGGCAAACCAGGGCAAATTCTTCTTCCCGAGCCAAACGGAAGCAATTCAAAGTCCAATCCTCGAACTTCCAGGTCCGACTCTTGAAACCTCTCAGGTTTAAATGCCAATGGATCTTTCCATACGTTGGGGTCACGACAAATCGCCCATACATTTACAACAACTTTCGAACCCTTGGGAATTGTATAACCACATACCTCAACATCTCGTTCCTCCAACAATCTAGGAATAAGGGTTGGAACAGGAGGGTGTAGTCTCAACGTTTCTTTAACAACACATTGTAGATAAGGGAGATTATCAACATCAGCTTCATCAATTGGTTTTCCTTTTCCAACAACTCGAGCTAGTTCTTCTTTGGCCAACTTCATTGTTTCTGGATTCTTCATTAGTTCAGCCATTGCCCATTCCAAGGTGCTTGAGGTTGTATCAGACCCAGCAATGAATAAATCCTAATTAAACATGCAAATAAATTTATATAAGATATTTATATTATATATCGTGTATATATTAGAACTCGAATTAAGATAGTTTCTTACCAAGAACAGGCGCTCCATGTGAGTTCGATCCAAATCTTGAGGATTCTCTGCAATGAAAGAGAGAAGAAGATCAAGAGAATCGTTATACTTGTTCTTCTTTTCATTGGCACCTTTGGAATCCCTTTGTTGGACACGTTCATTAATGGGATCAATGATAAGTTCAAGAACTTTGCTGAAATGTTTAGTCAATCGACGTTTGATTCCTTGAATATCAAACTTAATGAAGAGGAAATAATCAGCCAAGTTAGGTGCACCAGCCTCGACCGCCACGTTCCACATAACATCTCTCATTTCTCTAATGGAAGATTCCAACTTTGGATCCATGACATTCTTAGAGAAAATAGTACTCGTCAAAGTGTTCAATGTAGTCATAAAAGCAGCGATGCTCAAATCAACAGCTTCATTTCTCATGCTATAATTCTTGCAATAATCAAGCAACTCTTGTACCTTATGTGCCCTAACATGTTCAGCAGCGTCGAGCCTGGCCCCCGAGAACATGGTGGCATTCATGCTCCTCCTAAGGTTTCTCCACCTAGCCTCCACTGGCAACATAACAACCGAGTATTTGTATTGGTCGTGTGCATGGAGTGCTTTCGGAACCCATTTTCCTGCAAAGTCCCTATCTTGTTTCTGAAGGACTTGTTTCGCCATGGCCGGAGAACTTATTGCAACATAGTTAAGAAATCCTAACTTGACGGTCATGATCGGACCATAGGTTTTGGCGAGTTCTGCTAGGTTCTTGTGGTAATGCTCACCGAGTAAGTGAAGATTGCCGATGATCGGAAGAGGGGTTGGTCCCGGTGGATTAGGCAAGTTTTTGTTGTTCTTTGTCTTAATGGATTTTGATAATGTGAGTAAGGCACGAATCAAGATTATCCCAAACAACCCTACTAGAGATGTTGTTAGATAATCCATAATATGATATAAATTGTATTAAGCTTGAGTAGTAATAATAGTATAGGAATGTGTTATTATTTTGAAAGGAAGATGATACAATTTGATCAATCGAAGTTAACATATATATAGAGCTCTTCGAGCCACCAATTAAGAAATTATTTGCTTTTTCTATTATGCTAATAAGTTAATGAAGTGTATATATATTACAGGAAACATGCAGGAAGTTCAGTTAGGTTCATATATCTACTGCTACTAGTCTAGTCTGCCAGCGTAAATGGTAGTCTCTTCGTTCCTTTCTCTATGACTCGTTTGACTTTTCACAATCATCGATAAACGACTTAAAACATAAATATTATCCATATATCTAGATAGTTATAAAATAAAGTTGATATTTCAAAAAAGATACATATTAAAACGAATTTAACAAGATTTCACATAACTATATTATTTTGATCGACTCATGAGAATTAATTGTAAAATATTTCAAAGTTTGACTCTCAAAGTAGAAAGAGACGAGTAAAAAAAGCGACAAAGGGACTAAAATATTACTTAATATTTTTTAGAAAAATGGTTAATGACAACTTTAGAGTCCATTGAGTACCAACGATGTTTTTTAGCCGACGAAGAATAAAATAGGCAGGAATACCAATTAAAATGGTTATAATTAAGAGTCCAATGATGTGGAAATTGTGAGGTGAATAAAACAGTCTCAGTGAACAACTTCAATATTCATTCAACCACCGCAACATCAATCTAAGTGTCCCAGCCTACCGGCATTGAAAGTGCACCATCTTTGATCTACTATTTACGAATACGATAGCCGATACGGTACAATGGCTTTAGATAGATAGTAAGCGCCACTTCCACTTTCATTCTCAATCATGATAATGTAGTACTTTGATTATCGAAAATAGTGTTTGAAACGAGTCGGATCGGGTACTGTACAATACCCGACTCCTACCTGACTTGTTAAGGTAATTACCGACTTGACTTGTTAATTATCATACCCGTTAAGGTAACAAGGGGAAAAGCTTATTATTTTAACACAAATAAAACAAAACATTGGTATATTAGAATATTAATAAATTAAATGAATCTTAATTATTTCAAATATTCATAATAAAATGCACAAACCTTAGTTATAGATAACTACTTTTTATATATAATGAACTTATGAATTTATTTAATCATTTATTAATAGACCATAAATTTGAAGAAATTACATAAAAAATCAATTAAATTCAGTTCTTTTCCATATAAATAATATATATGTAACTATCATTTTGAGAAAATCGGACGAAGAATTAAGGTTTTAGAACCTTTGTTAGTAAAGAAGTTCAAAAACGGTAAGTAGTGTGGGAGGAGGTCGCGTAAATGGGGGTGGGGGGAAGAGAGGGGTCGGGAGGATTGCGAATATGGAGGGGAGGGGTGTTGTTGGTTGTGTTTAATCGTAGAATGGCGGTGGTGGTGGTGGTTTTTTGAAGGAGGTTGGTTGAGAAGAACTAAGAAAGAGAGTTAATAAAACAAGGGTGATTTAGTTTTTCATACGAGAAGGTGTTATTTTGGCAAAGAAAAAAAGAAATGTGTTATTTTCTTCTATTCTTGGTTGACTTGTGTTGTTTTCAACTTTTCCAAATATCTCATCATTAATGTTGTCAACGAAAATATGGAATGGATAACATGATAAACGTCCTATACTTGACTCAAAACCGTCCTAAAGATTAGTTGAATCAGACTACGATACAAAGTATTGGTCAATACGCGAAATAACCAAGTGATTTTCCGATTATCACTATCCGGCTGCGGATAAGCCGTTACATGCTCTAACTCTGGGGGGAGAAATTTAGCAAAATACCATGGTCAACGCATGGTATTTGCTTTATTGACCAAATGTAAATTAAATTGGAGTTTAGCACATTTCACACGTGAACTGACTATTTTGCCCTTACAAATATCTACTATAAATACTATCATTCTATCTTCTTCCTCACACTATTTCTCTTCATTTCACACTCTATTCATCTCACTCCATCTCTCTTTCTCTTTTCTTCTCAACGCAAAATCCACCGACCACCTCTTCACCGGAATCGTCATCTTCACTTTCTACTTATTTGTTTTTGCTCCTTTAAAGTTGTTATTTTTTACAAAAGTTTGAATCTTTTTCAATTTAGTTGGGTTAAAATCCCGTTTTTTGAATAGAGTCGATTTAAAATCACGTTTTCAATTAGTTATATATTTTATGTGTATTGTTTTTTTGTTATTTGAAGGTTTTTTAACAAAAGTTTCAATCTTTTTCAATTTAGTAGAGTCAAATCACGTTTTTTCAATTTAGTTGAGTTAAACTCATGTTGTTAATTAATTTTATATTTTATATGTATTGTGTTTATGTTATTTGAAGGTTTTTGAACAAAGGTTTGAATCTTTTCTACAAAGTTTGAATCTTTACTACAAAAGTTTGAATCTTTTCTACAAAAGTTTGAATCTTTTCTAAGATTTTTATGAATATGTGGGTAATTTTGCACTAAAAAGTATAGATATATGTGTAAAGTTTATTCTTTTGGTACTTTAATGTTGTTTTTTGAACAAAAATTGATTTTTTTTTTAAGTTGAACACAAGATTTTGAGTTTAGATAATGTTTAAACTATGAATTTATGTTTTATGTGTGTTACATGTATATGATTTGAAGATTTGATGTTGTTTTGTAATAAAAGTTCGAATCTTGAGGGTATTATGTTGATATAGTCTCGTTTTTTGATAAGGATAACACTGTATAATTACGTATAATTGATTATAATACATTATAATGAAGTATAATGGAGTATACAAATTATAATATATGTACTTTATTTGTTGTTACAATTCATGTAATCTGTTTAACTATTTCAGGTTGAAGAATTAGAGAATTCAAGTTCTAAAGTAACGCGAATGGACAATGGATAAAGGATTTATGTTGGAGGATATAAATTTGCTTTTATTTATTTATTTTGCATAGTTCTTTTAGTCTTCAAATGTATTAGTAAAATTTATTTGTAATATATATCAAATCAATGGTTGTTGGGTTGAACTTTATAACATCAATTTGAAGTATAATGAAGTATTATGCATTGTGCTTTGTACTAATTTTAATATATTAATCCAATTTTTATGGTTGTATTCAATGTGTCCAATTTGTTGTAGATTTAAAGTGATTACAACGTAATATAATAGATTATAATAGCCATTTGAGTCCAAAAAACTTGTTTAATGCCATCAATTTTCATTAAGGGTAAAATAGTCAGTTCACGTGTGAAATGTGCTAAACTCCAATTTAATTTACATTTGGTCAATAAAGCAAATACCATGCGTTGAGTTGTACTTATATGCTTACAACTATTTTGTGAGCACCATGCTCACAAAGGTTTCATGGTCATTTAAGAAATATTTTTTTTTATGGAATGTGAAAAAGTAACACCAAATTTATTGCACTCCAAATTTATTACCATTTATTAACCAAAATAACACTCAAATCTGGAATCTTAATTATGAAATTTTACAAAATATACTCACAATTTTAAATTTGAATACTTAATACATATAAACAATACAAATTTGATTGGTGTACTCAAATTAAATTTTTATTTTCTATTGTGATTTATATAATTTGGTTTGGTATTGCATTAAGTCTAGTCAAGACAAATTCAATTGATATTTTAATTATTCCACCAATTTTGGTAGTAATCATATTACAATTTCTTAAGCGGATAGAGTTAATTTTGTGTTTAGAGATAATGAGAGATACCAAAATACATTTTAAGCATAAATAGTTAAGATATATAAATAAATTTTATGTGGTGTTATTGAAGAAATATGCAACACCAATGTATATTATTCAGTGGTGTTATTGAACAAGAACGAAACACCAGTGTGTATTAGTAAATGGTGTCACTAAAAATATATCTAAAATGAGATTAATACTATAATTGTTTATTATTGAAGAAATATATCTAAAATGAGATTTATACTAGTAAAGATATATAAATAAATTTTATGTGGTGTTATTGAAGAAATATGCAACACCAATGTATATTATTCAGTGGTGTTATTGAACAAGAACGGAACACCAGTGTGTATTAGTAAATGGTGTCACTAAAAATATATCTAAAATGAGATTAATACTAGAATTGTTTATTATTGAATAAATATAACTAAAATGAGATTTATACTAGTAAAGATATATAAATAAATTTTATGTGGTGTTATTGAAGAAATTACAACACCAATGTATATTATTCAGTGGTGTTATTGAACAAGAACGGAACACCAGTGTGTATTAGTAAATGGTGTCACTAAAAATATATCTAAAATGAGATTAATACTAGAATTGTTTATTAGTGAAGAAATATATCTAAAATGAGATTAATACTAGTAAAGATATATAAATAAATTCTATATGGTGTTATTGAAGAAATATGCAACATCAATGTATATTATTCAGTGGTGTTATTAACATGAGACTGAGAAAATTCATTGGTTTTTTATTGAAATAATTAAAATTAGAAAAAATATACTTCAATTTATTTTAAATGAGATTAATACTAGAATTCATATTTTCGACATTGGTGAGCTGAAGTAATCATTGCATTTAGCTTCCTCTCTCCAATCTCAATTAATTGCTAATTACTCTATCATTAATACCCAAAATACCACTATTATTGTTTTTCCAGTTAAAGATGTAAGGACAAAAATACCCAATTAAATATGAACCATAGGATTAAAATATCACTTAAACTCTTAATCTAACGGCTCAGATAGTTGTGAGCACCATGTGAGCATGACCTCCTAAGCATACAATAATTTTCTCCCATGCGTTGACCATGGTATTTTGCTAAATTTCTCCTCTGGGGGGCAATCAAATGTACAGCACCTTCTCAGAACTTCATACACACATAAATAAAGATACACATCTCGAGACTTATTTTTTTCGTGTACTCCAGGAGCGAAGTATGTGACGGTTTTACATTTTTATAAGTGAAGATGTCAATCGATTTGGTCTCAGCAATGTAAAATGTTATTTCGTGAATACTATAAAAAAAAAGAGAAATTTGGCAAAGTACCACGATTTGAGGCCCATATTTAAATAATACCATGATATCTTTTTTAATTGAAAAATACCACATTTTTAATGCAAAATGACTATTTTACCCTCAATGAAAATTGATAGCATTAAACTAAGTTTTTTTTTTAAACTAAGTTTTTTGGGTTCAAATGACTATTATAATCTATTATAATCCATTGTATTACGTTGTAATTGCTTTAAATTCACAACTAACTTAAATTTGTCATGATTTATCTTTGCATTAAATTGATGTTACAAAGTTCAACCCAACAACCATTGCTTTGATATAAAAATTGGATTAATATATTAAAATTAGTACAAAGCACAAATAAATATTAATTTCTTTAGAGTGTGGAGCAAATATTTTACTAATACATTTGAAGAAAAAAAGGACTATGAAAAACAAAAATAAAATAAAAATGAACCATGGGAATACTAAGTTGCTAAAAAAAAAAAAGTTCATCTCCTGGACTCCATACATTCTGGTTGCATTATTTTTCTTCCTCAAATCATGCGTCAATGTCGATTGATGCTCTACTCCATGGTCCTCTTCGTTTAATAATGGACCCCTGCTACCTGCTTCGAATATATGGTATCCCTAATTCCTCCAAACGATTCTTCCCCAACTTTCCATTCAACTTGAAGCCCATGTAAACCAACTCTCAAGTCTTTTCATTGTACATTTATATCAATTGTAAATACACATAAAGTACATATATATTATAAAATGTATATTCGATTATACTTTATTATACTTTGTTATAATCTATTAAACCGAAACTAGAAAGCTCTAAATTGTAACTACACATAAAGTACACAACAATGGACTATAAGAAACGAGACTATATCAACATAATACCAACATAATGCTTCATTATACTTCATTATAATAAATTATACTTCATTATATTATAAGAAACGAGAATATATCAACATAATACCCCTAGGATTCGAACTTTTATTCCAAAACAACATCAATTCTTCAAATTACACACAATATATCTATATCAACATCAATTTTTGTCCAAAAAACAAAATTAAAGTACCAAAAGAACAAACTTTACACATATATCTATAATTTTTAATGCAAATTTAGCCACATTATTTTATTAAACATTGTTAGAACCATAAATTGTGCAACAAAAACTTAAGAAACGAGACTATAATAACAATGGACTATAAGAAACGAGACTATATCAACATAATACCAACATAATTCTTCATTATACTTCATTATACTATAAGAAACGAGAATATATCAACATAATACCCCCAAGATTCAAACTTTTATTCCAAAACAACATCAATTCTTCAAATTACACACAATATATCTATATCAACATCAATTTTTGTTCAAAAAACAATATTAAAGTACCAAAAGAACAAACTTTACACATATATCTATCATTTTCAATACAAGTTTAGCCACATATCCATAAAAATCTTAGGAAAGATTCAAACTTTTTAAAAAAGATTCGATCTTTTTATAAAAGATTCAAACTTTTTAGAAAAGATTCAAACTTTTGTTCAAAAACATTCAAATAACAAAAATACAATACATATAAAGTACATAACTAATCAAAATACGTGATTTTTAAATCAACTATATTGAAAAACGTGATTTTAAGTCAACTAAATTGAAAAAGATTTAAACTTTTCTAAGAAAAACAAGTTTAAAGGACCAAAGCATTTATAAAGAAAAGTGAAGATGACGATTCCGGTGAAGATGGTGGGGTGCGGGGCGGCGGAATGAGAGAGAGCGAGAGAGAATGAGATGAAGAAATGGAGAATGAGATGAAGAATGAGTTGAAGAAAGGGAGAATGAGATGAATGTATGTATAATAGATTTAATGAGGGGTAATTTAGTGACTTCACCTAACTTTTGTGGTAATTTCTAATTAAAAAAGATATCATGGTATTATTTAAATGTGGGCATCAAATCATGGTACTTTGCCAAATTTCTCTAAAAAAAAATAGTGCAAACTGATGATACTTTAGACTAGACAGGAGGCCAGAAATTTGGGGTAAGGACGTTTATTATACTAAAAGCCATTGTTGCGGATATAAATTAAAATAATAAGAGGAGAACATTCCATATCTGGATGCAAGAGTTGCTTGCTAATGCTAAACTTCAATATCTGGGACGTCAGACGTGGCTTTCATAATGCTATTGTTTTAACTATTACAACTTACGGGTAAGATTTTGCAAACTTTAAGATTAGTACTTTTATTAGTAATTAGTCTTATATCGGATATCTGAAACATGTATGATCAAATGAGTCATTCTGAAACATGTATGATCAATTGGAGATTGGTCTGAGACATGTATGATCGAATGAGCCATTAGTTCAATTTAAATTCCTCAAAATTGATATGAAATGATTATTTTACCCCTCACGTGATGCCGTCAACGGATGAATTAACAACGCAACGGACGAACTCAATGGCCGGATCACTTTTTTAAACATGATCAAACGAGACATTTCAAAACATGTGTGATCAAACGTTAAATCATTTAAAACATCTACGATCAAACGTGCCATTAATCCTTTTATAATATACTCCGTATAAATTATGAAACACAGTTTGTACAAAACTCCACATTTTTGAATTTGTTATCACATTCAACAAGGAAAAGAAAAGTGGCACTACAATTTGCATCAAAGAAAGCACATCTGGATTCTCTTCTCTCTAGGCAGCTTCACTTTTACACACTGTACATTCTCTCCCACTTCCCCCCCCCCCCCACCCCCACCCCTACCCCCACATATAGCACTCCAACTCCTTTTTACACAACCATGGTGGTGAAGTTGAAGCTTCTTGCAGTAACTATACTAAGTTTATTATTATTGTCTGTGAAAGTGGAAGCAGGTATGTGGTGTGTAGCTAGGAGTGATGCAAGTGATGTAGTTTTGCAGGCTGCTTTAGACTATGCTTGTGCAAATGGTGCAGATTGTACTCCTATTCAACAATCTGGCCTCTGTTTTCTTCCTAACAATCTCCCTGCTCACGCTTCATACGCTTTCAATAGCTTCTTCCAGCGCAGAGCCATGGCTCCCGGCACGTGCGACTTCGCGGGCACTGCCACCATTGCGAAAACTGACCCAAGTATGCATTTCTAACCGAGACCTCCTCATTACGAGTAATATTTACGCGCTTTTATTACATATAGTCTGACCTGGAAAGTGAAAACCGTCATTGCCAGTAATATCTCGTGAGACCCACTCATTAATAGTGTTACACTGTTTTATGTTTACTAAGTTTGGTTCTTTTGACTTTATTCTTAACAGGCTATGGATCTTGTGTTTATCCATCATCACCAAGGTAGGTTTGCGTGTGCTTTTTGTCAGATATGACTGTAATGGTTTCTTCAACCGAATCTTTGTTTGCTTTTCTTTTTCATTATTTAATCTTTTTGCCAATGTGGTTGAAGAAAATATAGAAAATACATGTATGTTTAGGCTTTGGTGTTATAAAATTGAAATCGGCATGCGATTCATTAATTACATTTATATTGAGTTAGGTTGTTGAGGTCAAGTTTGAATACTAATACTACTATAAGTTAACATTGTGTTTTTTCTTGAGTGGTTATGATCATACTTTGAATACCATGTAGCTTGTCCTTGAGGGGAAGTATTGTGATATAAAATGATATGACACATACTTGAAGAATAAGAATGCAGATCGACTTCGACAACAACCAGTGGTGGATCCAGGAATATCAAAGTGACGGTTCGAAATTGGCATAATTTTCAAAGTGTATTGTCGGAATAAAACCAGCGGGGTTACACGTGCCTCAATAACTCAGGCTGTCTCATGATACCATGATAAGAGTCTCTAAGGTTCCACTTTAAAACCAATTGACAATATAGGGAGTAACTTAAGATCTTATATATTGACCGGGGAGTATATCGACTTCCGATGTGGGATGTGCATCTTAACAGACATGCACATGCCATGCATAATGTAAAAATGATAGTGCAGATTTATGGATAGGGTAGATTGTGTAGATATTGTACTAGTATTACAGTCCGCGATGGTTATTGATGTTTGTTCATTTTCTTAATTTCTTTGTGGTTTCTAGTTGAGCTGGTTATTCTCATTAGTTTGGTACTCATGTTGGTTTGGGTTGTTTGCTTGGTTAGTATGTGTCTTTTATCAGAACTTCTTTGTATTGAAATCTGCCTGATGCTTTGAATGATGCAACAGTACTGCTGGAGGGACAGTCTCATCAGGAGGAATAACTGGAGGAGGATCCTCTACACCGACTACAATCCCAACCCCGACCCTGAATGCACCATCACCACCAAGAACTACGTCGTCATTGTATCCCCCTGGAGGATTAACGCCTGGAACTGGACAAATTCCAGATACAGCGAGTTCTATAGCTCCTTTTCGGATCTCAATCATAAATACTCTGCTTCCTGTAATCCTCTTGATGGTAGTTATTACAGATGCCTTCAAATCAATGTAGGCTTGGAACAAACGTAGTGAAGAATTGTTTAAAGGGAAGCGTAGGTAGGTCATTTTTGTTAGTAACTGAGGTCTCAATTGCTACTACAGGGCTGAATGAATTACAATCGTATCATGAACGAATGCTCAGTGACAGTTACCTCAAATTGCCCAAATACCTGAAAAGTTGACATCCATTACTTAATTGTCCATTTTGTTGTATACATTTTATTCTAGTTCCACGAATTTTTCCGCCATTAGAATGTAATCACAATTTATTTCGTTTACTGAGGCTCTGTTGTCGTCCAGCAAAAGTAGCTCGATGAAGCAGTATCGGTAACATTTTTGTGTCCTTCACTTGTAGGGTGATTGAGTAACCTATTCGATTACATTGTGGCATCAATAATCTGTTAGTTGATATAAAATCGAGTTGAATAAGTTTTGTCTGTTTTGAGTGATGAAATCCATGAAGGAAGCTCTATACTATGGGAGACAAAATGTAGGTGAGACATGGGGAAAATGGCAAAGAGTAGAAGCTTGGGCATCTACAGTTTGCCGTCTTAGATTCTTGAAAGTATTTATAAGTTTTTTATTGGAAGGAAAAATTATCATATTTTTGGTAGAGTGGCTGCAATGGATTTTTTTTTTGATAATTAATGCATTCATTCAAATCAAGAAACATGAGTTTGAGCTTTGGAAGCTCTATTAATACAAAACGATTGAAGCGAATTAAAACAACAGATAGAGACATCTAATAAATTGTCAAAACAACCAATACTAGTAGGAAACCACAAAACGCCACAAGTAGCAAGTATTCCTTTGCTCTTCAGTTCTGACCATGCTTCACTGTTGCTTATGTCTTTGAAGTGTCTAGTCCAGATCTGAGAAGTGAAAATATCAGTAACAATGAAAATATTGTGATAACTACTATTTTCCAAAAGGAAGAAAATAGTGAAAATAATTGCTCCAAAGGATGACAGGTCAAGAGATGACTTGTCCGATTCATGATTCAGGACTTGGCGTCCATAAAACATTTCTCTCTTTCCTTTGATATACATTGAAACTACCCATGAGGGATTAGCTTCATTAGAGATTCCCAGGCAGATCCTAGTATCTCTTTTTTTGCAACTTCTTTGGCAATCACTCGTAGATATAGAGTGACAGATTCCAAAGGGGGGTGAGATGGTCTTCTTGTTATTACTGATATTGTTGATATTCCTTTTTGTTTTTTGAGCCAATGCTGCTTTTGTCCAAGAATCCATAGTAGTGTTGTGGATGGCAATTGATTCCTTGATGGAGGGGGGTTTTTCATTGAAGATGACTTGGTTTCTAGTAAGCCAAATCGTCCAAACAATACAACAAAAATAAAGAAGCTCATAGTTTATAATGTGCTGATTTTTATCATTGTGGTCATTGTTTTGAATTATATGTATGATGGTTTTAAAAATATCGTTTTTAAAGCAAATTTTCTTTTTATTGGTCTTAACCCAAAGTGTCTGAGCAAAGGGACAAGAGTGGAATAGATGATTAGTAGTTTCTTCATTGTTGTTACAAAGGTAACACTTAGTATTGACATTTTTCCTAGTTTTGTTTTTAATAAGATCTAGAGTAGGGAGCCTATTAAGGAGAATGCGCCAAAGAAAGTATTTGATTTTTTGGGGTATTTTTAGCTTCCAGAGGTTCGTCCAAGTTTTGTGATTAATAGAGTCACAGTTTTTAGGTTTGTCATGTTGATAAGTATATTTATTTTTTATATCAGTATAAAGCTTATTAGTAGAGAAATTTTCTTTGAAAAGGTGTTTTTTGTCAGGTTTATTAGTAATTTTTATTGATAGTATTTTATTACGGATGTCAGTTGGAAAGTTGTTGTTAATCAGATTATAATTCCAGCTATAGTTGCTATTAGTAAGATCTGAAACAAGCGTAGGAGAGGGTGTGGGAGTAACGTTATAGTTGGTTTTGAGGTGATTAGCGAGGGTGTCAGGATAAAGCCCCGGGATCCAGTGATCATCCCAAATATTAATACTATTTCCATTGCCTACTTCATAAACCATACTATTACTAAGATTTTTGATGCCCAGATGGAGACTTTTCCAAGTGTAAGAGGCATTATTTTTTATGGAGGCATTAAGGACATTAGTATTTGGGTAATATTTAGATTTGAATAGATCATTAAGGGGAGAATTTTGATTGTTTATTAATCGCCACCCATTTCGAGCAAGAAGGGCTATATTGAAGAGATGAAGGTGTTTAAAGTTCAGACCTCCTTCTTTTTTATCTCGACACAGGAATTCCCAATTAACCCAATGTATATTTTTATTATGATGGCCACCCCATAAGAAGTTGGCAAGAAGTTTGTCTATGTTATTGATTATTTTTAACGGGAATTTATAAATCCCCATTGGGTAAACCAAGATTGAGTGAAGAACACTATTAATAAGAGTGACTTTACCTGCGAAGTTAATTAGTTTGGATTTCCAGTTGTAGATTTTTCTTTTAATTTTATCAATTATATCGGTAAAAATCTTGTTTCTATCCGAGTTGATGTCTAGGTTAATGCCGAGATAGTTTCCAAAAGAGGAACTCTCTTTGATATCAAGGTGTCGAAGAAATTCATCTTTTTTATCTTTGTGGGTAAAGGGACTAAATGTTATGATGGATTTTTGATGATTTATAACTTGACCTGACTCTTGGCAAAAAATCTTAATGGTGTTACTGAAATTTTTTATACTTGTTGAATTTAGTTTAATAAAGAAATAGCTATCATCTGCAAAGAGGAGATGTGTGAGGGAGGGTCCGTTTCGAGTAATGGAGATTCCATTGATGATGTTGAGACGTTGTTTGTTAAGGAGAGAGGCTGAAAGAGGTTCTGTACAGAGGGCGAAGAGGAGGGGTGAGAGAGGATCTCCCTGACGGAGACCACAAGATGGTTTAAAAGGTTCTGTCGGATGACCGTTAACTAAAATGGAATATTGAACAGTTGTTATGCATTCTTTAATGAGGTTGATCCAGTGTTGAGGGAATTTCATTTTTTTTAGAACAAGGAGTAAATAGTTCCAGTTGACACGATCAAATGCTTTGCTCATGTCAATCTTTATGGCAGCAAGTCCATTTTTTTTACTTTTAGAGCTACGAATAGTATGGGTGAGTTCTTGGGCCATTAGTATGTTGTCTTGAGAGCCCCTTCCATGGATGAAACCGTTTTGATAGGGGGAAACAAGGGAGGTCATGATAGGTTTAAGTCTATTGACAAGGACTTTAGAGATAATTTTATAATAGGCGTTGCATAAACTAATGGGTCTATAATCTTTAAGGTATTCGTAGAATGGCAAGAATAGCGGGGCATGTCAGTGCCATTGAATGGAACTCTGATAATGCAAGAGCTCTCCGCTCTATCCGTGTGTTGGTCAGAATTCCGGTTCATGAACCTGTAGTACCAGGTATCTATATTCTCACCCCTGAAGGTACTAGGCTTTGGGTATCTTTCAGATACGAAAAAATCTTTCGTGTTTGCTATCATTGTGGTAGAATCGGACATAACCATTTCCATTGTGATTTTACTGATGCTGAAGCTATTCAAGGTTATGAAAACCATATCCGTAACACTAACATGGATAGGAGATATGAAATGGAAGTTGACTATGATTCACATCTCTACAACCATTGGATTAGAGGGCTGCCGAATTCAGAAGAAAATCGAACAACTATGGTACTCCTCTTTGACCCTATTGAAGAAGAAGAAAACAATCAAACCCCACCACCACCTAACACCAATCATCAACATGCTCCACCAGCCCCTTCACAAACAAATCCAACCTCTCACCACCCCACGACTAATACCACTAGTAGGACTTACCCAAGGGGACTTGGAACTTCATCTATAGTAAACCTTATTCTCCGAGGGGACTCCTACACCCCATCTAATGAACCGCAACCAACAAATTTAACCATCACCCCATCTCCTCCAACCAACCCAAATGAGAACATCAACAATCATTCCCCTAACACCACCCTCAGACTATCAAATCAACAAAGCAGTGAATCCACGGACGATGACTTTCTCATCGTTCCCCTTCGATCAAACCAACAAAACAATGGCTGCAATGGATTTAGTACTAGTAATGTGGATTTAGTAATTCGATATTTATATAATTGAAAAGTTTAGTATTGTAACTCCTTCCAACATATATGTTCCTTCATTTCATTTCAACTTCATTTAAGTTTTTTTTTTGTTCTGTTTTCTTGATGATATCATGTTCATCAATATCTTTTAGTGGGCAAATTAATATAAACTTTTATGATAAATTGATATTCAAAACTCTTTTTTTGTTATTGTCGATGAGTCAATTGGTGACAACTATCCAAATAGTCTATTAGTTAATAATTTTATATCGTTATTTATAATAAGAGGCGAAAGTTGCAACTCACTTGGTAGAGATTCTCTTTCCTAAAAGTGAGGTTGCAATTTTAATTGTTAATTTACAAAAAAAAAATCAATTTTTTTCAAACTAATATGATGATTTTTTAATATCTTAACAAAAAAATTATTAAATTTATTTAGCTGTCATTGTACAGTTTTAATGCATTTGGGAGATTAATTCTCGTATCATATCCATTTACTATGGACATCGAACTATTTGAAAAATTCTTGATCTTGACTTAATGATTATTGATCCTGTTTTCACATTGAAATTGTGGATTCCTAATAAAAATAAAATGTCTTTGTTTCGTTACTTTGTTTCGTTACTAGCATAGATTTTCTAATTCCCGATTAATATGTGAATTAAAATGAATTAGAGGTGGAGTATTGATTGGCATTGATTTTGTATTTTTATGGAGATGGCGGAAGCACACTTCTCCAAGTGTTAATCCACGTTGCGTTCCCTCCATCTTCGCAAGTCGGCACAACTCTCGTTTTTTCATTCCCAAACCCCACTTAAATCTTCCATTTTTCTCCACAAAAAAATATCCTCAAATTATTCTTCAAATTCGAATAAATTTATTGATGAAGAAGAACATCACCAAAGTTCCAGATTGGCTCAATAGCTCTCTCTGGTTACCTCCTCCTCCACAACCTTCTCCGCCGCCGAGCTACTTCAACCCCGCAGATGACGTCACTGATCGCCTCATCAAACCTCCGAAGCCTGCTCCGGCTCCTCCTAGCTCGGCCGAGAGTCGAGCCCCATCGAGCCGTGGTGGTGGTGGAGGAGGAGGGTATAATAACAATAATTATATTAGCAATGGTGACGAAGACGATGATGATGATAATATGAGCTCGACTGCTTCGGTTAGCTCCTCTGGTGCTCCTCCGAAGACTCCTTCTGATGAAGCTGCGGATGCGATTTTACGGAAGGCTCAATTTTCGCAAGAGGTTATTTTCCGCATTTATGTCGATTTTTACTTGCTTTTATTGTCATACTCAGTTTTCACTATAGTCATAAAGTCAAACTTTGAAAGTGGACAATCATACAGTGATGGAGGGAGTAGATTCTAACGCAAACACTGAAGTTTCATATTGAGTTAATCGAATAGTCTAGTGGAAAAGAGTCGTATCCTGGAAGTGACCAAAGATCCTAGTTCGAAACTACATTTATCGCTTAACATTGAAAATAACACTTAAATTTGATTCCACTTACGGATCAAAAGTAAGAAGCTTGCAGGAATATATAGCTAAACAACAGTACTTTATAGAAAAAGAGATTCAATTCATACGACTATGATTACAACATATTACAATAAGAAATGAAATTACAACAAATGAAAAACGATTACAAAATGAAACCAGTAATACCGTATTCCTTAAAACGATTTCGACCTCTCCCTAAGGATCACAGTTGAGACGAACATTTCCCACGGTGAAATCACCTCACGATCGGCCTCACAAGCACAATGAGTTGATCGACGAACTGCCTACATGTTTGCGTATCACTAGACAAAAGCAAAAAACCTGAGCGTATGGGAGCACTCAGTTTTTGTTTCATGAAGAAAGAGGCTGAATTATTTTGTTCAAGTGTGTGTTCTATAGAAAGTGATGCTACGCCTTATTTAGAAGCTTGGCCATTGAAAAACCCAAACAAAAACGTTTATGCACAATTATGGAGTACTAAATTCTGCCTATGAAATTCTAAAGGGATGAACCAATATTCAGGAGGTAAAACTGAAAATTTCGGAATATGGAAACTGTAAATTTTGAATGATTCTGGAGTGCCCTGCTCCTCAGCCTTCGTAGACTGTAGGTCGTTCACCTAGCAATGGTCTGCGTAGATGACATTGTTGCTGTCTGAGATTTGCAATATGCATCTCCTTTAATGTTGTTGTCAGCTCTTTTTTTGTGTGTGGGGTTGATGAACTTATTATGAAGTGAGCTCTGTTGGAGTGAAATCAATTAACTGACTTCAATTGTTCTACAATCGTCGCCATTTTACAGTGGTAGGTCGTCAATTGTTCACTGAATGTCTTTTCTTGTTAACATATAGCTATCTAGAAAGGTAATAAATATGAGTGAATTGCGGAGGTTATCATCTCAAGGTATACCTGATGAAGGTGGTGTTCGTGCTACAGTTTGGAAGGTGAGATCTCTATTACACCGTATTTTTTTCAGAAAATAGACTGCTTACTCTACATTGGAAAAAATATGCCTTCTACCGTATGCAATTATGATTCTATTAAGAAGGAAAAATATTGCAGTTGCTACTAGGATACTTGCCGTGTGACCGATCTCTTTGGTCATCCGAGTTATTTAAAAAGAGGTCTCAGTACAAACATTTCAAGGAGGATCTTTTGATGAATCCTGTAAGTTCTGGCATATTCGTTGCAATTTCTTTTTACCCTCATATTTGATTCTGGTTTACGTGATTCATTGAAGCTTTAGACGAAACACCGTTGGGGTAACAGATTTACATTTACCAAGTGATTTATTCTTTAACATATTATGGTGACTGGTAGCACACGTGCCACAACACCAAATAAAGAAATATTATGGTGACTGGTAGTATATGTTTGAATGTGAAGGAAGAGAAGTCAACACAACAGTTTCCGTATTTTTTTAATTTTGTAATCATGAAAGTGTCACTATTATAGATATGAAAATAGTTCTTATTTGTGTTGCATGCGATATAAAGCCATGAAAACATTTCAATATGGTTTTGGTTCCTGAGTCTTCCTGTGCCTAGTCAGTCAGAGATCACAAGGAGGTTGGAGAAGTCCACAGGTTTGGAGAACGATGAATTAAATAATGAAGTCAAGGGTTTCCTATCAAGATCTGAAGTCACTCAATATGAGCATCCTCTGAGTTGTGAGAAAACCAGTATTTGGAATCAGTTCTTTCAGGTACTTCGCTATTTTTCTGTCTTTTCTTATATTGTGAGTTGTGACATTCCATCCATTTCATTAATTATTGCACCCTCCATATCATGATGATTGTCTAGTTTTGTCTTTTCAAAAAATTTAGATTAGACATTTGTGTAGTAGTTGAAGATGGTTTATATCCTAAGAATTAAGATATGTGTGAAAATGGGTCAAGTTGGAGAAGCTATGGTAATTGAGATGGCGTAACTTTATAGTCAGTCAATTGAAAGTCTATGATGAACTCATAATGCTCCAGATTTGGAAAAAACTTTCTACCTGAAGATGAACTGCCTGCTTGATCAGTTAACGATTTTGACGACCACGGACAATGATCATTGAATGAAAAAACATTTCCTATTTCAATTATGAGTTACTAAAACCATAGGAACATCTTCTTTTTCAATTGGTTTTTTGTGTCTTCCATGTTGTCCATTGGAATTAAGGTTATTCATATCAGTCCTGTTATCATTGGCCATTTCTTGTAGATAGAAGTAATGTAGTATTTAGCTCCCCTTTTAAACAAAAATGTGCCCTTATGAAACACCAGCTTGGGGTTTTCCACTTTCCAGGATACTGAAATAATAGAACAAATAGACAGAGATGTTAAGCGCACTCATCCTGACATCAATTTCTTCTCTGGAGAGACATCATTTGCCAAGTCAAACCAGGTAAGATTTCATTACAATGGCGATTGATATCAAACTCATAAAGGCTGTTCAGAACATGTAATTATATTAGTGATAGGATAAATTTATGCAAGTTCAATTTTCTCCTCCTGTCAGGAATCCTTGAGGAATATACTTATAGTGTTTGCGAAGCTGAATCCTGGCATCAGATATGTGCAAGGGATGAATGAAGTCTTGGCACCATTATTCTATGTCTTCAAGACTGACCCAGCAGAGGAGAATGCCGTAAGTATGATCTTCGGTGATTCTTAGTTCTAAATAAGAGCATATCACCAAATATGTTTCCCTAGACTTGCCCTAATGGACATAACATATTAGTTCTTTGTTACTGTCTATAGGTGTACGTGGAAGCAGACACCTTCTTTTGTTTTGTGGAACTAATAAGTGGGTTTCGGGATATGTTTTGTCAGCAGCTTGACAACAGTATTTTGGGAATTCGTTCCACAATCTCGAAATTATCTGACCTTTTGAAAGAACATGATGAAGAACTATGGCGTCATCTTGAGGTTACAACTAAGGTATGTGTTGTAATTTGCAACTGTCCTAATATACTGTTTTTTTACCTCGTTTTTAAATCTGAATTCTAGCTTTTGTTACTTTGTTTTTCCTCTTACGCATAATTTGCTACATGATCGGATAGTGGTTGGTTGAGCTGCTCCGTAATTCAAACAACAAAGATTGTCACTTGTTGTTGTTTTTGCCATTCCCTTAGCTATAAGCCTATAAATAAAGCTGAAATAGATCAGTTACATACCAATTTCTCATACTCTCTTGGTGCATCCGTCTTTGTCTTCATACAGGTTAATCCACAGTTTTATGCATTCAGATGGATTACACTTCTTTTGACCCAGGAGTTCAATTTTGCAGACAGCATTCTCATCTGGGACACACTTCTTAGTGACCCAGAAGGTCCTCAAGTAAGTTTTCAACTCATTTTTAATTATCCTTTTCCATGGTTATGCAACACCTTCCTTGCAATCTATTTTACGTGTCACTCATTGGATAATCCAAATGTTAGCAGAGAAATACTACTGATTAAACACAAGAAAGGAATGGATTTAATTAGTACGTCATAACATCCTGAACCAATTGTATGATTAACATAATGTTTTAACTGGGCATTATAGTTTGCCAGGTAGATGATCCTTGTGATATGGTCGGTTATCAACTTTATATATATATTTTCTATTAGATAATAAATGATAGCATACAATTATAACTGAAGGTGAAGTTCACCTTCACGGTAATTTTGCCAAAACGAAAAATGATAATAAACATAAGAAGCACTAGAACTATTACAAAAAGTACTGAAAACAAAAGGGTTTGGAGCAAAAGGAGTCGAAAGAGTCCTCAAAACTAAGGTAGTGCTTCCAATCATATAGTCCTTGTAAAAGGCTTTTTAAACGTCTGAATTTCTAACTGAAGGACAAAATCTAGCAAAGACCTGCAAGAAAAACATATCAGTGAAATTGGATCCAGGAAATTGGTACACGGTGACTGCTGCTTTGTTATCAATGTTGTATGTTTGTAGTTCATTCATATGACATGCTAGATCAAGGCTTTGACGTTCTTATGGTTCGTTGATAATGGAGTTGTAGCAATAAATATTCATTACATTTATAAGTTGGTAGGAAATTGGGTCCAGGATGTGGTAACATTATGATACAGGAAGGGAGAGTTATCAAAACTGAGAAAGACTGGTTGATCTCATACACTTCCCATTATTGATGTAATACAATGTCTATGAGCTGAGATGATTTCTCGAATTTGCAGGAGACATTACTGCGTATATGCTGTGCCATGCTGATCATCGTCCGGAGGCGTCTGCTTGCTGGTGATTTTACCTCTAATCTGAAATTGCTTCAGAATTATCCATCCACAAACGTCAGTCATCTTCTATACGTAGCCAATAAACTGTGTATTCAATCAGCTGGCCAGTTCCTCGTTTAACTACTTCTCCATTACCTTCACTTCATGTTTGTAGCTCTGTATCTTTTTTTATTTAATAGAACCATTGCCGCGGCTTGTTTCATTTATATTTTTGTACCGCGCACATTCTAAACTAGTTAATGGATTGTCCGTCATGAGAAGGTTTTTTCTCTTCCAATTATGTAGACTTATCTCTCATGTTGTCGTGAATGGGGATGTCAATGTTTAGTATTTAGCGATTGATTTTTTGCCAACTCAAGACGGATCGTGGTGTCTGATATAAATCTCAACAAGAACCTGACCTTTAAATATGTTAATCGATCACCTTACATCGTTGCTGATGTGGCTTATCTCCATCGTGGTATCGTAAAGGAGAAGAGGTGGAGGAATGTGGTGATGGAAGTTTCCTTGCGTCGGAGGAGATGACTGATGAGAGACATGTTTCGTGAGTGGTCCAAGATGGGATGCTGGGATGTTGATGCTTTTATATTGTCGAAGTCCCTTCATCCCAACACGATGGAAAATATAGTGGAATTTTAGATTCGAAAAACAGATGTTCGGAACAAGTTGATTAATACTTTATAAAAATATGTCGAAAGATGGCAGTTGTGTATTTTACTATTAATATGATAATTCTTGTTGAAAGCATACTGTGTTAATTAGGATAGCAATGGTTGATAGATTTAGGCCTTGAAAATCAAATAGTTGAGATAGATTGCAATAGGGTTCTAAATTTCCAGTCTGTTTGGGGTAAAAAACTGCGATCAGAGTAATTTTGTAAATAATTATTACCAAATACATATCACCTAACTTGAAGAACGGAGAAAGGAAACGACTAACTATCCACATCAAAATCCTATTATCACCAAAATTTGCAAACAAGTAGAGATTGTATTGCAGCTCCATACGTCATTTCCTTGGTTTTGCCCATCAGAAGTTGTTCATTCTGGCATGCTCTCTTCATGAGTGAGGTCCTTTTGATTCATCATTTGTGCGTAGATGTCCTGCGAAGGATCGTCTGGGATCATACAAGAGACGGGATCAACCTCATGTAAGGCATCGTTAGTATTCTCATTATCACACGTGGACAAATTGATCGAAGAATGCTGTCTCACAGGGCTGGGGAGGTCTTCGATGTCTGAATTTAGAAAAACATTGCTGCTTTCATTTTGCTCAACAATATGCTCCCTCTGCCTTTTCCTGTTTGGGCTTCTTTGATCTCCAGAGAAACATGTCTTCTCTACTTCACAGGTAAACATTCGGAGTTCTTCACTTGTATCACCCAATGCATCTTTATTTATATCAGTATTATCCTTGTTGTGCCCGGGCTGACCATCTTGACAATATCCATCAGAATCTTCCATCATGATCATATGATCACCATTTGCCAAAGACACTGATGAACACCCACTGAGGAGAGGCGGAATGTCAGAATTATCCGTCCAGAGTGGTTGCTGATCAAATGAAGGATCTGAGTGATTCTTGGAAAGATTCTTTGGTTGTTGAGGCTGATAGTTATTTTCAGAAATAGCATCACTCTGAATATCACAGGTTTTTGGAATACCCATCTGTGGTTCCATGTGAGGCTGAGTTTGAACCTGGGGCTCGAGCAAAACAGTCGCAGGTTCTTGTTTTACACTCTCTCCAAATCCTTTTACCAATGTAGTCCTTGTGTCTTCTCCAACACTACTTGGCATTGTTAATTGTTCTTCAATTTGTACATCCACAAATTGTTGAGACTGTGTTTGGCTGAGCATCTCATCAATCGGTAATGCCGAATTTCTTTCCTGATAAGCAAGGCATCTCCCTTCACTTATATGGCGAAGTAACTGAGATGTACCCCCACCACATAAAGCAAATTCCCTATGGCAATAATTACATCTGCATTTGTCAGCTAATCCCTCTCCTTTCACAATTTTTGTAAAATGCAGCCAGGCTTTCGATCTTAACCTCCTTTTCGAGATTTGCTGGTTAGCAGACTTCGTTTCAGAAACATTTACAAGAGCCATACTTTGATTACTTGGGCCAGCTATCTGATGACATAATGTTACAAGTCGGTTATAAGTACATGAACAAAGAACATCTATCATTGTAGCAATATTTCATATACAGGAAGAATCTCCAGCAGAAAAATCAATCATAAATTTACACTGTCCTAAAAAGGGACATCAGTGGACTGTGGTTCAAAGACAACAACTAGCAAGCTGTCACAAAATGTCTGTTCGATTATCCAAACATTGGGTTTGTAGGATTAGAAGCATTCACATATCCTATGGAAGGATGTGGTGTTCTCAGGGTCTTGGTATAATTGAATCAATCAAAATGGCTAATTACACTATGTACCCTACGCTTTCTATATATGGTGAAGTAGTAGTTGATAGTGTTTGCGGTTCACTCTTGGGTCAACCTGAAACAGCCTACATTCTATCAAAGGGCAAGGCTGTGTAGTACTCAGAATGGGGTATGCCAAATTGCTAATATTGAATATATATGTAAGATATTTTATTATCAGTGTCCTACATCTGCACAATTTAATTCAAACCGGTTCTTTACCCTAAAATGTCCACTCATTTCCAGAGAACAAACTTCAACACAAACAATAAATCGATAATACAAAGCAAGAAATAATATTCGGAAACACTCAAGCAGTTGGACTCATTATATGCAAGAAAGAGAGTTGTGAAGGATGGCAAAACATCAACACCTCCCAAGGGGCTCCCGTCTAAATGTGACAAGGGTCGAATAGTAAGCAACCTAACCCTGTGATAACAGGGAGGCTGTTTCCGAAATGACCCAATAGTGAAGTGCAAACGATCTTACCCGAAAAACTGCTGAGCCTGTTGATGGACTCAACTTTTCTTTAGAAAAACAATCTTTTTCCCTCAATTCAAGATCTTTCCTCATCTTCTCCAATTTCTCCTCCTTCAATTCAAGTTCCTTAACACGTTGAGCAAATTCCTCCTCTCTGCACTCCTTCTCTCTCAAACGTTCTTCAATTTCCTTCTCCTTTTCAGAAATCTTCTTAAGCCTTTCATCAATCAATTTCCTCTCCATCTCTATCAGCCCCTCTTGTTCCTCCACCTTCTTCTCCCTCAACGAAATCTCCTTGCGCAAAAACCCCAATTTCTCCTCCCTTTTTTCCATTTCCTTAAACCCATTTTCTTGAAACAAACGAAAGTCTCGATCTTTTTGCTCAAAGTCACTCAATTTTGATTCAATCGATGATTTGAAGGAACCCAAATCAGATGAACTCTGAGAAGCTGATTCTTGAAGAGGGAAGCTTTCGTTAAAGCATTGTTGAGTTGAATCCAAACGGGTTTCGAGATTTTGCCACTCGAAAAGCATAACGAGCATTGATTTTCGGAAGCTTTTCATGTTGAGCTCGGTTTGAATTAGGGCTTCCGATATTTTCTCAGGGATCGCCATATTCATATGGAAATTGAGTTTTATTGATTTGAATTGTTCGATTTATAGCACAAGAGAGTGGGTAGGGTACTACAAATCCTGAGGAGAGGGTGAGAGACAACTACACAAACTAGGGTAATCAATTGGCTCGGACCGAAATAAATAAAGCTCAAGGGTTCGAGTTCAGCTCGAAATATGTTGGATCGAACTTTTCCGGTTGAATCAACTACCTTTTACAAACTCTATCAAACCTTCAACTCCAATTAGCGAGAATTCGGCTTTCAGAGCTAAGTTTCATAACGAACACTGTCGTTCATAATAAACATCAAAGTTCGATTCAAATTATATCTAACGAAGCAAGTTACAAGTTGCCAAAACAAAAATTTGAGTTTGAGTAGAATTATATCTAACTAGGTTTTTCGAACCAAGTTTCCTATGAACTCGATCCAACCTAAAATAAAGATGGAATAGAGCTCGGACCATGTGTGACCGAACTATTTGAGACCTCCCCCAAACCATACAGAAATACTTGTAGTGCTATTTTTATACGTTGGTTACATAAAACTCTTACCTTTTGATATAAAATTATATTATTATTTTTGTTATATTTTACAAAACAGTTTTAAAATTAAACATCACTTGATTAATAATTACAACATAATTACAAGTACATAATAACCATATTACTTTATATGATGAATCGAATGAAAAGGACGAAAGATGAAGCAAATGAGACGAACATGCTAGCAACAAAAAATGGTTTCGTTTTGTCAAACAAAATGCTCTATAAGAAAATGTCTTCCACAACTTTGTTCTCATTATTTTCTAAACAAAGGGAATCCACAACTAGGCTCCATGTCCATGGACTGGTACATAAAAAATATGTAGAACATTAAATCACTCAACGGTAGAGGCTTTCCGATCTTAGATTCTCAGCGATTTCGGTTTCCCATCGATCTCCATTCTCAAGTAGCTTCTCCTTATCATAAAGCAGTTCCTGTTTAACATGAACAAGTTAGTTACCATGTAAAATTAACTAATTAAGGTCGTTTCTGGCATATTCACTAGCAATTAGTGAGTCACCTCGTGAGTTTCGGTTGCAAACTCGAAATTGGGCCCTTCGACAATTGCATCAACTGGACAAGCTTCTTGGCAAAATCCACAATAGATGCACTTGGTCATATCAATATCATACCTGTAATTCAGCAAGTTCTACAGAAGGCTGATAGAAAATGATATGAAAAAGGAGAACTTAGAAGGTGGGATGGCTTGCCTTGTAGTCCGACGACTTCCATCTTCTCTTTCCTCAGCTTCGATGGTGATTGCTTGAGCTGGACAGATCTGTAATGTAATATTCAATATATATAAAGCTACCCACTAGCACTGTACACCAAACAATATGTAACTTACTTTATTCGATGCAACAGACTTTCAGCTCAATAAAAATTTGAAGTATCACCAAAAGATGGGGATTCATGCTTACTAGAGATAACTGATTGTTACCAGTTTGTTGGGGGGGGGGGGGGGGGGGGGGGGCGTATGTGTACTGGCTATTCACTCATCCTAAGTGTAGAAGGTGTACTAGACATGGACAGCTGCAGCACACAAAATTTTAAGAATCTAAATCCAAAGATACCGACATCATGGGTTGAAAGCATATCTAGAGATCTCATTTCAGTTCAATAGAGACTTACTGCTTCACATAATTTACAGGCAATGCAGCGTTCCTCTCCAGTTGGATAACGTCGAAGGGCATGCTCACCTCGGAAGCGAGGACTTAAAGGGCCTTTCTCAAATGGGTAGTTGATCTGCACATTTTAACAGACATTCCATATTTAACAGATTCAATTGAGAGGGAAATAATATATTTGGACACTAGACAACTAGACAAAGGCACAAATAACGATGATGTTTTACCACTTCTCTTAAAACAAAAAAGGGGTGATGCTTACTTACAGTAACATTAGGTTCAAAAAAGTACTTCAGCGTCAGCATCAGGCCTCGGACCATTTCAGTGAGGAATAATGTGTTTATGCTCCGCTCAAACACTGTAACCAGCGTTGGGTATTAGTAAGCTTTCTTATAAGCAAGCAGCATATATCGCTATTTATGTATCTTTTTTATTTAGTTTTGCACAACAATGCCTGGCCCTGTGTTGTGTAGGTGAGTGGGTGTGAGATTTAGTTTTAGGCGGGGGGGGGGGGGGGGGGGGGGGCATTATGTATTAATATAGTGGGAACTTGGAAGGTACCAGAATTCCAATCCTTTGATATTTCCCTTGCTAGCTTCTCTCTTTCTTCATCATCTGAAATCAAAATTCCAAAAATGGATCAGGAAGTGCACAAACAAATGTATAACGAGTTTTGAGAGCTTGTTTGTGTGCATGTAATCAAATCATGAATGTGGAACGTTAAAGATTTTATTACCTAAGTTAAAAACCCTTCATACCACATGGTATACTGGATGTGCTCGACAGCTTCTACTAAGACTACATAAGTATGCTCTAGCATATAGACCAATAGAATCGCATTACTATGACAATCAGTTATATGAGAATGTAGTCAACCTGATACAACACAAAATCAACCTTGAGCCAATTTTCTAGATCAGCATCATCAAGGATTTGAAACTCAAATAACTGATTTGCCTATGAGTTAAGTGCTCACAAATTTAAAAATCTTGTCAACCCAAACCAGATAAATATGACCATACTTCCAGCATTCTCATAGGGCGCATAATTATATTTCTCATTCATAAAGAAATTTCAATATCGCCAAACAAACATTATGAAAACTTGTCCAGGATGTGATAACCACGAATATGTCTCACTCTCGGAATTTTGTTCATTCTATTCATAAGGAAATTTCAATATGGCCTAAAAAACATTAGAAAAATCTACCGAGTATGTGAAAACCACACTATTACAGTACAACACAGTAACTCTAATCTATTACAATAAACATTCGGATCAAACCAAAAATTATGGGCAAGCTGCAAAAGCTGTACAAGTTATTAACCACAATATAAAAGAAAAACGACACTGACCATCACAGCACAAAGTGAGTCAACTGCATCGTAATTCCATTACCATAATCAAATCAAGGTACATGATTTAACCATCATCTAAAACCTCATCAAGCATCACAATTATCAGCCCTTTTAATACCTATGCAACGCATTCAACTCATCTACTGCTCGTACCTTTGTCGGTCGAAAACGAGTGCTTTGTAGCAAATGTCCGCACTCCATAACCTGTAGCCGGTTGACCTGTAGCAGCCTAAAATCATTTCAATAATTAAAAAGCCCAATAAATTCATCCGACATAAATCATATAAAAAACATAGGTTACAAAAATACAAGCTTTAATCAAATCTTTCCATTTTAAATACTGAAAAGTGAAAAACCCATTAAGCTATCCTACATAACACATCAAATTAAAAACACAGATAGTAAAAATACAAGGGCAAAAATTCAATCGTTTTGATAATTGTTGATAAATCCAAGATCATTATTAATAGTAAAATAGATAGAATTAGGGTTTCTTACGATGTATCTGGAGCGGAGAAGAGTGTTGAGAGATTTGCGAGCTAACTGAGACGCCATTTCGACCAACAAATTCGTCAATTCGATTTAATTTTATACAGTAACCTTTTTAGAAGTGAAATGACAGTTATGCCCCCACCAGTTTGCATGTATAGCTAAGTGAGGAAGTGCGGTTGGGGGCAAAATGGTTAATCGAATGCTGAAATGCTATATTTATATGCTTACTGGATTTCACCCAAACTTCCATTGAAATGTTGAAGGCAGTGAAAGCAGCAACTGGTTCAGCAGTCTTTGGATGAATTTTTCGGACAGCTAAACAATGTAACCCTTTAATGATCTTGTCTTTAGTGAAATTATATTTATGTTAGTTTAGGAGATTAGCTAATATAGTTTGAACTTATAATTATATCAAATTATCGAATTTGTTGCATCATCGTAACCTTTTATGTTATACGATTTGATTTTTACATGCACCGCTTTTCTCCTAAAATCAAGTGTATGATTTTTACTAAATTCCGTTTTCACATACTCGGTAGAGAGAACTCCGTAGATTTTTCACATACTCGGTAGTACCGTTTATATGAGGCTACACTTGATACACTAAAACACAAACATTATCGAATTTGTTGCATCAATCTCTCTATCTTCTTATAGAACTCCCATTGTTAGTTAGGATAGTTTATATGAGGCTTAATTTTATTTTTGACCCTTGTTTTGTAATTAAAGTATTATAAAAGATCCCTACCCCTACCCCTACCCCCCACCCCTTACCCCCCCACCCCGGTAACCCCCTTACCCACCCCCCCACCCCCGTAACCCCCTACCCACCCCACCCCCGTAAATATGAAAGTAGAAAAGAAGTCTCCAAGTATTTGGAAATGCACTATTAAACAGATCTCAAGTTAATGACTCAGAAAAAAAATGTCCAATTGAATTTCGAGAACATCTCTGCACACAAGTAAGTGAACTCCATCAATGGATCTAAACACACTACTTAACAAAGTATCTAGTGAAGAAGACAAACATTGCGGGTGAGATGAAGGGGGGTGCGAGGAAGAAGAAGAGGTTGTTTTGTAATTAAAGTATTATAAAAGATTCCCACATATAAATTTATTTTAAAATGTGCCCCTATTCCAATTTTATTTGGCATTTTAAGGTCCAAAATGAGATAGCGTAGTATAGGGTCCAAAATGAGTCTTAAGATAGTATCAGGGTCCAATTTAAAACTTACGTGATAGTTCAGGGTCCAAAATAAAAATAAGCCTTTATATGATCAATTGTAAAGGAGCGTTGGTGTCCATCTTCATATATAAAGCCATGAACTCTTCAAATTGTACTCATTTCATCACAGTTCAAAAATCATGTATTTCTTTTACGTTTAATTCATAAAATAAAACATTCTTAATCTTTTATTCTGTTTCCATTAACAAGCTTCAAGCTTGTCCACGTACTCTATTGTATTGTTGCTGCCATTGTTGGGAGCTTGCATCTTAGTGTAGTGAAGATTTCTACATTTTTTCTATCTAGATTTCCAAATTTATTCTTGTTATATTCTTTCCCTTCTTTTCAATGTGACATGGCTAGCGAAGGAAGAACCGGTGTACACTGCATCACACTTGCAAAGTCCCATATCAAAAAGTCCTGCATTCGCTTAACCAGAGAATTTCCCGACTGCATTGGAACTGAGCTTCCTACAGAAGATGAAAAGCTTTCTGATCTGGAGAATATCACACTTAAGCTTAAGTTTGAAGGAACCTTCTATGGAACCATGGCTTTCGTCTTCGACAACCGTGGAAAATTAGTGGAAATTTCTGGGTGTAAGCACTTGATAAGGTACAATGCTCTAAAAGCGTTAACCAACATAAGCGTTAGTGCTTCAAGGAGTGATGACGGGATATTAATTATTATGTGGAGGACATTATGATAGAAGATCAAGAAAGAGGTTCAAGAAAGTCTTTTGATACTGAGATTGCAGTTTCTGTAATTGGTTTCGGAGTAGAATATGGTACTTTTATGTTGTCAAAGGCATTTTCTGTAACTAGTGTTATATTACGTGCTTCGCACGTGAATATTAATCGAGTAAAAGTAAAATTTATTTAAATAGTATTGTTTGAAATATTTCAACTATTCGTTTTAGTTTTATATAATATTTATATATAATATTGAACTAAACAAAATTGTCTATATTTAACTTAAACTATACAAACAAAGTCTAAACTAATTTCACCTCTATACCTTTGGTTCTTATAATGAGATAACCAATCTAACCTATCTATTTATAGACAATGAATGAGAAATATTAACATATTAGATCAATCAAGGTGTTCAATAAGCATTTATATCATATACTATTTTAAAGTAAAAGATTAAAATTTGCATGACTTACATTGAAAGCAAAAATACTTTAAAAGCAATAATAAAAGTATTACTGCAAATGATGTCAGCCATAAAGTAGGATTGTAATTACTCTAACATAGGTGGAATAATTATTACTGCAAATGATAGAAAGAATTGGTGAAGTTTGTCGTGTGTTCAAAATGGGCATTCGAGGGAACAAGATAGACATTCAATATGATCATGATAGGTTAATGATTATGATATCGGAAGTTGCATGTTGTTATATAGTACGAGGTAAGATATATGTTAGGGAAATACTCTAGGTGATATACATATGTGTGTTGTGGGGTATACATTGCTGAATTTGGAGGATTTTTCCGGGAAAGTATGTTTCACATTCAACGGCGCCCGAAAGGGGAAATACTGTTTTTAAGTTTTCTTTTAACTATCATATTCCTGTTATTTTAGTTGAAACATAATTAATAATAACGAGTTTTTCCTTTACTATGAAGTATGAATTGATATATATATAGTCTCCATATTATCACAATTATACTTTTATAATAACATTGCATGAGAAGTTTATAACATTACATGAGAAGTGATTGCATGAGAAGAAGGTGTTGATATAAATAGAAGAGACAATCGAGGCAGCTAATAGGCTGCACATTCAAGAAGCCTGCATTTTATGTTTGATATTCATTGAATTAGTAAAAACCAAAATGATTTCACCCAAACTTCCATTGAAATGTTGAAGGCAGTGAAAGTAGCGACTGGTTCAGCAGTCTTTGGACGAGAAAATTGGAAGTATACCACTACCTTATTTGTTTAGGAGGACAATTTTTTTTTATTTGAAGTTTACCACATTTTTAAAGCAAAATGACTATTTTACCCTTCATTAAATGAAAAATTTCTAATACAGCCAAATGGATCAAAATGCTCTATTTTCTACATCTCACATTCATTTCCTCACTCTCTTTCTCTCTCTACCTCCTTCATTTTCTCTCAAGTCTCTCCCGTCTCTCAAGTCTCTGAACTCTCTGAAAACCCAACAACGTTCATATCTTCATCTCCAACATCATATTCACCATCATCTCCATCAAAATCTTCACCTTCATTTTCTTCAACTTTTTTTTCCTAGGATAAACTTCATTGCAACAGATTTGAGGTTCTTATGTTTTAGATCTGCTTTCGAAGTTCCATGGAGGGGAAGAAAGGTAAAAAAAAATTATATATTTTTGCTGTGTTTGTACGATAAAATATATTAAACTTCAATAAAATACAATAAAACCCAATAAACTTCAGTAGAATACAATAAAACACAATAAACTAGAATAAAACACACTATAACTCTACTTCGTGTATTGCTTTCAGATGTTCTTGTCTTGGTCAAACTTTCTTGTTCATGTTCTTGTCTTACTTATACTCCTTCATGTTCTTGTCTTGCTTATACTCCTCACGCATTAACTTCAAACTTTTTTCAGACAAAATATATTTGACGTGTTCAATGCAAGTCAAATAAGCCTTGTTGTTAATCCGTAACTTAGACTGAGCCATAACTCCTGTCAAGAAAATGTATAAAATTAATACCAACAAGCATTAAAAATTCTAGTTATAATGTGTTCTGGGTTGTTATAATCTATTATATCTAGTTATAAATATGTTATAATGGGTTATATTCGATTATAACATATTATAGTTAAACTAGAACACATTATAACTAGATAGAACAAATTATATCTACTCAAAATACATTATAATCATTTCGCCTATAATAATCACTTAGTAGCACACATCAAGATATAATCTGTTAACACTCAATTAGGACTCATTATAATCACCAAGAACATATTATAATCGAATAGAACATATTATAATCATTATAATCACCAAGAACACAAGATATAATATGTTCGAAGATATTACAACCACCAAGAACATATTATAATCAATTACCAATCATTATAATCGTTCAGACCACATTATAATCATTTAAATCACATTATACTCATTTAGAACGCACTATAATCATTTAAAACACGTTATAATCAGTTAGAACACATTAAAATCATTTAAAACACATTATACTCATTTAAACACATTAAAATCAGTTAGAGCACATTAAAATCATTTAAAACACATTATAATATAATTTTAATGTGTTATAATTTGTTATAAACAACATACTACACACCAACAAAAATGATTGTGTTATAAACAACCTAATACATATTAAACAACACCATACAACAAAATTTATGATTTTAAATTACATTTCATGGGAAAGGTAGCTTTATAACTTGGAAAGTTTCAAAAAGCCAAGATCTTGCTCAAAACAAAGCCACCATTTTGCTCAATAAACAACCACCATTTTGTTACAAAAACACTCAGAATTTTGCTAAAAGAAAGCCAACATTTTGCTCAAAACTAAGCCACCATTTTGATCCAAAACAACCCATTTGCTCAAAACAAAGCCACAGTTTTGCTCCAAAAACAGAAACGATTTTGCTCAAAAAGTAACGATTTTGCTTTAAAAAAACCCATCATTTTTCTCCATGCATCCTTCATCCTCGAAGCACACGAAAATTACAACAAGAACAACAATAATTAAAGAATCAGCTAGAAAATTACCAAAAACAAACAAAAAATTTAAAGAGAACACTAAATTCAACTAATTTATTTCATTTTCTTACCGAATTTGCTCAAAAGATAACAATTTTGGGGGTGATTTAGAAGAGAACTCCTAGAGAAAACCCAAAGTTTTGTTTCTAGAGAGAAGTGTTGGGTGTTGTGTTTTTTTGGGTGGGATGTAAGAAAGTAGGTGGGATATGAAAAGTTGTAAGAGCACTCACACCAGATTACTCATAATTTTTCCTTAAAATCAACTCTCTATATCACTTTATCAAATTTAGGTACTACTTTTAGCTTTTTCACAAAACCAGATTCCCTATTTACACTCCTCAAATCAACTATTTTTATATTTTCAGCTCTAAGTTTAAAATAAACTCTAAATGTTGAAGACAAACTCAAATTATTATTATAATGATCCCTAAAGTTTTGATGTGGGCCAGCTTAGGATAGGGATTCTGAAAATGTTTCATTTTGTTAACTCCCTCCCTACTTTAAAGATAAAGAGATATTTTGGGTATCTACTACTAATGCTCTAAGGTGAATGTGATATATGGGATTTGATGTAATAAAAAAGTGAGATTCAAAAATAGATATTGGTAGATATGGACTAAGGGGTAAAATAGTCAATTCATTCTCCAAGTGTGGTAAACTTCAAATAAAAAAAGAAGTGTCTTCCTTAGCAAATATGATGATTGACTAGTGGTATTCTGCTAATTTTCTCGTCTTTGGACACTAGACCACCTCCGCCTAGCGATGGATACGAATCGAATATATATATCGAATTATTCGGATCAACAAACCATGTCCTTTGTCAATACAGTTATTGGCTTTGGATACAAAGTTCGTCAGTGGCAATTATTTCATATTCGATTCGTATCCACCCCTACTTCTCACTAATTCATTTTACCATATTCGATTCGTATCCACCCCTACTCACTAATTCATTTTACTGTTGCATCTCAAAAGTATTCCACAAGTTAAGAATTCTGAGTTTCTGCTTCTCTTTAACAATGAGGGGAAAACTAAGTCTCGCGTTTAAATCCCATTCTAGTATCCTTGTAGTTGGTTTTCTCATGGTGATATGTGAATTATTCAACGGTTCGAACCATACATCTCATGGGAGATAAATGGTTGCCCTGTACATCACTTTCCAATATCACAACATTGAAAGATCATTTGTAACTTCATAGCAAAATTGAGATTGTCTTCAATAATCAATACTACATATCATCGCAAAACTCGTTGGATTTTACTGGCTAAATTTATGTCTCAAAACTGAAGTCAGTAGTTTATGTCTCGAGGTGTTTAAACCACTGGTTCCTCTACTAGAGCAGTAGCAGGTTCAAGTTCAATTACAGCATTGAATCCAAAAGCATTTCCAGGTGTAAACATCAGTTTAAGCTCTTCAGAACTCTGAGTAGTAGTAACTTTGTTGTCTTTTACACTAAGGTTTTCATTCTTGGCATAATCTGCCAACGTTGAGGTAATAATTTCTAGAATCACGAATTTCTTGACCCTTTCTTCTCCCAGGATCTGTAACATGATTTCCTTGGGAACTTTCGACGTTTTCCCTCCTTTCTGCTTCCGGAAACCTGGTACAGGAGGCGCTGTTTTTGCTAGATTTGTTAGGACTCTGCTAAACACATACTTTGTGTCCTCTCCTGTCACGTCTACCCTCACTTGCACCTGTTTCTCAACATATACAAATAAATCATATACAATAAGTCAAGAATAGATCATTTGTTACAATTTGGAGTTAAGATCACAAACAGTACTTGAAGTTTCATAAAAGTCGGGAGTTAGTCCCTAGAGTTCGTATTGGTGCAATAGTAGTCTCAGAGTTTCAAACATGTTGTGCAAACGATCCTTTTCCTCTACTAGTATTACGTAACCTCGGGGCACTTATGTAAACTCGAGATACTGCTTGTTCAACTAATTTGTAATTAAGAACTGCCATGCACTTATATATGCAAATTCTGGGACTAAGAGCACTCACTTCAGTCTCCCCTCAATTTTCTATAACATGAAAAAACATGAAAAAAGATACTCTATCGGCTCACCTAAAATAGGCTAACTTCCAAAAAAAATTACACACTGTGAATATCCACGCAATGTGTATTGAGCAGTTACTTTGATTTCCCTCCAACCTATATTTTCTTTTATCATATTCTCCCTCCATTTTTTCCTCTTTTTTATCATATTATCTCGAAGTGCAGTTTAAAAATAAAGTGAATGGAATCATTTTAACGAAATGTAGTAGAAGGGACGGACCAGGAGCCTAATTCCGTTGTTGCAAAGTGATTTAAAAAAATCAATTACCAATTAATTAATCAAATAACCAATTAACCAATTAATTAATCGAATAACCAAATAATTTATCAATTCAAACACTAATTTAATTAATTAATCAAGTAATTTAAGTACTCAATTATCAGTAATCAACCAAACTATGTCAATTAACTAATGAATTCACCAAACAATTTGTCAATTAATCAATTACCAGTACATTATTAGTATTAGATTAATAATTTTGAGATAGAGGAAGTTTGTAAGATTTAAAAGTAAAACCTTGTCATCGTCCCGAGATTCCGTTACAATTGTCGGATTCCTGACAGGTACTAAATCAACATCTGATGGAATTGCAGTCTGTAAACCTGAGCCTTCATCAGAAGCTGCCTTAACCAGCAATCTTGTCGGAGATGACGATGTTTTGATGCTGATTTTTGTCAGGTTCGGACACAATTGGATATGTTTGTAAATGGGGAGATGTTGGGGAGGGAAGCTACGTGATGGTGACATCATTGTTGTCGTCATTATTCTTGCAGTAGCCATGGCTGTTTGATGAAGCTTAGTGCTACTGAATTTTGAAGTTGTGGAAAGGTGAAATCTTTGTGTTGTTTGAGGATGTTATCTGTTTGGCATCCTATGATGATATTGTGGGGATGCTTTTCTTATTTTCACTTTCACCCACAACTACTATATCTATATCTATTTTTTACCCAATTCATAGCATTTGAAGCACAAGCAACACTTTTTTAAACTTAATAAATTTGGAGCCATTAATGTTATCATAGGTTTACTCTTAAAAAGGTTAAAAATTCGGACATTTCCCTTATGGTATATATTTTTACGTAACGGTTTTGAAAAATTGAATTTGATCATGCAAATGTTATTTGCAAAATGAAAGCAAGCATTTTTTGATAATAATTTGTGATGAGGTGAATTTCGAACTTACGATCTTGAAATGAAGATAGAAGCAAATATATTCTAGTCCATGATTTATTTTTTATTGAAGGCTAAACATACATGAATGTCTGGACAACCACTAATATTCTATCTAGCTAGTAGCTATGGTGTCGGATTGTTTGGGACTCCAATAATACATATACTTCATATAATTTTAAACATTTATATAGTATGTATGTCTTTATAAAATTTGATGTATTGGAATTTATTTCATTCACTAAGACTTGTTTGTAATATACTTCAAAATTCTATTTTTATGTTATGAGATGACTTCTAAAAAAACATTTATATATCATTTTAGATAGAATCAATAAATTTTTTTCGGGTAATTTATATAAGGAATATTCTTTGTCATCCTATCAAAAGATATTAATTTTAAAATACTTGTCAATTATCACTTTAAAATTTCAATACAATATTTAATTGTGTTTTTTTAAGCCCCTATTTAATGAGAAATATATCATAAAATTTTCTAATATCAATACCTCCATTAGGTTATTGTTTATTCGTTGATTTTGGTATAGATGCAAAATGCCACTCATTCTTAAATGATTATTAACTCACAAGTTGTAAAGATGGCAATTAGAAAATGAAGAGTGTATAGTATTAAATACTCCCCTCCGTCCCTAAAAGATTGATATATTTTCAAAAAATTTGATCAAGAATTCTCATTAAACGATAAGGAATAATATAGTCATGTGGGATCTTGTTAGATTATCTCAATATACATTTTTGAAATATCAACTTGTTATAATTTTTTCGGATGTAGAATAAGAGATATTTATGTTTTAAATTGTGTTTTGTTGACCGCCAAAAGTTAAAATGTACCAATCTTTTAGGAACGGAGGAATTAATACGTAGAGTTTGAGTAGACCTAATGAAGCGTTGACTTACGTTAGGTGATTTTCCAGGTTGGAATTTGGCAAGTTGGAAGAAATTATTACATGTCTTCACTTAACGAACTTTTCAACGACTCATAATTTATAGTTGACATGGAACAAAGACTTGGTTGAGAAAAGCTTCAAGCAATATAAATTCAGTAAGTTTCTGCTTACTACATATAAAGGAATTAGACTTTATTATTTGTATCGTTGAGCATTATTATTAGTTATATATTGTTGGTTCTTTGGTGATCATCATTCATGGCCAAGTGTTGTATGGGCGGAGATGATGATGGTGGCTTAGATTTCACAGGTTTGCTCCTTGCATTAATCATCGCTCTTGCTCTTATGGCCACCTGCATTCAACCTCCACGACGAGCTTTCTATGTCTACCGTTGTTGATAACAATCTATATACTGTTCTTCATCATGATTATTATGTCTTCGGTAGGTTCATATATATGATCTCATATCTATATAGTGTTCTTGTAATCTTGTTTGATGATGAAGTTGTTGAATGATCCACATATATGTACGAAGAACACCATGTTTTTGTTCCAAGTTTTTCCATCTATCTAATAAAGTATCTATCGAGATATATTCAGAAGATATTGAATTCTATTCGATTCTATAATCTGAATCTTGCAGTTCCATTCTCAATTTTGGTAGTATAATTTATAGCCAGAATTGACTAAATTGTTTCTGATATTGAATTGAAGCACTTAGATGGATTTGTTTTACATTGAAATTAGTGGACGTCTTAGTAGTAACGACAATCACCCACTTGCAACGAGGAGTGTGTTCTCATGAACCCAGATACATTATGTGTAAGGTCATCGCAATACTCTACTTAGGGATTTTCTTGGAGATAGCATAGACATTGAGCAAAACAAGCAACACTAAGATAATTGAAGCGAACAACGAGAATGAAACAGAAGTTCCTATGTGCCTGCAGAACTTGTCGAATCTGTAGCATATTTTCATCCAATTTGTGTGAGAGTTTCCCTTTAGTCCCAAGTATGCAATGGCTCCAGCTGCTCCTGTTGCAGCAGATACAATCCCCAGCAGAAGCTGCATATTCGTCGTTTTTAGAACATATAGATAATAATATTAGAAGTACCATTCTTCAGATTCTGTTTTGGTACTTACAAACTCATATGTCCTCTGTTTTACTTTAAAGTTCTAGAGAACTTACCACATCCATTATAACAAGGGGTAGCAAAATAGTGGTTGCCTTTTTATGCTTCAATATCATCAAGACGCTCAAGGTTATTGTGATAATGCTGTATAAACCAGTCACTGATAATGCTGCAATGAAATATCTGCATCACCATAAACTTAACGAAGTCAAGATTCGATGGTGTAGTTCATTAAAGTTGCTACTATTGCTTTTGGCGGTGTGGGGTCTGGCTTTATCGATAACTTTCTTCTACCTAATCTACACGATCGTTTATTGTGATTAGTGTAAGGTATGTCACTCCTGGTGATTAAGGAGAAGGTTACCATAGTATTCAAAAGAGTTCAAAAAAGCAGTGCATGATTTAATAATACCCACAAATCATCAGAATTCGAAGAGCATGTAATCACAGTTAGAAGAGAAGTAAACAAGTTCTGTCAATTCTGATTAACTGTTAATTCGAAGAGCATGTAATCACATATAACTGCATCTAGAGCTTCAGCATATTCGGGATAGTATTATCATGCTGAAGCTCTAGATGCAGTTATAATTATAACGAACGAATCATGTGAAATAAAGATACCACATGCAAGGTACGTCTCTCTTTACTAGTAACTCTAAAGATTGTATACATATAGCTCGTTTGAAGCCAAAACCGAACTGATGAACTTACACGAAGGCTGGCGAGTATCTATATTTAGCTGTCCCGACTACAGGAAATGGCAGCGGGAAGGGTGGCACGGTTACAAGAATGGTTGCTGTTTGCTTACTAGTGATGATAACCAAGACAGCCACCAGCGACGAAACAAACAACAAGAACCTCAAGACAACATCAGCCACTCCAAAGAACGATGGCGAATTAGTACTCTCTGGAGGAGCTGTCTTTGCTTCTTGATCAGAAACACCCTTTTTCTCTACTTCAGCCATTGATAATATATGGTAGGTAATATGAGCTCCAAAGTTTTGTTAGTACTCTCTCTATATATATTAGTGCTTCTTTTGTAAAAGGGGACCTGTAGCCGCTACTCGTAGAGTGAGTACTAGGTAGACTAGTCTGCAAATCACGTCAATGAGTTAAACCGCATTATATTAGTGTTTCTTGGAATTAAGTAATAATTCATGAGCTACAATCTTGGCATTATATCTTATGCAACTTAATGGATGTATTTTCACTACTATAGTACTAACTAGTCTTCTAGATTAGTTACTTCATTACGTAAGTAAGATAATAAATAACGTTAAATAGTATTCTATCATAGATTATAAATCCAATAAGATGTTGTATAACATACAATTCCAAAGTTGTAGCTCATCATGTTTTTCAATATGTTTGAAACCCAAAACACTAAATTTGCAAATCAGCACGTTAGAACAAGGGTGAATGTGACATGTTGTCTGCTTCTTAGCCTTTCTTTTCTGCTTCATATTATTAACAATATAATAATAGTATTATAGTAATATCAAGTAGGAGAACGTAACCGTTACTCTTATCCTCTCATGTCTATCAGTGAAAGAGTTTCCTCAAGAGTCTAAGTCTCAACTATGATCATAGGTGTTCATCGTTCGGATTGAAACGAAACCAATTTAGGTTCGACCTTTGAGAAAACCGCCAAAATAAGTTCAGTTCCAGTGTTGGCTCGAAAAGGAACTGTACACGCCCTTAACAAAAGGCGTTGTAGATGTTATTTCCATTAGCATGAATGAGTATCATTTACAGTGTTGGTGCCTATACTAAATCCCCACGGGATATACTTACACAAGAAAAATAAACAAATTAATCTTATGTTGTCAACTGTTTTTCGAGTAGTGTGGTGATCGTCTATGATGAATTGACTAAGTGGACTCGCTCGCCATTAATGTTTAAAGCCAAGAATGACGAATTTCTTGTGAAGATGAAATTTCCTAACTGGTCTTGTTTAGCAGATGCAGCAATACGAGGATCCATCACAATTTTGCAAGAGCTCTCACTGTCATCGTCGCATCCCATTTCAACACCATAGTACACCAAATGATCGTCAATACTGTTCCCACTTACTGATCTGAGAAAGTTTAAGAGAAATCGACAAATCTTTAGCAAACATGCTGTTAATTTGAATTGACAACAACTTGTCACAAAAATAGGGTACGCATAATACAAATAAGAGATCGAGTTACCTACTACACGAAGGGTCTTCGCCAGAACCATCGCATACTTTCTCTGTGTTCAAGACCAAACTTCCATACACGATGCTGTAAAGCCATACCTGTAAACGAAGATGTTTAAGCCGAGACAGCATTGAAGCAACATTAGACCAAATATCTTCTTGTTACAATCATGGGCTCATGGCGATACCCTATTCTCTCGGCATTGGAATAAGGTAAGTAGGTAACTCGATAAGAATTTATGAAGTCAAAACTCATTGACTAACATGTTCAAGCCATGACTTCAATACTTTACGGTCCTCTCTTTTTTCTATATATAAATGGAATCCTGAGAAACGTGGACCTTTGAGGGAACTACAGAATTTTGAAGATATTAAGCATATCTTGAGTTGGTACCACAATTGTACGATCAACCAACATATCTCACATTTGGACAAAAGCAATATTTCCCAAATTATTGACATATAAAGTACTCCATCCATCCCTTTTTCTTAGGCCACTTTCTATTTTTGAAGTCAAACTTGAAAACTTTGATCATGAATTTTCACTACTCGATAAGAAATGATATAGTTATGTGGGATATTGTTAGATTCATTTTAATATATATTTTTCAATTATCAACTTTATATAACTTTTACTCGTTTAGAGTTAGCACTACTTACGTTTTAAGTCGTGTCTCGGTAACCATGAAAAGTCAAAAAGGGACGGAGGCGGGGGCGTAACTAGGGGGGACGAGGGGGGGCGCTCGTCCCCCTTAGGTTTTTCAGTATCGTTTATTTTATATACGATTTTTTTGAATTTTTGTGATATATATAATAAAAAATGTTAACAAACCTAGTGTAAGTGTAACTTAGTTGGTTAGTTCCTTCCTCCAAAAGGTAGAGGTCATGGGTTCAAGCATTGTTAGCTTCATTTTTAACAATTTTTCGATACTTTTAACTATTTTTTATTGGGTTAATGGCATGAAAGATCACTCAAAGATACTAATATTTCCTAGTC
The DNA here is from genome assembly GCA_003412495.2 of Echium plantagineum. Lineage (NCBI taxonomy): Eukaryota > Viridiplantae > Streptophyta > Magnoliopsida > Boraginales > Boraginaceae > Echium > Echium plantagineum. The sequence goes on along the minus strand of CM016563.1, from coordinate 29,505,031 downwards.
GATCACTCTATTATTAAATGGACCACCTTCGATCACTGAACTGCATTTTTTTGGGCAAACTTGGTCACTGGGCCGTTTTGAAAGATTTTGGGTGCATTTTGTAAGTTTTTAGCAAGGGTAATTTTGTCCGTTCATATTTATAGACATTTAATCCTCGTTTTTTAAACTTTTTTTTAATTTTTTCTAATTTTTTTTTTAGTTTTTTTAAAAACTTTTTTTTAACTTTTTTTAAAACTTTTTTTTTAATTTTTTTAATTTTTCTTTTGATTTTTTATAATTTTTTTTGAACTTTTTTCAATTTTTTAAAAATTAAAATTTAAAAAAGTTTTAAAAAAAAACTAAAAAAAAGTTTTAAAAAAATTAAAAAAAAATTAAAAAAAAAAGTTTTAATTGGCCCCCCCCCCCCTTAATTTTTTTCCCCAAAATTCGTCCCCCTTGATTTTCATCCTGGTTTCGCCCCTGGACGGAGGGAGTATATTATTCTAAGTCATACATCAAAAGTCCATAGACAAATCATTTCTGCCACGAAGAATGACATTACCTCTCTTGGGAAATGATGATATGTCTTCTTTGGAAAAAAGTAGAAATAAGGAGGCAAATGTGGCACGATATCGTGGTTGTGTGTCACCCGGATTGTGTTCGGCACTAACTGGTTATAATAAGATGCAAAGGCAGCATTTCCTATCCGAGGCTGTCCAAATGTCATGACTTGAACATTCTGGTATCCAAAATTAACCTGGAAAGAATCAGTCACGCAATCGGTGAAGAATAGATTATTGGGGTAGGCATCTTGCTATGGAATCTCAACATTAGTTGAATCCCATGATATGAGAGGTTATGAAGCACTATTTTCCATCATCGTGAGATAGGGAATAAGTCAAACAAGGGAGTACGACAGAAAACTAGACACACTTATACTAAACTATATCCCAAGAAGCACCATTTTTCGTCACGACAAAGAAGGCAACAATGGACTTTTGGAGGTATGGCATGTTATAAGGACTTATTGACCAACAAGAAATAAACTACAATCATTCTGTTGTATACCCAAGTATGGAATAAAGTAAATTAGCAGTTATCACTTCCTCGTATTTTTTAAAATAAATATTTTCTAAAATTAGTTGTGCTAAAATAATGACCTATTTTGTTTATTTTTATGACATACTCAATCTTTACCTTTTTCGTACTATTGTACAAAGATTTGACAAAAGCAGACGAAGCACATTACGAGGCTCCAGACACATTTTAGAATAACGAACCAGACATGTTTTTTTAAAAAATTTCCCAGTGGTCACCTATGATCTTGTAAGGAAAATTTTATTTTGTTAAAAACAGAAAATTGAATATAAGCAAGTCTGTTGCAACTGATTACCGCGAGGTCCAGTCCACAAAAAGCTGCCATTGCTCCTCCCATAGAATGTCCTGTGACCATGATCTGCATATCTCCGTAGAACTCCTTTACTTCCTGAATAGCATTCAGAATTACAGGACGCAGCGAGGTATTGTGGTAGGCAGTATAAAACCCATGGTGCACCTGAAAAGATAAAGAGTGATTGAACATAATTAGGCATTCCAGCGTATACCACTGACATAAAAGCACAATTAAATTTCAATACCATTGCATCATCCATTCCAGGATAATTCAGATCCAGCTGCTTCCAGAATAGATCTTCGATCCAGTTCTGCAGGCTGTTGTAACAATGGCCAAGAAAGTTGATTAATAACAAATTATAGGATCATTGAAGCAAGCAGAACAAATTCCTTAAGATAATATACTTGCCAGTGCAGATAATTCATATAATGTAACAACAGAAAGAAGCCAGTTAAAGGCTTAACCTGTTTTCTTGGGTCCCTCGAAAGGCTATAACAACCGCATTAAGATCCCTAGCCACCCCAACAAATGCCTTAAATATATAATTAAAACAAGCTCAATAAGAATCTGAAAATCAGATGAATAAAAGTGAGGCATAAAAAAAATCAAATATGAAGCTAGGCATACACCTGCAGACAGTGTTGGATATCAACAATTAGGTCTATCATTTCAAATCCCTGCTACCAATAATTGAAGGACATATTAACGCCATGTGAAACATAGGTAATAGCCATTTTTTGAAGATTTGGCACTTCGAACGACCAGCAAGACATAGAAAAAATGTAACTAAAAGCGTACCTTGGTCAACCCATCACACCTTGAGCATGTCCAAGTAAGTAGTCCAATCAAATCAGACATGTAAACCTGAAAAAGATAGATTCAATGTTCTTCACGGAGTATAATGTAACTACTAGCAAACAAGATAAGAAATAATTAATGAAGTAATACTAAAAGTAAAAAAGTCGTTAGAATTCATGCCCAACTTGGAATACTGTTTTAAATATCAAATAGTCCAATTGGGTTTTCTGTATGATGATGATCTTCTGTCATAATAAAAAATAGTCCTTTATGTAACGAGAGTGTATCCTCTCAATTGAACTAACAAGACCACTAAATATTGACCAGCTATGCTTAGTGGTTGAGATATGTAATCATACATAATGTCGGCTCAGTTAGTCATAAATGCAACAACATTAAGCTACCACACTCTTCAAAATTCATGAACTGAAGTTTGAAGTCTGAACAAATTCTTTTATTGACACACATATTGATTGATTACTGGTGTTTATTGTAACACAAAGTAACATGGAACTACAAAACCCATATATGGTTTGTTAACCAGATATCGAGGAGCGAAGAGAAATCTGAATGTAAAGATTAATCATTTCGAATAAGATTTCATCCTTTTCTCTCTGAACTCCCCTAAATTCTGTTAAATTGGAAACACAATGAAAACTGATTCCGAAGGTCTGAATAACTTACTGCTGATGCATATTCCACCAGTATCGTGGCAAGGGTATGGTTATATCTTGGTAACTGCTGATTCTGCATCTGTTGGAATTTCAGGTCTGCAGTCCAAAATATATCATGCAATTATACAAGAACATTGAGAACTTAACGCAATTGTAATAATTGAAGCACTATACTTCGGTTACAAACAACATCTAAGCTTTCCCGCCCTTCCATCTAAAGACAATAACCAACCATCAAATGTTTATGCCTTACAGTAATTGAACAATATTGTAGAATGTTTATGTATTTCTCAATGAATGATACAAGTTACAGTAGTATGTTTATATACTAGAATCCTACAACAAACCAACCTATATTAAAGGAGCACTTCAAACATATATAACCGACATCTATCTATAGTAATCTATCACCTATTTTATAGTACTCTATCAGTAATTACTAACAAAACCAAACCAAACCATACCAAACCAAGACTTACCCAATTAGCTGTGGTCGGCTACTTATAATTGCTAAGAGAATAAAAATTAATCACATTTCCCCACTTTTTAGGAGGAATTGCAACATTCTCATGTTTATCAGATATTTTCATAGATTATAGGTCCTCTAGGCCTCGCCCGGCTCTAATTTGTTTTAAAATGATGTATTTATTTCTTATTTCGTTAAGAATTTGACATTTTATATCATTTGGCCAACCCGAAATTAGAAAAAAGAAAATGTCCATCGCCCATTCTGCAATCTTCTTCTTGTTTCGCGCTGCTAATGATCAAGTTTTATAGCCAAAGAACAGACAACTTATGATTGTTTTAGAATCATATCAATAAACAATGCAAAAGTTCGTTAATTCACAGACAATGAACACAAAGGATGAACATATCAACGCCCCCAAGGTTGTCAATTTGGTGAAGTAGGCGAGCTTTTGACAAAAAGTCATGAGACAGTTCACGGTCAGTTTCCCATCAACATTCTCTCGATCGAGCCTGGCTAGTATATCGACCAGTAGCTCCCTTACAAAAGATTAACATATTGACTACTTGCATTATGAAATAAGGGAAAAAATATATATTGTATTGATTTATTACCTCTACCGGTTGTGAAAGGCAATAAGCATAACAAAATCGCCACTTTGATCCACTTCCTCCCCTCCATCTCCTGCATATTTACACATCAACAAACAAAAACATAAAACAGAAAAAATCATTACCAAATAAAAAGGAGGTGGGCATTTTAACCTTTGACTTTAACTTCCAGTTAGTCAAAATTGAGGTAGATTATATCTTATGGTTTATTTTGTTAAATTAATTATTAGGTACGGAGTATTACTTTGTTGACTTTATTTTTGTAGGATTGCTTTAAATTTTGTATAGTTAGACATTTGCGTGGGAGTAATGACTAATGGCTCACGCATAATGGATATCCCGTTTTTGATAATCTATATACATACGGATAATACTATGTACGGAGTATTATTATAGTGTCTTTAATCTTTAAATAATTTTGTTCAATTAATTAATGAAGGGCAGTACATTAAAGTATGGGAAATACTCTCGTTCAAGATCAAAGTATTTTATTGTTATTTGAGTATTATAACTTTGAGCTAGGGGTATAAATTTAAACTAAAACTAAAAAAAAATTGATGATAAAAATAATTTGACATATATATTTAACTTATTACAAAGATCACTTGAAAAGAATACCGATCAAATATAAAGACCAAGCAAATCACGCTCAATTTTTACAACTAATGATAAAAATATAAAGATCAAGCAAATCACCCAAAAAAATGGTTATCATCACAATATATCAATTCATCAATATAAGTAAAATGTTCGTTCTATATCCATCTATCATCATAAAAAATAGATTTTTTCATTTAGCCACCTAAACTTTTTTTCATCTTTTCAAATCAGCACCTAAAGTATTTTTTTAACAAGTAGGCACCTGGATAATAAAAATGGCACTTGAACTTTTGTTTCACCTTTTTATGAATTTCTTAGGTTTTTTTTTTGTAAATTAGCGATAAATGTGAATTTCTTAGGTTTTAAGTTAAAAAAATCCTTAACCCAGTCATATTGAAAATATAATTTTTTTGGAGGGAAAAATTCGAGAAAAGTTCAGGTGCCAGTCAGGGGCGAAATTAGGTGGGGACGAGGGGGGCGCTCGTCCCCCCTAAGTTTTTCGGTATCGTTTATTTTATATACGATTTTTTTGAATTTTTGTGATATATATAATAAAAAATGTTAAGAAACCAAGTGTAAGTGTAGCTTAGTTGGTTAGTTCCTTCCTCCAAAAGGTAGCGGTCATGGGTTCAAGCCTTGTTAGCTTCATTTTTAATAATTTTTCGGTACTTTTAACTATTTCTTATTTATTTTCGCCCCCCTTAATTTTTTCCCCAAAATTCGCCCCCCTTGATTTTCATCCTTGTTTCGCCCCTGGTGCCAGTGGAAAAAAAAAATTTAGGCACCAATAATAAAGGAAAAGTTCATTTGTTGGTCTAGAAATATTCTTTTGTTTATTTACACCGTACCCACCCTCATTGACACCACCGACACAGCTCGAGCCTCAATAGTCCACCACTACCACGTCGTCACCATCATCAAGCAACCCCATAATCAAATTGTTTTCCCATCATCCCATCACCACCACCTCATCACCATCAAGAAAGGAAGGAAGAAGTTATGCGGGGCATCTTATTCTTAATTGACTTCAAGAAGTAATGTTCCCCTATTGCATTATCACAAGGATTAGGTGGTGAACCAGTAACAAATAAAATACGAGGCTTCCCATTAACATAATTAGGACATCCACTAGTTTTCTCAAGCCATACCTTTGTTTCTTGATGATGATGACGTGGTGGTGACTTTCCTTCATTAAGTGTTGATTCTCTGCATTGGCTTCAGAGGAAGACAAATTTAACCCAATTGTGTCACGTAAGACAAGAATGGTGACAAACTGTTAAGAGTCTATAGAGTTCCACAATATGTGGCTAGATTTTTAACTCAGTAGACACTACCATTCAACCAAGTATTGCAAGTCACAAGATTATCATTGAATTGTGGATCAATTTGAAGGAGCGATATAATATTATAAACGGACCAAGGATTGATCAATTAAAAACTGAGTACCATACACTTCGCCAGAAACGTCTGAGTGTTATTTCTTTTTACAACAGATTCAAAGCTCTTTAAGAAGAGTTGTATGGATCTGATGATGCAACTTGTGGTTGTGTATGTGTTGCTGCCACAAAAATTCGGGCTCGAGCAGAGAGAGATAAACTCATGACTTTCTTTTGGGATTAGATAATGAACAATATGGTCAGATACGAAGTCAAATTCTTGGAATGGTTGATCTTCCTCTTCTCTATAAAGCATTCTCCATGGTTTCAAAAGAGGAGCGTCATAAAACTATTGTTCATAATAGAGACGACAAGACTGAGGCCTTTTCTTTTGTTGTTCAGTCGACTAGTTCGACGCCCCCTCCACAGTTTTCACCTACCTCACAGTCGTTATCTTGTACTCATTGTGGCAAAAATGGTCATAATTATGATTTTTGTTATTAAAGAATTGGCTTTTCTCAACAAGCACATAGAGGCAGGGGCCTTTACAACAGAGGCAGAAGTCGTGCAAATTATAATCGTGGGTCGTCTCCCAACTTCAATTCTCTTTCAGCTAATGCCACCACCATAGTCGATACCCCCCAATCGTTAGGTAACACTGTAGCTATACCTGGAATTACAGCTGATTAGATCCCACGTTTGCTTGGGCTCATCGAACCATCTACTTCAACTGAAAAATTGTCTAGTAAGCCGAACTTATCAACCTCATTATATATAATTGATAGTGGTGCTTCTCGTCATATGACCGGTGATTTGGATAGTTTATTTCACTGTTCTGATTTGTCTCCTCAATTGGTGAGCCTTCCCAACGGAGTTCAAATAAATGCGATTAAACACGGCAGTGTAAAGTTGTCTTCTAGCATTATATTTAATAATGTTTTATATGTACCAAAGTTGAAGTGCAATTTGATATATGTTGGACAGTTACATTCTTACATTGTGACCTTTACTCGTCAAATTTGCATTTTAGAGGACCACATCTCGAGGAAGGTGATTGGACTGGGTGAGCTCAGGAATGGGGTGTATATTTTTCGGCCAATACCAGTATCATCTGCAGCTGCTATTACCGCCGCCACTGCCACTATTTCGAACGGTTACATTCTTCTACATCAACGGCTCGGACATCCATCAAGTGCAATTCTATCTTTATTTTCCAACTCTAGTCACCCTAGTGAACTTCGAACAGTTTTTGATAATTGTGATATTTGCATAAGAGCGAAGCGAACTCGCAACCAGTTTCCTTTGAGTAATAATAACGCATAAGAATTGTTTGATCTTATACACTGTGATATTTGGGGTCCGTATTGTTAGCCTATATGACAACCTAAGAGGGGGGGGGGGTGAATTAGGTTATAGCGGAATTATAGCCAATTTTCGAATTAATAAAATAATTAATATCGAAATCCAAATTTACCTCTTTTACGAAATGTGTGAACACTTAAGATATATTACGGCACAAGCAAAACAATCAACGCACGCAATATATATTAAGGAAACTTAGAAATTCTAGCATATAATCAAATATAGACAAGAAAGTAAAGAGTATGGATAGAGATGCAAACGTGATTTAGCGAGCTTCGGTTTCCCTACATGCTCGACCCTCGGCTTTCCAACCTTGGGATTTGGAAACGGCTAACTATGAACTTGAAGAACCAATACACGCATTCAACTTCAATTCCTAGCTACCACCCAATGGACAACCACCACTAGGATTTCACCCTCTTAGTATCCCAACTAAGAACCCAAGGAACCACCCTAGGATTTCATCTCTTTATAGTGTAGAGATTTTATTGTTTTTATCCCAATCTAAAATGCTCCTCAATGAGCTACAATGGACTACAACTTATAGCACAAATAACAACTCCTAAATGAGTAGATATGAATCGTTGAAGCTTGTATGAACTCCTTGATGAGTAGATATCACTTTGAACTCGTTTTCTCTCTTGAGCAATTCAACAAACACCTTGAATGTTCATTCTTTAACACAATCTCTAGATATAAAACTTAACCACAACTCTAGATTAAAGCATATAATGATAATCAAACTTGAAGCTTAATCTAGAAGAGATTTTGTGTTTGAATGAGAGATTTTGGCCTTGGATTGATGTAGAAAATCGTTTTGAAGGCTTAATATGAAATGGGGATGAAATGAGTGTTTTATAAGTGTTTTTGAGGCTCCAACGGATATAAAACGCTATAAAATGGTCCGATCGGAACTTGGGTCGGTACTTGGCAAGTACCGATCAAGTTCCGAAATCAGCTACGAAGTTGATCATTACTTGGGTCGGAACTTCCTCAAATTCCGATCAAGTCCCGATGGCGGGTTTTCAGCAAACGTTCCAGTTTTGATTTTGCCTAAACTCACTCATTTTAAATCCGATTTTGACGATTCAAAATGCGTTGAAAAGCTCTTTTCATCCTCTTTAAGAATATGTATTCAAACCCAAGTTTTATAAACATTATGATTTTCAAAACATTTACTTTTGACAAATCGTTCGGAAAATCGATTAAACACTTAACATCTTTTTGTCAAAAATGATTTGAAAAAATATCTCTCATATATAAGCTTCAACTATGATTATTCAAGAGACTTTAAGCTATGATTAAAGGCTAAGTTTTACCTTTGAAAATGCTTTGCATCCATAGCTCCTTCGGTTGATATCTTGAACACTCATGAATATCGTTGAGCTTGTGTTTGTTTCTTAATTGTCCTTTTCATGACGGTTGAATGTCGACTCTTTGTCTTGGTCGTCATTCTTTTCTTTTACCTTCTTTAAGTTCTCAATGACTAGTGTGTAGTTGATTCTTCTTCTTCATCACCACACTTGATCTTTAAGCATATGAATAGAGCGAAGCCTTGATCTGGTGTTTGCTTTGTAAATGCTTTACAATTTTGCATCGGCAAACACCTTTCTAACATATTTAAATCATTTAAGCAAACATGTTAGATAGTGAATCAATGTTTAAGTCATCATTAAAACAAGGTGTACGAACTTGTAGTCCAACAAACTCCCCCTTTTTGATGATGACAAAACATTGATGCCAAACACGTGTCATAACTACATATGAAGATAAATCACAAGGACACGATTTGCTTAAATATACATGCCACATAACAAGATCAATGTGAAACACATAAACACATAAGCATGTATATTCATGACATGACACACAACATGGCATCACACATAAACATTCTCCCCCTTTTTGTCTCATTAAAAAGGGTGCAAAATTATCATCAAGCGATACTACATGTTTCATCAACAAGCAAAAGAACGTATAGATATAGATAAAACACATTTGCAAGTTGAGATTATACCGCATAAAGTTTCATTCAAGATTTAATCATGAGTGGTACAATCATTATGAACAAGTGATGTCAAAATATATGTCATAAAAAATTTATGTTTAAAAACAATGACATATGATAAAAATTACTTTAACTCCCCCTCACATATGAAGTCTTAAGGCACGACTTCCCCTTCACATATAACACATAAATAAAGTTTAGGGAAAGTACCTTGCGTTCCTCGCCAAACCAAAGATAAAAAAAAAAAAACAATTATGTATATTTGGGCATGTGAGCATATACAATATGTAATGGTATACTCAAAAGAACAAAAAAAATATGATAACCAAAGTTTAGAAGATACCAAACTTGTAGAATACATTGGTTACCATTCAAGCAAGGCGTGATCATCCAAGATATTTCCAATGAAGCTTTATGATCATCTTCCTCTGTATCCCGACCTATAGATCAATCAATGGAGGTCTTTGGTACCCAAAACTTTTTGGGTCCGTGGGGATTAGTTCTAGAGCCCTTTACTACCCATATCGTTTTAGCACCTTTTAATACTTTCCTTTGGGTAGGGCACTCACGTTTCATATGTCCATAATCACCACAATAAAAGCATGTACTACATTTAGGCGTTTGTGGTGAGCAATCGTGATATTTATGTGATTGAAGTTCATGTATATACATATCATCATTTAAACCACATACAACAAAATCACACATAACATGCTTGCGCAAAACATCAACATGATTTGTAAGATAAATATGATTTATAACAACATCATGTGAATATACATTATCAATGGTGCAAGACATTTCATCAACAAGCAAAAGAACGTATAGATATAGATAAAACACATTTGCAAGTTGAGATTATACCACATAAAGTTTCATTCAAGATTTAATCATGAGTGGTACAATCATTATGAACAAGTGATGTCAAAATATATGTCATAAAAAATTTATGTTTAAGAACAATGACATATGATAATAAATTTCAGAGTTCATGTGTTGGCACTCCACAGCAAAATGGTCGTGTGGCGAGGAAACAGCGACATATTTTGGAAGTAGCTCGAGCACTTCGTTTTCAAGCTTCTATTCTAATTTCGTTTTGGGGTGAATGCATTCAAACTGCTGTCTATCTTATCAGTCGTACGCCCTCCACATTATTGGATGGTAAAACACCATGAGGTCTTATTTAAAAAATTGCCATCATTTGATTTTCTGCGTGAATTTGGTTGTTTATGCTATGTTCATAACAAGCCCCGAAACAAGGATAAGTTTGCTCCGCGAAGTCGGCGCTGCGTATTTCTTGGCTAGCCATTTGGTCAAAAGGGCTAAAAAGTTTTAGATTTGGAGACTAACAATACTTTTGTGTCCAGAGATATTAAATTTGTGGAGAATCAATTTCCTTTTGCTTTGTCTAAGGATGTTTCTCAACAATCTGCTTCTCAATTAGATATAAAGTAGGATGAAGATTTTCTTAACATTAAATTTGTTAATGAGCAACATGGGAGCAACAATGATAGTTTTTCATTTCCAAGCCTAAATACGCTAGCACCAGAGGTGGAGAATTTATCACTATTGGACACCAATTCTGCCCCAATTCCTCTTCCAACAAACTCTGCTACAACAGACTACGTCGAGATAGACTCTGACTTCTTCTCTTGCTAACAGAGAGACGGCAGCTGGTTTGGGTCCTCGTGTGCTTCATCCACTGGGTTATCATTCGGACTATATATGTCATTCCACTTGTGTAGAAGACCCCATTTCTCCTCAACTCGGTCCTCCACCTTCTTCAGGTATATTGTTTCCTATTACAAATTATGTATCTTATGACAACTTTTCATCCAAGCATCGTCATTTTCTTGCCAATGTTACTTCTAACCTTGAGCCCACGAATTATAAAGAAGTTGTAAAAGATGATTGTTGGAAAAAGGCGATGCAAGCAGAAATTGATGCACTTGAGAAGAATCATACTTGGGACATTGTCAATCTTCCTCCTGGAAAGCAAGCTAGTGGATGTCAATGGGTGTTCAAAACTAAATACAAGTCTGATAGGTTGTTAGACGATATTGTATATATTAGTATATTTATGTACTAATTACACTAGTAACAATATATTATTTATTATATTTATATGGGCATGATGCCCTAAGCCCATTAGGTTATTTAGCATGTCCTAAGCTCATTAGGTTATTTAGCCTCCATATTGTTCTCTATAACTATTGTATCATTGTGAATAATATAGGGGAACAGTTTATTCCTTCATGGTATCAAGAGCATAGGTTAGAAACCAAATAATTTTTTTTTTTTTGAAAATTCGAATTATGGTTACTCCACCAACGGGAAAAGAGACGTCTGGGGGCTCCGGCGGCTCTGGTGGTGGGGCTCATGTGGGTGCTACTATTCACGGATCTGTTCCTGGTATTATCCCGGACCAATTACAGTCCTTTATCTCATTAATTGGTTATCCCAACACTTCTTCTGATCGATTAATGGGTAAGTCTACTTGTACTTCATGGATTTTTGATACGGGAGCTACCGTTCATGCCACAGGAACTTTGGGATGTTTGGTTGACCAATATGATGATGTTTCTTGTCCTATTACTTTGCCAGATGGTAGTGTTATTCATTCCACGCGTCGTGGTAATGTGATTCTCTCAGACGTATTAATTTTACGGGATGTTTTTTATGTGCCGACCTTGCACTGTAATTTGATATCACTATCTCAGTTACTTGTTTCCTACTGTTGCGATATTGTTTTTACTCATACTCAGTGTTTTGTTCAAGACCGAAATACGAGGACGGTGATTGGAGCAGGTGAACAGAGGGGTGGACTCTATTACTACTGTCATTCTGTGGTGGAGCCTTCGGTGTCCCTGTTAGGAGTTCAGGCTCATAAATTGGAGCTTTGGCACAGTCGATTAGGCCATCCATCGGTGACAGTGTTGAAAGCTTTACCCTTTATTAGTAGTAATGACTCTGTTTTGAATAAATCTTGACACTTGTCATCGTGCCAAACAGAGTCGTGCGGTTTTTTCCGATAATTTTAAAAAAGCAACTCGGTGTTTTGAGCTTATACATTGTGACCTTTGGGGTCCCTATAGTACTCCCTCCTCCTCGGGGGCGAAATATTTTTTAACTTTGGTGGACGACTACTCTCGCGCTGTTTGGGTTGTATTACTTACTGATAAAACTGAAGTCCGTAGTATTTTCATTAAATTTCTTGCTATGGTCCATCGCTAGTTTGATTTGGATGTTTGTCGGATTCGCAGTGATAATGGAACTGAATTTTTAAGCCTTAAATCTTATTTTGCGGATCAGGGTATATCTTGAGCGAAAGCATAGGCATATCTTGAATGTTGCCCGAGCATTGATGTTTCAGGGGCGTCTTTCTGTTGAATTCTGGGGTGAGTGTGTTCTTGGTGCATGTTATTTGATAAATCGCACCCCTTCTCGTATACTTAACTTTCGAACACCTTATGAACTACTTTATGGCGCACCTCCCTCATATGATCATTTGCGCATTTTTGGGTGTCTCTGCTATGCTTTTGATTTGCATTCTCGAAAGGATAAGTTTGCTAGTCGTAGTCGACGATATATTTTTGTTGGCTATCCCTTTGATAAGAAAGGATGGAAATTATTTGACTTGGAGACGCTGTTGGAAATTGATGTGTCAATTTCCTCAATTAGTGCCCGTGAATTATATCATCTATATATACGGTTCAACAACCGATAGTTATCTGAACCATCAGTAGTCTCACCCGAGATAATGCCGGGGGTCATCGAATGGCAGACTAGGCTCTCACGATGATCTTCGGGATTCGTGTATACGGTCTTATACGTTGAATCCCGATGCCTTCGTTACTCGGGCTATGAGGTCACACACGTAACAATTACCGAAGATACTTTCGAGTAGTGACCCGAAAGTGAATAAGGAATTTGAGTGAGTCTTACTTATGAATTCACCCGTTATGAACGGGAGTGAGACTATCTCGTGTTCCGAGAAATTATGTCATAGGAGTTGGCGACACGCTTTCTTGCTTTAGCCTATGACGAAAACCGAGGACAAAGGGAATCATGTGACAAGGATGCAAGTGTACATCCAAGACATTGGTAATAGTCCAAGGGCAAGTGGGAGTGTTGGAAATTGATGTGTCAATTTCCTCAATTAGTGCCCGTGAACTATATCATCTATATATACGGTTCAACAACCGATAGTTATCTGAACCATCAGTAGTCTCACCCGAGATAATGCTGGGGGTCATCGAATGGCAGACTAGGCTCTCACGATGATCTTCGGGATTCGTGTATACGGTCTTATACGTTGAATCCCGATGCCTTCGTTACTCGGGCTATGAGGTCACACACGTAACAATTACCGAAGATACTTTCGAGTAGTGACCCGAAAGTGAATAAGGAATTTGATCCATATTGAGGAATTTCGGTTCGATCGAGATCGTGTCCCGACCGAACCGATGGTGTGCCCGGAATTGGTTCCGGACACACCATTTGGGGTTTATGTATATATATATATATGTGAGATATATATATATATATATTATCATTTACTGAAATGATATGAATTAATTAAATAAGATATGATTTAATTAATTAATTAATTAATTCCATCATCATGAATGGTTGACATCTTGGTGGCTACTTTATGCCTTGGGAAGGCTTTGTAAGACTTGGGAAGAACTCTTGTAAGAGAATCTTCCATGGACCAAGAGGCATTAACCATATGGATGGTTAATGTGTTTGTTTAGTGTATAATGTGTTTCATCATCCATTCTATATCATAAGATGATATAGAATGGGTAGAAGATCAATCTAAGTCAACATACAACTCTTGTTAGAGAACACAAACAAACACACACACTTCATCTTCAAGCCCTCTAGCAAAACTCTAAGTGTTAGAGTATAGAAATTGTTCTATAGTTTGCTATAGTAGTTAGACTACACACTCCTCAATAACACACACTAGTCCAAGTGTGTCTTATTGCTATCTAAGGTATTGGTGTGGACTATTTCATAGTAGTTCCATATCACCTTGGTGATAGAAATTTCTTCAAGAAGAAAGCAAGGAGCAAGGTGTGGGGATAAGCACTTGAAGATCATATCGCTTCCGCTCACGCTTCAAAGGTATATCTTTGTAGCCACACTCTTTGATTATGTTAGTTGTAGCATATTCACACTATCTTTAAACATATACTTCTATGAGCTAGTTCTATTGTGTAAGTTCTAACGATCAACGAATTAGGGTTTTCTAGACATATGAACTATCGTAGTTCATTGTGTCTTGCAACCCCGGGATATTCTAACAGACGCATGATTACTTTGTTTCTCGAGACGTGACTTTTTATGAAGAAGAGTTTCCGGGTGTTGGTGTGTCTGTTGAGAGTGGCTCAGTTTCCGCTACTACCGAACCACGCCTGTTTTTTGGCTTGGACGATGATGACGCTTCAGATCTGGTGGTTTTACCCCAGCCTGGGGTAATTGACACCGTACATGTGGAATTTGTCGAGGAGGGGTCCCCTGTTCCCTCAATGGAGGAGGTTGATGTTGGTGACACACCTGTTGCGGCAGTTGAGGTTGATCTTGGTGACACACCTGTTGCGGCAGTTGAGGTTGGTCTACGCAGGGGGCAGCGTGACAGGGCTCGTCCATCTCATCTCCGTGATTATGTGCTTCGTTTGATTCCACACACGAGTCAACTCCCTACTCTCAGTTCACCCGGCTCCTCTCCCGTCTCAGATGTTACTTATCATTTAACGAATTTTGTGAGTTATGATTTGTTTTCTGCTGCACACCGTTGTTTTCTGGCCTCTGTTACTGCAGGTAATGAACCTCGATCGTATCGCCAGGCATTACGTGATCCTGGTTGGTGTGAGGCTATGTCTGCAGAGACTCAGGCCTTGGAGAATAATGGGACATGGAGTTTAGTTGATCTTCCTGTAGAAAAGAAGGCGTTAGGCAGCAGGTGGGTCTATAAGATCAAGTACAAATCAGACGGTAGCATAGAGCGTCTGAAGGCTCGACTTGTCGTTCTTGGCAAGCATCAGACAGAAGGAATTGACTATTCAGATACTTTCGCCCCGATGGCTAAGATGTCCACTGTTCGTACATTCTTAGCAGTGGCGGCTGTTCGTGGCAGGGAGTTACACCAGATGGATGTACATAATGCATTTCTTCATGGTGATTTGCCGGAAGAAGTCTATATGAAGCCTCCTCCTGGGTTTGAACATGGTAAGGAAGGAAAGGTTTGCCGATTACGGAAGAAGTCATTATATGGTTTGAAGCAGGCCCCTCGTTGCTGGTTTGCTAAGCTTGCCTCATCATTGCGAGCTTACGGTTTCACGAGCTCTTGCTCAGATTACTCTCTTTGCTCCTTTGTGAGGAGTGGTGTTCGGCTGCATGTGCTGGTCTACGTAGATGATTTGATTATTTCTAGTAACAATTCCGCTGCTTTATGCGCTTTTAAACATTATTTGAGTTCTTGTTTCCACATGAAGGATCTTGGAGTACTCGAGTACTTTTTGGGTATTGAGGTGGCTCGCAGCTCTAAAGGGATTTACTTGTGTAAACGCAAATATGCCTTAGATATTATTGCTGAATGTGGTTTGTTGGGACGTAAGCCGGCGGGTTTTCCCATGGAAACGAATCATAAATTGGGTGAGTCTACGACGCCTCTTTTTCCGGATGGTGAGCCGTACAGAAGGCTGGTGGGGCGTCTACTTTATTTAGCTTATACCAGACCTGATCTTGCTTATAGTGTCCACATACTGTCAGTGTCCACGGCAGGCTCACTGGGATGCTGCTTTACGAGTGGTAAGATATTTGAAGAATTCCCCAGGTCAGGGAATTTTGCTGCGTTCTGATTCTGACTTGACATTATCTGGCTGGTGTGATTCCGATTGGGCGAGTTGTCCTTTGACTCGTCGATCTCTTACAGGGTGGTTGGTGTTTCTTGGTGGTTCCCCAATCTCTTGGAAAACTAAGAAGCAGAAAACAGTTTCCCTTTCTTTTGCAGAGGCTGAATATAGATCCTTGACGGCAGTTACTTGTGAGATCATATGGGCGAAAGGGTTGCTACAAGTACTTGGTGTTTCTTCTGATGATCCTATACATGTGCATTGTGATAGCCAATCAGCTTTGCATTTGGCACATAATCCGGTTTTTCATGAGAGGACTAAACATATTGAGGTTGATTGCCATTTTGTTCGCGATGCTATTACAGACAGGATTATATTTATATGGCCATGATGCCCTAAGCCCATTAGGTTATTTAGCATGCCCTAAGCTTATTAGGTTATTTAGCATCCATATTGTACTCTATAAATATTGTATCATTGTGAATAATATAGGGGGGAACAGTTTATTCCTTCATAGGTTCATTGAACGCCACAAAGAAAGGCTAGTTGTGTTGGAAAACCATCAAACTGAGGGGGACGACTTCCATGAAACTTTTGCACCAGTTGCAAAAAAGGTTAGTGTGTGAACATTTCTTGTTGTTGCAGTTGCCAGGAACTGGGAGGTACATCGACTTGATGTTAATAATGCATTTTTACACGGTAACCTTCACGAGGAGGTGTGCATGAGGCTACCACCAGGTTTTCTAGCTTCTCGCCCAACCCAGGTTTGTGGCATAAGGCACTTTATGGCTTACGGCAATCTCCTCGTAACTGGTTTGCAAAGCTTACATTATCTCTGAGACAATATGGATTTACTCAGAGTCATGCAGACCACGCTATATTTACTTTCGACAAGGCCATGATATTTTATCAGTTATAGTTTATGTCGATGATATTCTCGTTGCGGAAAATAATTCGTCGTTTTGTGTTGCATTTAAACAGTATTTGAATTATTGTTTTCAACTCAAAGATTTGGGGCCTTTGAAATATTTTTTGGGGATTGAAGGTGTTTGATCTTCTATTGACATGTTTCTTTCGCAGCGTAAGTACACACTTGATTTGTTACATGAGGCCGGACTACTAGCATCGAAGCCAGCCTCCACTCCTCTTCCACAAAATCATCACCTCGGAAGTGATGAAGGGCCAACTTACTCTGATCCGGCAAGATTGTTAAGATGCACACCCACATCGGAAGTCGATGTCCTTCCGGGTCAATATAGAAGATCTTGGCTACTCCCCCATTACCAATTGGTTTTAGAGTGAAACCCCATAGACTCTTAACATGGTATCATGAGCCAAGCTTGAGTTATTGAGGCACGTGTAACCCCGCCGATGTTATTCCGGCAAATTATTCCGGCGAGGAAAATTCCGCCGACGATTGGGTTACACGTGAGCAGGACCGGTCCATAGTTTTTCGGGGCCTAGTGCGAAAACTAAAAATGGGGCCCTTGATATATATATATATATAATTTCTTCGATATATATATTAAAATTTAAATTTTCAAAAACTCATCTTCATATTGAAATAAAACAATAAAATTACAAGATTACATAAAACGATATCTTCGAGCATTGTTTGTCGCAAAATCATTAACAATGGAATCAACATCTATATTGTCTAACATATCCTTCTCGATGCTCTATATTGCCAAGTCATTCAATCTTTCCTGCAACATTGTTGATCTCAGATAAGTTTTAATCAACTTCAATTTCGAAAAACTCCTCTCTGCTGATGCTACTGACACATGCAATGTTAACAAGATTCGATAGGCTATTGCAACATTTGGATAACAATCAACATGATTAACAAATTCCTAAATTTGTTCAGTTGTCATTGGCACATCCGGTAAAGTCCCTTGCAACACTCTTAATTTTGAAAACATATCAATTAAATCAATAACAGATGAATCATCAAGAGATAATGTATTTTTAAGATGAACACAACATTCTTTTAATTTTTCATCTTCCAAGGACTTCAAATTATCTGAATTGTACAAAAACCCATAAATACTTTCAAAAACTTTTAGTTGTTCAAATCTCTCTTTCAATGAAGCACTAGCCATTTCAACCACAACTAAAAAATAATTAATTCTAAAAGACTTTTCCATTGATTGTATTTCTTCCTCATGATTGGTTTCATCAGATTGTTTTTTCCTAAATATACGACGTTTTATTCAAAATTTAGCATCCACATTCATCTCATTTGCAATACTTTTAGCAATATCAAAACTCTTCTCAAATCCATCATTTCTAAACTTTTCAAAATATAACATTATATCTGTTACTTGATTCATGGTATTGGTAATATTCATTGTTTTAGTTTGTAGTTGTTTGCTCACCATGTTAATAGCAAATAAAATATCATACCAAATAACTATACCAAGTAAAAACTCAAAGTTCTCAATTGAATTAACCAAACTTTCTGCTTCACTTTTTGTTTTTGCATCTTTGGAAGAATCAGACAATTCGAACAAAGCCAATCTTATTTGAGGAGCTTGAAACCTAATGGCTTTCACACTCTTAACTCTACTCTCCCAACGAGTATTTGACAATAATTTTACAGTAAGAGATGAAACATTTTCAACTAGAATCTTCTATCGTTTAGTCAAACTTGAAAATAATGAATATATACGTTGCACGACACCAAAGAAAGAACAACTTTAACACAAGAATGAGCCATATCACTAAGTGTAAGATTGAGACTATGGCAAGCACATGGCATATATAATGCTCTTGGATTTATTTCAAGTAATCGTTTTTGAACCCCTTGTGTAATACCCGGCCTAGAGTGGGCGATGTGATATGTTTGATATGATTTGATTGGTACTACTCATACCATCAAGATGCATCTTCTTTTCGGTAGCCCAACTCAGAAGAACTCCAAAGGTAAGCGTGCTTGACCTGGGGTAATTCTAGGATGGGTGACCCAGTGGGAAGTGTCCCGGTGAGCACGCGAGTGAGGACAAAACGTGCTGGAAAGACCCGTTGGTGGTTTGTGAGGCCAGTCCATCAAATCAAATAACGTTCCGACCCGGTTTCGGGGGGCGGGGCGTTATAAATGGTATCAGAGCGGGGCCGTCCGAGATGTGAGATCTAAGTGCTATGCGGCGCAAAGTGCTACATCGATGACGGGAGTGACCTCTTGAGGCCGTAGGAGCCACCTCTAGAGTCTCACACGGTTGGTACGGTCCTGGATGTGGCTCAACGAGGACGTTGAGTGTTTAAGTGGGGGAGATTGTAATACCCGGCCTAGAGTGGACGATGTGATATGTTTGATATGATTTGATTGGTACTACTCATACCATCAAGATGCATCTTCTTTTCGGTAGCCCAACTCAGAAGAACTCCAAAGTTAAGCGTGCTTGACCTGGGGTAATTCTAGGATGGGTGACCCACTGGGAAGTGTCCCGGTGAGCACGCGAGTGAGGACAAAACGTGCTGGAAAGACCCGTTGGTGGTTTGTGAGGCCAGTCTATCAAATCAAATAACGTTCCGACCCGGTTTCGGGGGGGCGGGGCGTTACACCTTGATGCTTACCTTTCATATTAGAACCATTATCATAACCTTGTCCTCTAATGTCATCAACATTTAAATCAAGTAATTTTAATACATCTATCAATACATTAAAAAGTCCTAACCCGGAGGTGTCATCTACCTTCAAGAATTCTAAAAAATATTCCTCTATTTTGATTTTAGTACTAGACATATTTACACATCATACAACTAGAACCATTTGTTCTTGGTGACTTATATCTGGAGTACAATCAAGTATTATAGAAAAATATTTTGCTTCTTTTATTTTTTTTAAGATAGAATTTCTAATACTAAGACCCAAACGAGAAAGTAACTCATTTTGTATTTTATGGCTAAGATAATGATGATGAATTTCGTGATTCTGAATACGCCTTATATGATCTTGCATTATGACATCAAATTCTCCAATCATCTCAATAATTCCTAAAAAATTATCATTATTATTTTGATAGAGTTTCTCATTGCATCCTCGAAAAGATAAGTTATGCTTAGCAAGACATTTTATGATAGCTATTATTCTAATTAAAACTTGTCGCCAACGTTCTTTTTCCTTCATAATTTCTTGTTGCAACTCCTTATCGATGACTTTATTTTTTTCCAATCTTACTCTTAACTCATTCCAAGAGTTCATGTTATTAATATGTTCAATACTATTTTCATGCTCCGATAATCTTTTGCAAATATGTCTCCAATCATTCATTCCTCCATTTGCTAACAAAGTTGTATTTTGTCGGAATTAAACAAGTTACAACAAAAACAAAATACCTTGTCAACTTGTTTAGAGTAAATTAACCATGTGCGAATTGCGATCACTAATTTCCCCATTACTTAATTTTCTAGAATAATGTGTATAAGAAAAATGTCTACGATTTACATCCAAAGGGAAAACAAGCTCAATTTATCTTTCAAATCCATTTTCAACTAAAGTATCTCTTGCTTTATTATCAAGATTTTCCCAAGTTCTAGGCTCTCGAATGGCAAAACATGGTAAAAATTCACTATTAGAAGCTAAGTTTTCATTATTGAGTTTATTTGGCATAATATTTTCATTATCACCCGAGACTACATTTTCATCACCCGAGACTACATTTTCATCACTTGAGACTACATTTTCTTCATTCAAATTTTCATTGAATTGATCACTAGCTACCGGAATACTTTTAGACAAGAATTTATCAAGAGCTCCTTTTTGTGACATAATCAATTCATTTTCACGTTTTCTTTTATCGTTTCCGGATAAATATTTGCGAGGCATAATATTGTTATAAAGTAGACAAACAATTATTAATAAGCAAGTAATTAAGTAAAGAATACAATTGAAAAAGGAACGATATCACCTCAATTTTAATTTTCCGAAAGCCACTGTTATTATGTGAAGTAGTGTGTAGTGAAACTGTTGCCTGCTTGCTTGTATCTAACCACCAACCAATTGAGATTTGAGAGAATAAGAATTTAAGCAATTAATTTATATGAGATTGTTAGATCGTGCTAATTTGATAATCTTCAATAACTTCCTTCTATTTATATAGTTAATTATGGTCTATGGAAATGAAATATTAAAAGAGTAGCAATAATTTTGAAGTAACTCTTAGTTATCCAACAGCTAATAAATATAAAATGTTTCTTGCTAGTTGTCACTTTACACAAATTATTTACTAACGTTATAATAACTTAACGTTATTTTAGTACTTTAATGCCTAATGTTTCTATAGATTTTAATCCATGACTTTTCGCTTTTAAAATTATAAATTTAACACTTATTTTCTGTAGTTATAATTTTTTTCATAAAATATTATTATTAATGAATTGCTATTAATATTATTATTAATTCTACTTTTTAAATCCTTGAAATAATATATATATATATAATTTTTTTTTTAATTTTGGGGCCCCTCCAGAACGGGGGCCTAGTGCGGTCGCGCCCCCCGCCATGGGTAAGGGTCGGCACTGCACGTGAGGGGAGTGTTAAAATGAACACCCACATCGGAAGTTGATGTCCTCCCGGGTCAATATATAAGATTTTGGGCTACTCCCCGTATTGCCAATTGGTTTTAGAGTGGAATCCCATAGACTCTTATCAAATATATCGAAGAATTATTGGACGACTACTTTATTTGACTCTTACACGTCCGAATATTGCTTACTCTATTCAAGTGCTTTCCCAATTTATGCAATCTCCTAGTCAAGCACATCATGATGCAACGATACGTGTGCTTGCTATCTCAAAGGTCATCTAGGTCAGGGTCTATTTCTTCGGGCAAAGAATGATTTACAATTGGATGCTTATTATGATTCTGATTGGGCGAGTTGTCCTACCACACGACGATCTGTTTCTGGTTATTTTAAGGATTGTAATTGTATAAAGAATATTATATTGTATTTGTTTCCAAAATGGCTTAGCACAACTTGTTGCTCGAGTTAGGAAATTCCTATATTTTTAGCTTTGTAATATTGTAGTAGCATACCAGAAAATATATTGCTTTGTTCTCTATTTATTGTTCATCAATTGTGAGAACGATTTATTTATCACAAACGCACAAAGGATTATGATCTTGACATTGTTGAATATTCGCTAGAATTTGTTTTCCACATGGACGATGTTAGGCAATAGACTACTACATAGATTCTATCACATCTCTTGGGCCTTACCAACATTTCACCTTACTACTTGATTTGCCTAAGTCCACTTCGACATTACTGACTCCTGATTATTAAAAGATGTTAGGCAATGGATGCCCATAGGAGAAAAAATGGGGAGATGAGAAGAAAAAGTTAAGATTTTGGCAAAGAAGTTACAAAAGGAAGAAGCAGTAATGGTTGCTGAAGAGGAAAAGAGGAAGAAAGAGGCTTGGGTTAAATAGTTGAGGCTGAGTTAGTTTATAATTAGGTTGAGTTAGTTTTAAGTATCGTTTGACTATTTTGCCCTTCATCAAAAAATTTAAAACATGAATAAAATTCATAAAAAGGTGAAAAACAAAAGTTCATGTGCCATTTTTATGGTCCAGGTGCCTACATGATAAAAAATACTTTAGGTGCTGATTTGAAAAGATGAAAAAAATTCAGGTGGCTAATAATACTCCCTCCATCCTTAATTGATAGGGTATTTTCTTTTATAGAAATCTCTTAATTGGTTCCTATTTAGTTCAAAAAAGTAGAGGAAAATTACAGATTGTGAGTTGTATTTGAATTTTCCTAAATTTTTGTGTCAAATGAAACATCCCTAACAAAAAATCGGATGGATGGAGTAATATGTTGGTATCCATTTATCATTATAGAAAAACAATATAGTTAAATTGAGTGTAAATGATACTGTTGACCATTGATTAAACAATCAATTTCGACATTAATGTAAAAATTACTCAAGCAACTGTAATAGAATTTTATAGTGTGATAACATAAGTTTACTCAAGTTATTATAGTTGGTCACTTACTATGTAATACTCGCTTCGTCCCTAAAAGATTGTCACATTTTGATTTTTTGTGGTCAAACATTACAAAATTTGATCATAAATTGTCATCAAACAATAAGAAATAATATAGTATTGTGGGATCTTGTTAGATTCGTCTCAATATATATTTTTGAAATATCAAATTTTTATAATTTTTCGCATATAAAATAAGAGATATTTACATTTCATTTTTTTGGATGATAAAGTATATCTACAGGTACCCTACTTTTCCTTTTGGTCCTTACCTATAAATTGCGAACACCACTTTTCTCTCTCCCATCTTCATAATTTGTCTTCTCCTCTCCTAAAATGGCCGAACAACAACAAGCTCAAGCTTAAGCAACATGTTTTTCTAAGATAGTCATCTTATTAACTACATGTTTCACATTCATTTCTATACGCTTTAATTGTTACTCCATCCGTTCTCTTTTAGTTGGCATCCTACTCTCGGACACGCCTATTAAGAAATCATATAAATTGACTAATATGTCCTTAATTCAAGAATTTAGTGATTGAACACATCATTAATGAAGAGAATATTGGATATATTTTTCCCCAACGTTAATGAAGAGAGTATTAGTTGCATCTTTTTTCCCAAAGTTACATCAACTCTTTCTCGTTTAATGTTGATAGTCATAGTTCAAATTAATGAAGACTCTATTTTCTAGTTGCATTTAAACATTTATTTCCCTTCTTTCTATACAAATTAATTCTAGGTAGGGTTAAAAGAGGAAAAAATTAGTAAAATTTGCATTGGAGTGCTAGGATGACAAGTATTTAGAAACAAGATTTTGAGGCTAGGATGACAACTAAAAGAGAATGGAGGGAGTATTTCACAACTCTTTTGTATACCTTAGGTTATGTTTCACAAAGCTATTTTCATGTTTTTTATTAGATCATGTATATTATTATTGTATAGGTGCAATGTATGTATTAGCCCAATGTTTGTAACCTAGTTTAGTCTATAAAATAAACGCACTACTGTATTGTGAAGATACTGAATATTCTTTCATGGTATCAGAGCTAAATAAACGCACTAATGTAACCTATGAGCGACATTTCATATGACTTCGGATCGAGGTACTCATCTCTTTATTTCAATTTTAGCAATCATAAAATAATATTGTTGGTGATGGAAATTCTATACCGATTAGTGGTTATGGTGGTCATGCACATTTACCCACTCCTAATCCTCGTTTGCATCTTTAAAATATTTTCCATGTACCCAAAATAATTAAAAATCTTATTTTTGTGCGTAAATTTACCATTGATAATAATGTATCCATTGATTTGACCCATTTGGTTTTTCCATGAAGGATCTTCGGACGGGCACTAGACTACTTCGAAGTGACAACACCGGTGATCTTTATCCACTCAATTCATCTACCCGGCCTCCTCCCACATCTACTTGTAGTTTTTCAAATTCCACTTTTAATTTATGGCATGAACGTTTAGGTTATCCAGGGGCATCTATTTTAGCCTCTTTATGCAAAAATGAATTTATTTCCACTAATAATTTGTCTAAACAATTTTGTCAATCATGTATTCCTGGAAAACATATTAAATTTGTATAGGCCCAACGTTTGTATTAGCCTAATCTCTGTAACCTAGTTTAGTCTATAAAATAAACGCACTACTGCATTGTAAAGACACTGAATAAAATATTCTTTCATTTTTATTTATCTTTCGTTGGGTGTTTGTAATCGGCCCTGGTCTTACAACCGAGTTCTCCGCCGTTGATCAATTAACAAATGCCGATGTGGGAGCCGATTTAAACAACATGCCGGACGTCAATGATTGGCTAAAAAGAGCCAAAATTGTCTTTGATGAGCTTGAAACGATTATATATCGTTTTTAAGTCTCGTCGGGTTATTTACGGCCGGCGGCCTTACTTTGTTTTTTAACAAAGTAGACGATTGCAAGAAATAAAAGGTTCAGTTTGAACCATTTGTTTCTAAGATTACTATGGCTATGTGTTCCGTAACTTTTTTGGTATTTTATTATGGTCAATTTCGTTTGAATCTAAAATGTACCAAAAACCTCAAACATGAGCAAACCTTTCTTCTGGGGAGAATTTCTGATTTTATGAAAAATTATCAATTTGGAGATATTGTGTATTAATAATGAAGTTTAAGATTTGATAATTATAACTTATAAGGATGTACGGAGCTTTCCTTTATTTCATCTTTTGGTAATATTTTTTCGATGGCAGCTTGTATTGGCATTATGGGCACGCGAAAACTTGCAAAAGTGGTGTGTTCAGTGACGAAGTAGCCTAGACTATTTGGGAGTTCTATTTTTTATGTTTTTTAATTTAATTGTAATCCTCCTAAACTATTTTCAAAGTTAATTAAGACGTTTGTTCATTTTTTCTTAGTAGTCGTAGTATTTGGACAAACTCGGAATATCACGTATATTTCACTTTTAGGGCACTTTTAAAAAATAATTAAACTTATAAATAAAAAATTAACCCCACCCTTCATCTTTCTTCATCAACCCACCCTCACCATTACCACCACCACCACCACTCCAACTTTATTATTCATCAAATTGTCCACCCCAACCACCACCAAACACCTCCGACGACCATTAATTCGCCGAAAAACCGCAACACAACATCTCAATAACCACTCCGTTTAAGAATCAAGATTCAATTTTTTATACATCAATTGAAATATCAAACCTCCCAGGGACATATCTAAGAAACGATTCAATCATCTTAAGATCATGCAATTTAGTCAAAACCATAAGCATTGCATTAAGCGATTTCACAGTCCTTTGATAATCATACAAATATACAGTTTATAACAAAGGTAAAAAAGTCTCTTCAAAAACAGCTTAAGACCAAGCCCCCTCCATTGTAGTAAAGCATGACCATCTCACTAGTGATGTTAACGAGCCGGGTTCGAGCGGGTAACGGATTACCCGGCCGGGTTTTTATTTTACCGAGCCGGGTAGCAAATGTATTACCCTCGTATCGCTCAGATATGGACACGAGCGGGTACCGAGTCGGGTTTTCCGAGTCGAGTAACGAGCGGGTTACGAATTATATGGTCATTTAACAGCACTACATCTCACGAAATCACCAATGGTGGATAAGGATGAGCTACGGGCGGGTTGGGCGTGTTTTAGACGGGTTTGAACCCGCCCGCAAGGTCGCGGGTTTCAGGCAGTTTTGGACCCACGGGGTTTTAACCCGCGGATTTTTTCATGCGGGTTTACGGGGTTAACCCGCTTGCTTAAACATTACCTATTTTTCATAGTTTTATATGGGCGAATTTGACCCGTAAAGTTTTTATGTAGCCTTAATAAAGCACAACAAATACTAGATTTTTTTCGAGTACAATCCATCACTAACAAAATACTTTTTCACTCGACTATTTTCCGTATTCTAAGCGAGCTCGCTAACAAATGATCTAAACGATTACCATAGGCACTCTGCTATACATGGAACGATTTGAATGGGGAGACCAATTGAATTAGCAATACTTAGGAGGGACATTTCATCAAACATATATAGTGGAATACAAAGAATATGTTCAATCTAAGAATTCAAGACAGTAACTTATATAATTATTCTTATATTCGCCCTCGAATACAAAGAAAAAATATATGTTCCTTTGGTTTAGCTTAATACGTTTCACTACTAGCATCGCGTTCTTTCTATTCCGGAGATCAGATAAGAACTAAAATGCACTCAACAAATTAATATGGCCAAGTGAAAGGAAATGGGTTTGAGGGCTTGTGGGTTTTGAACAATGGAAGTTGAATATGGTTAGTCGTTTGACAATTTGTAGAATTTTGAAGCTTGGCCGTGGTAAGGACCTTTCACTATGCAGAGAATGAGTGGTGTAGATTTTATTGAATCGTTTAGATAATTGAAATTAGTGGTGTGGGGGGAGGAGGCGGGTGATAGTGAGAATTGCGTGAGCGGGTGAGTTTTAGCATAACAATGAGCAAGTGAGTATTAGGGGTGGATGGGTTTTAGTTTAACATTAGATTTTGTTGATGTGTAATACATGCGGTATCAGCGGTTAAACCCCCCTGATGCCCGCTAAAAAAAGATTAAACATGTGAGAGGATCCGAACGAATTCTGCTTTCATTTCCCCTGTATGGTTTTTAAATAATAACCACTTGTTTTCAAAATGACCGAACCCGCTTGTTTTGGGTTTTCACATTATTCAAAAAACCCGTCCGAAACCCGCCCATGGGCGGGTTTTCCTGCTTTTGCTCATCCCTAATGGTGGCGATTTCAAAAATTGTGGCGCAAAAACGCGAGGAGCTTATGATTTGATTTCAATTGATCTTAATACTACTCGATCGAGAATGGATTGTGATGGTTATGAGAATAATTGTTTTGAGGAAACTAATGATTTGATTTCTAGAAGTGGAGTCATTTTAAGGAGAGATTGTGATGAAGGGAGGCTTATACTTGATTTATGTGCAGGTTTTGAAGGAAAGTTGTGAGACAAGCATCCAAGTTTGGGTGTTTTGTTGAAGAAGAAGAAGAGAAATTTGGCTAAATAACCATGGTCAACTAAGTATTAAACAAAATAACCACTTCCTTCTTTTCTTTGCCTCAATAATCACTCCTCACTTGAAATGACTAAAATGTCCTTATTTAATTTGTTATATGTTTTTCTTTTTCAAAGTGCAACTAAAATAACTCTTCTCCCTCACCAAGCCTTTCTTTCTCCAAAAATCCTATCAACCACCTCATTGGACTTCTCCAGCCGCGATCTCCATAGTCGGCACCAGCAAGCAACTCCCTCTCACTCTCTTTAAGTCGGATTTCATCGGTTTCTTCTTCATTTCGTGATCTTTTTTGTGTTTTTTGGTGTATTTTGGTTATTAGTTCGGTGTATTTTGGTGTATGTCGGTGTATTTTGGTGTATTTCAGTGTAGTTTGATGTATCTCGAAATTCAAGCATTTTATGTGTTAAAAATCGAAGAACTAGCTAAGGGAAGCACAATTGAACACTAAAAAATACCACAATACACCAGAAATTAGATTACAACATAAATCCAAATAATCAGAATCCATACAACATAAATCCAAACAATCGCAATCCAAACAACATACAGGTAGTTTACGGCTTATCATGTTTGCCAATGGCAACCCTACACTTTCTTTTTTGTCTCGCATCAATTGAGCAAGTATGTTGCTTTTCATATGAACGAATAACCCATCCACCATGATCGGCTGAACACCAATGGTTGCCTCCAACACGAACACCATGTTATACAAGATGTACAATATACATAGTTTCCTCCATGTTACACTATCGGGATCATTATCAGCTTCCTCCGTTATCACCATTTTCAGAATTTCAAATTCCAATTTGCCTTCCTCCAAGAATCCAACTAGGTCTCCATCTTCATCAATCTCCTCATCATCAAGAGGATAGCTATCAAAAGAAAGGTCTGTCAACAATGAGAATTCAACGTGGCCAAAAGTATGCAATGTTCCACCTATTTAAAATTTGAGAGTCCTTTTTATAGGGCCACCATCTATTGATGACACATCACCCCTTGTCACCAACCAATGTAATGTTAGTATTTGTATATGGGAGTTCTCCAATTTATACAACAAATCCATTAAGTTGTACTCTTCCAACATTTGTCTATGATTCTCAAGAGTAAGGTAGCTACGGACCTCACTGAGACAACCGACTTTCGCTCTATTATTCAACTTTAATGCAACCATACTTATCCAGTAAATACACACACAATATTAGAAGTGTCTATATATATGCAATGCGTTTTCTGGTGTTTATTAGTGTATATGGATGTCTTCAAGTAACTATGAGTGTAGAGTAGTGAAAAACCAACATAAATAACCAACAATGATATATAACAACACAATTTAAAATCAAAACCAAGAACATTGAGTGTAGAGTAGTGAAAAGCCAACATAAATAACTAACAATGATATATAATAACACAATTTGAAACCAAAATCAAGGGTAAATTAGTCATGTCCTATGAAGTTTAGTTATTTAAGCAAAGAAAAAAAAAATAGTTATTTTGTTGTTTATTTCATTGACTATGGTTATTTAGCCAAATTTATCGTAATAATTAATCTCAGATAAAGCGAGAGGTAGAAGAGTGAGCAAAAGGGAAGAAGAGTTAGAATAAAGCGAAGAAGAGAGAATGTATAGTGGTGGTTCCAGCGACGGAGAAACCCACGAAGCATCTTCAACCACCACCACCACCGCCTCTCAGAGGAAGATCCCGCCGCCGTCTTCCATGTTATGGGTCCGCAACCTCCGCCACTTCATCGGATCCGGCGCCGG
This sequence comes from Echium plantagineum, assembly GCA_003412495.2. Classification (NCBI taxonomy): domain Eukaryota; kingdom Viridiplantae; phylum Streptophyta; class Magnoliopsida; order Boraginales; family Boraginaceae; genus Echium; species Echium plantagineum. The sequence continues at coordinate 29,475,582 of CM016563.1, read as the reverse complement.
CCTCGGCTCCGAAGCCCTCATGGGTATATACTATTTGTTTATTTAATTAATTAATAGACATGCTGAGTAAAGTGTAATGTAGAGTGTCGAACAAAGTTATTATATGATTCGAGATGAATTATTGATTTTCCCACTTTGAATGTTTATTGTAATTTGTTCATTATTAGGTTAATCTTAATGCTTAGCTTTTAACTGATTAGAATTCGAATACTCCGTATTAGATTTTTTTGTCTTCTAAAGAACTGAATTAGTTTATAACTAGCTAGGATTTTATTGCAGACTGATATGTTTAATTATTTTGATTTGAAGAGAGATTATGGTTTTGCTTGAGTTTTGAGGTTTGTTAAGGTTTAGATATGCGCATTATGAGGGGTCTTAACTTCCTTTGCTCCTTTTATGTAATGCAACGAGCAATCTCGGAAGTTATTATGAGCATTAGTTTTTGTTTAGACTTTAGAGAGGTCTGAATGTATGCAACATCTGTATTGTTGGTGTAACTTCGATGTTTGATTTTGTTCCTGCAGAACTTGAAACGAAGAGGATTTTATTAGATATTTTTAAAGAGAAGCAACAGAGAAATGCTGAATCTGGTACACTACCTAGTTTCTATAAGAAGGTACTCATGCCCGTGAACAATTTTTCTGTAGTTGCTATCTTCAGAATATATATTGTTAGGACGAGGAGTTATTAGTATGTTTTCAGTTTCTTCAGTTCATTTTCATTCTTAGTATGTTTTTATTCATTGTCCCAACAATACACCATCCGTTCCACTTGGTTGATACTAGTATTAACTACTCCATCAGTTCCACAATAGTTGAGCGTGTAGCATAAATTTCCTTTCATAATGGTGTTTAGGAATCTAATGTACTTTTGAAGTCATTTTTTACCCTAATAAATGCTTTTGCTTTTGAGAGTAACTATGTATATTATTTGTGGTATGATAGTAATCTTTCCTAACCATGGAAGATTTATTGTCTAGGTGGTCAATTATTAGCGAACAGAGGGAGTAATGTGTAGTATGGAGTATATAGTCGAGGATTCGATCATGGCCGTTGAGGGTCATTTTTTGGGATTTTCCTTAAATTTTATTATTTGGATAATATGTTATAGTTTTGCAACCAAATATGAGGACTTAGTTCATGTCTAGAAGCTTCTTTCAATATAATTCCTGCATCTTAAGAGGGCTCTTAATTTGCAATATAGTAGCTCATAGTGCTACGTGATGTTTCTCAATTTTCCTTGTTAACTATGTCATATCCAATTAACTGTGCCATCTACAAATAACATCCAAAGTTTTGATGCATGATAGCTTTTAATTGTCAATGCTTAATATATTCAAACGTGGAAAAGTTTATTAGCTTTTCAATTATGATATATAACAACTAAGGTGTTACAGAAACCTGAAGAAGGATCTATCAGTCACAGGGTCCAAAGGCTTGCAAAATATCGATTTTTAAAGGTAATGTCACTGCAATATTCTATTCTTTTCAATAAGCAATAATTTGTTATTATATTTTCCAGTGTAAAGATATACATGTATATGGTGAAGGCATCTTTAGTTGACATTTCCTTTAAAAATGGTGCTGTTTGGGGAATATATCATGCTTATGCTCATGAAAGCTTTTGATAGAGTTCTTAGTTTTCTTTTACAGAGACAATCTGATCTCTTGCTAAATGCGGATGATCTGGATGCTATGTGGGTTTGTCTGCGGGAAAATTGTGTGATTGATGATGCAACTGGTGCTGAAAAGGTTCGCATTTCTCAATCATCAACTATATAGTTGGCCTTGCATTCTTACTCTCAAAATCCTCAGATTTTCCAGCCTCAAACTTCAGTTTGTAATTCCGTATTTTTTAATCAGCACGCTATTAAAGCATTCACAGCAGTTCTCCTATCCTATACCCAAAAAAATGCTCCCTTTGTCATATTTTAGGTATTAAAATTTTCAACTCCATAAACTGAGATAAGATGAAAGCAGTGAGAAAAGGTAAAAGTCAGGAGAGAGGTTACAATGGAAGGAGAGAGAAAATAATAAGAAATTGGGAGAAGTTCAATTCTTCGTAGTTTTAGGCACGTACTCAGCTTCCTTTCATAGATGATTTCATTAAATAAGACAGTGCATTTGCTGGAGTTGTATTTCTTGATATTTAACATTTTGATGCTAGCCCTTATCTTAGGCTCATTGATAAGAGGACACTCTTTTCTTTGCTTTTCTAAATCACTAACAACTCAAATCAGCTATGGATATATCTAAAGCACCAACAAGAGAAATCACATGGAGAAGAGCAAAGTTAGTCAAGTCTGATGCTAGTTGTCTTATAGAGTTTGTTAGAGCCACTGCTCATAAGCGGCAGCAGTGTGTTGTTCCGACGGGCTGGCACATCTGTCTTAAGTTTACCATCACTATTTGATTTAGCAGTAGTCACTTACTATCATGGTTGTAACATGTATCTCGTGCCAATATTTAGATGAATTATGAGGACTTTTGCCATATTGCCTCGGTCTGCGCAGAACAAATTGGCCCCAAGTGCAGAAAATTTTTCAGCCCTTCAAATTTTATGAAGTTTGAGAAGGATGAATCTGGAAGAATTGCCATTCTGCCCTTTTATCTATATGTGATGCGTACGGTATGTGATACACCTTCTGTACATTTGACACTATATTATTTTAGAATTCCTTATATATTTTATTCTTTTCCCTTATTTCCATTATTTAAATGAGTTTCCTATTGCTTCTAAAGTTAAACAAATGAAGGAGTGCTTCATTCATTTATTTTTTCCTATATCATTTTAGATCATGGTGATAAAAAGAGCATGTAAGGGTTCTAGTGTTCTTAACTTCCGATGGAGAATGTTTATTAATGACAAAATAATGTGTATTAAATTGTGCATATGACCCTTCAGTCAGCACGACCCAGTTATGCTCCTGCAAGTGTTCCATTAATTAGATGATGCTGTTTTCTTTTATATGCACTCAGCCAGTCTGGATTATATGCTGGAGTAACACAGTCTGATTTATGTATGATTACCCATTTAGCAGTTGTAGTTGCATATTTATAGTAATGTGTAAATTTCCTTTCGTCATATTGATAGTAACACTATTGCTATTTCAGGTTTCACTCACCCAGGCCAGGATCGACATGAGCGAGCTTGATGAGGATTCTGATGGATTCCTTCAGCCGCATGTATGTTTCCTAATTATGTACTCCTTCCAATTCTATTTAATAGACATTTTGGGATTTTGGGTGACCACAAATTATTTTTTATTCACTAATCCGGATAATATAAAATTGACATCATTAAATTTGTTTTAAAAAATATTTTCATAATATTGTTTTTTTTTAAATAATTGTCTATTATGTATAGACAAAGTAATTGATGATTAAAGTTGTGCCTCGAAAAGTGTGAAGTCTATTAAAACGAAATGGAGGTAGTAGCATTTAAGAAATCATGGGACTTTTCCATTCCATTTTGTCTTAATGTGGTTCTCACTTTGGTCAGGAAATGGAAGCTTATATAAGAGGTCTTATCCCTAATTTAGCACAATTGAGGGATATGCCCGCAGCGTTCATGCAAATGTACTGCCGCATAGCAGCGCATAAGTTTTTCTTCTTCTGCGATCCCCATAGACGAGGTTTCTGTAATTGTAGTTCACTTAAATGATCTATTGCTTCAATGATTTCCATCGTGTGAATTCCTTTGTATCTGTTTATTACATTCTCATTTTATTGTTTCTGTGACGCCATATATTTGTGTTGTTGAACAGATTGTTTCGAGTGTATTTGATTAATATAGAAAAATGATCTTTCTGAGATCAGTTGAGTTTCTCAGTTCACTCAACTTATCTAGTGGTTCCATTGTTCCATTGTGCTAAAATACCACTATATATCAAACAGGAAAAGCTTGCATAAAGAAAATTCTACTCAGCAATTGTCTCCAAGAGTTAATGGAATTGCACCAGGTACACTTGTTACCTACCATCATCTAAAATTTACATTCTTTTCTACGTTGGTTTTGTAATTTCTTTTTTGTTATGTAAAAATAACAATTGTGTGATTGTTACATCTGTCCTTATCTAGTTAACGATTTGTAAGATGGTTTTATCTTACACCTGGATTAGGAAAGTGATGAAGAAGTCACAGACACTGAACAAGCTGAAAACTGGTTTTCATTGACCTCTGCACAACGCATATGTGGTGAGTTTGTTGTAATTCCTGGCACCAATAGATTTCTTTTTTTGTTGCAGTAAGTTTTCCTGGAACAACATGGTGTTCAGAATTTTTGAGTACCTAAATTCTTGTAAATAACATGAGGAACCTTGCTGAACACTTAAAACCTTTTCAGTACGTAAATTCTTGTAAATAACATGAGGAACCTTGCTGAACACTTAAAAACTTTTTCTGTAAATATTTAAAAGTCACTTGCTTTGTCCACAAACATTGCTGTCTCTTAATTCAATCTAAAAAACGCAACACATGTCATTACTGTTACTGAGGATGTATTCTTACACTGATCAGTTGACTGAAAATATTGGGTTTTTCTGCAGATATGTTTCTTGCTCTTGACAAAGATATGAATGGGACATTAAGCAAGCAGGAGCTTCGCGAATATGCAGATGGAACGTTGACGGATATTTTTATTGAGAGAGGTAACGTGGTTTGTAATTTTGTAAATTAATCCGTTTGTTGGTATGCGCATAGATGTTTGTTACATCAGTTCTCTATTCTAGTCTTTGGAGTCATCATGCAGAAATTTATGTGTTTCTCTACTAGAGATACCGATGATCTTTCTGAAGTTCTTAAATTATACCTTTGTCAGTCATCAGAATAGACAGTACCTTCTTATAAGTAAAGTTGAGTTGTACGTTCTCCTGGTGTTGCGGCTTTTCTGTAACATAGCTAGTAGTATGCAATGCTATTCATTTATTTATCTTTGTAGGATATGTGTTGACTGACAATGAGAGTACTCACAGATTAGCCATCTTCATTTTTTTATTCGTAGCTTTGATCTCTTAATAAAGCTGATATTGTTCCAGTCAAGAATTTTACTAACCTCTCATTGACACTGTGCGTTTTCCTTTTGCTAGTATTTGATGAGCATTTACGACGTGGGAAAGGTGGAGGTGGTAATACTCGCGAGATGGATTTTGAAAGTTTTCTCGACTTTGTTCTGGCTCTCGAAAACAAGGACACACCAGAAGGGTTAACATATTTGTTTAGGTGTCTGGACCTCCATGGAAAGGGACACCTTACAACAGCTGATATCCACACACTATTCAGGTAAAGTCAACTTTGTAAATTCACTCTGATGGATCTATTAAATAAATTTAAGCAACTTTATTTTATTTGTTATCTTTATGAATTTCAATTCTATTTTGTTGGTAGTACTTCTATGAACTTTTAACTGATAAAGTTCATTAAATATATTGATCAGAAATTACAATAGCTAAAAAATATTTAGTAAAGTATCTCGTATGAGTACATGTGCTTGCTTATGTCATTCACAACTTGAAAAGATTTTTAACACGCTTATGAGCTCTAGCTATCCAAATATGTAAATGTATCAGATTATAAATTTTGATAATCTAAACATCTAAAAAAATATGAGCATCTTATAAACAAATAACTGGCAAGTTGTGTTTCGATAAGCTAAAGAAAGAGTGCTCTTTCTAAACGGCCTGTTGGTACAAAAGTAAGAAGGGGAGCAGCGAGCAGTTGAGGCCTTTAGGGGCTCTTTGCAGTAAAGGTGCTCTCTAATTTGGTCTCCCCAAAGCAATCATCTGTTGTTTCCTGCTTGTAGTTATTGAGCAACTACTGCAAGTCTCAGACTAACAGATACACAAACCAAGCGTCTAAGGCATAAGCCAGTATGTAAGGTTGTAATGATATAATGATGGTGTTTCGCTTTTTCTTATGGGACATGTTGCTGGTCAAACAGCTACACATTTCAATTTATAAAGGGTTTTGTCCTCCTTTCAATAATCTTCTGTGGGTAGTAATCAAATTGCCTTTTGTTTTTCATTGCTGCTGTGGATGAATCTCCTTTTATGTTCTTCTTCAATGTACACTTGCAGGGATGTTCATCAAAAATGGATCGAGGGAGGGAACTACGAGTTATGCATCGAGGATGTAAGGGACGAAATCTGGGATATGGTGAAGCCAGTTGACCCGTTGAAGATAAATCTAGCTGATCTTTTGGGGTGCAAACAGGGTGGAACTGTGGCAAGCATGCTTATAGATGTACGCGGATTTTGGGCTCATGACAATAGAGAAAATCTTCTGCAAGAAGAGGAAGAACCAGAAGAAGAAGGATGAAAAGGGAGTTCTGAATAAACGGCATTATGACATGTCCATGCTTGAATAGATTTAGGTATATATCTTATGTCGGTTCTCTCCTTCCGTAACTTTCATGTCTATTTAACATGTAATTCAGGTAAACTCAGCATTGTAAACTCCATTCTGATGAAAAAGTTGTAGAACCGTTGAGCAAATTTAAACTTTAGAGGGTGTTGTAAAGAGCTTATATTTGCTCAAAGTATTTTATAACCAAATTGTTTTGAAAAATGTAAAATCTGTTGTTCTGCAATTTGGTGATTAAGTGTATCTAATCGTGTACTCGTAAGGAGAGCAATATGTTGATGATTTGTTGAGGATAGAACATAAGAAAATGATGAAAATGTCACTAAATGGTTTCCATGCGCCCGTGTCCTGGAGTATAATAGTGCATGTGTGCCTCATCTAATCATGTGACCTGAGAGGATAGGACATTACACACTTCATAATGGGGGAAACTTTGCAAGAAGCTAGCTTGTAAGTTTCAAGCTTCGCTGCTTACATTGTTACAAGAGAGACGCCCAAGGAAAATTTAGGATTAAAGGCATATGTTCAATTAATTACACATGTTTTTCATCATGCACCATTCGGTCATACACGTTTCGATATATTTCATACGATCACATATGTTTCAAAAACTATTTTACTTGATCATTCTGGCATAATGGATGTTAAGGATAAATTAGTAGTGATAAGATTATCCAAAACACATTTATTAAATTAAAAGGACTATGGTCTTGGCTTGAACATTTTGGGATGTTAACATATTTATTAGTTAAAATATCTTCTATTACTGAGAGTAAAAAGTAGAAAAATATGTTCAAAATAAGAAAATAAGTAACTGGCAAGGCTAAAAAATGTGGATAGATCATAAAAACAGCAACGAAAGGTGCATCCGCATCACATGTAGCATAAGATCATACTGCAAGCTCTGCTACAATTTCAGCGCTTCTCTAAATCCAACGCTAAAACTATTCTGCACTCCCATCTTACCACCTCCAACTACTGGATTTCCCTTTTGCATCATAGCCACGAACTCATTATAGTCGATGCGACCATCCTGCAACAAGCACAATCATGTAATGTAATGTAATGTAATGTAGCGATAGATTGATAAAGTCATGCTCAATGGGGAAGCATATATGCATACTTGATCCTCCTCAACCCGCAGGATTACTGAATTGAAGTAGAAAACAAGAAGGTAACTTACATTGTCCTGATCTACTTCTAGAATCGTCTCTTCAAGACAGATATCCTGCATCCCAAACTCCTTGCAAGCCTCCTGTAGCTCGTCTGCAGTAATATATCCACTTCCATCCTTATCGAAGTATGAGAAAGCGGCAAAAAGATGATCCTCTCTCTCGACTTTGTTAAGATGCAATGTTGCAGCTATGAACTCCCCATAATCAATTGTTCCACTGTTATCGACATCTGCCTGCAAATTCGAAGTACAATGAGGTTTTTAGGTTAAAATAAACTACACGGATTGTCATAGTGACTTTTTCATCAAGGTGTAGCAAATATATGTGTTTTAGTTTACTTACGGCTTGCATTAAATCATAGATCTCCGACTCCTTCAAATTGGCGCCTACTCTTTTTAGACCGACTTTAAGCTCTTCAAAAGTGATTTGGCCACTGTTATCAGTGTCAATCATCTTGAACATTTGTTTCAGTCCTGCAATTTCTTCTTCAGACATAGACTCTGCTATAACCTGCAAGTAGGTATAAATCAAAATGAATGTTTACTAATATTATATTAATCCACACAGATTGGCAATTATTGCAGTCTTCTGGGTCAACGATATGATTAGAAATTGTGCCTCGCACGTGAATACTCACCCTCAAAGCCATTTTCTTCAACTTGTTCATAGCTGAAAATTGTTTCATTCGACTCAGAACTGCAGAGTCAAGAGGCTTATCTGGAGCGACACCATCAACTTGTACCCAAGGATGACCTTCAGATGATTCAAATCTTTTATCAGTAAAAATCATTTTAGCTACTTGGTTGTTAAAGAGTGACAATTTAGGTTTAGGACTAGACATTATGCATATCTTATCCATGCACAATGCTTCGATGGCAGTGAATATGACTACACTATAACCGAATTACAGAGCTAATTATCTTAGATGATAATTGGTGCTAACTACCAGAAGGTCAAAATCTCATTATATTGATTTACTTACAAAGGACTTCGTGGGCTGTCAGACGCTTTCTGGGGTCTCTAACAAGCATTCTTCTCACTAAATCTTTTGCACTTTCTGAAATACTTGGCCAGGGTTCCGAGTCAAAGTCAAGATCACCATGAAGTACTTGTTCAAATATACCTTCTTCAGTCTCTACACGATGACAACAAAAGAAATGTAACTGACAGTAAAAAGAAGTAAACCTTGATAGGGATGAGCATATCTCTAGAATCTAACCAGCCCAGAAAGGAGGTACTCCGCTCAATAAAATGTAAACGATAACTCCAGCACTCCAAACATCAGATTCAGGACCATATCGCTTCCGCAAAACTTCTGGTGCAACATAATATGGACTACCAACAACATCGGTGAACCTTTCACCTGAGCAGAATATTAAACTTATAGTCATCAGCTGATACAAGCTAAGCAAAAAAGATACCATAACAAAAACGAAGTTTAATTGACTTATATATAATTGTCAGTTCCATTAGACCCATTATTCCCAACTTCCCATTTTTGCATTTCCAGATATGACAGGATGCATCAAATGGAATAAGATCCAATAAATGAGATTTAAGATTGAACAATAGCCTAAAACATTATTTGCGTAGTTCTCTACAATCATAAAGCAGAATATCATTTGGTTGTATCCATTTACATTAGTAGAGTTTTACCTGGTTTGAAGAATACGGACAATCCAAAATCAATTGTTTTGAGCAGTGAATCTTCCTTTTGATCAACAAAAAGAAAATTCTCCGGCTTAAGGTCGCGATGCATGACCCCTAGCGAATGACAAGCTTCCACAACCCCAACTATGGTCCTAGTGAGTTGAGCAGCCTTCCTTTCTGTATAATGCCCGCGTTGAATTATTCTATCGAACAGCTCACCCCCAGCACAAATCTCCATCACAACATGAACTGCAATTGCATCTTCGTAAGCCCCTTTTATTGATATAACATTAGGATGTCCAGCCAAGTGATGCATTATCTGAATTTCCCTCCTAACATCTTCCACATCTTCGTCTGTCAACAGCTTCCTTTTAGCAATCGATTTGCAGGCATAGTCCTTCCCAGTTGCCTTCTCCACACACAGAAACGTCGTACCAAATTGCCCCTGACCTAACTTCCGCCCCACACTGAAAAATTCCCTCAAGTTTCCAGTTTTATTCAGCAAAACAGATTCAGTTCTAAGCCCCGCACTTGACATCCTCTTCATCTGTGCAGGCTCATTAGGTCTCACCACAGGTGGGTCCTGTGGAATTTCTGGTATTGGTTTTGGCATTGTCATCTGTTGAGGTGGCATATCAAATACAGACGAAGGAGACTCTGGTTCCTTAACCGATGTTGGTGTCTCGTTCTGGACTCTCTCCCCGTTGGTAGTGGAACCACCATTCTCTGCACGTGGTGACCGCCACATTGCAGCAGAAACAGACTGTAAGAAACCATTTTTCGATATACTCGGACCAACGCAAGTATTCCCCATCTAAACTAAAACCTCAGACCAATCAATCTCTTTTCCAAACCACCTATTCCATACATAAAGATCTAACTTCATATACTAGTTCTTTATAAGAGTATGTGCCAAAAAGATCATATACCATTATAACAACTCTAAATTTCTATGGACAATTTGATGAGTTAACAAGCACTAAAATTGCAAGTGTCTGCTTCAACAATTCCACCAAACTTATTCTAAGCAATCAGAAACTAAATGAAAATGGACAAGCAATCATCAGACAAACCAAATAAAGTTGAAACCTTCATAGAGAAGTAGGAAGTCAAAAGAATGATGCCCTTTTGACACAAATGTAACAAACAAGACAAAAGTTGAGATCTTGATGACTATCCAATGTCCTTTTGGACATAAGCAAGTCAGAATTGGTCCAAGTCTTGATGGGTTTATATTGAACTAATCAAGAAATAAAATCCTCAAGAGAAATTACATAATGCGACATTTTCATACTATTACTATATAGGAGAGTACTAGAGACAGACAATGGATAAACGCGGTTTATTAGTTGAGAATGTTCCAACCAACCAACAACAACCAATGATGAAGTGTTAGTCAACTGTAATAACTAGCTTGTAAAAAGGTGTTGCTTGGAAAGTTCGATATTCAAGAATTAATTTATTCGGCCTGCATTAGCAAAGAAGAAGAAAACAAGAAAATGGAATGAATATCATTCCGCAATTCATGGGACAATTTATTTTATGGTATTTGACTATTACATCGTCCTTCATTCTTTTTCGTATTTGATTATTACATCGTCGTTGGTTGTTTTGGTTATTTTAGGCAGTTATATGGCAAATACTAGGTCGACGAGATTTGTTTCCTTCTAGGATTAAATTTACCAATATTTGACATTATCACCATTTATAAGATACTATTGTAAACATATTGATCGAAAGTGACATTATTCTCTTACTTGATTTGTTTATTTGCATGCTATACTTGTTCACGTATTATTGAGTGTTCGCCTAGACTCTCGAGGTGAGGACACGACCTGGATGAGCTAGCATTGATTCACTCTAAGGATCAACGGGAACATATTTCAATTCACAATGTCGACGAATATTCGGACGATTGGGAGACTGACGATATGAGGATGGAAACTACTTTCAACTTCCACAAAAGATATAATTTCAGGCCTAGAAATTCATCAAGGAAATGATTCAAGTACAGAAGCTGAGAAGAGATCCTTATTATTCTGGCTAAGAGTTTTATTTATTGTTTTCTTTTAAAATTTTATTTTTGTGGCATTTTCAGTCATTTTCAGTCTTTTTGTTGTATTGGACTTCGGCTCAAAAACTTTATTGATTTTCTTAATAAAACGAGGCCCTAGTGGGAAAAAAAGTTGATTACATGTTCTATTATATCTATTAATAATAAAAGAATTGATTAAGGAAGCGGTGGTCATTATTTTCTCAATTAATTAAAATTTAAATTTTTTAATAATTTATTATACACTACATTGTTACTATTTGGAACTTTATAAGTATTGTACAAACAAATGAATAGAGAAGTGGTTGTTATGTTACTAGTTATTTTAAATTATTTAGCGTACATGTTAAATAAGAAGTTAGAGTTTTTATATTGAATTGATTATAAAGTTTAATTTATTAAACCATTATCATGAACTAAAAAAGTAACGGCTACAGACATTATCACCATTTTTAACTAAGGATAGTGAAAAAAAATGAATTGAAAAAAGTTATTATTTTCTAAATTTGGCTTTAAACTTGTTCTGGTTACAATTACAACTATAAAGATAAACAATGAGTATTAATTATAAAACCAAACTAGTAACATTGCCTTCCTATCTTCTTTCTCAAGACTCCATTAATTATATTAATAAAAAGATCAAACAAATCAATAAACAAAAGTGAGAGGAAGTTGAAATGTTTCAAGTTAAAATAGATTCAAACCAATCTGATGTAAACTCGTAAGCAACAAATGTTACAGCACCCGCAGGTGCAGCTTTGATGATCGAAGGAACAATTCCTTTATAAAGTCCGTGCCAACCTTCTTCGTACATGATTCGTCGAAGACCATCAAACATGTTCTTGTATGCATGTCGTTCAACTCGTGCCCCATATCTTGAATCCCTTTGAAGTCCTTCAATCTACAAAACACAGCATATGCTAACTTAATCGTGAAGCAACACAAGATTGTTCAAATCAATGTAAGGTGCAAAGCAGTGAAAGCAGGTTGATAGCAGAGGAACCGAGCAATCATTGGTATGATGTGGGGAAAAGTACCTGGAATCTCTTTTTTACAACATCAAGAGGGTGGCATACAGCTTTAGCACAAGTCCCAGCTGCCAAACCACAAATGAAAAGCTGGAAGCTTGAAAGAGTACCCTCGGCTTCATCTGAGACCGACGATCTTGAAATATTCCATTTCTGTATTTTTTATGAAAAAACCCGACTCAGTATAGCTATATATTCATCTAACATCAAGCAATCTATGGCCATGGATGAATGGTATTTAAGTATGTGTTTTTTTCAAATATCTTCATGTGTAACTATCTCTAAAGGATTTATCCCCTTCATGTGATTCAATTAGAAAGGATACGAGATAAGCAAAATAAGGTTGTATATATCCCTTCTCCCCACACACTATAATCATACATTTATACATATAAAGTCGCCTAACAAGACCTAACATAGAACCTCAGTTGTTACATTGCAGGAGGAGAGGGAGAGGGAGAGAGCCGAGAGGTGAAAGGTAAGATGGAACATCTAAACAGAAACATATTAAATTATACCATTATCCAGCGTTTGAATGTATCATAGGTCCCAAACTGCAAACCAGCATAAGGAACAATTTCGACAAGGGTAGGCGATAATCCAGCATACATTCCTGGAACTCCACGAACTCTAAGTATATCAACAATTGCTGATCTCATATTGGGATAAACCTGCAGATAGAGCAATTTAACAATTCAAAACATCCACATAGATTTACATCTAGTTGGTGCAAGAAATACTACAACAAAACAAAGAATTCTGCAATTCAGGGAACTTCTGTATACTCATTTGTCGCGAGTGGGTATATTCTCGAATACTTAAAACGACAAGATATACAAAAAAGTTGAAGCCAAATACCTTGGGCTCTCCCTGGGAAGCTAAAATTGTTCTAACGAGATCAAATGGATAAGACCCAACAGTGGCTGCACAGCCTGCTAGTGCCCCACTGACATAAGAGAGGTATGGACTTAACTGGATATGGTTTTCTGGAGCAAAGAAAACAACCAGAACTTACTATAAAATGATCACATAACATAGTAAAAACATAAACAGTTTCATTCAAATTCATTTACCTCAGGGGAAAAGAAATTACTTCTCTGATATATATTTAGAAAAGTATTCCTAGAACAGACTCTTCTAAGAATATCTAATCCAGTACGTGAATGACAAAGTAGTTGCCAAATCATCAAAAAAGTTGTCTATAACCGGAAGAGACAAAAAGTTTTAAGCTTACAAGATACTACAGTATTATTCTTAGGATCACAATGTTTATAGTAAACCATAAAAGAAAAGAATTTGAACATAGAACCTGCAAGTCTAAATCACTTTGCAGAGAGAATAATGCTCCAGTGACATACCTGACTTTGATGAACCAGATACTATAGTCTTCACTTTGTGCAGCACTGTAAATTGTATTGCAGTATATGGCATGACCATGAGTAGAGCTGGGACATTACCTCTCCAAAAACCCTGCAATGTCAATTAATAAGTGAACAATATTCGTCACTCTAAACATTTCGTGCTAACCCACGACTAAGATTCCAAGAAAGCAGCAACTGCTACTTCTCTGGGCAGAAATCAATACCGATAAACCTTCCTCTCTCAAGATATCCCTAGTTGCCTGAAGCATCCCAGTGTACTTTGATGTTCCATATGCTGCCCTCTGAAGTGTGCCCCATTGAGTTGTGGGTTCTAATTGAACCTGTTCAAAATACAAGCCCATTAAATACAAGCATATTTGATGGTTTAAATTCAGATTTCAGAAAAATACTCATAAAACAACATGCCAAATCAAAGAAGTGCATATACATTTCTCCTTCAAGTATTTCTACGACTACTGTTCTAATCTGCAGACAACGTATGAATTAGCCATTCCTCGAGTTCATCACAATTACTACCAATAACAACCATTGCAGCTGAAGTTACTTCACCACTAAGGACAGGGTCTGCTTAAAGTAACATCTCATGTAAGCAAGAAGCTAACTTCAGAGAAGTATACAGATTAGTACTAACAACGTATTAACAACCCATTGAGTTCATCATAAAACCAGCATCTTTATCATTATGACCATACATGTGAACAGCCATTGTCTAAACCATGTAATAACAAACTAGTTTGTCGAAACTAACAAAACGTAAACAATGTTTAACCTGAAATCTGATCTTAATAACATCTAAAGGCGACGTAACTGTCCTCGATACACCTCCAGAAACTGCCCCTGCAGTAGAATCAATCAACGCCCTTTTAAACTGCCACGGTTCCTCATTCGTCCCCTTCATCTCACCCACCACCTGCACAAGTCCATTATGCAAATTCAACCACTAAACTTTAAATTCTTATAAATCCAACCCATTTTTCACAATTACAGCACGAAAGACATAAAAAAAGTTCAGTAAGGATCAAATTCACAAACTACTTACCAAGATACTAACTTTTCAATATGCAAATCCAAATATATAGTAACAACTGCAAATCAACAAAAGATGTAAATGAAATAGTCACTAACCAAATATGAGAATATGAATACGAAATCTTCGGTTACCTTATAAATATTAAAATTTGTGATATCATATAGAAGACTAACAGTCAATGAAAGTTGAGGGACTCGAATTTGAGAGTATTTTTAAGGTAACAAGTACGCAGTTGTGTTTATGCGGCAAGTTGTCCAAAAAAACACCTTTTATCAAACTAGAGAATATTATTTCCAGAAAACAATAAAGGAAAGTATCTAAACATAATGCGAGGTTAAATTATGGTAATACAGGGTTTAATGACCTCACATAAAAAACAAAATTCCTATATTACGATGGTTAAAATTTAAATTTTTCAGAAGTTCAATTTACTAGTGCTTTTGGATGAAAGTAAAGTAAGTAAAAGAGTGATTTTTTTTGTGAAATTGAAAACCTCTTTAATTAAAGATTGAATCAGTCACTCGATTATTAAGTCATCGGCATTCCGCACATATAACTAATAGAATTATAGATATTATAAGTCGTTATAAAGGTGGTAGATGGTAATATTAGATCACTTCTCAGACTGCTATTGTAATGAACGTCCCCACAGAGTGGGTGCTGGAAATCGCCGAAACGCCTGGAATCCCACAGAGTGGGTGCTGAAAATGTTGCACGAAAACGCTGCAAAGGCAGCCACGAAAGGAAGTATGTTTAAATATACTCCTCTGCGAGAATCGAACTCGAGACCTCATGGAAAGAGGCTCAGGCCCAGTACCACTAGGCTAGAAGCCTTGGATTAGCAAATTTGATCGATTAGCAAATTTGATTCCTTTTACTTGGCTATTTTATGAATCAATTTGGGGGTAAAATATTCCCACTTTAGAGATATTAACAAATAGGAGCATAAAGTCAAGTTTATGTGAAGAGTACGAGTGGCTTATAAGATACTCCCTCCGTTCTCTTTTACTTGTCTTTCTAGCCTCATATTTTTGTTTCTAAATACTTGTCTTTTTAGCATAATTAATTACAAATTTACATTTTCAATGCACTTTTTGATTAGTTTTTACTATGAATTTATCAACCAACCAATCATATAGTTTCAATTGATTGTCATTTTACATTTCCAATGTATTTTTTGGCTATCTTTAACTTTTTCTTAATCATTGTGCGCATGGCTAGAACGACAAACGACTCGATTACTAAATGCTTTTCTTTTGGGTATATCGAAAGGGTGAGGATGAGGGTCATGTATCAAGAAGCATACAAACGACTCCTTCGCCATAAACATGTCTGCATACTCCGATATTAGATAACAATTGAACACGAATTCGATATTCAATTCAACAAGATACTTTAATCAACTCGCACAAAAGATAATTATTGAATGTGATGAGGAACTCGAAAAAAATAATATCGAATCAGGAGGAATCGGTAATTTGTAATAATTGATATGGTATTATCAATTTGATTTTTTTTTATCAGACAGAAGATGCATTAGATAATACTCCCTCAGCACCTAAATGATTGATACATTTTGACTTTTCGTGGTCAACAAAACACGATTTCAAATATAAATATCTCCTATTTTACATATTAAAAATTTATAAAAAGTTGATAGTTCAAAAATATATATTGAGATGAATCTAACAAAATATCATATGACTATATTATTTCTTATTGGTTAATGAAAATTATTGATCAAAATTTTTAAAATTTGACCATGTAAAGTCAAAATGCACCAATCATTTAGGGACAGAAGGAGTAATATTGTTGGAATTACATAATCGGATGATCCAACTCCACCTCTATCAAATTCAATAACAGTGTTATCAATTTGATTATAGCAAATATTTGTATCAGTGTGCCTACCTTCCGGTCAAGCCTATTTCCACTACTGGCTCAAAGATGACACAATCTGGTATCAGTTATGTCACAACATAAAGAATTGTAGACATTCATTTTGCAGAAATTATAAGCAGTCTTCATAGTTGCAAGTGTAATCAAGAAGGGTTTTTAGCCGAATGCCGGTTTTTAGCCGAGTGCCCCTAAACTATACGCCCCACAGCATCTCATGTTAAACTAAAATGCTAAGTTGTAGACTATTGGTAGTAGAACAGGCTGAAACTTCCTACACTGAATAAACATGTAATATCTCTAACATAAAACATATGAGGAATCCATAACTACAAAGCTAGGAAAATCCAATATTATGCAGATGATTATGAGACTTTGCCTACAAGACTTCAACTATATATAAGACATCAAAATACACACTTCCATCACAAAACAATCTTATAGGACTTCGCCACAAAGCTTAACAAGACATCAAAAACCTCAACTTCAGCTAAATGAATCGTCTTTTTACGAAAGGAATTAACTTTCATTACTAACATTAATGGCCACAATAATAATCAAAAACTTTAAGCTAAAAAAGACATCAAAAATAACCATATTCATAGCCAAATAAGCTTTACTAGATTTCAACTTTAAGCTGAACAAGAGATCAGAATCCTCGACTGTAGCTTAATGATTCATCTTTTACAACCAAAAATGATACATAGATAATTCGCTTTCTTTACTAAGATCAATGATCATAATAACAAAAATCGAAATCAACGGTTTTCATAGCAGAATAAGGTTACAAGACTTCAACTTTAAGGCTGAAAAGAAACACATGAAACCTGAATTGCCCAACAATCTACTAGAGGTCATCTTCCATTCTCAGATATTCCCCAATATCAGACTGATGCAAAACCACAATCCCATTAGGGTCCATCTTCCTACAATCTTGAGTACCCTTGGCTGCAACCCCAAACCCCAAGGGCACATCGCTCATCGAAAACACGACAACTCCATCATTCTCCTTAATATTCTCAGTAATCCTCCCTAACCCACCTTTCAAAACATGGTTACCATACAAGAAACTCATCTCACTCGTCGGCTTCAACCAAACCTTATGCTTCGCATTAGCAGCAATCAACCCTAGACTCTGAACTGTTAGGTGGAATTTTCCGGATTTGGTGAATTTACCGAGTTGGGTACCTAGACAGTGGCGTAACAAGACAATTTATATACGGGCGACCAAGAAACTAATATTATTGATATGAAAGAAAAAGATATAGCTTACCGAGAGCAACGAGGTTGTCGCGTTTGATGTTGGTGGCCCGTTTGACTAAGGCGTCGGAGACGTAGTAGACGCGGTTTTTCTGGAGGCGGAAAACGTAGCGGCCGGAGGTGGAGTCGGGGCCTTCGTGAGATGGGTTTTCTACTATGTTCTTCAGGTTGTTGCCCACGTATTTGAATAGCTTTTCGAACACTTGGGTGGTTTCTTGCTCGTCCAATGGCCTCATAGTGGCAGCGGCGGCGGAAGACGGTGGGTGGGGTGGGGTGGGGAGGGGTGGCGATGGGGGAGAAGAGGGAAATGTTTTTTGGGGTTTTGTTGTCCAAAATATAGGTTTTATGGTTTATGGGTAATGGACCTGTAGAAAAATATTTGACCCGTTTAATAGTCCAGCTTAACTCCTAGAGAAAAATTTAGGTTAAAAGGCTTAGCCGAGTTTGTTTAATTCGCATTTCGTACTTCACACTTCATAAACAAGTAGATGTTGGATGTCCCTTGTTACATGTGAAATTAACGCGAATTCGAGTTTCTGTAATAATATTCGAATTTATATTTGTATTCGATCTGAATAATATAATTGAGTTGGAATGCGATGCGATGCTATTCTAATTATATAATAAAATATTAATTGTAGACATTTAAATTTTTTTGGAAGTATTGTATGATATGCCCAATCTTTAATGTTGTTATTTAAATATTTTGTGAGATTATATTGAGATCACTTTTTTTTAGTTACCAATCTTAGTTTATATTCAAAAAATTATCACTATGACTTTATATTTCAAAAATCTCTTGTAAAATCAATTTATAGCATGGTGAGCATGGACTTATGACAAGTAAATTATCTTATTATAAAATAAGGTGCCCGTCGATATACAATGATTTGAACATGTGATACAAACGTGTGATGCAGGCGCGTCGGTATGACGATCGCGCGTTCATCACAGCCGATCCACCTTTTTATAACCAACTACATATGGAAGGTCAATTGCATATTTTAGTAAGAAAATCAGTGAAAGCATATTGCAACTTCTATGATGACCAAGTCTAATAAAACAAGATAATCACATGAAATTGTCGATTCATACTCCTATTCTACAGCCTATGTACACGGATTAAATAAGAACTTAATCATCTAGTTTTATGTCTGAACAAATTTCAATAATTTTGGAGCTGAAATGTTCCACCATGATAGAGTCCGACCATAACGACCCGAATTTATTTTCTTCATGCATAACGAAAAATCTATGTTCGTGGTATATTTGATTACTTGTTACATACAGTACTTACTTTTACAAAATATTTTTAGCAAGCAAACACGTTGGAACGTTGCTTAAGCGAACATAGAGTGAAACAAGTGAGGAGATTCATGAGGAATAGCAAGCTTACATTGTTGTGTCTTGCACTCACATTTGTTGTCCTGATAAGTCATTTTGGGGCTGGTAGATTTGGGACTCCTGAACAAGATTTCAGCGAGATTAGGGAGACATTTTCATATGTACGACGACGATCAGAGCCTCGTCGTGTTCTTGAAGAAACTCATATGGAGATGACTGTTGTTAACAATGGTATATATCCAGAGACTCATAATTATGCAAATGCTGATATTAAAAAGATTTTACATGATGAGGATGATGGTGAACCTGAGTTTAGAAGAGGTCAGAATGAGCCTTATACTTTGGGTCCCAAGATTTCGAATTGGGATGCACAGAGGGGCGCATGGTTGAAGAAAAATCCCACGTTTCCGAATTATCTAGGACCAAACAAGCCTAGAGTTTTGCTGGTTACAGGGTCGGCTCCAAAACCGTGTGAGAATCCTGTTGGGGATCATTATCTTTTGAAGTCGATCAAGAATAAGATCGATTATTGTAGGCTTCATGGGATTGAGATTTTTTACAATATGGCGTTGTTGGATGCAGAAATGGCGGGATTTTGGGCAAAGTTGCCGTTGATTAGGAAGCTTTTGTTGTCTCATCCAGAAGTGGAGTTCATGTGGTGGATGGATAGTGATGCCATGTTTACAGATATGGTGTTTGAGATACCATGGGAAAGGTACAAAGAATCAAATTTGGTGATGCATGGATGGAATCACGAGATATATGAGAAGAAGAATTGGGTAGGATTGAATACAGGGAGTTTCTTGTTGAGGAATTGTCAGTGGTCACTGGATATGCTTGATGTTTGGGCACCAATGGGACCTCTGAATGTTAGGGAAGCTGCAGGGGAGGTACTCACTAAAGAGCTTAAAGGTAGGCCTGTTTTCGAAGCTGATGATCAGTCAGCAATGGTATATATTCTGGCGACGCAACAAGAGAAATGGGCGGATAAGGTGTATCTTGAGGGGCAGTATTTTTTGCATGGTTACTGGGGTATACTAGTCGATAAGTATGAGGAAATGATAGAGACTTATAACCCAGGATATGGTGATGATAGATGGCCGCTTGTGACTCATTTTGTGGGTTGCAAACCTTGCGCCAAATTTGGCGATTACTCAGTCGAGAGGTGCTTGAAACAGATGGACAGAGCATTTCATTTTGGGGATAATCAGATTCTTCAAATGTATGGATATACTCATACATCTCTTGGTAGTCGGAGAGTGAAGAGAATTCGAGACGAGACCAGTAACCCTATACAATTGCTAGATATGATCGAGTTACTGCACCCAGATTTCAAGGAAGTGAAAGTTTCATCTTCTTGAATGGGCTGCTGAGTTCAGTTTTGGAATTATACAATATTGTACTTTTTGTTATTTATGTATCTTCTAATGATGAGTTACAATTATTGTATTATGAATATGTAGCATAAATGGTATTTAATTCTTGCTTCATGCCCACCCCCTCCCTCCTGCGCCCTCTTCATTTCATAGATAGATAGTCAAGTGTTGTTAAAACTTTTTAGATAACAGCAACAATGCGTAAAAGCTTCAAAGAAAAGTACCTCAAACAGTTGTAGAAGGTGATTAACTATATACAAAACGTATCGCAAGAATGATTACTACAGAAAATTCTAGCCTATTATGCTTCATAGCGTGCCACTAGACTTGCAAAAGATGCTTCTGAACATCATTTTGGCAATTGGAACAAAGGCCAACATGGCAATCTGAAGCTGATCTGAGCTGATTGTCCTGATAGAAATCTGACCACTCATCTTGTTGTTCAATCCACCCTTTATTGCCATTCTGTAATTTCTTCCAACAGAGAACCCCGATTGCAGATTGCACCCCCATATGATGTCGCCTCTCCACTTCATCAGTGAGAAACCAAGCGTGTGCTGGTCCTGTCCAACTGGATAATCTTGCTCCCTCAACCGGATCTCGATGTTTGCTCCACACGCAGCATCACCTTGGCAAAGAGTTGCACCAGCACTTGCGGCCAAAGCCAGTTGCTTCCCAAGTGCAATCTGATCCTCCATTTTGAGCCCTGAGACAATATTCTCACCCAAGAATGTAATAGATAGTCCGGCTGCTGTTTTGTTTATTTTATAATTCTTCAGCTTGTATTCACTCTTAAGGATGTATGCAAGTTGCTTGCTGAAAGTTTGAATGTCAAGGCCTGCCATTGTTAATCCGTTGTCACCATGCTTTACTGCAAGAGACGAGTTTAGGTGAATACTGAACTCTCTCTTATCCTTTGTAAGCTGCACCGAAATTACTGCAGGAAATCGCCCAGCAATAACTTGGTTGCCCTCAATGCTGATCCCATCATATCCAAAATCATGATCCCAACCATGAGAGTCCAACACCGGTCTTGTAAGAAGCTGAGATGAAGGTTCAAGAAACCGATATCGATAAGCCGGATTGTTGCTATCAAAGGAATGTGGGAGTGACATGTCAATCAAGGATATCGTGGTTGAGTTGCCAGTCTCCTGTTCACTTTCTCCCCTATTATGATCATAATTGCTTGCTTGATTCTTTCCTTTCTTCATCTCTCGAATCAACTTCGCCTCCTCCCTCAGCTGCTTTTTCTGAAGTAGTTTCACACGATAATCATACTCTTCATGGTATGCTTTTCTTTGATCCTTGCTTAACTGTGCGACTTGAGATTTCCTCAATGGTTTAAATGGTGGTAGCTGATCATATTCATCTTCATCATCCTGGTCAGATTCAGAAGAATACCCCAGTTCCACATCGATGTCAACATTTTCAACACCTCCATCTACAGTCAGTTTTGGATGCGCATTTGGTTGCAACAAAGAGGATAAGAAGTAAAGCAGCGGAGGTGGACGTTTCCTGTTTCCAAAGACCTTCTCATGTTCCAAGGTATTTTCAGCATTAAGCACACATGCTACCTCCGACAATATTTTTGTTGAACAACACAAAAGAAGTAACTGTGATCTCCAGTTTTCTCCATTTGGGAGCAATGTCTCCCCATTTCCATCCTCTTGAAATAAAAAGTTGTTCTCAACCAGGGAAACTGGACACATCAGACCTGGAGCTACTAAGCTCACATCAGAAACTGAGTAGTTTATCAATTGCTGCATAACAAGAGATCGTTGAGCTATATATGTCTCATAACTTAAAGGATATCCATAAGGCCCATCTGGAGGAGAAGATGATCCATGGGTCAGAGTGACAATGACCTTGCGCCAGATTTCTGAACCTAGATGTTTAGTGATTGCCTTCAGTAGAGGCAAATCATCGAGTTTTCTGGCTTGCGAGTCCAGCCGGTCAACATAGAGAACAACATCTGGAGGGTATTTGCTTATGAACTTCTTGATTGAAAGAAGTCTCTTAGTGTTCAGGGATCGTTCTGCAAGACACGATCTGAGACCAGGGGTGTCCAAAACCCGAATATTAACTCCATTCACAGTTCCGGTGATCTCCTTCACATGGGTGGTTGTTGGTTCAAATGCATTGACCATTGCTTTCTTTTCTGCAAATATGGAGTTAATAGTTGCACTCTTACCAACACCAGTTTTTCCAATTACCAGAATATTCATGGATAAATTAAGGTCATTATTTCCATCTGCTTCAAGTTCCATAGCTGCCCTTTTGGCAGACTTAAAACTAAATTCATCGATTGTAGTTTGCCCAACAGAAAGAAGCAACTTATATAGAACCTGAGCAGCTATAGGAGCTTCAACAGATCGGTCTAGCCTCTGTAGAAGGCGTAAATATTTCACTCTTATTTGTTGTAAACTTTCTAGCTGCTTCTTTGATAGTTTACTCAAAGATCCGTCAGTAGTAGGTGCAAATTGGCGGAATGAGGACCCTAGGCCACCAGAAGGTTTAAGAGGATAAGTAATGGTACCATCAGAGCTAATTACAGATATACTATCACCACCAGTTCCTGAATTCGAGGCTGCCTTCAGCAAAGCAGCAAACGCAGCAGCATCAACCTCCTCGTCAGAGTCCGTGGTGATCTGTCCATCAACCCCTACATAATCCTCAAAAATCTCATCAACTGGAGTTATATCTGGTATAAACCTTTGACTTAATTGCTCCATTTCTTCTTCTACAATATCTGGGCTGTTGTGGACTATACCTTTGGCACCACTGTTGGAGAGTGCTTCAAGGTCTTCAACTAGTTCCTTTGGATTGAAATCTAATTCATCTGTGGTTTGTGGAATCAAATTAGTAAATTGCAACAAAATAGGCTCATATGGACAAGATTTACTGAGTAACTCACCGTCCACGACATGGCTTTGCAGATAATGGCCTTCAGTAGAATGCAGTGAACCGTGATGTGCCAGTTTGTCTGGAGAATTAGTACAACCAGTGCTAGGTAGTCCATCATCCTGAACAGATTCTTCAAGACCATGACTTCCTCTTCCAGTAAGATCATCATGGGTGTCAATCGACCAACTGATCTGTTCTCCTTCCACCGGCTCATTGACCAGTTCAATCTGATCCGCTTCAGTATACAAATTCATACCCTGCTCCTCATACATATGCTCACCATGTTGCACCTTTTCTGCTACAGCTGAACAGTCGCATAACAATCCTGTTTCACTTGCATCGATATGTTTTTCTTTATCCAAATTCTGGTTCTCAAGAATATAACCATCATCTTGCACATTACTTTCTACAGCTGAATGCTCACATCCAGTCCCTTGTTCACCTGGCTGACTATAATCTTGACCTATAGATTCAGACATATCATGAGCGCTATCTTTTACAACTTCATTTGACTCAAGGCCACCCTCAGAAGTCGATGATAGCTCCTTCACAACCTCAGCCCCAACTGAGTCATTAACAGCCTTCAACTCCAACAACACTTCATACTTGGACCGAGTATTCTCGTCTTCTTCATTCTCCAGCACTCCAACTTTGTGGACACTGTTAAACCTCTTCAAAATCTCATCTGGAATCCTAGGACTAAAAAAATTATCATCATCTAAAACCTCACTGTATACTGAACTGTCACTATCAACATCACCAGACACTTGTGCAATTATACCTAATGGCCTCGACGGAAATGAAATTTCATCATCGACACTCTCACTTGATTCATGCCCAATATCCGTCTCTGAAGCTGACCCCAAATATTTTATTTTAGCGTTTATCACAGGACTTAAACTACCATTTTCCTCACTCCCTAGATTTTCTTCTGCAATTTCTTCAAGTTCGTCATGATAATATGGGTTGGACACCATATAATTAGCAAGATTTGAACTTTCTTCAAAATTATCATTTGGGTTGGCAATATTTGCATTTTCTTGAAAATTATCATTTGGGGTAGCTAATGGCCTAACATAATCACCAAATCCACCACTATAACTACTTTCTTGAAAATCCTCCAAATCATCATGGTATTTGACAAAAGGCCTGTCTGAATCTATAACAAATTCATCTTCACCACTAACAAAATCATCATTTTCACTACTCGAATAATAAAAGGCAGTATCTTTAAGAGCATTGGAATGTTCACTTTCAGCATCTGAGTCAATAGTTAAAGGAGCCCTTATACCTGAAAATGAAACCTTGGGTGGAGGTGGTGATGGAGTGGAGGAAATTGGCACACCATAAAGCCCTGAGTCCATGGAAAAACCAAGCTTTTTAATTGACTTTTTGTGGGTTTTGTTTAATATTCAATGAAGAAAAATGCATGCAACACATACACTGTGAAACGTTGAAAATGTATGTAAAGAAGATAAGGGGTTTAGGGGAGTTTTTTCTTGCAACCTAACTTAAGACGGGTTAGTAAAACCTAACTTCATATCTGGACCGTTGGATCAAGATTAAATAGGTAGTTATGTTTTATGCTATTTTTATGGGTGCTTTGATGGACAATTTTTCCTTTTGATTAGTAAAACCTAACTCTATATATAGTTAGGTTCTAAGTATTTCTGTAATGGTTTTTTTTCCCTTTTTGGTTTATTACATGATTGGTTAGTTTTGTTTTTGTTGGTATTATAATTTTGGATTTTGAGGTTTGGTTGTTTGGTTATATGGTGTTTGGAAGCTACACATAGAGATAGAGAAGCTCATATGAGGTTGAGGTTGTTGTTGTCTGCTGGTTTGCTGTCTTCTTGTGGGTGGGGGGGGGGGGGGGGGTGTTGTCTTGCCTTGGGTTCGGTTCGGTTCTTGGCTTTTCATCTGCCGCGAATACAATACAAATTTTTGGTGGAGACACCAAGGTGCTTTTTAGTTCAAACATGTTAATCCATGTTTTGACAATACCTCAATTTATTAAGTATTCCGTTTACTTTATATTACTCGATAATCTAGTTAAAAAATATTTCTTCTGAATCTTTTAGTTATTGTTTTAATCTTTGTGTAAATGGCTAGGACAAAAACTAAAAAAAATAGAAGGAGTATTCCATTAATTGTTAAGAAAAATTATATAATTATCATACCTTACATAATATACACAATTACTCTTTAAAGCAAAATCAATCCCTAGAACAAAAGTAATTATTATAGGTCAAAATGAAAAAATGAGTTAAAAAATATATTAAATTCCCGGCAAAACGGTTGGGATGATCCCCTATCTTTGGGTCAGGGACCCAATTGATCACCTAACTTTCAAAAGGTCTCAGTTGATCACTAACTTCTTAAATCGTTCATATTAAGCACACTGACCAATTATTATCTTAATTATCGACTAATTACCTCACGTGGTCACTAATCAGGGGCAATTTAGTAATTTCAAGTGACAGATTGAATTGGGGATGTGGGGTTACTTTAATGGGATTAATTTTCTTTCCAAAAAATTAGTATGTGAAATAACTAAATTGCCCCTGATTCATGACCATGTGATGTAATTATTCGATAATTAATATTATAGTTAACCAATATGTTGAATGAGAACGATTTAAGAAGTTGGTGATGATGTGGGACCTTTTGAAAATTGAGTGATCCACTGGATCCCTAACCCAAAAATAAGTGATCATCTGAACCGTTTAAACAATCAATCACAATGAAAAAATAATTTTTTGCTAAATAATCATCTATTTGGAAATGAAGAGAGTATTTAACATAACAGATTATAATAAGATAGATTATGTTGAATATTTTCAGTTCTGAAGTCATTAAAATAAATTATACTAGCTTGTGCTTCATAATGTAATTAAATTTCGTGGAGCGTAAAAGTATGATGGATAATTTTATTCCAAAAAAAATTCGTCAACTACATGTAGAAATTTTTTGTGATCTGGTCAAACACATACAGACATACTCCCTCCTTTTTTTAATAGATAACTGTTTATAAATTTAATATTTTTTTAGATTCATTTTTAATTTAAATAATTATTTTTGTTTTACCAATTATTTTTTCTTTTAGAGTAATCATTTATATTATATAGAATATTATAGTAAACTGCAGCCCGCATGTGGCTATTTTTTTACGCTCAGATGCTTATTTGCCAAAAAAAAAACTGTAGTCTACATGTGGCTAATTGGCAAGTTCATCGTTCTTCAGGTGGCTAGATGCAAAAAAGACTAAAAAATGTGAATAAGCATAAATATTATATATAGATAAATGTAAAGTTTATATAAAATATTTACATCAATTAATATTATTTGCAAAAATATCTAAAAGTTAGATCTAAAAAATGAATAGACAATTATAATTATCTAACACGTTGAAAGTGTGAATTATATGTTATATATATATGTATATTGCAAAAAATTATTAATTAATTATACTAGAGCAATATAAGTTATATTTCTCTTTGTTTAAATATATATTTTCGCGAATTAACTTATTCTAGCCGCGGGGAGCAGTCAATGCTTGTGCGAATTAAGATTTTGTTTAGTTAATAGTCGTTTAAGTAAAAAAAAAATAGACACAATATATTTCGTCAATGATTTACATTAAACCAACAACAAATGCAAGTGGTTAAATAAATGTAATTGATATATTTTCTAAATAGAGTTAACGATGGGGTATAAGAATAGTTTTAAATTTATCTCATATAAAGTAACTACCAACTAAATAAGCTATTAGAATGAAAATAATTAAATGATATATTTTAATTGATATATTTTATAAGATATGATCTTTTAAATTTATCTCATAATGCGATCACTATTGATCAGAAAGATGAGACAAAAAGTGAGCAAACCTTCGCAAAAGAATCTACTCAACATAACAATGCTAACGGCTCTGATACCATGTAAAAATATAGAGAGATATATTTTATTAATGATAACCGTTCTATAAATACATTATAGAATACCTATATTTATAGGTAAATATAAAACTTAATTCTAACAATGTCGACTTATGAGCTAGGGTTAATTGCCATTAGCCTAATACCTTCCCTCAAACTCATGGTAATTTTATAGAAATTTCCATGAGTTTGCAATAATCATTACAATATCAATAATAGTTTTAAAAAAACATAAATAAAATTCCACTATTCAATGCGATAATCTTCAATGGGTTGTGTCAACCGCTACAACCACCATTTTGCTCAATCGGTGTGTAGGTTCCTCCGTCGGTGCGTATAGGACTCGCCAGACAACGCGTATCATTAATCCCCAATCAATATTTATGAGGAAAGTTTTTTTCGAACATATCGATTATCGCAATTTTTTTTTTAAACGAGAAAACTAGATCTGAAACAAAACAACTAAATATAATTTATTTATGCTAATAAAAATTATAGAAAAAGAAAATAAAATGTTTTAAATCCCGCTAGTGAGTATCACATAGTAAAAACTCACCGGCAGGATAGCAGAAGTCGCATTTAGGCCTCAAGAATCGAAAGGCTCTTATACCATGACATAATATAAAAGTATATAATTTATTAATGATAATCGTTCTGTAAATATATTATTTATAACATTGTGGGCTTATGGGCTAGGGTTACTTGCCCATTAGCCTAACAACCTCTCTCAAACTCATGGTAATCTTATAGAATTTCTATGAGTTTGAGAGAGGGTGTTAGGCTAATGGGCAAGTAACCCTAGCCCATAAGCCCACAGTGTTATAATTATGTTTAATGTTTACCTATAAATATAGGTATTCTATAATGTATTTACAGAACGATTATCATTAATAAAATATCTCTCTCTATATTTTTACACATATAAATAAACTACCAACTAAAATAACTAACTAAAATGAAAATATAACTATCAACTCAAAATAAATAAAAAAATAAAAAAAATGAGAATGTGATGTGACTTATTAAGGCCTTAAGCATTATATAGTATAGATATTATAATAATTTTTTTCTTAATCCTCAATAAAATGGTTTTTGGCTAGATAATGAATTATTATAAAATAGCCAGTACATATGATGAGTTAATATATTGATGGGGAACTTGGGAGATTAAGCTACCAAAAACAACCCATCAAACCCTCCCTTTCTTGAGCATTTCCATACCCAAATGAGTGCTTATGCTTCATGACATAAATAAATTCTTCCTCGAGTTGATCATGTACGTGTTTAGAAGAACGACATTATTCTACATCGTACATATAATATAGAACACTAAAGAAGCGTCTGTGTTGCAGAAAACCAGAGCAAATAGGGACTTAAAGAGGGACTCTCTTTCTAGTTATAAATTGTTGTTGTTTCAATCATTGCTGGAACCTGGAAAGCCGAGATTCAAGGCTAACTAGACTTTCCGCCTTTCGTGATAGCATCAATGAGGCTACCCGGTTGATCCACTTCCGCCAACAATTTCATTTTCTGCATATGAGGAAACATAAATAGGAAGAAACGTAAAATGTAGAATTGTTTAGGGATAAGGAATATTACCAGGACCTTAGGGACAACATGGAAACAATAAAAAACACCAATTCAAAAGTATTCAAGTCAGATAGGAAGAAACGAGATGAAACCAGCTTACTTCACAGACGATCTCCATGGTATCTTCTATTATTGTTCCATGAGCAGCGATTAATGCTTCCTCTTCTTTCAAATCACAATCAATAGCAATGTCAACATAAAAGAGACAAAGTTTACTGTGTTCAGAGCAGCTTATACAATTCATACCTCTAAGATATCTTTAATATTATACTCGCGCAAGCTAGTGATTTTGGTTCATTTTGTTGATACCAGCCATTACTAGTACTGAAATCATTTTCCGTTGCCTGTTTGCTATCTGTGATTGATAAACTGTGTTTTCCAGTTTTACGAGGTGGGGTGGGGACACTTTCTCGACCTTCTGTGGCGCATTAGAGGAATATTGGATGTAAGATGCTAAAGGCACCTTCGACCAGTTGAACCACTAGAAATGGATTTCTTCTCATGTCTCTCTATTTGAAGACCATCTGGAGTTGCTAGCCTTTCTTCCCGACCATCCAAAGTATAGTTTGCTAGAGGCGAATCTTCACTATTATAACACAGATCATATGAAGTGTTCGTTATGATCTTTTTGTCAATATCTTCCCTAAAATATTGTAGTTGCTCAGCGTCAGCTGAAACATGCAACGGTCGTGATGTCAAAACCTCCATATTAGATGGCGGAACTAAACTTGCAGTCTGATCCTTCTTCAAATTTTCACCTTTTGGAAAACTTTTCACCCTGTTCATGTCAAACGAAAATTTATTAACATAAAAGTTAGAGTCATGCATATGGACCTTTCCAAACTTCTGATTCGGTTTCTTTTCGCAGATATATTTTAGGTGACACAATACAATGAGGCTTTATGTTCATGCATACTAAACATATATACCTGTCAGCATATAATAAAGTGTTGAGTTTATGTTCACATGATCCGGCACTTAGGGAAATGCAAGAGATCATGACAGTCTTTGAGTTTCCGACAAATGAATCTCTATGAACCTCAGTCAATTTGCTCCCACAGAAAGGAATATGAAGTTGGTCATTATCTAAAACACGAATACATTTCTTCAGGGCCAAAAGGCTTTTGTTAATTTCTGCACCCTCAATCCTGAAGAGAAAAATATGGAAAGATGAAATAAATTGAAGTGTAAAATTGTTAAATATTTAATGATACTAAATATTATACTTTAGAGAGAGTACAATAAGCGGGCAACTGCATAATTACACAAGAGTTCAATGTAAAACACCTTCTAGAAGTATAATAAGTGATATCTATAAACAAAAAGAAGAAGAATTCTAAGAAAGCGTTGAACAATACAACAACCAGCACATAGAACGAACGAATGAATACCTTGTCTGTCGATCACTTCTGATTCACTTGGAAAATTTGTATCTACTGTTCATGTTTAATTTTCTGTTGTTCAATGTATCAGAAACTTGACATAGGAACTTTTGCTTAGCATTAATTGTTCAAAAAATGCCTCAAATCTGACTGTGCTAGGAGCCCCAGTCTCTCACATGCTGTCCTGCATGTTGTTGTGGTATATGCGGACTTGATTACTCGTTTCGTGTAACTGCACGTTTTATGTAGGTTACATGCTCAGGAACTTACACTTGCTGCATTAGCTGGAGCCGCAGTTGTTGAGTACTATTGACAACATGAGCGGGGCGAAAGCAGAGCCGGTCACGAATTCCTTAACTTGGGTGAACATCATCATGACAAGGATTTGAATAGCAGAGTTGAAACCATGACGTTC
This sequence comes from Echium plantagineum, assembly GCA_003412495.2. Taxonomy (NCBI): domain Eukaryota; kingdom Viridiplantae; phylum Streptophyta; class Magnoliopsida; order Boraginales; family Boraginaceae; genus Echium; species Echium plantagineum. The sequence goes on along the minus strand of CM016563.1, from coordinate 29,444,800 downwards.
TGAGTCAGAGATCATGGCACTCCACATAATCTTGTTCCGATTCATTTGTGATATATCAGTTCTTTACCAAATTAGAGAAAAGGTCCATCGTTTTGTGTGATTTATACATTTTGCATTAGCTACCACTATATTGCATTTGCTTTTGCAACATTGTGCTGTCAATTTTCCCTTATATAATAATTCCAGTTTTGTCATAACTCACATTCTTATGTGTAATAGTAGGGAAATTTGAAACAAACTCTTAGTACTAGTGGTCCTCTATATGCAAACATGTTAATATTAGTAAACTGTTGGAGTTTAGTAACTTTAGTCTTGGACCAGTAATGCATCAATTGCCTAATCTTTTGACTATTGAGGGACTAGTAGTTAGTCACTCATTTTCCAATATTGTAGTTAGACGGTTTAAGTCCGAGGGGTCAAACTGTCCGATTTGAAGGTTCAGTATCCAATTAACCAAATGATCGAAGTTCATGAGGTCAGATGAATTTTAGCATTTTGCTTATACTTGCAGTGTCTTGAATGTGATCTTGAAACTACAAAATCAACATTATAGTCTACACGGACTCATGCGTCCTAAAATGAGACATTGGACAATTGGTCCACATTCACATTGATTACTTTCAAAGAGAGTTTGGATGTTTCTATTCATGATGACAGGAAAAGTGAGATCCAAAGCAATTTCTTCAGGTGAATTTGAGACATTGCAATGTGATAAAATATACATATATAGATTATGAATTTTATAGCCCAAGAATAACATTTATTTAGTAATGGCTGAAAACCATGACAATAATCTAAGAAAATATTTTACTTTCAGCTTGTAACATCATGTTAAGGTCACATTTGGTGCAATGTTATTCTTTCGCTGAGCTTCTTTTTTAGTGGTTGAATCTTTGTTACTCAAAGATCTTACTAGACTAGCAAATGCATGACTCGGATTCTTGTGATGACCTGCATTTGCTGGTGTTCTTTTCTTCAAAGTAGGATCTTCGAATGACGATGAAGGTGATGAAGATGAATTGTTGATCATAAAACTACCAAATATCCCTCCACACTTCACTCTCTCGTTGATGCAATCTTGTCCATTATTTTCCCCACACCATTTTTATGCATCCCAGTTTTTGCTTTAGCTTCTCTCCGTGATTCGACTCTGCATAGTGTACAATCTCCAAGACCAGTTGATATCCTCCCGAAAAAATGACCTGAAAAACTTCTGCTTCCACATCCAGCAGACCTAGATCTAGATACTCTGCTAATGTCATGTTCCTCAACTTCATTTTTCCTCTCTCTTGATGACCCTGTAGCCACATTGCTCATATTTGTGGATGAAGATGATGATGTTGTAATAAAGCCAAGATCCTTGCATGTTTTATTAATTTTCTTGGCTATGGTTTCTTCGATGAAGAATATGACGATGTTGAGTTAAGAAATGACCAAAAGCCTCTTTTCTTAGCTTTGTAACCTTCTTTTTTATCAACAAAGTGCACTCGTTGCCTAGGGGTGGTTGTGGGATTGCATCTCCTGATAGCAATATCACCATCTTTTTTGGTTTCTTCTTATTCAGCCTTTGAGCTAACATAAATGGTAATGGCGCCTTTCTGGTGAAAATCTGATTCGAACGAGTTGAAGTAGAGCGGTGTAACGTGTTTGCAGTATGCTTTTGTGTAGTTGTATATGTATTAGCTAGACAGACTTGCTAAGTCATCCTTATTTATCTTGGCTTGTTTGTACGGCATTTTAGCCCGGTCTTGTTGTATTGTCGAGAAACGAATTTGGCATTTTTCTTGAGAAGGAGACCATGATGAATGGTATGCTTGAGCCTTGAGGTATCACAGAAGGTGTTTAGTAGCAACCCAGTGAGTATAACTAGGTTTGTGCATGAAATTGGGTAAGCTTGTTTACAGAAATCGAATGTCTGGAGTGAGATGGTCTTCGGTTTATAGTCTATTACGCTCAACCTGTGATCTATCAATTAGGCACTGTATGAGTAGGGGCTACTGTCTGTCTGTCTCCATTACAAAAAAGAAGAAAACAAAGCGAAGAAGTATTTTCGTTAAGCTCGCTATGTATAAATTATGATGTACTAGTTCTTAATTAACGTAGCTTATTTGATTACTGAGAATCGATGACCATTGAAGGCCGAAGAAGAAACAAGAAAAACAAGAACCAAACTCTGTATTGAGAACTGTAAAGAGGGAAGAAAACGATTTTAGAGGAAAGAGAAAGAGGAAAGTGTGTTAGTTACAATGATTGCGTGTGGGACCTACTTATACAACTTTGGAACCAATAAGGCCCGTCCACACTAATGAGCTTATCCAAGTCACACCCAATCATTAGTCTAACGGCTAGTTTTACCAAACTAAAATAACTACTAAAACAGACTAAAGCCTAAAGCAAATGCCCAATTAACAATCGAATTGGACCTAAAATGTTCATCAGCTTTCATCCCCCCCTCAAGATGAATGGTGGGTAACGAAATTCATCTTGAACAACAATTGCTGATGTAGAGAAGCGGGCAAAGGCTTGGTAAAAACATCAGCTAGCTGCAACTTGGAAGCAATATGGTAGGGCTTCACAAATCCCTTCTTGTACAGCAACCTTATATAATGGCAATCCATTTCGATGTGTTTAGTACGCTCGTGAAATACGGGATTCTCTATAATCTGTATAGCGGACTGATTATCACACCACAAAGGAATAGGTAGCGCAATCTTAATACTCAAATCCTGACATAGATAGCTGATCCATTTGAGTTCACAGACAGTGCTTGCCGCACTTCTATATTCTGCCTCGGCACTAGACCTGGCCACGGTTGACTGTTTCTTGGATTTCCAAGCTATCAGGGCGGTTCCAAGCAAAACACAATAGCCTGTTATAGACCTTCTAGTGAGAGTACACCTGCCCCAATCTGCATCACAATATGATCTGAGGGACAAAGTGTTGTCAGAAGGATAGAACAGCCCTTGTAATAGATGTCCTTTTAGATACTTAACTACATTGAGAGCTCCCTTCCAATGGTTAAGTGTTGGTGACTGCATGAATTGGCTCAAAGTGTTGACAGAATAGGTGATGTCCGGCCTGGTGAAGCTTAGATATAGCAACCTTCCCACAAGCCTTCTATATGCACTGGGATCACTATGTGTATGTGAATTCTCATCATTGGCTGTCCAGTCACTAGACAGGGGAGTAGGAGCCTCCTTTGCATCTACCATATTCAAATCCAGTAGTATATCTTTAATGTACTTCCTTTGAGTAATGTACATTCCTGTAGAGCCCCTTGCAATCTCTATGCCTAAAAAGAATTTGGCTGCTCCCAAATCTTTAATGGTAAACTTGGAATGTAAGAAATGTTTCACCCCTTGTATATCTATCTCTGAGTTACCAGCTAACAATATGTCATCCACATATAAAATGAGCACCATATACACACCAGCCTTGCAAAAAATGAACATACAGTAATCATTTGTAGACTGTGTGAAGCCATACTTTGTAATCTGCTCTGTGAATTCCAAATTCCACTGTCTGCTAGCTTGCTTAAGACCATACAGACTTCTATTCAGCTTGCAAACCTGTCCTTCCCTTGCCTTTTGATAACCTTCTGGCACTTGCATATAAACTGTTTCCTCCAAATAACCATGGAGAAAAGCATTGTTGATGTCCAGCTGATGTAGATGCCATGAATATGCTGAGGTAATAGCTAATATCAATCTTACTGTGACTGTTTTAGCCACAGGACTGAAACTGTCCATATAGTCTATGCCCTCCAGCTGATTGTAGCCCTTGGCCACTAATCTGGCCTTAAACTTGTCTATCTCCCCATTTGCCTTGTGTTTGATCTTGAAAACCCATCTACAACCAATTGCCTTGTGTCCCTTAGGTAGAGGGACCAGATCCCATGTGTGATTCTCTTCCAAAGCTGCTATCTCTGCCTGCATTGCCAGCCTCCATTCTGCCACTTGATTGGCCTCCCTGAAACTGTGGGGCTCCTGCAAGAGTTGTATATGTGCAAGAAAGTGTACATGTGCATCTGTATAGTGTATGTCTTGGGAAGTCAGGCCTACATAATAGTCCTCATGCCAACTAGGTTGTACTCTGTTCCTGACAGAATGTCTAACAGGTGTCAAAGATTGGACATGAGGGACAGAATCTGGGCCAGGTGGATCATCCTCTTGATCACTATTTGGCACCATCATGTCATGTGCCTCATGGTCAGAGGAATCTGTGATAGGTGCTCCTAGGATGGGACTATCTGAAAAACTATCTTCCTCAAGAATTTCATTGCTAGGGTTGGATTGTCTAGATGAGACTACTGCATTGTCATCACTTAATTGTCCTATGGATCTTAGTTGAGAAAGGACTCCAGTGTCCTGATAAGGTATGATATTCTCATCAAATATGACATCCCTAGAGACTGTTATGGTGCCTAGCTTCAAATTATAAACTCTATAAGCCTTCTGGCTAGGTGGATAGCCTAGGAATATGGCAGGATAGGCCCTTTGATCAAACTTTCCTTTATGAGGAACAACATTAGTAATGTAACATAAACAACCAAAGATCCTCATGTGACTGACATTAGGTACTTTATTATGTAGCATCTCATAGGGAGTTTTCCATTTAAGCAAGAAAGAGGGCAGCCTGTTTATGATATAAACTGCAGTAAGGATAGAATCTCCCCAAAAGGACTTAGGAAGTTTAGATTGAATCATAAGAGCCCTAGCCACCTGTAGGATATGTTGATGCTTTCTCTCAACTATGCCATTTTGTTGAGGGGTATAAGCACAAGATAATTGTTGGATTATGCCAAACTTTGATAACAGATCATGCATGTGCAGATTTATGAACTCAGTGCCATTGTCACATCTTATCTGTTTTATCTTAACATCAAACTGTGTCCTGATCATGGTTATAAAATGCTGGAAAAGACTTGTGACCTGAGTTTTATGGTGGAGTAAATAGATCCAAGTGTACCTACTGTGGTCTTCAACTATGGTTAAGAAGTATCTAGCATTGTTTCTTGTAGGTATCTTATAGGGTCCCCATAAGTCCATGTGTACCAACTCAAAAGGACTAGATGTGGTGGAGGTGCTAAGGGTAAAGGGTAGTCTATGCTGTTTAGCTAATGGACACACAATACAGGCATCTACAGGCTTGGCACTCTCATGTGCTAACTCTCTGATGTGTCTTAGGACAGAAGTGGGGGCATGTCCCATTCTCTCATGCCATAAACTAGCTTTAGGGATAATAGTGCCTGCCATATCCTTGTGTGTATGACATCCTTTTGTGATAGAGTGACTGATTGACTCTGGTCTTAAAATGTATAATCCCTTCTCTTCTTGGGCCATAGCTAATAATCTGTTTGTCTTAAGATCAAGAAGTCTACAATGTGTGGGATAGAATTCACACCTAATGTGACTATTGTTTATCAATTTACTTACTGAAAGCAGATTAAAGCCAAAGGATGCAATGTGAAGACAGTTATCAATAGTGATGCCAGGTGAAATAAGTACTCTCCCTATGTGATTTACCAATTTAACAGTATTGTCAGGGAGTTGGACAGGTGTGGGCTGTGAGATTGTATCAAAAGAGGTAAAAAGGTTTAGATTACCTGTCATGTGATTTGATGCTCCACTATCAACAATCCAGGAATTATCTGTATTCTGTTTGATGTTGTTTTGCACCTGCCCCACTGTACAACCAGCAAAATCTGGATATTCCTCCTGTTCATGGTTGAATCCCTTTGTGATGCAACTCATTGCCTGGCCTGATCCTTCTGTACTCCCTTGCATTCTTTTGTCCACTTCCTTTTCCACCAGATTTGTCAGCATCCTTTGTAAGTCTTGGTTGCCATTGGCAGTGCCTTGCCTATTGTCTTGGCCATAAGTCAGAGGTGTGTCCTGTTCTTGATGAACTTCTTGATAAACCATAGCATTGTTTGCCCTATATTTGTTTCTATTATCTCTCTGTTGTGCATTCTGATACTGCCCAGGCCATCCTATGAGTTTAAAACAGCCAGATTTGAGGTGGCCTTGTTTACCACAGTGGTCACATTTGAGATTCATCTTATTGATTCTGTTTCCACCATTAAATCTTGGTGCAGGGTTATACATTCTTGGTTGCTGTTGGGCATTTGATGTACTGGAAGGTCCTGCTGCACCAGAGGAGGATGGAAAACTGGCCTGTATTTGCATTGCATTCTGCATTGTATCACTCATCAAGTGCTGCAAGGAATTAGTATCCTCAACCTGTGCTACTTGTGAAAGTGCTTGGGCCAAAGTGGGCATAGGATCTTTAGTAAGAATCTGATTTCTTGTTGGCTCATACTCATCATTCAAGCCAATTAGAAACTGCATCATCTTATCTCTATCACTATCAACATAAACATCATCTAGGCTCCCAATTTCATCCCACAAGGCTTTTAGATCATTGTAGTACATGTTGACAGATCTTGTTCCTTGCTTGATGGAGTAAATCCCTCTCTTTAAATCATATATTCTGGGGCCATTAGTTTTCCCAAACCTCTCTACAATTTCCTTCCATAGATCATGGGCATATTCTGTGTACATCAAGCCCTGGGTGAGATTTGGTGAAACTGCATTCAAGATCCAGGAGATAACTGTGGAGTTTACTTTTCTCCATTGTTTGAAGCTTTCATGATCTGCTTCAGGCATGGGGATCTCCCCTTTAACAAAGTGTAATTTGTCTCTAGCCTCAAGGGCTATCATCATTCCTCTCTTCCAGGAATTAAAATTCTTTTCATTGAGTGGATCCTTTACCAGGACCAGACTGGAGTGATCAGATCCATGGAGATACAGTGGGTCTCCAAGTTTCACCCCCGTTCCTTGATTGTTTGCATTAGTGAGTAGTGTGTGTAAAGCCTTCAAAATTTCTTCTGAACCCGCCATTGTTGAAAGGGAAGAAATCTAAAAAAAAAATATGGAAGAGAAGATGACAACTCTGATCTTACACTGTGGATCAATCAGAGCTCTGATACCATCTTAATTAACGTAGCTTATTTGATTACTGAGAATCGATGACCATTGAAGGCCGAAGAAGAAACAAGAAAAACAAGAACCAAACTCTGTATTGAGAACTGTAAAGAGGGAAGAAAACGATTTTAGAGGAAAGAGAAAGAGGAAAGTGTGTTAGTTACAATGATTGCGTGTGGGACCTACTTATACAACTTTGGAACCAATAAGGCCCGTCCACACTAATGAGCTTATCCAAGTCACACCCAATCATTAGTCTAACGGCTAGTTTTCCCAAACTAAAATAACTACTAAAACAGACTAAAGCCTAAAGCAAATGCCCAATTAACAATCGAATTGGACCTAAAATGTTCATCAGCTTTCAACATACCAAGTTGAAAGTAATTTGTTTACCATTTTTCTAACAGTAAAACACAATCACTGGAATCTCATTGTTTTGATTGAATTTTAAGCCCAGACTTTCATGTTCTATTAGTGATGAAGACTTGCATTAGAACATATATAAATTAGGTGTAAACATATAGATCCAATATTATAAATATCTTCATATAGTGTGCCCTGTTTTATAGAGATAAATCGATATATATATATATATATGAAGAATTTGAATATTATCATTATTTGCATCACACTTTCACACACAATTATTATCACACTCCAACAGAACATAAAGCTGGCGAAGGTAAAACAATACAATAGTTTATTGATTGTTGTTCAACTGATAATTTTTTCTCAAATCATGAGTTGATAGATAATATATTTAGTTGGCCAATGCATAAGCTTCGATAGCCTTAACAAGTCCAAAAGCGCCTTCTTTGCTGGCCTTTAGTTCATCCTCACTCAGAGTTTCACCCTCCTTGATGTCGTATTTCACTAAACCTTTAGCAATGCATCCACCTCTAGGGGTTGTTTCAAGTTTCACTTCATGTGTCACTTTCAATACTTTCTCCGATAACTCGCCACCTTCCAGTACTGTGTCAGCGTATGTCAATGTATTTTCATCCAAAACATCGATCTTGAACTTCAAGAACTTCGCTGGAACAGCTACACAAAACAATTCGGAGATTGTAAGTTAGTCTCTCTTAATAAGTTGCTAATAAATATTGATAAGGCGTTGTCCGAGCTTTTTTCTGTAGTGAGAATATCTAGTTTATTTTGTAAATAAAAACATTTGAAAAGAGGTTGATATATATTTTTTCTATCTTCTGATTCTATATGTAATAAACTTGAGTCAGATTGATTTGATTAGATTTTTATGAACATAGTGAGCTAGAGGGTTCAAGTTAAAACAGAATGAAATCAATACATACACTCTAAAGAGAGATAAGGTGTCGACATGCTGGAAATATAAGGGTTTGACGTACCATCGGTGAAAGTAACGTGATGGATGGATCCAGGGCCACCATTGCCATCAACCACGATGCTTTTGACGTGGTCGGGTGCAATCTTAGGAAGAAGGGTGTGGCTGTCGATAAACCAGGCCTTGAACAGCTTGGGAGCTGGGACAGGGCTACTGAAGGCTTCTGAGAGTTCAACAACACCCATGATCAAATATTGTATTGTTTGAAGTAACTGGACAATTTATATGGGACAATCAACTGTAGTAGATAGGAGAAGTAGTAGTGATGCTGTGATGAAATGTTTATGTGAGTTACGGTATTTATAGAATTAGTAATGAGCAGGGTCTTCAACTTAGATGTGCTTATTAGTAAATCTTCATCCAAAATCCAATTGAATGAGGCAGAGTAACAGCAAGATATAATCGAAGTATCAAACTACAATTAAATAATAATCCTACTAATTCGAAATTGTTTAATAATAATGTTTTGAGTGGCTGAATAATATAGTGTATTTGAGCTACAATATGGTAATTATTAACATATACTATATTATTAGAGTCCTATCTTGTTAGAGTACTAGCGTCCTATATTATTAGAGTACTAGAGTCCTTATGTTATTAGGACTAGCATCCTTATTGTGTATAAATAGGACCTTCCAGTGTATGTAAAGATCATCAAAAGAATATTACTACTTTCATGATAATCAGAGCCAAAATTCTAGCCTAAATTTTTTTTTCTTTCTTCCCCTCCTCTCCCACGCCTTCATTACTGTCCGATCTTCATACAAATTCTTTTTTCCTTTTTGTTTGTTTCTAATCTCACAAACCTATCAGAAGGTCTTATATGATGACTACCCCCTCCACTCAATCCATATCATCTACTGTGCCCGATCCCACTCTTCCAGGGAACGGTAACAACCTCACACCACAGTCGAGTCCCGGTCTTCTTGGACCCCGACCGACCTCATCGCCCACACAAGCATATTCAGTCACGGACATTGAGCAAGCTATGACCATCTTGGGGCTCCATCCACATGATCCGAATTGGTATTTGGACACGGGTGCCACCTCTCATTTGACATCGGATCGAGGTACGCTTCCTAATTATTTTAATTCTAGCAATCATATGGTAATCGTTGGAAATGGTCGTTCCGTTCCAGTTACCGGTCATGGTCACACCACACTTCCATCTCCCTACCCCCCACTAAAATTAAACAATGTACTCCATGTCCCACAAATCGTCAAAAATCTTATTTCCGTTCGTAAATTTACTTCCGACAATTCTGTTTCCATAGAGTTTGACCCGTTTGGTTTTTCTGTAAAAGATCTTCAGACGGGTTCTAGGATTCTCAGATGCGACAGCAGCGGAGATCTATACCCTGTCTCTACACCAGCTATCCCTTTCCCCAGTTCGCGTCGCCGCTCGTCCCAGTGTTTCCTTTCTAGTTCTAATTCTAGTATTTGGCATAGCCGTTTAGGCCATCCAGGCTCACCTGTCTTTGATGCCCTTCGTAAAAACAATTTCATTAAATGTACTGGTTATTCTACTTTTTGTCAGTCTTGTGTTCTTGGTAAACAAATAAAATTACCATTTACTTTATCTGAATCTTCTACTACGATGCCTTTTGATATAATACATAGTGATCTGTGGACTTCCCCTATCCCTAGCACCTCCGGGCATCGTTATTATTTACTATTTCTCGATGATTTCACAAATTTTCTATGGACTTTTCCTCTTTCCCATAAATCTCAAGTCTATTCTACATTTATCATGTTCCATGCTCTAATCAAAACTCAATTCAACTTAAATATAAAATGTCTTCAATGTGATAATGGTACCGAATACACGAACAGTTCTCTTACCAAATTCTGTGCCTCCCAGGGCATCTCCTATCGTTTCTCTTGCCCATACACTTCTCCACAAAACGGTAAAGCCGAACGTAAAATTCGCTCTATCAACAACGTCATCCGCACCATTCTCACCCATGCTTCCGCTCCCCATAAATTTTGGCATTATGCTCTCCAAACCACAACACATCTTCTCAATATTCTTCCCCATAAAAATCTCTCCTATCTTACTCCAACCCACTACCTATACCGTCGACAACCCACTTACGATCATCTACGTATTTTTGGTTGTCTATGCTACCCACTCTTCCCCTCCACCACCATACACAAACTTCAACCTCGCTCATCTCCCTGTGTCTTTCTTGGCTATCCTACCAACCATCGCGGCTACCTGTGCTACGACACCTCTACTCGAAAAATAATTGTTAGTCGTCATGTTATCTTTGACGAGACTAACTTCCCTTTCTTTCCCTCCCCCACACCCGCCCAACAGACCCGTCCCACTCTTCCAGCCCACCATCCGGAAGTCCATTTCCCCACCCTTACTGAACTGCACGCCCCATCCCAGGACCAGCCCAGCCCATCTCCCTCTCCCCTCCCTGCCCAGCCTAATCCGCCCGCAGCCCAACCCCCAGCGGACCAAATCCATTTCCCAGCCCCCTCCCCTGATCTTCCCAGATCTCCCATCAGCGCCCATAGGCCATCTTCCCTTCCATCTGGACCGACTTCAGCCCACAACCCAGCTCCCTCCTTAGCCCCCTCCCTTGCTCCATCCGCACAACCCCAACCCCATCACATCACCCGTAGCACCCATGGCATATATAAACCAAACCCAAAATATGCTCTTCACACCAGTACCTCTATATCTCCCATCCCTAAAAATCCCGTCATGGCCTTAAATGACCCTAACTGGAAAATGGCCATGCACGATGAATACGATGCTCTAATTAAAAATAATACTTGGGAGCTCGTTCCTCGACCTTCTGGGGTCAACATTATTCGATCTATGTGGATTTTTCGTCATAAGTTACGTTCTGATGGTTCTTTTGAGCGTTACAAAGCTCGTCTTGTAGGAGATGGTAAGACGCAACAGGTTGGCATTGATTGTGGAGACACCTTTAGCCCAGTGGTCAAACCGGCCACTATCCGTACAATTCTCACACTAGCTCTGTCCCACTCTTGGTCCATTCATCAGCTAGATGTGAAGAATGCCTTTTTGCACGGTGACCTCCATGAGACCGTCTATATGTATCAGCCCATGGGTTTCCGAGATACTATTCACCCGGATTATGTATGTCGGTTGCGTAAGTCTCTATACGGCCTCAAGCAGGCACCGCGGGCGTGGTATCATCGTTTTGCGGACTATGTCTCTACTATTGGGTTTACTCACAGCATTTGTGATCACTCCCTTTTTATCTATCGACAGGGTTCTGATATTGCTTATCTTTTATTGTATGTTGATGATATCATTATTACTGCTTCCTCTGAGACACTACGCAGGCATCTCATTGATCTCCTGAGTGTGGAGTTTGCTATGAAGGACTTAGGTCCTCTCAGTTATTTTCTTGGCATAGCTGTTACCCGTCATGCAGGTGGTTTATTTCTCTCCCAGAAGAAGTATGCTGAATCCATCCTCAGTAAGGCGGGCATGACCTCTTGTAATGCCTCGTCTACCCCTGTTGACACAAAGTCGAAACTCAGCAGTACGTCTGGTGCCCCTGTGACAATCCCACTTTGTTCCGTAGTTTAGCAGGTGCACTGCAGTATCTGACGTTCACCAGACCAGATATCTCGTATGCCGTTCAGCAAATCTGCTTACATATGCATGCTCCGATGACAGATCACATGGCAGCCCTCAAACGGGTGTTACGATATATTCAGGGCACCTTTGAGTATGGGGTCCACTTGTATAAATCATCCTCTTACTCTCTAATTTCTTATACTAATGCAGATTGGGCAGGTTGTCCAGACACACGACGTTCCACCTCTGGCTACTGTATCTTCTTAGGGGACAATCTCATCTCCTGGTCCTCTAAGCGGCAAGCTACAGTATCTCGATCTAGTGCCGAGGCTGAATACCGCGGCGTCGCCAATGTAGTATCCGAAGCATGCTGGCTTCGAAATTTGATGCTTGAACTTCATCGTCCCCTGCCCAGTGCCACTATTGTATACTGCGATAATGTCAGCGCCATCTATCTTACGCAGAACCCAGTACAGCATCAGCGGACGAAACACATTGAGATTGATATTCATTTCGTCCGCGAACGGGTTACCTTAGGACAGGTTCGCGTGCTTCATAAGCCATCCCGACATCAGATAGCAGATATCTTCACCAAAGGGCTCCCCAATGTCTTGTTTACTGATTTTCGGGACAGTCTTAGCGTCCGTCCTCCTCCCGCTTCGACTGCGGGGGTGTATTAGCATATACTATATTATTAGAGTCCTATCTTGTTAGAGTACTAGCGTCCTATATTATTAGAGTACTAGAGTCCTTATGTTATTAGGACTAGCATCCTTATTGTGTATAAATAGGACCTTCCAGTGTATGTAAAGATCATCAAAAGAATATTACTACTTTCACTAATTATATGGAGAAAGTGTATATTTCCAACCAGGATTGTTCAAACACTCTTTCGCATGGAACTAAAAGAATTTGCAAGAAATTCTGTTCTATGTACTGAGGATCGATTTTATATATTATTAATTGAAGCCATATATATCAGATGGAATTATACGAAGCATTTAATTAATTTTTTAGGCAACTCGAAGAGTTGACTAGATTATATTATGTTGCTCATTTTAATTGTTTTTTCATATTCAAATGTTGGCCATCGAATAGAATGATTTTTTTAGATTTCGTTGATATCAGTTTGAGTGTGCTTCTCATTGTTAAATTGAATTTTAAGGCCTTTGTAAATCTATCATTTGTGTGTGGGAGTACTTAATAGTCATGAATTATAGTACTAATTTTGTCTCTCTCTCTCTCTTTATTATAACGAGGGACTCATAGGCATTATTTTATCAACTTGAGAACCCTTTGTAAATATCGTGCCCTCTATAATGTTGGCTTTTGATCAAATACTTGGCTCTTGATAACTTTTATTGTTAGGGATGCACGGTTAGTTATCTAATGGTCCAACCAAATTTTCGTTATCATCTTAGTCAATTGGGTTGTCTATCGTGCTTTTGATCTTTTGTTGTTTGTCAATAAAGTTTTTTTCCTATTCTCATGTTGATATTAATTAGTATTGTCATTATAATTGTAGTTAGAACATTCGCAGCAGATTCCTCATAAAATTTTCCTAAAACCAATTCCTCATACAAATTTATCAAATTTAAAATCTACTTTTAACATTTCATACAAAATCAAATTATTTAAGAAGGTTGTTGGAAATGCTCTTATAAGTCACTAAATCAAAGAGTATAAAAGAAATTGGACATAATTTTACTTTGACGATATAAAAATCGCTCTAGTATTATCATTTATTTATATACAATTACATTAGTAATCAAACGTTTACCATCATTTTATGAGACGCAATTACAACTTTAATCACTTGTAAGAAATAATTACTTGATCACTTTTGTTTTCTAACATGAATCTATTAAATAATTTTTGTCATTTGGGACATAGAAATAATTGCAATGCATATCGAGCTAATTCTTTTCAAACCTTCCAATTCTTTTGAATAATTTTTAAATTTGTTTGATCTCTAAACTTAAAAAAGAAAAAGAAAAATTAAAGCGATGATATATTATGAAATCCAACAAGGGAGCAATAAGCTCCAAAGTCGTACAAAAAACGAGTCCGGTTTCGGTGCATCAATAATTCGGTGCACCCGGTGCATCAGGTACCCATTTAAAGGTTTTACGTGGGTACTGTACCCACTTGAAACTTCATCATTGGTACTTGTACCCAAATTATACTATAACAATGGTACAATACCACATATTTATTTTGGATTGATAAATATGTGGTATTGTACCATTGTTATAGTACAATTTGGGTACAAGTACCAATGATGAAGTTTCAAGTGGGTACAGTACCCACGTGAAACCTTTAAATGGGTACCTGATGCACCTGATGCATGGAAGTATTGATGCACCGAATCTTTTCATGATATTTTTCATTCTATATTCAAATGTTGGCCATCGAATAGAATGATCTTTTTCTGATTCCGTTATTATCAGTTTGAGTGTGCTTCTCACTAGGGCTGTGAATGAATGTGGATTTTAACTGAACCGATAAGAACCGGCAGTTTGTTTTCGGTTTTAAAAAACGATCGGATCGGTCTCAGCTATTTGGATTAAAAAAACCGATCGGATCGGATTGGTATTACACAAAATAACCGGCGGATAAAAATCGATCCGATCCGATTGTGAATGGTTTCAATTGTTGCAGAGAAAAAATGAAGGAGGATATATATCGAGAGTGTATGTGACTATGTGGACTTTATTATGTATGAGACTATATTGTGTATTTGGACTTTAGATAATGGATACTATTACTAATTGTTATTTTTTTATATTTTATATGTTTAAACTCTATTATTATTAGTTCATTATTATTAATTCTGATCCGATCCGATTGTTACTGTTGTAAATTTAGTTCAAAAGATTAACTATTGGAAGGCCAAAATAGAATCCCAGTATTTAATGTAAAAATTCTATAAAAAAAGTTGGCTCCATATTGAACATCGTATTATTAGAAGCCCATAAATTTGTCTGAAATTGGCCCGAAAGTGGCCTAAGTTTGATCAAGAAACGACCCAATATCGAAAGATCATAATCGGTCCGAAACCGGCGGTATTAACCGAAGTCAATTTTTTCGGTTTTCGGACCCATTTCGGTTTTTATTTTTAAAAAAACCGAAATCTAAAATCGATTTTTTTTCTTAAAAGAAAAAACCGATAAAACTGGTCCGATTATACCTCACTTCTCATTGTTGAAATTGAATTTGAAGGCCTTTGTAAATTTATCATTTGTGTGTGGGAGTACTTATAGTCATGAATTATCCTAAATTAGTCTCTCTCTTTTGATATCTAGGACTCATAGGCACTACTCTATCAGCTCGAGAACTCTTTACAACTAGCGTGTTTTTTGTAGAGTCAAATACTTCGTTGTAGAGACTTTTATTGTTAGGGATGCACGGTTAATTATCTAATGGTCCAACCAAATTTTTGTCATCACCTTAGTCAATTGGGTTGCCAATCGTGCTTTTGATCTTTTGTTGTTCGTTAATTCGTTATGGCGAATATCAGATTTATCAAAAGTTTTTTCTTATTCTCACGTGGATATTCATTAGTATTGTCATTAAAATTGTAGGTAATAGTGGCCAAATTGGTAAAGTTATATTATAAGTCATTAAACCAAGGAGTATAAAAGAAATATTCAGACGATATAAAGACCGCTCTAGTCTTATCATTTGTTTATATACAATAATACATTAGTAATCAAACGCTGACCATCATTTTACAATTTTAATCACTTGTAAGGAATAATTACTTGATCGCTTTTATTTTCTAATATGACTTTATTAAATAATTTTTGTCATTTGGGACATAGAAATAATTACAATGCATATCGAGCTAATTCTTTTCAAACCTTCCAATTCTTTTGAATGATTTTTAAATTTGTTTGATCTCTAAACTTAAAAAACAAAAAAAAAACAATATAGTGATATATTATGAAATCGAACAAGGGAGCAATAAGAAACACTCGAGCCGGGCACAAAGGAGCAACCATTCGAACTTCCAAGGCCCAAGGGACTAAACTACTAAAAGTCTAAAACTAAGTTCAAAGATAATTGGACCAAACAAACATGAGATGGCCCAAATTCAATATCCTTTAATTTATCCAAAACCCTCATTTCTAAAGAACAGCTTTGGTTCTCAGAAATCTCCATCTATTTCTCCTCTCCTACTAGAAACAGGAACATCACTCTCCCCCCCCCCCCCCCCCCTCAAAAACTTCAGAAACAATCACCATAGGCTAAGTTCGATTCGTATACAGCAATTATTATTGCAAAAGAAGAGTTTTTTTTAGGTGGATGCAGATATATATCTCAATATATATTGCAGGAAGATAATGCCGTGTATATAAATTAGTTGTTTGTTAATTGTATATAAAATTTTTGTTATATTATGAGTTCTTTTGAATTTAATGCCTAGTTATAATTTGTTTTAATCTGCTGTGTTTTAATAACTTAAGTGTTCTTAGTTGAATTGTTTAAATAAATTTATTATATTTAATTTTGCTTGCCTATTTATACTTTGTTTTGATCTGCTGTGTTTTAATAAATTAAATGTTCTTAATTGTATTGTCCAGAAACGAATTTGGCATTTTTCTTGAGAAGGAGACCATGATGAATGGTATGCTTGAACCTTGAGGTATCGGAGAAGGTGTTTAGTCCAACGCAGCTCTAACAGTCTCCACTCTCCACTCCACTTCTCTCCGACATGGCCCTCTCCGCCTCCCGCCGCTCCTTACTGGCGGCGCTGAAGCGTACAGTCCGTCTTTCGCCTGTTCCTACACTCCTCCTGGCAAATTCCCGAACGGGACAATCATTTCAAACCCGACCCAAAGCCACAAAGTCCGGCGGGTATTCCCCGTTGAACGACCCGTCTCCGAACTGGAGCAACCGCCCCCCAAAGGAGACGATACTATTAGATGGATGCGATTACGAGCATTGGCTTATCGTTATGGAGTTTCCTGATGATGCTAAACCCTCTCAAGATGAAATGATCAACTCATACGTTAAAACCCTAGCTTCCGTCCTTGGAAGGTACACTCTTTCTATTTTTCTATTTTATATAGCCACCCGGCCACCACGTTAGTGGGACTCGGGGAAGTATTAGATAGTGTTTGCAGTTCAGTCTTGCGTCGATTTGAAATTAGCCTCTCTATTATCCACAGTAAGGCTCAGTCATATCCCTCCCCCCTTACCATGCTCAGGTGACATTGACCCAATTTTTTAGGTGATATGCTGCATAATTTCGTATTCTGCAATGTAGCAATAATCTAATCAGACAATCAATGTTTTATTATCCCGAGGTTTGTGTAATACTTTTAAAAATGTTACGAAAATGATTAAGAACGGACTAAGAGAGCTGGCTAACCTAGCATAGAAGTGAAATAAATTGTATAAAGCCGAGAGCTTGTTGTAAGAGTAGGACTAATTTCCTGGAGTTGTAAGCTTTTTTTGGAGGGAAGAATTTTGTGTTGTAAGTTCTTAAAAAGCTTTGATGCTAAAGAAAATGCGGTAGAAGATGTGCACGAGTCAAAGTGGACTTGTTCGTGTTTCAATCATTTTAACTTGGTCCTTCATAATGTTGGAAATCCACAAATGTTATCTTTATTAGGTTGTTCGGAGACTACTTACTTGAAAAAGACCGACTTATGTGAAATCTTGCTGCAAAAGAGCTTGAACATTGAGCTTTTCATGTGTAAACAACCTGAATTTGTGTGTGGCGAACTTGAGCTTTCTGCTCGACGTTCTCCGATTTTGCGAAGTATCATATTGCAGGATAAGCTAAAAGCATTGTTGATAGGTGCATACTCATATTGATACCATTATCATTCCAGCATCTGTTATGACTTTGCAGTGAAGAAGAGGCAAAGAAGAAAATATATTCTGTTTGTACCACGACATACACAGGATTTGGTGCATTAATATCTGAAGAACTTTCCTACAAAGTTAAAGGTACCAAGTCCTTCACAATGTATAATGTTTGGTATAATGCTATATTTGAGACTTTCTCACTATATTTTTTGGTGAGCCGGTTATTGTTCTTCGTTATCACCCTTGGTTTTGATTTTGTATCATTGAATTACAGAACAACCTGGTGTTCTGTGGGTGTTACCTGATTCATACCTTGATGTTCCCAACAAGGATTATGGAGGTTAGTTAGAAATTAGAATATACATGTGTCTGTCATGGTAATCTCCTTTTGTCTTTCTTTATTGAAAATGCATTTGGTTTTAGGGGACCTGTTTGAGGACGGCAAAGTGATTCCTAGGCCACAGTACAGATTTAATGAAAGGAATCAGACTAGGCCCAGACCTCGTCCAAGATATGATAGCCGCAGGGAGACGATGCAGGCTGAAAGAAGAGACACAGAATTTAGACCGGCCATGCCTTCGAACCAGCAAGCCTCGGTACAACCACCAACACTTACAGGTGGTCCAACCAAACCTCATAATAGTGGCTTGAATAATTCTCTGAATCAAGGGAACAATTCCTAGCGGAGTATTTGATATATATTAGCATCGTAGCAAGCAGTAGAAGGTATTTCCTGGTTATCTTCTTCAAACAAATATCCTTCAAGAGGGGGAACCATTTATAAATCCATTTATCCATATTCTTGCCTTCTTGACAAGCTTGCGGCTCAGCCTGCACAGTTGACTGGGTACAAGCATGTCTAATGAATTTTGTTTCGTTTCTTCAGGGGAGGCAAGAAGACCAAGAAATGAGTAGAGAATCGAATTTTGTATTTCCCATGAGCAATGCCTTGTTATTTGAATCTCTTGTCAGCAACTATTCCTTTCGGCTTGAAGATTAAAATTTGATAATCAGTCTACTGAACTGTATTTACCATGTTAGTAAAACACTGTTCAAGTAATGGGTAGGGCTATATCTTATTTACCTCTGTTACTTCATTATCTGAATGAGAAGTTGTTTTGTTTATATGATTCTGCACATGAAGGATTTCTTTTTCCAACGTTTTAATGGTTTCAAGAATGGAATTGTCGTTATTTCTTCGAGGAACTGAAGAAAGTTCAAACTTTCTTGATCCATTGGAGTTTAGAGTCATTGAGTAGCCTAGTGAAAAGACTTTTGCTAGTGACCAAAAGAGTCTGATTTGAAATTTATCTCATCGCTTATTTGTAAAAGAGTTTAATCCGTAGTTTATTACATTATTAATGTCATTATGATATCATACTCATCATGGTTATTATTATTTTTATTATGATTCTATTTACTTAATCAAATTTAATATATTTATATTTTAATTACTAATATTAATAATATATTTACATTAGGTAACATTATTTGTTATATTTTTCATTTATATAAAAATAAACTAAAGTACGGACAAAACTATCAATTACAACTTAATTTATATCTTTTTATTTAAATTGTTATTAAACACTTAAATATATACAATAATATTAAATTCAATTTTCCAAATTTCTATTATCAATTTTTAAATTTAACAAACATGTTCTAACTTGTACTCCGAATTCTTCTAATATATACCACAAACTACGCCCACTAAAACCAATGTTAAATCATTTATCCGGCTAGAAAAACCTTGATTTGAGCTTAGATCAATTGACAGTCGTCTGGAAATGGCGAAGAACGCGGAAGCAACATCAGATACAGTCCCTTTCTTACTAATCATCCTAATCGGTCTACATGTCCTTGCTTTGGTAATAATTTCTTTTATATAATCCACATTATTTACCTCAACATATTCCTTAATTTCGTTTTATTTTTGTATTGATTTTCGATTTGACTTTTAGGTTTACTGGATTTTCCGGTTGGCTACACAGAAGCAGCTCCAAAGAACAAAAAAGCAGCATTGAATACATGTAATCATTTTGTGTAGTACCCAAAATTACATCAAGGTAAAAGTAAAATTGTTTTTTTATTGTATGTTTCTGTTTTGATGAATTAGCGTATCTAAGTGGGTCCACAATTTGGGCATTGTCCTATTGTACTTTTGATCTTCAGGTGTTTGTCAATTTGTTATGATGAATATTTGATTTATTCTACATTTTTTTCTTCTTCTTGCACATAGATCGATCATTATTATCAATAAATTGTGCGTAAGAGTGTTTAACTTGGCGGAGTAGTCAACTTCTGACCAAAATTAGGTGATTTTGATTTTCATATGGATGCTCTCTTGGTCGAGTCTGACTGAGATGGTCTTCGGTTTATAGTCTATTACGCTCAACCTGTGATCTATCAATTAGGCACTGTATGAGCAGGGGCTACTGTCTGTCTGTCTGTCTCCATTACAAAAAAGAAGAAAACAAAGCGAAGAAGTATTTTCGTTAAGCTCGCTATGTATAAATTATGATGTACTAGTACATACCAAGTTGAAAGTAATTTGTTTACCATTTTTCTAACAGTAAAACACAATCACTGGAATCTCGTTGTTTTGATTGAACTTTAAGCCCAGACTTTCATGTTCTATTAGTGATGAAGACTTGCATTAGAACATCTATAAATTAGGTGTAAACATATAGATCCAATATTATAAATCTCTTCATATAGTGTGCCCTGTTTTATAGAGATAAATCGATATATATATATATATATGTATGAAGAATTTGAATATTATCATTATTTGCATCACACTTTCACACACAATCATTATCACACTCCAGCAGAACATAAAGCTGGCCAAGGTAAAACAATACAATAGTTTATTGATTGTTGTTCAACTGATAATTTTTTCTCAAATTATGAGTTGATAGATAATATATTTAGTTGGCCAACGCATAAGCTTCGATAGCCTTAACAAGTCCAAAAGCGCCTTCTTTGCTGGCCTTTAGTTCATCCTCACTCAAAGTTTCACCTTCCTTGATGTCGTATTTCACCACACCTTTAGCAATGCATCCACCTCCAGGGGTTGTTTCAAGTTTCACTTCATGTGTCACTTTCAATACTTTCTCGGATAACTCGCCACCTTCCAGTACTGTGTCAGCGTATGTCAAGGTATTTTCATCCAAAACATCGATCTTGAGCTTCAAGAACTTTGCTGGAACAGCTACACAAACAATTCACAGGTTGTAAGTCAGTCTCTCTTTCTAAGTTACTAACAAATATCAATAAAGCATTGTCCGAGCTTTTTTCTGTAGTGCGAATATCTGTTTATTTCGTATATAAAAATATTTGAAAAGAGGTTGATATATACTTTTTCTATGTTCTGATTATATATGTAATAAACTTCAGTAAAATTGATTTGATTAGATTTTCATGAACATATCGAACTGGATGGTTAAAGTTAAAACCGAAGGAACTCAATACATACACTCTAAAGAAAGATAAAGTGTCGATATGTTGGAAATATAAGAGTTTCACGTACCATCGGAGAAAGTAACGTGATGGATGGATCCAGGGCCACCATTGCCTTCAACCACGATGCTTTTGACGTAGTCGGGTGCAATCTTAGGAAGAAGGCTGTGGCTGTCTATAAACCAGGCCTTAAACAGCTTGGGAGCTGGGACAGGGCTACTGAAGGCTTCTGAGAATTCAACAACACCCATGATCAAATATTGTATAGTTTGAAGTAACTGGACAATTTATTTGGGACAATCAACTGAAGGAGAAGTAGTAGTGTTGCTGTGATGAAATGTTTATGTGAGTGATGGTATTTATAGAATGAGAAATGAGCATGTTTTCAACACTTGTGTGCTTTGTAAAACTTCTTCCAGAATATGGAGTATTCATTTGAATGAGGCAGACAACTACTACTTGGAAAACTATTAACAAAACTAATAAATCGAAATAATTAAATAATAATGTTTTGAGTGGCTGAATACTATAATACATTTCAGCTACAATATGTAGAAAGTCTGGACTTCCACTCTTTCGCATGGAACTAAAAAAATTATGTTCTATGTACACCTGAGGATCAGTTTTATATATTGTTAATTGAAGTATATATCCCATGGAACTCGTTTCGGAAATTTAAATTTGGAAGGCAATTCATAAGCTGTCTAAATTATACGGTCTACAGTTCATTTTAATTGACACGGTCTACAGTTCATTTTAATTGACGTATTTATTTTTCCATGTTCAAACTTTCACCATCATGTAGGAAAATTATTTTTTAGATTTTGGTGTTACCTTTTTTTGTGCTCGGCTCATTGATAAAAATGAATTTTTTTAAGGCCCTTATTTTTTTTTTTTATCAAGGTACAGTGGATTATATAGACTCGATAATAGTAAAACATACGTGGGGTATACCCGACGATAGTTCAAAGATTGGGTGCATCAATACTTCCATGCATCAGGTGCATCAGGTACCCATTTAAAGGTTTCACGTGGGTACTGTACCCATTTGAAACTTCATCATTGGTACTTGTATCCAAATTGTACTATAACAATGGTACAATACCACATATTTATCAATCCAAAATAAATATGTGGTATTGTACCATTGTTATAGTACAATTTGGGTACAAGTACCAATGATGAAGTTTCAAGTGGGTACAGTAGCCACATAAAACATTTAAATGGGTACCTGATGCACCGGGTGCACCTAATTATTGATGCACCGAATCCGGACTCCGACGATAGGTCTGTAATAATAGGATATCAATCAAATAGTTTGATCTCAATCAAGTGCAGTGACAAAACGTAGGAATTGAGGTTTAGTATCTATGCTCTCTCCAAACATCAAGAAGTTGCTGATCTAAGAGGGATCAGGCACGCTCGTGGAAGGTTAAGTTAAATTTATCTATCTAGTAGTCATGGTAGTACAATGTAAACCCCTTAGGATTTATTTCTCCACCCATAAGTAGTGCTGTGCCTGGGCCGGGTTACCCGAAAACCGCCCGAGAACCGGCCCGGGAAAACCCGGCCCGAGCATCCAACCGAAACATAAGCGGGCCGGTACAGGTACTAAATTTTGGACCGTTGGCCCGATGGAACCGAACCGACAGAACCGGTCAAGAACCGGTTCATTGCTATAAATACTGGAATTAGGGTTTTCCACCCTAATTCAGTGCCTCCATCTATCTATTCTTCTCTCATCTCTCTGCTCTCATCTCACATTCTCTCTCGAAAATATCTCACTCTCCCTCTCAAGTCTCATCTATTCTCATCGATTCTCTGCCTCTTTTTCATCGATTCTGTACGATTTCTAATTGCTCATTCAATATTACTAATCGATTTCATGTATGTTCTGTTATTTCATATTTTTGCCTTTTCGATTTTGTTTTTTTAAAACTCTAAACTTCGATTATTTGATGTTGCATATACAATCTATGATATAAGTTTTTTGTTGTGTTAATTTTGTTGGTTTGAAACTTCGAATATTCGATTATGTGTAATGTGTTGTTGACTTGTTGCATATAAAATTATAATAAAAGTTTTTTTGTTGTGTAAGTTTGTTTGTTTGATTATGTTGGTTCTGTAAATGTAATCTATATGTGTACTTTGTAAATAATAACTAATAAAGAAAATAAGTAATAAGTAATAATTGATTTAGGGTTTTGAAATCTGCAAAACTAATTTATGGTTTTCAATTTTGGGATTTCGATTAGGGGTTTTGATTTTGGGTTTTCGATTTAGGGTTTTCAGATCGACAAAACTGATTTAGGGTTTTTTATTTAGGGTTTTCAAATCTGCAAAACGGATTTAAGTTTTCGATTTTGGGTTCTTGATTTAGGGTTTCAAATCTGTAAAATTGATTTAGGGTTTTCGATTTAGGGATTTTGATTTGGGGATTTCGATTTAGGGTTTTTGATTTTGATATTTCGATTAGGGTTTTTTTGATTTTGATATTTCGATTTAGGGTTTCTGATTTTGGGATTTTGATTGGGTTTTTGATTTTCATATTTCGATTAGGGTTTTTGATTTTGATATTTCGATTTAGGGTTTCTGATTTTGGGATTTTGATTGGGTTTTTGATTTTGATATTTCGATTAGGGTTTTTGATTTTGATATTTCGATTTAGGGTTTCTGATTTTGGGATTTTGATTTTGGGTTTTTCTATTTTGGGTTTTCCAATTCCAAATTCCAATTCCAGTTCCAATGTTTTGAATTAGGATTTAGGACTTAGGAGTTTTCAATTTTGGGGTTTCAATAAAACTGAATAAGTAGTTGACTATGTAAAACTGAATAAGTAATTGACTATGTAATTGACTGATTTCAATAAACTTATAAACTGTTTGAATTAATTATAAACTGTTTCAATAATGTTAGAAACTGTTTGAATTATTGTTCTTAATTAACTGTTGTCAACTGTTTTTGATTGATTCTTCAAATTAAACTGAATAAATATTGACTGACTGTTATTAATTGACTATGTCTTTTGGAGATTCATCAGTTACTCCCTCGATGGATCAATTTGTTCAGATTGATTTTGAGGCTGAAAATGAAAATGAGGCAATTGGGGGAATTGAGATTGGGGAGCTTAGAGATTTGAACACTACCCAAACTACCCAAACAGCAACTGGTGGGTCAACCGCTCCCGATGAATCTGGAGCTTTGGAGGACCCTCCAAGCAGTGCTTATGGGCAAGGTGGTCGTGCAAAAAAATCAATTGTGCACACTGAGATGGAGGTCATTACCTTACCTGATGGCACAAAGAAATGGAAATGTAAATGGTGTGGTTCTTGGTACACATTTGATGAGAAGTATAAAAGCACCTCTGGTCCGAAAAAGCATTTAGCCAACTGTTTGCAAAGGAAACTGAAAATGAAAGGTAATGCCAATGAAAAACACCCTGCTCAATCATTGTTAAGTGTTGGGGATCCTAACTATCCTAACATTGTGAGTTGGCAATATAATCATCATAAGGTTAGGGAGCTTGCTGCTCATATGATTTTAGCCCATGAATTTCCTTTTTCTTTAGTCGAAGGTTTAGTTTTTAATAAGTTCATGAAAGAAGTTTATCCTTGGTACCAAAAAATAAGTAGACAGACTGTGAGAAAGGATTGTGAGAGTTGTTATGATGAAGAAAAAATAAAAATGAAAAAGGCTATGTCTTTAGTCAATAGGATTTCATTGACCACTGACTTATGGTGGTCCGGTGAACAAAAAATTGGCTATATGACTGTTACTGGCCACTTCATAGATTCTAAGTGGAAATTGCATAAGAGGGTTTTAGCATTCACCAATGTGCCCCCCCCCCCCATTCTGGTGAAGTTATTGCAAGGGAATTATTGAGAGTTATGGATGATTGGCATATAAGGGATAAGGTTGTCTCTATTTCTGTTGATAACGCTTCGTCTAATGATAATTGCATTAGTCGGTTGAAGGCGGATTTCAGTAATAGGAAGAACTTACCACTTCAAGGCCAATTATTTCATGTAAGGTGTTGTGCACACATCCTTAACTTGCTAGTTCAGGATGGACTTGATGTTATAAAGCCTTGTGTTGAAAAAATTAGAAATGGTGTAAGGTATTTGCTTAATTCTGAAAGTAGATGTAAAGCCTTTAAGAAGATTGTACTTGAGCTTCAACTTGAGCGTAGGTTACAAGTTTTGGACACCAAGACTCGATGGAACTCAACATGGCTAATGCTAACAACTGCCTACTTTTACAAGGATGTTTGGCCTCGATATGCCGAGGAGCATAGTGCTTTCTATTGCTATTTGCCTAGTGAATTTGATTGGGAAATTGTTCATGACATTTGTAACTTCTTGGAAGTTTTTGCTGATGTCACTGCAATTATTAGTGGCAGTTCATATCCTACTGTCAATCTTTTTCTGGCAGAATTATATCGAGTTAAACTGTTACTTGATGAGCATACTGTCAATTCAACAAAGCCACATTTGCAAGTTCTTGCTGAGCAAATGAAGGCTAAATATGACAAATACTGGTCTCAAAGTAACATTTTAATCTCAATTGGGGCTGTTCTGGATCCAAGGTATAACTGTATTCTGTTGCCTACTGTTTACTGTATTCTGTTGCTATGTTGATAGGTTGCCTATGTTGTTATGGTGCCTATGTTGCTATGTTGCCTAATGTTTACTGTATTCTGTTGCTAACTTGCTATGTTGTTGCCTACTGTTGCCATGTTGCCTATTGCTTACTGTATTCTTGTTGCCTATGTTTCCACTTGCCTATGTTGCCTAGTTGCCTATGATGAACTTCTGATTCTGACTTCTGAGGCACCTTGCTATGTTGCCTACTGTATTCTGTTGCCTATGTTGCCATTTGCCTATGATGAACTTCTGATTCTGAGGCACCTTGCTAGTTGCTATGTTGCCTACTGTATTCTGTTGCCTATGTTGCCATTTGCCTATGATGAACTTCTGATTCTGAGGCACCTTGCTATGTTGTCTACTGTATTCTGTTGCCTATGTTGCCATTTGCCTATGATGAACTTCTGATTCTGAGGCACCTTGCTATGTTGCCTACTGTATTCTGTTGCCTATGATGAACTTCTATGTTGCCTACTGTATTCTGATTCTATATTGTTATGTACTTATGTTGTCTATGTTACCATTTGTCTATGAATTGATGCCTATGATGAATTGTTTTTGAGGTTTCCAATGTCAATTCTTATTCATTCTTAGGTATAAGATGGTATTTATTACATGGGTTTATCCGTTCTTGTATACCGGTCGATCTGATGATCCTCGCAAACATAAAGATGAGTTGTCAAGCAGCCTGACTACTTTGTTTAAGCTGTATGAACAGTCCTATAAAAAAGATGATTCTGAAAAGTCTACTCATCATGCCGGGGGTAGTAGTTATAGTGGTGTCGGGAAGAGGAGTTTTGAACTATACCTCCAAAGTGTTGAGGGAAACAGTCGGGCAAAATCTGACCTTGAATTGTATCTTCTTGAGCCTCCATTGATATGTGCGGAAGGAGTAAAGTTTGATGTCTTGACTTGGTGGAGGGCCAATGAAGCCAAATATCCTATTCTCAGTCAAATGGCAAAAGATATCCTCTCAATCCCTGTTACTACAGTTGCTTCAGAATCCACTTTTAGTGCCGGAAAACGAGTGATTGATCCCAAACGAGCCTCTATGAAAACCAAAACAGTTGAAATGCTGCTTTGTGCGGGTGATTGGATCAAAGAGATGTATGGTATGAAGAAGGGGCATGAACAAAGTATTGTAAGTCTTGTTCATTTATTTACAATCATTTATTTACAATCATTTATTTACTATTCTAATTCTGTTGTTCAACTCTTCCAGCTTGAAACACAACTTGAGGACCCTTTGGAATATAATTTTGGAGAGGATATTGAAGCTGCTTCAACTAATATTGCTTAAGCCAATGAAGAAAGTGTTCCGAGGCTTTTTGATGTACTAGAATTCTGTTGTTATGACTTATGGTTACTTTGATCAACGTTTAATGCTACAATGTTTCATGGTTGGATAGTTGGATGCCGATGATGAACATGTTCTGAGGCTTTTTGATGTACTAAAATATTGTTTGATGTTTAGTTGTTTAGTTGTTTAACTACAGGCCAATGATGATTCCATTCTGAGGCCACTAGGGAGAACCTGAGAAAGGTTCATGTTGCTACTTATTATGAAAAAGTTGGTTTTCGGATACTTCGGGTCGGGTTTGGATACAATTTTTAACTAGATTTTATTTATTATTACAAAATCGGGTGGACCGGGTACCCGCCCGATTACCTTGCGGATCGGGACCGGTTCCAGAATTAGGGCCGATTTCTTATCGGTTCGGTTCTGGTATACCCGACTACTTTATCGGGCGGGACTCGGTTCCTTACATAACCGTACCGTTTCGGACCGAAAACAGCACTACCCATAAGCGAGCTTTAGGCTTGTAGATCCCCGACCATACAAGCCTTAGGTAGCGCTGTGCACGGTTCGGTTCGGTTCGGTTTTGGACAAAAAAAAGAACCGAACCGACATATTCGGTTCTACGGCAGATG
This sequence comes from Echium plantagineum, assembly GCA_003412495.2. Lineage (NCBI taxonomy): Eukaryota > Viridiplantae > Streptophyta > Magnoliopsida > Boraginales > Boraginaceae > Echium > Echium plantagineum. Next base: position 29,417,026 of record CM016563.1, on the reverse strand, counting down.
GAACCGAAATCAATTCGGTTCCAAACGGTTCGGTTCATATCGGTTCTTGGTCGGTTCCGGTTCGGTTTCGGTTCTGGGCCTCATGTTTTGGACTTCAATTTGAGCCCACTATCGGCCTTGAAATTTTGGTTTCGTTCGATCCTAGCTATTATTATTATTATTATTTTTGGACTCAAATCTAAGTGTGATAAATTTTGCTTATATTAAAGTAACTCATAAATAAGTTTCAAGAATATATCTACTCTATATAAGTTTAACGAGCTCATTTTAAAACTAATTTTGAAATTCGCTTACACATTTGTCACATGGTACCACTTTATATATATATGTTTCCACATATTATTAGCTTAAAACATATTCACTTATCTATGATTATATCATACTATTAATGAACAATATTAAATCCTCTCGCCAATTATCTTTTACTAAGCTTAATTTTTTCTACATAAATTTAGTCATCGGTTCGGTTCGGTTTTTTATCGGTTCTCCCATAAGCCGAACCGCATCGGTTCGGTTCCCTCGAAGGAGGAACCGAAATCGGTTCGGTTCCGATCGGTTCCAAAAAAATCGGTTCTTCTCGGTTCGGTTCCGGTTCGATTCGGCTCGGTTCCGGTTTTCGTGCACACCCCTAGCCTTAGGTACCAAGTAACAAGTGTTGATCGAAAGAAAGATCTAATGGTTTCCACATTATTTAAGATAACAACTTACGTCGCTAATTTAATCTCGTTTAACTATTTTAGCAGGAAGTATGTCGAACAAGCTTGAATCAAGATTTTGCGTGAAGCACTTAGATTAAGTTTTATAGTTGGATGCATTAATTGCAAGCAAGTTCTATCTCTCATTGAATTAAATTATTAGGTCTCGAGTGTGGTTTTCAAATGAGTTTAATTTATAGAATAACGGTTTCTATCCTTTTAAATGTTTGTCGAAATTTAAAATATAAATTTAATCTTGATTTTCGTTTAGAATGACATTCGATTTGTATCAATTTAACCTTGTGTTAGCTTGATTGTAGCTTGGATGTTATTCTCGATGTTAAAATCGAGTTTGAAATTAGTTTTCAACCTTATGTTAGAAGAGAATTTCAGCCATATTGCTTATGTATTTGTGAATTACAAGCTATTTAGGTGCCTAAACTTTGTTAGAAGGGACTTCGCATGCTGGTTCAGCCCTGGAGAAAATTAATCATGTTTATTATCTTTTCACATTTCTTATGAATGTTAATGCTTTCTCTGTATCCGATTACTGAGGGCGTTCGATTTTGGATGGCCAAAAAGAAATGCTCAGGAAATTAAACCATTGAAAAATATAATGAAATGTAGACATCCTGAGTTTGAGCAAAGGATGAATATGTTGAAAACGAATTTCAAACAACCGTGGATGATGTTCTTTATATGAATCAAGACTTTTACTGTTATGATTATTTGCAGCACACTTTCAGACACAATTATTATCACATTCCAGCAAAACATAAAGCTGGCAAAGGTAAAACAATAATGGTTTTGTTGTTGTTCATCTGGTTTTTTTTCCCTTCCAAATCAATTAGCTGATGAATTATAAATTTAGTTGGCTAGGAGATAAGCTTCAACAGCCTTTATAAGTCCAAAAGCGCTTTCTTTGCTATCCTTAACTTCATCCTCAGTGAGAGTTTCACCTTCCTTGACGTCGAATTTGATCACAGTTGTAACCGTGCAACCACCTTCAGGGCTTGTTTCAAATTTCACTTCATGTGTCACTTTCAATAATTTCTCCGATAAGTCGCCACCTCCTTCAAGTACCGTGTCAGCATATGTCATTGTATTTTCATCCAAAACATCGATCTTGAACTTTATGAACTTTATTGGAACAGCTACATAAACCAAATAGGAGATTGCAAGTTAATCGAACTTTAATTGTGCTCATATGTCTTGAAAATGTTACTTTATCGTTGAAGGCTAGAAACATTTACTACATCTTTAAGCTTAGGCAACGATGATTAGAAACAAGATAATTATTCAAGAAACATTATTTTGTTTAGATAGCACTTGGAAGTGTTATCCAAGATTAAAAAGCAATGTCTAAGCTCTTTTATGTAGAGAGACAATCCTATAATTTGTATTAGAAATCGAAGGGGTTTACTTACCATCGGAAAAAGTGACGTGATGGATGGATCCAGGGCCACCGTTGCCTTCAACCACGACACTTATGACGTGGTCGGGTGCAATCTTAGGAAGAAGGGTGGGGCCGTCAATAATCCAGGCCTTGAACAGCTTGGGAGCTGGGACTGGGCTACTGAATGATTCTGAGAGTTGAACAACACCCATGATCAAATATTAAATTGTGTGAAGTAAGTGGACAATTTAGTTGGGTTATGTGAGCGATGGTATTTATAGAATCAGAAATGGTGATGTTCTTCAACTTAGGTGTCCTTAATAATAAGTCTTCTCGTTTGTCTTCTTGCAATATCATTTGGATGTGGAAGAGTATTAGCTGTAAGATAACAATCTTAGTGGAATCAGACAACTATTCCAGAAACCATTGAACAAAAGCGCTTCTAAATAATTAAATGAAAATGTTTTTAGTGCCTGAATACATTTCAGCTACAAATGCGGGCGATATTCAAGCACTCTTTCACATGGAACTAAAAAAATAGAGTTAAATTCAGTTTTGTATGCTGAGTATCAGTTCTATAGATCTATAATACTTATAAAAGAGCCAACACCTTTAGGTGTTTCTTCCACATTTTGTCAAGACTATTTTACCCCTTCCCATTCATATATTACTATTGATTTAATTTTTCAATTGTATATATCTTTTAATGAGAAGCTGAAGAGATAAGTACATTATTAGTGTTACCATTTCCTACATAATAAATGCAATTACATGTATTATTTAGTGTAATTTTAGGATCATGACTTTGATGAGCCAATTCAACTTTCTCTAATAATAATTATATCAAAATAAAAACTATGCACATATAATCAAATTAAACTAATACAATAGCACCTTCAAATACTATATATCTTTTAATGAGAAGCTGAAGAGATATGTACATCATGAAATAATATATAGATATTAATATTAATTTCTCAATTGTATATATCTTTTAATGGGAAGCTGAAGAGATGGTACAATATAATTTATAATACTTATAAAAATAAGAATGTAGTCACGTATTTTAAATAGAATATTGATTCTCCATTAGCATGAATGATAGATTATTTACTTTATGAAATAAGCATTAGTTTATAAGTATGCTAACTGTTTCATGATTAAATAATATAAATATGAAATGTTTTTATTTAGTTACCATATAACAATAATTCAAGTAACGTTTTATTTAAGTAAAAATGATACTAGAATGACTTTTCAACTTAGAGAATAAGTATTTTATTTTGAATAATATTTAATGGTCTTTAAGTAAAAACATAGTGGGTAACTAAGTTACTCTTTATAGATAACACCATTACACAAATCATTATAAATATCATGTGTCTTACTCCATCTTAATATACGAATGAGGTGTGTCATATTCTAGAATGTCAATTCGATGAATTTTACTTGGCAAGATGGCTTCATATACATATTTATACATGTAATCAAGTTTATTTAGAATTTGAGAATTGTTATCACGATGATATTGTTTTGTTGTTAATTTATGGTTTTGTGCTTCTCTATAGTCGCAGGAAAACCTAAGATGATTTCTCCAAAGGCACCCGAGATAAATTCTTATTGTGAAGCCTTACTTGATCTTTCTTAACAAGGTATGTCACACTTATTTCAAACTTCTTCTTTTGTAAAAGAAATACTTGTAAAAGTTTTTTATTCAGAGTGCTAAGGGTGCATTTTGTTTCATATATGTTGTGTTCATTTTCTTTCAACAACATTACTAATACCTTTCTTTCTTGTGGCTAGAGTGACTGATCAACTACTGGGTGATGATTATATTCTCATATGAAGACCAGAAGAAGATATGAAGATGAACAAAATGAATTTTACTTGGCAAGATGGCTTCATATACATATTTATACATGTAATCAAGTTTATTTAGAATTTGAGAATTGTTATCACGATGATATTGTTTTGTTGTAAATTTATGGTTTTGTGCTTCTCTATAGTCGCAGGATAACCTAAGATGATTTCTCCAAAGGCACCCGAGATAAATTCTTATTGTGAAGCCTTACTTGATCTTCTTAACAAGGTATGTCACACTTATTTCAAACTTCTTCTTTTGTAAAAGTTTTTTATTCAGAGTGCTAAGGGTGCATTTTGTTTCATATATGTTGTGTTCATTTTCTTTCAACAACATTACTAATACCTTTCTTTCTTGCGGCTAGAGTGACTGATCAACTACTGGGTGATGATTATATTCTCATATGAAGACCAGAAGAAGATATGAAGATGAACAAAATGAAATAAATGAAGATGATTTCTTCTTGTCGTGTAAATTTATGTATTTTTCATAGCATTTATCTTTTGTTTTAAATTGAAGATAATGTAATTTTCATAGACAAGGGGACCTTATGATGGGGTATGAATATAAATTATATTATTTGAAAAATTAAGTTGAATTCTTTTTTTGTTGTCTATCTTCATGTGCTAATTATATTATTCTCTCAAGTGACATTAGTTATTTATTTTCATTACTTATAATATATTTAATAATTATTTGAATTTTGTAATATTTTCATATTATCATAAGACATGTTGAATGTAAATATTTTTATCTTAGTCCTACAAAAAAATGAAAGAAACACATGGCATTTTCATATTATCATAAAACATGTTAAATATAAATATTTTTATCTTAGTCCTACAAAAAAAGTGAAAGAAATGAGGCGATTTCTATTCTCTCAAATGTCATTAGTGATTTTGATAACTAATAATATATTTAATCATTTTATGAACTTTTAGTACATGTTGAACATAAATATTATTCTTTTAGTACTTTAGATTAGTTTAAAAATTTCATAAGTTTTTCTTTTTAATAATTTAAATATAATTATTTTTATAACTAATAATATAGGTTCCTTATGATTAGTTTAATGTGGAATAACCTTCGTAAATTAAATTTATGGATTCAATTCATTCTAATAATAAGTCATTAAATTCAATGAAGGTTATGACTTTCACAATTCGAAAGTTACACATTAAAAAACATAATTGATATTTAAAAATCAGTTTATGATTCATTCAATTAACTATCTATATAAACTAATATATAAGTAAAGATACATAATTAGATAAAACGAATAATATGAATTAATATATTCAACACAAAAAAAACATAATTTATATTTAAAATTTAAGTTTAAGAGTCATTAAATTAATTATTTTAGGAGATAGTATATAAAATAAAATTACATAATTAGAGTAAATTAAATATATGACTTCAAATATTCAAAAGAAAATAAAAACTAGAAGTAAAAGATAGTTATGAGTTAATATATGTATGAAAAATATTAAAAATAAGTATACGAGTAGCTCTATTTACAATTTTATGAACTAATATATTTTAAGTACAATTATATAGTTAGAGAAATTTTCAGTTGCCCTATTTATAACTTTATGAAACTAATATATTTTAGTAAAATTACATTATTAGAGAAAATTTCAATATATTCTATAATGATAAATGATGATTGTATAAATAAATATATTCATGTAATTTAATTCATGTCAATAATAACTCATTAAATTGTGTGGAGGTTATGACTTTTCACTCTTTTCACAATTAATGGAAGGAAGCCATGGGATTAAGTAAAGGCATTTAGCATCAGGATCGGCTGTAGCAACCCCCCTATTTTCGTTTAAAAATAAGTTAAAGAGTCATTCAATTAACTATTTTAGTAACTAATATATAAGAAGAATAATTAAGTAATTATAGAAAAATGAAATATATGACTTCATATATATAAAAGAAATTTAAAACTATAACTAAAATATATTTGTATATTTTTTATAATGTAATCTATGAATTAATATATCTATGTACAAAATGCAAATAATTAAATAAGTGTAACAATTGCTCTATTTACATTTTATAAACTAATATACTTTAAGTAAAATCATATAGTTACAAAAAAAATTAGTTGCTCCATTTAGAATTTTATATGATACTTAACAGTCATGATAGTACAACTTATCTTTCGTGTAAGCTAATAACAAATTATGAAATTACTTCGAACAAAAAAGATTAAAAATCATTCGATAGTAAGGTGAAAATTCAAATACATAAAAAACAGAAACTCCAAAATTTCTTTTGTCATTGTATAATATTTTGAAAGAATGTCTTATTTAGTCTTTTCTTCTTACTTCTTTTTCATTGATCAAAACTTTATTGACTGTATATAGATTTGATTGTCTATTAGTCATATCTTAATGCAAAATGAATTCCATCGATAAAAATATTAAATAATTATTAGTCAATATTATAGCTAATACGTCTAAAGTTAAAAAGTACACGATAGAGCAAAGTTAAATTTACACGAAGAAGAAATCATCTTCATTTATTTCATTTTGTTCATCAATTCATGCTAATAAAAGTCATTAAATTCAATGAAGGTAATAACTTTCACAATTCTGAAAGTTACACAATAAAAAACATAATTGATATTTAAAAATAAGTTTATGATTCATTCAATTAACTATCTATATAAACTAATATATAAAGTAGAGATACATAATTAGATAAAACGAATAATATGAATTAATATATTCAACACAAAAAAAACCTAATTTATATTTAAAAATAAGTTTAAGAGTCATTAAATTAATTATTTTAGGAAATAGTATATAAAATAAAATTACATAATTAGAGTAAATTAAATATATGACTTTATACGTCTTTAATTTATAGCATTAGATGGCGTTTTCTTTTTGCTCTATTTTTCTAAAGCTCTTTTATACGTTTTTTGCCACTCTTCTCGATTTTAGCTACAAAATTTATTTTTGCAATAGTGCATACCATATGAAATTGTTTTTACATTGGTGAAGAGTCCTATGAGTATTCAGTGTATAATACTTATAAAAATGAAACAGGCTTTGGTGTTTCTTTCATTTTAATTTTATTATTGATATAATTTTTACATCATATTCTTATCTATATTAGTACTATTATTGAATGCTTATTTTTATTTATTACCTTGTATCTATAAACTTCCTTCACTGTAATGATAGTTCATATTTAAAAGTTATTACTTTCACTATCATATGACAGCATTGTGGTATGACTGTTAAATCTTATGGGCTCGGAATAATTTAATGATCTCAAGTACTGGGGAATGAGTTGTTTCATTTACTTCTATGTTTCCTGTTATGGTCAATGATTATAGGTGCTCTTGCCAGTACCACAAAAAGATGATTGATTATCTGATCAAGATTGTCAACGGCTTTCACCAATAGAGAATAATAGACCTTTTGCACTTTATCACCATCCCTGTCCTCGACTTAATCTATGTATGCCACACGGAGAGAGGGATTGCTGTGCAGTGAAGATCATGAACCACTCAAAACTTTATATGTGATGGTTTAAGTGAGGCTTGCAGAGAAGTGCAGATATATGTGCTTCAATGTAAATAAAACATCATAACTAAAATGTTGAAAGTTACACAACCATAATTATTTCATCTTTTGAGAGTGACACAAATAATAAAGTACTCTTTGTTTCAATAAATATCCTTTATTTTATACAAAAATAGGGATATCCATCTATTAATTTTCTTAGAGAGTAATCTCTATAAATATTATTGGTTATTTGAAAGTAAAAGTCATTTACACTCTCCATTTACCTCTAAATAAGCAAACAAAATTCATATAATTTTCCAAAAAAATGGTTACCACGTGCAACGCACGTAATATCTTACTAGTAGTTAATTTAAATCCATATCACATGGAATTAGTTGTGGATTATTTAATTATTTTAGTTGACTAAATTATACCCCTTTCAATACATTTTGTGTGTGCTTCTCACTATTGAAAAATTTTCAGGCTTTGGTGAGGCTCTCATTCATGGGCTTATACAAACTTGGCCTCGCTTTGTAGTGCTGGTCTTTCTTACACGGTTCAGTTTTCTTACGATTCAACTGGCTTAGCTTATTAATGACTGAGTATTAGCTTTTCGACAAGAGAATATCTAATATTCTGTTCACTACAGAGGTCAACGTGCACGTGTAGTTTTAGGTTTCTGTAGAGGTTCTGACCGGTAGTGAGGTACCTCCTCTACATGACATTCCCTTAGCATTTACATTAAACTTTTCTAGATTCCTTAGTTGAAGACTACTAGCATAAAACAAAACAATCAACTTCGAAACAAGTGAACAGCCCCTTAACAAACGAAATTGTAATGGTTGCTGAAGTAAGATGATGCTCAGCTCTTCTCGGTGGCTTAGCATCTTCGACTACTATATTATCATGATACTACTTCACAAACCTTCCTTCATGAAAGACATGAAATCATTGATATAAATGCGCGTTATGACTGAGATGGATATTGAGTCCCCTTTTCATGTTCGTGATGTAGATCCAAATTATGTGTATAGATACGTTCTCTGTATATAATGTTTGTTGTATTAAAAACAGTGTGCAAATAGGCTTTCTCCGGATTTTCTTCCATCTCTAGGTAACTACGTGATCAAGTGACATGTACGATTCACTGGATTAACAGGTCTTGGATCTAAAGATCGTTCAATCTTCAACCCATTGAATTGTTTACGTCATGATTATCCTCATTGAGATGATAATAATGAAAGACAGCATATCGAAACAGCCATCATATTGTGCTGTATTTGCGAGTTGATACACTACTTAGGTGCCTGATAATTTTAAGAACGGATTTGGACAAACTTCATCATGTTGATTATCTTTTCCTCACTTCGTATGTATGTTACTGCTTTTAGGTGTACTTCAGTTGGTTGAGGGCGTATGATTCGAATGACCAACAAGACGCATTGCAATATAAGAAGAAATGAATTGGGACATAAAAGCACTCCTTCATTCATATGAATGAAGTAAAATATTAAACCTTCACAGATATTATTACATTGCAGCATAGCATATAATTTTACCTAGGTAAAACAATACAACAGTTTTGATTGTTGGTCAACTGGCAACTGATAATTAGTTGGCCAAGACATAAGCTTCAACGGCCTTCAGAACTCCAAAAGCGCCTTCTTTGCTATCCTTAACTTCGTCCTCACTGAGAGTTTCACCTTCTTTGATGTCGAATTTGACCACAGCTTTAGCAGTGCATCCACCTTCAGGGGTTGTTTCAAATTTCACTTCATGTGTCGCTTTCAATACTTTCTCCGATAACTCACCACCTTCGAGTACCGTGTCAGCGTATGTCATTGTATTTTCATCCAAAACATCAATCTTGAACCTCAATAGCTTTGTCGGAATAGCTACACAAACCAATTAGGAGATTCCAAAGTTAATGAGAACTTAATTTGTCCTCATATCTTGATGATATTACTATTTCGTGTAAGGCTAGATACATACTACTACATATTTAAGCTTAGATAATAATGCTAGATAAATATTGTAAGAAACATTAGTACGCATGTAAGTCACTTGGACACATGTCTCTAAGGCTCTAATCAAACTAAAGCGCTATTTAAGTAATGTATAAATAAAACATAAATGGTCCCTTAGATTCTCTACTAGACTATAGTGGTAGTTTAGATAGCACTGCCAAGTGCTACCAACACGATTATAAAGCAATGTCGAAGCTCTTTTATAGTTTTATGTAGTGAGACAGTCCTGTCTATTTGTCTGAAAAATAGAAGGGGTTTACGTACCATCAGAGAAAGTAACGTGATGGATGGATCCAGGGCCACCGTTGCCTTCAACCACGATGCTTTTGATGAGGTCGGGTGCTATCTTAGGAAGAAGGGTGTGGATGTCAATAATCCAGGCCTTGAACAGCTTGGGAGCTGGGACTGGGCTACTAAATGTTTCTGAGAATTCAACAACACGCATGATTAAATGCTATTGTATTGTTGGAAGTAAATGAACAACTTATATGCGAAATCAACTAAAGTAGCTAGGAGAAGTAGTGATATTGCTGTGAATTGTTTATGTGACTGATAGTATTTATAATATTAGAAATTAGCTTGTTCTTCAACTTATGTGTGCTTATAAATCCTCTTGCAAAATGTGGAGTAAAACTTCATTTGAATACTATACTATATCTCAGATTCAACTGAAAAGTAGTAAAATGAAAACTTTGACTTTCAATGAAGAATATTCAGGCAATCTTTCACACTGAACTAAAAAACAGACATGAATTCAGTTCTATAGATTGTTAATTGAAGTTTCTATCACATGGAAATAGGTTTGGACTATTTAATTGTTTTTTGTAGGACCGCTCAATAAGTTGACGAAATTATACCACTTCAGTTCATTTTTAATTGACGTTTTCGTTTTTCCGTGTCAAATTTCTCTCATCAAGTACCATGGTATTTTATTGAGATCATATTGTTATAGGTTGTATGTGCTTCACATTGTTCAAAAATTAAACAATGCCGAAGAATGTAATTGTAAAAATTGAATACATTCTTCTTGTGTGGGGGTACTTATATACATCACATGAACTACACAAACCTAACCTCTCTGTAGTACTGGTCACTGATCAAATTCTTAGCACCAGATACCTGTTGTAGCTATGAATGCACGGTTTAGTTATCTAACGATTCAACTGAATTAGCTCATCACCGAGTATTAGCTTATTCGACTATAGAATAGCTTACATCCTTTTCACACCAGAGGGAAAGTTACAAGGGTATTTTAAGGTTTCTATAGAAGTTATGACAGGTAGTAAGGTACCTCCTCGACTTGACATTCCCATAGCATTTACATTTTACTTTTCTGAATTCCTTTGTTGAAGAATATTAGCATAACAGAAAACAATTAACCTCGAAACAAGTTGACAACTCCTTCAACAAACGAAATTGTAATGGTTGCTGATGTAAGATGGCAATCAGCTCTACACAGTGGCTTAACATCTCCTGCAACTATATTATCATAATTCTACTTCACAACCCTTCCATCATGCATTACTTGAAGTTAATTAATATGAGCACGCGCTACGATTGAGGTGGATACTGAGTCCCCTGCATATGTCTGTGATGTAGATGCAAATTGTGTTTATAGATAAGGATATGATTACTTTGTTCACTGTGTCTATCGTTTCTTGTAAAAAAGAGCGTTCAAACAGGCTTTCGCTGGACTTTTTAGTGAACTTTGAAGGCGTTGTTACTTGGTACTTTATGTAGTCTAAAACTATATGCTACTTGTTAGCTCAAAAAAGGAGAACAAAGAAAACTAGATTGTATGACTAAATGACAAAACACTCACTCATTCATATGAATGAAGTAAGGTATTGCTTTTTTCATTATTCAGACAATTATTATTACACTCCAGCATAACATAAATCTGGCAAAGGTAAGACAATACAATGGTTTTTGATGTTGTTCAACTGATAATTAGTTGGCCAACACATATGCTTCGACAGCCTTAAGAAGTCCAAAAGCGCCTTCTTTGCTACCCTTAACTTCATCTTCGCTGAGAGTTTCACCTTCCTTGATGTCGAATTTGACCACAGCTGTAGCAGTGCATCCACCTTCAGGGGTTGATTCAAATTTCACTTCATGCGTCACTTTCAATACTTTCTCTGACAACTCTCCACCTTCGACTAGCGTATCAGCATATGTCAGGGTACTTTCATCCAACACATCAACCTTAAACTTCACGAACTTGATCGGGACAGCTACACAAACCAATCAGGAGATGCAAGTTAATAGAAACTTTAATACTTTGCATATGTCATGAAACACTACTATTTTGTCTGAAGCTGGATACGTACTACTACAACGTAACAGCGAAATCAAAGTAATCAATATACAAAAAGACAGAAACGGTCTCTTAGATAGCATTTTCAAAGTGTTTAAATAGTACTACAAAGAGCTATCCAATATTAATAACCGATGTCTAAGTTTTTTTCTGTAGTGAAACGATCTTGTGTATTTGTGTAGTAAGTAGAAGGAGTTTACATACCATCGGCAAAAGTAACGAGGTGGATGGATCCAGGGCCACCATTGCCTTCAACCACGACGTTTTTGACGTGGTCGGGTGCAATCTTAGGAAGAAGGGTGTGGCTATCGATAAACCAGGCTTTGAACAGCTTAGGAGCTGGGACAGGGCTACTGAATGTTTCCGAGAATTCAACAACACCCATGATCGAATATTGTATTGTTTCAAATAACTGGACAATTTATTTGGGACAATCAAGTGAAGTAGCTAAGAGAAGTAGTAATATTTCTGTGAAATGTTTGAAGTGACTGATGGTATTTATAGAATCAGAAATGAGCAGCTTCTTCAAGTTAGGTGTGCTTAGTAAATCATCTTCTAAAATGTGGAGTAAGAGATTATTTGAATAAGTCTAAGATAATAATCAAACTGCAATAATATACATATTTGATCAACCATTGAACAAGAACATTTGGGAATTGATCAAATAAAATGTTTTAGTATGTGAATATTATAATATATTTGATCAAATATATATATGGGGATAGAGTGGACTTTGAATGAGGAAAATTGAGGCACTCATTCACATGAAACTAAAAAGATACACCAAATAATTCACTTCTATATAGGTTGTTAATGGAAATTATATCGTAATAGTATTAAAAAAATATTTCAAATGATAGAAGTTACAAATATTCATGTGACAAGAGATATATTGCATTTTTAAACTAACAAATGGGAGTTTAAGCTCCAAATAAACAGCTTCGTCTTCTCTGACCGTTGCTGTGATGAACATCGCTTTCTGAATGCTTGAACTTTGCTTCATGAATGTGAATCCGATCCGCCTAGAAACCTTGGACTGATAGCATTGGAACTGGTTGTTTATTTTGCAGGACAAATTATAAAGTTGACTAAATATTGTATTAGAAAAAGTCGGATAAAATGTATTGCAAGTAGTTTTTTTATTTATCTTATGTGACAGAGAAGCATATCTCCAAATGGTACTATCTAAAATGGTGCTGAATGGTCCAACATATCACCAAATACTACACATATTCTTTTAAACTTTGATCATTTGAATTTTGAACTTAATTATTTTATATTTAATAGTTGATGAAATCATATCAAATGTTAGTATGCTATTTTGATTCACATCAAATGTTATATGTATTTTTGTATCAATATGAAATCATAAAAAAATAACGATTGTGCATTTGAAAAGCCGATTTTTTGCCATGTAGCTCGCTTGTATCATCAAAGACATTTGTCAATTTTTAATTAATGATTAAAAAATAAACTAGACAATCTTCGTCAAGTTGGCCTAAGCATGTAGCAATTGGATAACCAAACTTTGTGTTTGTACAATTTTGTCGATGGATTCCATATTCAAACAATTTAATATGTCTTTTTTATTTAACAAAGATTGTGTAATGTATATTGAAGAGTTTAACTCTAAAAACTGTCATTAAGAAGGGGAAATTATTTTTAATTGTAAAATAGCAACTACTATTACAAATAACGAATGAATGATTTAAACAATAGTTGAACCTCATATCTTATGATAGAAGTTTATGTCAGATATCGTTAGGATATTAAGTAATCAGTAAATATTAAATTGGAGGTCAAGGGTGAAATTCTCTAGGATAAAATGTCGTGCATGTCTCATGTCTGCACTTGTTATAAGCGCCGGTCCGACTCCCATCTTAATGGACTTCGACATATATTGACGTCACATGTCTAAACGTGGCTAACGAACTGGGCTGGACCATAAGGGTCAAACCAGGCCGGCCCCTATATCACGTCCCATGGGCCCACTCTCTTAACAATTGGGCTGCCCCATCCGTTAAGGATTACTGGGCCCTGTTCGGTTCGAGGTGTGTCAGGGCCCAACGTGACCACGTTTAATTACAAATGTATGTGCCATGTTTGTTTTCTTGTTTTTTATGCCCAAACGTGCCACCATTTTACACAAATGTGGGCACATTTTTTCATCATAAACTATAATATTTGTGATTTATTTAACATATAATAAGAAGCACCAATAATTGATGAGAAGTTAATTAACAATTACAAATTTGTACTCATATCATGCAGTAGTAAGGAGTTTACATAGATAATTCAATACTTCAAGGTGCAATAGGTATTTTATCACATAATCAAGACCATATATGCGGACAACATAAACTACACATCTATAACATTCGGTTTTTTTATTATGAAAATTGACGTCACCCATCCTTCAAAAATAACGGGGATTTGTGATTGCAATGCATCGAGTGTACAATGGATAGATCTTAGACTGGCAAATTAACATGAGAATTTAAACTCATGTGTTATTGATATTACGGTCACAAGATCACATGTTTCACCAAAAATAAACACTCCATATAGTGAAGTTGAGAGTGACTGATGTCCGAAGTCAAATTGAACGAAATTTATACTGTAATTCAAGCATTTATGAGGTAAGTTACTGGTAGTAGTAGGTAGCAACTATTTATGGAATGTCCTCTAATTCTTTTCAGCTACTAATTGCAGTCCTCCAATTTTGTGAAATTGCAGACCTTTCAACTCTTTTTGTTTCAGATTTTGCATATTATTATACACATAATCTCAAGCCCATTTCTCTCTTCACAAAACCTTAACCATTAAAATTACTCATTAATAAATTACTTCACAAATTTCCGATCTCACTTAAACCCCCTTTTATAGAAACCCTAATTTGGACTCCTAATTGACCAAACCAAAATACTCAACTTTTCTCATCAATTTACTTATAAAGATTCAATCTTTTTATCTGAATTTGGCTGATTCTTTTCAAAGTTGCAGTTTTTGTTTCTGGGTTTTTGATTTTGACATTATCTCCTTCTTTCTAAATAAAGATTCAACCTTGTATCTGAATTTGGCTGATTCTATTCAAAGTTCCAATTTTTGTTTCTGGGTTTTGTGATTTTAGACAAAATCTTCATTTTTTCTATATATAATTTCAATCTTTTATTGAACTGTTGGAGTTCAGTAAAAAGCTTCAATCTTTGGATATTTTGAAATACATCCGAACTTTTTTTAGTTGGAGTAGATTTTAGAGATGGCTGGGGAAGTAGGGTGTAGAAGGAGGGGAGGAGGAGATGAGAGGTTCTACTGCCCCCCAGCAATGAGGGAAAGGTACAATCAGCAGCAGCAGCAATTGAGTACTACTACTAAAGCTAGTAGTAGTGATAATAGAAGTAGTAAGGGGAAGTCAAAGGGGTCTTCTAGGGAATCGTCAGAGAAGAAGATTGACTCTGATGATGCAGCATCATCTGCCACAACTGCTTCTTTTACTTCGTCGACACCTGTTTCGAAGAGCCTTACTAACTTGGATCGGTTCTTGGAGCATACTACTCCGTCTGTAATAGCTCAAAAATTTGTGAAGGTATACACATTTTGATTTAAATGTATTACTAATATAGTTAAATGAGTGTTTGGTCTACATTGATTAGAATGTTTCTTGAAATATAGATGAAGGTTGGAGTGAGTGTTTCTATATATTTGAAGCTTGTAAGTCTATATGATTACTAGTTTGTAGTATTTAGAATTATTAATCTTTGAGTTCTGTTGCAACTTCAGTTGGTTTGGACTAGTGGGATTGGTAACTTCTTCGGGATGAACCATTTTCTATAAGTGATAACATTGGTCCTTATTTGTGCATAGCTTTTGAAGTTGAAAATAGAGCTTGTTGATGTGATTTGAAGAAATAATTGAAAATATGGTTGTTTTCCTGATAGTTTGGTTTTGAAGAGGGGAAACCTATTTGTGAAATGGTGATATCTCTGTTGCTTAAACTCAATCATTGGTATATTCGAGTAAAAGCTGGTGAGAATCAGTTCTCTAACGTGATAGAGGAAGTCATTTACTTCGCTGATTGAATATGAGCTACCATATTTCTCTGAGTGAAACTTGGTTTGAAGCTTGTTTTGGTCGTAATAGGTTTAAATAAGCTTGGTCACCCCACCTTGAAGTTTCGTTTGCTATGTTTTTAAGATCTTGACTTCATAGACTGTGCCCTGAGCATTATGTCAGCTCTTTAATATTCATTATCAGAGAAGCATTGATCAAATGGATTTTGTGATCTTCAACACTTGGTTTTGCAAAAATATGTTCTGGAAGTAATATCCTTACATTCAGTCTGCCTGTGATTTTTGTTGCTTAAATTTTTCCAGTTTGTTCTGATATAACCAATATGCTTTTATTTATATCTAAATCGTTTTTAACTCATTGACTATCTTGAAGACTAGCATGAAGCAATGGAAAAGAAGTGATGACCTTTCTCCATTCTTTATTCTCGGTGATCTATGGGAATCCTTCAGAGAGTGGAGTGCTTATGGTGCTGGTGTTCCTCTGGTATTGAATGGAAGTGACTCTGTGATCCAATATTATGTGCCATATCTATCTGGCATCCAACTGTACACGGATCCATCAAAGGCACTTTCACGGCAGAGGTAAGATTTTGTGGTTACTGTGGCCTCTTCAAGAAGCTCTCCTTCAGTGCTGGTTGAAATTCAATTTCTTTTTATACTGTTAGCATGATGTGCCCATTTGCTGTTTATTTCGTGGGTGTATACTTTCCTGAGTTTCCTCTTATGGTGTCATACTTCAGACTAAGTTTCTTGTAACTTGTTATGTTGAACTACTATAAGTGCTAACATTTTATGATCAGTGAAATCTGTGAATAGAATACCTACAGTTCACGTGGCAGGGAATTGCCATAATTTAATTTTTAAATTTAGGCATATAAGATACCTTGCTGAGGTGAAGGTATGTTGGATATATGATGTTCAGTGGATAAGTTTGGTGGTCTCTTATTACTTTAGATTATCTGCTGCTACTAAGTTGCAAACTAATTTGGAAAGGTATATAAGAATACAGAGAAAACTTTGAGTTGGCTTCTCTGATAGGCAATTGCAGCATACACATTACTTGTAATGCAAGTACTGAATTGGTTCCATTTTCCTTTAATCTTGTTACTCCTATAGGAGGGTTGATGGTAGTGATGCCGATTCTTCCAGGGAGACGAGTAGTAACGGTGAGAGTGAAGGTATTCCTAACGGCCCAACCAGCAGTATTCTGGGTACTCAGAAGATTGAAGACTCCAGGAGTGCGGCTATTCGAGGATTTGACATGCTTTCACTAAGAAATAATCATCTTGTGGATCGTCAACCGATGAAAATGAGATTAGGAATCCACCTGGGCGCATCGTGTTCGAGTACATGGAGCATGAACCACCATATAGTCGTGAACCATTGGCTGACAAGGCATGTCTTCTTGTAGGTGTAGTTAATGAACTTGACATTGTTGTTATTCTGACATGGTGATTTTATTTTCAAACAGATATCTGCTCTTACTTCTTCATATCCTGAAATCAAACTTGTAAGGAGTTGTGACCTGACACCCTCTAGTTGGATGTCCGTGGCATGGTAAGCATTTATTTCGGAGATGTGTACTGAAGGTTGAGTGGAATATTTTATTCGGCAACTAAGATGCATCTCTACTTGCAGGTACCCAATATACAGGATTCCTACTGGCCCAACCCTTCAAAACCTTGATGCTTGCTTTTTGACATATCATTCCTTGTCAACCCCTTCAAGAAGTAAGTGATTGCCCTTTCCTTCCCCCTCTCCCTTTTCGTGACACATTCCTATACAGTTGCATGCTTTTATTCTTTACATGCAACTTTCTTACATCAAACTCTATTCTGTGGCATCATATAACAGATACAAGCAATGATTCATCTCATAGTCACGCTTCAACTACTTCTTTGGGTGTACATGAGAATTGCGCATCTATAAAGTTGCCATTACCATCATTTGGGCTTGCGTCATATAAGCTCAATGTTTCAGTTTGGGATTCAGATGGAGTTGATGAATCTCAAAAAGTGAACTCGTTGTCACAGGCTGCAGACAACTGGCTACGGCTACTGCAAGTAAATCATCCTGATTATACCTTTTTCAGTTCACGCGAAGTGTACAGGAGGTGAAACCTAGAGGTTAACCTTATGACCCTATAGCTATTACCTTATGTAGTAGTAGAAGCAGAGGCAGATTAGGCTGTCACGTTAACTGCTTAATCAGTCAGGATTTGCTATCGCCTCGTTTGACAAATTATTCTTGTTTTCCATATGAATTTTGTAAGAGAACCCATGTTTATGACTTTCTAAATCATCATAAAGAAATATGATGTTGGAAGTTAGGAGTGTAATGTCATTTTTGTTACCCTTAGAAGACCCAAGTGTAACATGTAAGCTGGTGAAGCTGTGATGCGTTTATATGCATCTGTTTGTTGTAATGTTGTACGCGTTTTATATGATAGAGGATTACATTATCAACTTTGTAGATGGATTTTGATGATAAAGAAAATTTAGTAATCCATGTACATGTATATTTTGGATGCACTTGGAAATATAATCGACACATCTTCATCTCCTTGTGTACTTGGAAGTACATGTTCGAGTACATCCTATTGCTTGATACTCGAAACAACCAAATAATTAGACGTGCTCGTTTATGATCCTACAGTTAATAGCCTTACCTACTTCCAAACAGGGTTGGCTGTTAGGCCATTTACAATGGCTAGTTGAATCAAGAATTTACTATGTTTAATAGCTACAATGGTGAGTTGAAATAACCTGTTGAATTGACTTGGCAAATTAAGCTGTTGAAGAAATTCAACATGTTGAAAAACCAAAGGTGGGGCCGACTGTCAGAGAGAGGATAAAAGTGAATTTAATAGCATGGAGTCCGTGGTTTTGGATCGAGTTTTGGTTTGGTTGAAAGTCGTCCAATCCAATCCATGCACACTCACATGCCCAAGCGAAAATAAGTAGATACAAATGATGGTTGCGGCCTTTTGTCGTAACACCTAAGAGTCTCAGGTATCCGTCGGAGGCCCGTTGGACTATTCGTGTTAAGGACGATCCTACCAAAAATATAAGGGCCCGGACCTAATTGGTCCAAACAGAAAAAACCTTAACCGACTTGTAGAAATATAGTATATCCTGAGGTAGGGGTGGCTAACGGACGGGCCCCCCTCGGACGGTCCGAGGGCCCGGCCCATTAGTCCGCTTCGAGCCCGGCCCCGGCCCATCAGGCCCACGAACGGCCCCTGGTCCATTTAGTAGTGGGGCGGACAGGGGCTTAGGTTTTGGGCCCCAGGCCCGGGCCCGGTTCGAGCCCACTTGGAATTCGGCCCGGGCACGGTTCGAGGCCCCTCAGGCCCCCTATCAACGTGCCCACGTTGAAACCAACGTGGCCACGTTGGTGCAGAACCAACGTGTGGACGTTGGTTTCAACGTGGGCACGTTATACCAGCAGAATGTGCACCAAATTTACATGATCAAATATCAATCTCTACAAAGCAATTGAAATATATTACCACCATTCAATACATACTCATAGAAAACATAATTCATAATCAATTAAACACATCACAATTCACATGATCATCCAAAACACAATCATAAATTAGAAAATCATTCAAACTTAAGTTACAATTCAAACATTCAAATAAAGTTCATACAATAACTAATAAAACACATTCATTCATGTGCTTCTTCTAGAAGGTTATTCTCGAGTCATCTTGTGAAAGGATAGAACTACCTCGAAAGTATGTTAGAGGATGTCGGCTTTTTCTAGAAGGTGAGTGTAAGTTTTTTATTGATGATCAAATTTTTGATGTCAAGTTCGAGAATGGTAGAGAAGAAAATGGAGAACTAGGTCGTGTTTTCTTTAAGGATGGATGGAGTCAATTTTCCGCTCATTTCAATTTAGCCCGTGGAGAAATGTTAACGTTCAAGTTTCATAATGAAAAAACCGAGCGACATGGATGTATCGTTTATGTTGTCCGCATATATGGTCTTAATGCTTGTGAGAAAAGACCTATTGCGCCTTGAAAATTTTAATTAATTATGTAAACTCCTTGTCATATGAGTATAAACTGTGATTTTTTAATAAAAATTATCATTAATTATTTATGGTTCTTATTATAAATTAAGTGAATCTAAATAAGTGCCTTCTTTGTGGTCAAAACGTGCCCACGTTGGTCACCCAACATGGGGACGTTGGGGCCAAAATAAAAAAAAAAACATAATTGGTTCAACGTGGCCACGTTGAAACACAACGTGGGCACGTTGGGCCCCCGAGCAGGGGCCTCGAACCGAACAGGGGCCCAGTAAACCCTTAATGGACGGGCCCGGGCCCGGTTCGTTAAGGGTCGTGGGCCTGGTGGACTCGTTACGGGGGCCCGTCCGACTCGACCCTTAGTGGGCCGGGGCCGTCCGGCCCGGTTCGTTAGACACGTTTATCCTGAGGCCTGAGGGGCAAGGGCTGAGATTAATATATAGTGTATCTGTGTATGGTTGTGTGTCTAGTACTCATCATTTCTCCTACAAAGTTAAAATGACCAAAGGAGAAGAATGTCTGAATGTGATTAGCTTTTTGAGGCAAATATTTGATCACTTTCTATTTCTGTTCACGCAA
Organism: Echium plantagineum; assembly: GCA_003412495.2. Classification (NCBI taxonomy): domain Eukaryota; kingdom Viridiplantae; phylum Streptophyta; class Magnoliopsida; order Boraginales; family Boraginaceae; genus Echium; species Echium plantagineum. The sequence goes on along the minus strand of CM016563.1, from coordinate 29,396,513 downwards.
TGCAAATGTGACACCAAATAATTCCAAATATTACCAAAAAATGGTCCAACAATTTACAGATTTCGATCAATAGATTCAGTTTCAGAGCACCGTTATCAACTTCGATTACATCATTGCTGCTCGCCCTAAAGATGCCATACAAATGGTAAATGCTCATTTATGTTTTTCTTACAAATAAATTCATAAAGCCATTATATGTATGCAATTGAAGGAGGTTAAGATGCACCGAAAGTTGGTGTCTTCACGAATCGATATATAAGATCTTGGGCTAATTCCTCTATTGTCAATTGGTTTTAGAGTGGAACTCCATAGATACTTAACATGGTATCATGAGTCAGACCCGAATTAATGAGGCACGTGTAACCCCGCCGATGTTGTTCCGGCACGAATATCGACCGGCGAGGAAAAATTTCGCCAACGATCGGGTTACACATGAGGGGGAGTGTTAAGACGCACCTCCAACATCGGAAGTCGGTGTTCTCACGAATCGATATATAAGATCTTGGGCTACTCCCTCTATTGCCAATTGGTTTTAGAGTAGAACCCCGTAAATACTTAACAAAGGATCACATTAGCTCCCAAATTGGCCTTGTGAATTACTCCGTCGGTTCTTATTTATTTATATTTCTAGCCACTTACACATAAATTAAGGTAAATAAAAAGTAGTCAAAAAGTATGTTGAGAATGTAAAATGACAATCAATTGAAACTATATAATTGGTTAGTTGATAACCTTCATCATCAAAAATCACATTGAAAATGTAAGTTTCCAATTAATTATGTTAGAAAGACATAAAAACAAAAAATTAAGGCTCAAAAGACAAATAAAAAAGAATAGAAGGAGTAATTAATACAAATATTTAAAATTTTATTGTTATGCGGAAACTATATTAGCAACTTGCTCAACATGTAGTGTTATTTATATTTTTGTTAGTTAAATATTACTCATTATTATATCTTTATATTAAGGCTGGTCCAAGTATTTCGGGACCTAGTGCTAAACTAAAAAAGGGGATCCGTAATACAAATAAATAAATAAAACTAATTATCTAGCAAATCATTATTAACAGATTTGGGTAGGGCTGTAATTGGATACGAACAAGTGGTTTTTTTTGTCGGGATTCTGTTTCGATTTTTTTTTAACTGATCGAACCGACTTTCGGATTTTTTACAAAAAATCGAACCGATCTGATTGAATTAATTAATAGTTTATTTTTAAATTGTGATATACATAACCGAAAATCGAGGATCAATTCTTTTAAGATAAAAGAAATCGAAAAACTGGTCCGACTTCATCCTAGAATTGGGTATGCAACTAAACAATAAAAATATAGTCATGTACGTATTGTACAACTTTCAAAAGAAAAAAAAATAGAAGTAAGGTAGTGATTAGTGATTATTGAAGTGAAAAAAAAAGTAGGTGGTGAGTGAATTGTGATACTCCCTATATTGGTACCGAGGGCATATGGGATCTCCATTGATCACTTTGTCTACTATTATTAGCATTGTCTCTTTTTGTGTTAGCTTTTTTTTTATTACTTATAATTTCGTGTTAGCTCGTCTAAATTAAATAATGACATCTGAACGACTGGGCATAACCAATACCATAAATATTTTTATAAGGACCCATTTATTATTTATGGAACAAAAATTCCATTATATCGTCATCTTGTCCTTCACATTAACAAAAGATACCAAGAATAAAGAATTCATGTAGTGTGAGTGCGTGGCACCCTTATATAGTGTTGACCCCTATTCAACTTCAACATGATCACTAATGTCGAAAAGAAAATTTTAAAACTGCAAAAGGAATTTAAATTAGAGGGAAAAAAGTTAAATGAGAATAATTAATTTTAGTATCTAACATACAATACAACGAGTATCTTTTATTTGTTAGATTCAAGAGTTATTAAAAATAGTTATAAAGATGTTCCGACTTCATTTTTATTGGTGTCAATTGGTGAGATAATTTCACCACTTTTCTCCTTGTCAAAGATCTAAACTTTCCTTCAGTTTATATCATTATTGATTTTTTTTTCCCCAAGTATGGTACAGAAATTATCACAAGTTCAAAAATAATGAGACCTGGATAACCGTGCTTCATGCTAATCAAAGGAAAAATTATGAGGTCTTTTGATTACCAACTAGTATTGGTTGTTTCTAGAGTCAATCAAATAGCCTAGTGAAAAAGGTTCTTGCCAGTGATCAGAGGGTCCTAGATTTGATACTCACCTCATCGCTAATTTACAAAAAAAAAACTAGTATTGGTTGTTTCCTAAATATAAAAGACATTATTATTAGTACTTTTAATTTTATTTCATGTGCTACTTCATGTAATTGCCGCGAAGGTAACAGACAAGTTTCTTTGGACCAATTTCATGTAATTGCCGCAAAGATTTAAGAAATTAACAATAAATTGATTAAATAATTCAAATTTAATTAACACCAAATTAGATAACATATAATAATTGACTCACTCATTCAATTAGCATATTTTCATTGCATATTTGCATCCAATGTTGTAGATGTTATATCTATCTCACAAAAATACTTTTACTTCCATTTTTGAACTATACAAGAATCCTTTTTAAAATTGAGAAGAATATACTTTTAAAAGGTAGGAGGGAATAATGAAAGTTCAAAATCACGAGTCAAGCAACTCTTGTCAAACAATCTAAAAACTTAATGGTATCTTGTGTACTAGATTACTCTACGTGTCAAATTCATTGTTACAAAAACGAATATTTGACCATTTTCTCATTTCAAACCCATTATTAACAACAAAAACACTTGCTCAACTCCACAATAATTGCAATCCTACCCCAAAACTACATAAAATAAACTCCAAACAAATTCATAGTTTCAACATTTCCATATTCATTTATGTCATTCTCTACTTTCCCCTTAATCATAGTACAAAAACTACTATTACGACAAACAATAGTATTATGATTAAGGAAATAAGTGCATCTTATGCGGAAAACACATATAAATCGTTACTAATAAAACGCAGTCTCACATTAGTTGATTAAGTATCGGATGCCTCGATTTTCGATTTTCTAAGCATAAACAGCGCCCCGTGACAAGGCCATCAATAGAAAAGCAGCTTGTTCCTCTTCACCTAACCTTCTTCTTCGAGAATTCGATTTGGTTTTGGATCTTGGTCTCTGCAACGCCACGTCTCTACCAAACATCCACACTTTACCCCCCTCCCCATACACCCCCACCATACTTGTACTATCTGCACTTGTGCTTGTACTCTCCCCACTCTCATCATTCTTAACTGTTTTAGATTGCTTCTTCTTCACTTTCTTCACCTCTTTCTCTTTGCTGCTTATTCCCAAAAGTGCCCTTCTCCTTTTCCTGCTCCTTATCCCACATGCGTTGCACAAAGACTGCACATTTCACAACAAAACAAACAATCACATCTACCCCCAAAACCAACTAGATTAGAAATTGAGTACTCGCTCGAACCCGACTCGATAAAGGATACCTTAGGGCCAGCTGGGCCACCTCTCCAAAGGGGTGTTTTGGTAGTTCCACAATCAGCACAAGTTTTAGGTTGTTGGGGTTGAGTGGTTCCAGATGATCTATCAGGGGTGGGACTTCTTTGGCTTGTTTGGCTTCCCATTTCTTCAGACTCTGATGAACCCTGTAAAACAAAAAAAAAAAAACAAAAAAAATGAAATCTTGATCACCAAAACATGATACTTAAGCTAAATATGGTGATTAATGATCAGTAACTTACCTTATCACTATAGTCACCCATTTTAACTCCTTGATCAGCACGATCAACTATATGATTAATGAAATGATTTGAGTACGAGGTTGATCAGTGAGACAACATGAACAAAAACAGGGGATGATGAAAACAGAGTAAAAAGGAAGAAAAAAACACAGAGGGGGATGATTAAGGGGGTAAGAAAGAGAAATGGATTAAATTTATATGAGGGGGAAAATGGGGAAAAAAGAGAGGGAGGGTTTGATTTTAGGGAGGGAGGGAAAAAAAAGAGTGTTTGGTTTTTGGGATAAGAATTGAAGTTAGACCGACATATAAAAAGGGGTTCAGTAGGAGGCGGTTTATTGATAAAGCTATGTTTGCTACTCCATCATAAAACCCTAATAATTTGGGATGTGGAAGTGACTAAAATGACCCCCGCCAAATTGATGAAATTAGCGCGCCAAATCGTCTTTCATTTTTAATCATTTGTTGGTTTGCATTCGTAATTTATTAAGATGACATTTAAGTCTCAATTGAATATTTTAAGCAATTTTGGTAACAACGTTTATTGTCATTTATGGGTTAGGAACATTAAGAGACTTTCCGTCATATTTAATCGAACAATCATTTTTCTAATAATAAAAAATTATATAGATATAAATAAAAGAATTAATACATATAAAAATTAATATTTCTCTTTATATCTTAATATATGTAAGTGTTTTGATTATTCATTTTGAAATTTATGTTGACTTTAAACACTCAATCCAAAATACTTAGATGTAAGGACGGATCTATTAGAGTACATCATTAGCATAGAAGTATGTCATTATGTTGTCCATATTATAATCTTGTCATTTTCACATCAACTTCTTTTCGTATTTTGCCAAACGCCAACAATGGAAAAAAATTATGGTTGCGTCTAGAAGAATGGAATGATATAAGAATGAAATAAACAAAGTAATGAAATAAACAAAGGAAATGAATGAATTAATGAATCTTATTACTTTGTTTGGTATGTGAGTGATAATGTGATTGAATTATCATGAGCCATTACATTCTTTAGTTTGGTATGACATAATAAAGCCAATGATATAATTAAATTACTAATATACCCTTTAAATAATATTAAAGGAATTATTAATATAATATTTAATCACACGTATTATAAATGATCTTTCTTGCAAATTACATATAAAGATGTCAACAATTTGAATTAATTGAAGTACATAATGACAAAAGAAATAAGTCGTATATATACTAAATTGGTATATACTAAAATCTGTCAGCATTCTCACTTATGATATCTCCAGGTCTTGATGATTAGCAATAATCATATAAAACAACTCGATTAGCAATAAATAAACTATTTGCTTATTTGAAGGATAAAGTTGCATACTTGAGGGAAAACTTGATCGAAAATATGAGAAATTAAAACGAATAATCAAATACAACAACTTTACTTTATTTGCACTGAAATTTATTATTAGTAAATAACTCAAGATCTAACGCTTCACATACAACAAAAGTTCCAATGGCCCCATAAAATAAAGGAATTTCACATATGCAAGTGTTCTAAACGCATAAATAAACAATTAACAATGTGTAATTGTGTAAATTCACGCATCTTTGTTCAAGCAATAAATAAATTATTTTCATCGTTGAAGGGAAAAATTGCATACTTGAGGAAAAAAAGGAGATGATTCTTGTACTTAGATTTTGATCTGAGTAAATTTGATGATTTGAGTTAATATATACTAGTTGATGGAAGAAAGACATGTAGATGTGGGCTGTTGGGTAACGTGTAGATAAGGAAGGGCTAATGTGTCCTAATTTTCTGATTTGATTACCTCCTACTAGGTAATCAGCCATTACCCCCAATTTGGGCGGAATGGTTATTACCTTAAATGGAGAAATTTTAATTAACTAAGGAATACAATCAAAATTCATTGTTAATTACCAAACTAAATAATTCAATCTAATTTAATTTCATTCCTTCCTATCTCATTCTATTCTCGCATACCAAGCACAACCTATGACTAATGATATGCAGTCACTTGAACAATAAATGAATTTACTTAATAATGCTCGTTATCTTTTTTTTCTCTAAATTATTGATTTATTAGGAGCTACTTAACATGACTGCATTCATTATCATCTTCATACACAACAGTGTTGCAGCTAGGTATATTCTCGCCTTTTCTCGTTTGATCAATCTCAAGTTATATGCATGTTCATTCAGCAACATATTCATCCTCCCAAATATTTATTTGTTAGGGTGTACTCGGAATAATCTTTTTTATTTTGATCTCATTATTAATATAAGATTGTTTAAAATTCTTATCACAATATTCATTCTCATTATCAGACTTCAAACACTTTATCTTTAAATCAGGGCGGAGCCAAGGGTGGTCCATGTGTACACAACACCACCCCAAAATTGTGGTAAAAATCTAATTTACCATCACTATTCAACTAGCTCACAGAAATTAGGTTCTTAATCAGTCTAGGTAGATGTCTAACCTTAGTCAACTTTCAAGTAGAGTCATTTGATAACTTCAGACTCATATCTCTTAAACCTTCAATCATTAATATTTCACCATCAACAAGATGAACCCACCCATAATAACCAACAATATAATTCAACATTATATTCTTATTATTAGTAGTATGAAAAGTGTTGGAATATCCCGGGGTTGCAAGACACAATGAACTACGATAGTTCATATGTCTAGAAAACCCTAATTCGTTGATCGTTAGAACTTACACAATAGAACTAGCTCATAGAAGTATATGTTTAAAGATAGTGTGAATATGCTACAACTAACATAATCAAAGAGTGTGGCTACAAAGATATACTTTTGAAGCGTGAACGGAAGCGATATGATCTTCAAGTGCTTATCCCCACACCTTGCTCCTTGCTTTCTTCTTGAAGAAATTTCTATCACCAAGGTGATATGGAACTACTATGAAATAGTCCACACCAATACCTTAGATAGCAATAAGACACACTTGGACTAGTGTGTGTTATTGAGGAGTGTGTAGTCTAACTACTATAGCAAACTATAGAACAATTTCGATACTCTAACACTTAGAGTTTTGCTAGAGGGTTTGAAGATGAAGTGTGTGTGTTTGTTTTTGTTCTCTAACAAGAGTTGTGTGATGACTTAGCTTGATTCTCTACCCATTCTATATCATCTTATGATATAGAATGGATGATGAAACACATTATACACTAAACAAACACATTAACCATCCATATGGTTAATGCCTCTTGGTCCATGGAAGATTCTCTTACAAGAGTTCTTCCCAAGTCTTACAAAGCCTTCCCAAGGCATAAAGTAGCCACCAAGATGTCAACCATTCATGATGATGGAATTAATTAATCTTAATTAATTAATCAAATCATATCTTATTTAATTAATTCATTAATTAATTAAATCATTTCAATAAATGATAATATATATATCTCACATATATATATATATACATAAACCCCAAATGGTGTGTCCGGAACCAATTCCGGGCGCACCATCGGTTCGGTCGGACACGATCTCGATCGAACCGAAATTCCTCAATATGGATCAAATCCCTTATTCACTTTCAGGTCACTACTCGAAAGTATCTTCGGTAATTGTTACGTGTGTGACCTCATAGCCCGAGTAACGAAAGCATCGGGATTCAACGTATAAGACCGTATACACGAATCCCAAAGATCATCGTGAGAGCCTAGTCTGCCATTCGATGACCCCCGGCATTATCTCGGGTGAGACTACTAATAGTTCAGATAACTATCGGTTGTTGAACCTTATATATAGATGATATAGTTCACGGGCACTAATTGAGGAAATTGACACATCAATTTCCAACAAAAAGATGCACCTAAGTCTAAATCCAGGAATCAACGAGCTATCAACAGACAAGATCAAGGCATCATTATAGTCGTCAACAACATTGACGTCACATTCGTTGTCATGATCCTTAGAAGCCTTACACTATTTTCTTATGTGACTAGTATTGCCACAAACCCAACAGTCCAGAGTACTTTCTCCAGACTTAAACTTACTCCAACCTCTTGACTTAGATCTTACTTATTCCAACTAGTATTATCGAAAATACTACTAACATTCACCCAGCAGTGTTAAACAATTTTTTTTGTAAATTGACGATGTGACGAGTTTCGAACTCAGGAACTTCTGATCACCAACTGTTAAGAATGAATGATTTAATCCAATTCTTCCACCCCCAAGAAACCTTAATGACAATATTGAGAACAATTGCGGAAAATAAACGACACCGAAAGTTATATGCAGGTTCGCCCTCAAAGTGAGTGACTATGTCTTGTTGCTACTGCATATTTCACTCTAAAGAATGAAAATTGTCTACGGACAATTTTTTTCTCTAGTATTTGTGATAATTCTAACTCTAGGCTAACTTCTAGTATATGTGGTAAAAGATAAAACCTAGCTACAATAGAACTTTAACTCATAGAGCCTACAAATTTGCCTCCAAAGCCTGCGTATCATCGAGATTGGGACTTGACAAGTCCCGACCAACTGATGATGGAGTCTCGATCGCTCTCGTACCCGATTTCAGTATGTACATGCCCATCTCTCGATCAAATCTTGACCAAGTACCAGTCGTCCTCGTACTTGATTTTGGACCTTCACGGTCGATGCAAGTCCCAATCGGGCTCTCAACAACCTATGAAATTTGGTTTTATACTCAACACTAGCAAGAACCTTTTTCATTAGACCATTCGATTAACTCAACAATTTTAAACAATTTCATGGGGAACTGAATTCACCTTAGAGCATTCACACTAGCCTCTTTAGAAATATTATTCTCTTAATAATAAGGAAGAAGGATCTAAAAGATCTCGAAATTGTGCATTTTTAACTTTCCTATTGTGAAATGGCCCACATTGAAATTGAGGGATCTAAGTTGGCATGGTGAATATATACACTACTCCATCCAACCCCTGAAATCACTTTTTCTCTTTTCTATCTCTCATATTATCTATCTACTCAATTTTTTTTTTTTTTGCTAATTCTTTTGTTTTTATTTTTATTTAATAGGATGACAAGTAGGAAACTATCATAAGCTTCATATTGGACCATATACTATGGTTTGTCTCATTTTACTCCCTAAAACGCCAAATATGATGTAATTTCGTTTTAAAATAAGGGCAAAATTGAAATAGCACATATTAGACTTTTGGGCACAATTAAAAAATAACAAAACTTATTAAATTAAAAATAAATCCCAGACTTATTTTCATTTTGGACCCTAAACTATCACGTAAGTTTCAAATTGGATCCTGAATTATTACGTAAGTTTCAAATTGGACCCTGATACTATCATTACTTATTTGTAAAAATGCCTCAAAAGTTTGGTATACGTGATAATATGAATTTGCCCTTCCTTTAGAACAAAATTCAATCTAAAATTGGCATTTGAGGGGGCAAAATGAGACAAAACGTAGTATAGGGGGCAATTTAAGGCTTATGATAGTATCATGGTCTAATTTAAAACTTACGTGATAGTTCAGGGTCCAAAATAAAAAGGGCTTTTGGCCGGGGACATCACCTACTTTTTACCTATGTCACCAGTTGATCACTCACTTTTCAAAGTGTCCTGGTTGATCACTCGCTTTTTAAAAAGTGTCTCTTTTGGTCATTCGACCACTTTTCCGGGTGGTCAACTGCCGGTCAACTCATGTGGCACCCATGTGCACCTTTAGTAAGGTTATTTTAGTCTTTTCAAGTCGAATTAGGCCCAAATTTTTTAATTAGTTACGTATTTGGCCCCAATTTTATGGTTAATTATAATTTGACCCCAAAATTAATTGAAAAATTTGGTCAATTAATTGAAAATTTTGGGGTCAATTTGTAATTAACCATAAAATTGGGGCCAAATACCTAATTAATTGAAAATTTTGGGTCAAATACCTAATTAATTGAAAATTTTGGGCCAAATTCGACTTGAAAAGACTAAAATAACCTTAGTAAAGGCGCACATGGGTGCCACGTGAGTTGACCGGCAGTTGACCACCCGGAAAAGTGGCCGAATGACCAAAAGAGACACTTTTTAAAAAGCGAGTGATCAACCAGGACACTTTGAAAAGTGAGTGATCAACTGGTGACATAGGTAAAAAGTAGGTGATGTCCCTAGCCAAAAACCCAAATAAAAATAAGCCATTAAAATACCCTTTCAAAATTAATAAAAGTCATATATAGAGAAAATTTTAAAAATATATTTAAAGAGACTAGTGTGAGTGTTGTTATATATTCCTTAAAACAAGTGTAATGTATAAATTAAGTAAGAGCACAAACATAAGTTAGATAACTAAATAAGGAATCAACATTCTATGTTGTAGCAGTATGTTTGGGGGTGTGCATCACTAATCAACCTAATTTCTCCACAAATAGTTGGAATTTTGAAGTTTATATAATTCTTACATCAATACATAAATGTTTGTTTGGCAGAGGCATATTTTAGTGGACACATGATATTTTAAATGAAAGTAGTGAATTATTTATAATTTGAAAATTAATGATGAGGTATAGAGACAAACATTTGCCAGATATAAAGGCGACATAGAAGGAAAATGATGTTTGATGGCCCACTTTTGTTTCTTAATGTCAGCATGGGGTCATGGACAGCCTTAATCCGATATTCACCTGTCCCAATTTCATTTAAATAACTAATTAGATTGTTATGTACTCTCTTTTTCAAATATAAATCTACCCATCTACCATGCACATTCAAGTCCTTTACATTACTTTGTAATACCTAAATTTTACTTTTTTCATACATTATTGCACATCATTTGTCCCAAAAAACAAAATAGCAGTCAAATAATTTTTTGAATTTCTTCAATTTCACCGACCCTCAATTATGATTTGAAATCTAATACTCCCTCCGTCCCTAAAAGATTGTCACATTTTGACTTTTGGTAGTCAACAAAACACGATTTAAAACATAAATATCTATTATTCTACATGCAAAAAAATTATAAAAAGTTAATATTTCAAAAATATATATTGAGGCGAGTCTAACAAGGTCCCACAAGACTATATTATTTCTTATCATTTAATGGGAATTCATGATCAAATTTTATAATATTTGACTAACAAAAGTCAAAATGTGACAATTTTTTAAGGACGGAGGAAGTACGATGTAAGTGATCAAGGATGAAATTGTCCATTCACATGCTTAAAATAGATAAAGAGGGATTATAATTTTGAAGATTTTAACGCTTTTCAACTAGTATTAGATGTTTCTAAATTTGAATGTTATTTTTTGTATCGAATGTTTTTTAAATTTGAATGAATCATTACTTTTAATCTTATATCATTTAATAGCTTTGAAGGCTTTAGACAAATATCATTTGGTTGAGATTAAATACTCTCATGTAAGATCGAAAGCCATGGTTTATGGGTAGATATTTTGTAACGAGAGATCAACATCTACTTGCCAAGCATGCACATGATAGTAACAAACAAAACATGTCAGTCACCTAAACCACACTCAACAAAGCTCGTATGGTAAGATCGACTAATAAAATGTGGAAAGGGAAATCGACCTCGGTCACCCTTACCAACTCCTTTTGGGTAGATGTAACTTCACAACCATGTTCCTCAACTTCGGGGTGACGAACAAACTAAAGTATGAAAATGTGACGGAGTACAACAATTGACTACATAAAGAGATGTAGAAGCTACTAGCTCAAGTCTTACTGTACAGTATAATGGATAAAATATAGATTCGAATCGTTGAATTTGAAACATACCTCAATTTCAATTCTTCTGTATTCCTCTTTACAGCAGACCTCATTTTTACATCACTCTATGTGCATGTAGTCGAGTAAATTCTACAAGCAAATAACCGCAAAGGAATATACAAGCCAATAAATATGTGCATTCCTCTAAATGGCATGCTCCATCGAATGTTTTTCCTTTCTTTCTGGGATTTGACAGTGATGATCAACGAAGATCAAGTACATCGAATCTTGAATTTGGATTCATGTAAACATGAGAACAATGTTCGTAGATGGGACTTCCATCCTCAGCCTCTTCGTGAGGATGGAATCCACGTTGTTGACAATTGCGAATAACGGAGACACCTCCAGGATCGGACAAATGAAATATGCCATGCGGGCTGCAGGAAATAAAAAGAACCATGAATATAAGACATGTATATGGAATACCAAGACTTCAAAACATTATGGGAGGAAAGTGGAGTATTTAGCAGAGAAGCAGCTCGAAATCACCGAGGAAATCTAAACGTTCTTACTCAAAGTAATCTATACTATAATGTGGGAAGCCTTTGTTTGGTGAAGCCTGGGAAATATCTAAGCTAGCCATGTGGCATCATATATGTTTGCCACCTATCTAAGACAAACATTTAAAAAATAACTACCCTTTAATATAACTACCCTTTAATGTTCATATATTTTAATGACAAATAGTTAATAGTGAAGAGTATTTTTTCTAATTGATATGTTTAGATATACAATTTAATTTTTATTATTATTTTATGATGTCATATTTAGGTGAATATAGTTATAACAATTTATAAAATACTATTTGAACGAAATTGCACAGGTTGAACTGTGCACATATTACTAGTACTATATAATTTTGGCAAATGATTTATTAGATACACTTGGGCAAACAACTACATCGTTTTAGGAATATCTGTGATTGCAGTTGCACAATCCTTCATATCTAATCTTGTCTTTTATGAAAACCAGTCATATTCCTTAAATGGGGCCTCATACAAGATCGTGCGATCAAACCCACATACCATCTAACTACCATACCTAGGAGGATGTGATCCACCACCAACAAAACTAACTAAGACAGGAAAAAGCTAACACTTACTATTTTGAAGAAAAAAAAATGAAGGATCTCTTCTCCATATATAGATAAATTTATTTGTCAGTACAGGATTATTTCAATATCAGAAACAAAGGGAAATAGACTTTACCTGGACTCATCTGTGGGGGCCATAACAATTGCTATAGCTTCTGGTAACATTATCTACATTGACATAATGTTTAAAAAATTCTTAGAATGGATAGACATGAAGTTGTCAACTTGACATGAAGCTGCATGAAGGAAGGAAATTTTGACATGAAGCTGTCTACCAAATTTGCAAAAAGAATCCAGGAATTACCTGATATGAGTAATGAGTGTGAAGATCCACTGATGACATAAAACAAGTTTGCGATGGGTGTGTCTGCAAATTGATTAGATGCCCATGAATATTGATGAAGAGATGCTATAACAAGAATAAAAACGGAGAGTGAAGCATTGTGACTCATAGGAAATGCCCAGTTACTTGAATTGGACATAATAGAACAAAATTGATCAACGCCAGTCAATTAAAACTCAACACATGTGCATTTAGATCTTAACATCGTATTTGAAAGGTCCAGGTTTCTCTAATTAGATATCCAACAGCCATCATCTAAGTCTAAAGGTATATGTTGCGCTACTCAGTCACCTTCCTCAACTATCATTCCTTGGAACACTTTCCGCCACCATTCTCCCCCCAGTACATTGCTATTACCTTCATTCGAGACCATCAAAGCTGACAACAAGTCATCTTTGTAACACCAATAGAACACTTCAGCCTCCCAGACACTATACACCAAATCTGCTGCCACTTCATTGCAGTGAACTTTCAGTTCAGCATCTTGACTATTAGAGGCAGACCAGGAAGATAACCAAGTCCTATCTACTTTGACAAATTCAACAACTGAACAACATCCAAGTCACAATTCATATAGACAAATTTCACTGCATCCAGACTCTGTGGTTTTGTAGTTCACAATTCTCTATATAAATTCGAGATAAGGCAGTGACTTAAATGCAGATGAGTTGTAAAATATGCAGCAAAAGAAGGTGAAATGTTGAACATCGATTGGTGAGATGTTTATAGTGTTAAATATCCAATTAGCTTCATAACTCCAGAACTAACTCAATTTAATGATAAGATTGCAGCTAAAAATACAATATTAGCACATCGTCATTAGAAACTGACAAGGCCTGATCAGAAGGCAGTTCTCTCCATCACATCACAATTAATAGATAAAGCAACAATATAGGCAATCTAAAAACAGAGGGTTAGTGTGACAGCTTTTCCACGTAGAACCAAAACCTATGAGTTACCTATATAGCAGGAGACTGGGGTAATGTTTCTTAATGAGATGCAAAAGTAAAGTGTGTGAACAATATTATCTGAATCCACAGAAGCTCATGCTACTTAATATATTACAGCATAAATAAACTGATATAAGAAAAAAGATTACTAATACTCACGTGAATCCATCCGAGAGGGAAAAGAGAACGCTTGTCTTGAACCTCGAAAATTTCTTCTTCATTCAATGTTTGGCACTAAAACCACAAATAAATTTCATAAGTCAACAAACAAAAGGAAATAAAAAAAATGGTTGGAAAGACGTCATCGACAGATTACAACTAATTTAGACAAAGAAACTACAATAGTCATATAAGCATCAGTTGCTACCAAAGAAATGAAAAAGGCAAATGAAAACATGCGGGGGGGGGGGGGGGGGGGGGGGGGGGGTGGGAATCTGTGTTTGACCAATTACATCACCAATTACATCTTTAATCAAAATCCTCTGCCCTTTCTCAAGATATATATTATGACCTTCATCACTATGCAAGTCATTGTCAATTGCTGTTATACCAGGAAGACAAAAACATTTATGTTTCTGTTGTTATAAGGTTCATTTCTCATACCGAGTCTGATGTTGACTCCTGCTTTGGGATTATTAGTGCAGTTATATGAAATACCCGATTTTTCTGCAAACAACCCCGAAACCAAGTCAGATGTCAATTTAAAAATATATATGTGCGTGATGGTCAGAATATATATATACACATTAAGATTTTACCAATGAACCAGCAAGAACACCACAGGTTTCTAGGTTTTTTGAAGTATTTTCTTGAGCCAATCTCAGAAAATCTTGCATCATTTTCACAGGCTACAACAACAGAAGGCACAAGAAAATTTAAGCAATGAGAAATCACTAACAAACCAAAAAAACTTCAAATGTTATTGACCACAACAAAGAAAATAAATACATGATACAAAGGCTTGATAAAGGATAAAAGATTTACAATGTGCAGATTATGATATGAACCAGATCCCATCATTTCGTCCTCAAGTGATTTTGCTGGCCCAGGTCTTGGATCTGCAACTCTTGATGGTGATATCGGGTGGTGTTCTAAATGTACTTGAGCAAGGACAGGAGGAGGTGAGGGTTGCCTAATATCCAAAGAAAAACTACTATTCAACAGTTCACTTTGAAGTTGTATGCCAGGATCTTCAGCAGTATGTGGCCATCTACCATCATCCAATGAAAGAACAGATTCCATGGTAGATGTATCAATATCAGAGATGCCATTGTTGAGAACCGGACGTTCATCTTGACCAACCCTGTTCAGGCTAGAAAAGACATTGGCGCGATGCTAAGCTAAGATAACAATTTGGGAGAAAACAGTTCAAAGAAAAAAAAGTAGGCAAATAATGGGTTTACTTCAATGGGTATCAATCACTCTGAATTTATTTGGTGCCTACCTTACGATTTCATTTCCAGCTAAGTCAGAGTATGATGGATAGTTGACCTAAAACGTGAAAAAAAAGGAAGTTGCTTAAGTGAATACAATTTAATAAGTGATTCAATTAATTGAAACAACATTTACCTTCATCTCCGAGGTAGGTCCCATCCACTTACCATGCAGACCATTTGGCCCTAAAAGGGAGTGTCTGGACAGTGTTTCTTCCTTAGCTTGAGGGAGGCCAAGATATCTGTAAATTTATATAGTTACCACTCCATGCAATCTGAATTTCATTAATTCCATACAATCATGTTTTCCGAGTTTTGCATTAAAGGGAATAAGCCCCGCATCTTAATCGAAGCTGGATATACAGATTGTCATCACACTCTCAAAGTGTGCTAATATAATAGTAATTCTTGTGTTTCTAAATCTAAGACAAGATATAAACGCATTAGGAAGTTCACAGAAGAGTGTAATTCAGTAAAATTGCAATACAAATAGAGTAGCAGCAATAAATTAAGAAAGAGTTTCTAAATGAATTCCGTCGACAGGAAAATACTAGAAGAACAAACGAAACACTAGCATAGTTTCAGCGTATGTGGTGTCAGAAAACGTCAACTAAGATGCTCAAAGAGAGTCAGTCAAGCACCACCAAGAGGGAAAAGAAGAAGCATTTAACAAAACAATGCAAGGAAACAAGAAAGGGAAAGTCACTGCCTTGATTGTAAACATACTCACAGCTTATTAAATTGTGTATCTATGGAATTCGGCTGCAAATCTCGATTAAATTCAGTTCTTGGCTGCCATGAAGATGATGGAAGTGAACTGCCATTCTGAAAGTGTGCCAAGGATATATTTTAAAGGTCTTTAGACAATTATAAAATCAAAGATGAATCTACATAGTCTGACTATATATGCATATTGGTATGTAGCATTGAAAGGGGGGTAAAAGACAGAACGGTGAAAGAGCACACAGCTTGTATGACATATGTAGGAAAATCAAGCACTCTGAACATAACTGGCGTTGACAATAAAAGAAGATAAATATATTGTCTACTGTTAAAGTCTAGAGAGAATGAAATTTGGAATCAAAGAACACTTGTTCTCTAGCAATGAAAACATCTAAAATTCCAACAACGGTAACGAAATCAGCATGTCAACCTTCAAGGTTTTTACTTTTAACTGGGGGGGTCCTACGGGTATGTGAATTGACAGTCCTTTGTGTATACCTGTCGATTGTAGTAGCCAAAGGATCCTCTGTTATTGGCAGCTGACCAATCAGAAGTAGACAGTGATGTGGAATATGGAATTCCACCCTCGACATCATGCTGATGTCTCGGACCTATCTGATGAAGTTTCTCAAGTTCACTAAGCTGCCGCTTGAATTCTGGCTGAAGGGACTCTAGCTCGTCTAAAACTGTTAACAGCATCTGAAAAATAATCCAATCAAATGAAACTGAACTGTATAGCAGCATTCTACAATGCGAAGGAAATAATAATTTGACTTGTATCTATTATGATATCCAATATGTACTTAGTTAAATGATGTAAATTATTAATTCGGGGCATTGGATGGGGACTGGTAGTGATACCTTTCTGAAATATGCTTTATCTTTGGCATTTGAAGCTTGATAATCTCGATGAAATGGTATGGTTTCCGATGCCAAACTGCTCATATAAATCATTATAAGTTGATAGTATCTTTCATCAAATTCTGAAAACGAAGGAATAGAATGGATCCAACAAATGATGGCATATTTTGTTTCGATTACCTTGAATATCTTAAAAGTATTATATACAAGTCCAGAATATTTTTCTCCGACCTATATATATGAGCCTGAAACCAACAAGTGGATTATGTATATCACAACTTGTTCAACCAAGGAAGTATAAATCTGTAGGTAGTATTAACGTCCATAACTTTCGAACTTTCTTCAGTATCCAACACAGATGAAAGATAAAGATTATTACTTTCTAAAAAATGAACCACCGAACTTTCTTCAGCATCCAACACAGATGAATGACAAAGATTATTACTTTCTAAAAAATGAACCACTAATCACACAGGATTTATTGTTAAAGCACTTATAAACAAGCAGAAGAACTGATAAAATGTTAAAAAATCTCCTACTTTCTAAACCCTAAACCACTAATAACAAACGTCATTTGTTCTCAAAGCGATATATATCTAGCACAAAATATTAAACTTCAAATGTGACTGAACCATTTTCCACAAAGGAAGAACATAGTAAGTCAGCTACCAAGATCATTATGAGCAGCAATTCATGACACTGAATTAGTGAATTTACTATTAGGAAAAACACATGGATCATTCGTCTTCGAACATAACAACGTAATTATAATCATACTCCTAAAGGTACAATCAATAAATACAGCAAGGATCACTTCACTAACAAGCAAACACAAAATAAACTGATCGATCATCATCTACTCAGTTACAAAATTGAAACTTTAGTATGCATAAATAATACTCAATATAAATATCCATTCAAATCAAAGTTACGAGTCTTAATTAAGGATACAAATTCCATTATGTTTGACGATTGAAAATTTAAATGTAGACCTGTTTGAGGAGATTTTGAGCGATGCGATAATAATTACGGAGAGGCAATCGATTGTCCACTGAGATTTTTCGAGTCATTGCGGTGACGTCGACTGGCTTCTTTGCTGCCGGCGGCGGCATATTCACGGCGGAGATACTGTGGCTGCTTCTCCAAGTTACAACAGAACGATGACGTATAAAGACAGATTTGTAGTGCTGTTATTATGTCGACATTGTCAATTGAGGATAAATTTGGCTAAATAACCATGGTCAATGAAATAAACAACAAAATAATCACTTATTTTTTTTCTTTGCCTAAATAACCAAACTCCATTGGACATGACTAATTTATCCTTTGTCTTTCATCAAAATATGAAAACAATAGTATTATTAATTCTTATTATCAAGTTTCATTTTCTTCTCTATCTCTCACTAACATAAATTTTTTAACTTCTCTCTAAAATCAAACCACCATATCTTCTCCATAGCATAAACATTGAAGCTTTTTGGATATAAAGAAAGTACTTTTCGTTTTTTTCTGTATTGTTAAGTTTTTTAGTTAATTTTTTTTCTGTATTTTTCGTTTTTTCTATATTGTTACTTTTTTTTAGTTAATTTTTCGTTTTTGTCTGTTTATTGTGTATTATTCGTTCTTGTATTATTATTTTTTTGTAAATTAGTGATGAGGTGAATATCGAAACCAGAACCTTTTTGGTCACTTACATGAGCCTTTTCCACTAGGTTATTCGATTAACTCTATTCGTTCTTGTATAATTGTTTATTATTCGTTTGTTTGTATATTGTGTATTATTCGTTCTTGTATTATTGTGTATCACATTTCCACAAGGTTTGAAATTTGTTTGTTTGTTTATATGTCCGAGTATGCAAATAAATACGAAGGTTGATTCCTCCTGCATTCATTTGAATCTGAAGTATAGAGCGTCAACTCCACCCTTTAAATAAGAAAGAACCGATTGTTTGAACTCTTATTATTTACTTCTTTCTAGCTTCTTTTCATATTGTGCTAACTATATACCCTCTTGTTCTGCATGATTGGTAATGGCATAATTGGCAATATTCGTTCTTATATTATGTTGACCACAAGGATATAAATTTGTTTGCTTGAAATTCGTTTTTTTCTATTTGTTTGAAATTTGTTGACCACAATGGTTACTTGAAGACATCCATAGACACTAATAAACACCAGAAAACACATTGCATATATATAAACACTTCTAAATACCGATATACAACAGTTATATCTAGTTATTGGGTGTGTATTTACTGGATAGGTATGGTTACGTTGAAGTTGAATAATAGAGCGAAAGTCGGTTGTCTCAGTGAGGTCCGTAGCTACCTTACTCTTGAGAATTATAGACAAATGTTGGAAGAGTACAACTTAGTGGATTTGTTGTATAAATTGGAGAACTTCCATATACAAATACCAACATTACATTGGTTGGTGACAAGGGGTGATGTGTCATCAATAAATGGTGGCCCTATAAAAAGGACTCTCAAATTTCAAATGGGTGGAAGATTGCATACTTTTGGTCACGTTGAATTCCCATTGTTGACAGACCTTTCTTTTGGTAGCTATCCTCTTGATGATGAGGAGATTGATGAAGATGGAGACCTTGTTGGATTCTTGGAGGAAGGCAAATTGGAATTTGAAACTCTGAAAATGGTGATGAGGGAGGAAGCTGATAATGATCCCGACAACGTAACATTGAGGAAACTTTGTGTATAGTACATCTTGCATAGCATGGTGTTCGTGTTGAGGCAACCACTGGTGTTCAGCCGATCACGGTGGATGGGTTATTCGTTCATATAAAAAGCAACATACTTGCTCAATTGATGCGAGACAAAATAGAAAGGGAGGGGTTACTATTGGAAAACATGATAAGCCGTAAACTATATGTATGTTGTTTGGACTGCGATTGTTTGGATTTATGTTGTATGGATTCCGATTGTTTGGATTTATGTTGTAATCTAATTTCTGGTGTATTGTGGTATTTTTTAGTGTTCAATTATGCTTCCGTTAGTTAGTTCTGCGATTTTTAACACATAAAATGTTTGAATTTCGAGATACATCAAACTACACCAAAATACACCGACATACACCAAAATACACCGACATACACCAAAATATACCGAACTAATACACTAGAAAACACAAACAGACCACGAAATGAAGATGAAACCGATGAAATCCGACTTTAAGAGAGTGAGAGGGAGTTGCTTGCTGGTGCCGACTATGGAGGTCACTGTTGGAAAAGTCCAATGAGGTGGTTGATAGGGTTTTTGGAGAAGGAAAGGCTTGGTGAGGGAGAAGACTTGTTTTAGTTGCACTTTGGAAAAGAAAAAACATAGAACAAATTAAATAAGGACATTTTAGTCATTTCAAATGAGGAGTGGTTATTTAGGCAAAGAAAAAAAGAAAGTGGTTATTTTGTTTAATACCTAGTTGACATGGTTATTTAGCCAAATTTCTCGTCAATTGAGGCCTAAATAATGTTGCCTTTGGTAGCCGAGAATGCATTTGAGGGGATCCACTGTACGTTTAGGATAATAAATGACTATTTTGCTACCGGCTTAACTTTTTCAGCTACTACATTTTCAGTAAAATTGGAGTTAAACACAATAAATATGAAAAAGGAATTATTTTGAATCGATTATATTACATTGCGTTTAGTATGTTGTATGAAAGATAATAAAAAATGAAATAATATTAATAAATATTTAATATATTAAGAAACTCATATTATAAAATAATCACATACAAACAATAAGAATATTTTAATTTTAATTATCTATTTAAAAATTATTATTATTAATTTTAATGTTATATTGTAATATTATATAAATTTGAAATAATATTAATAAAAAAATAGTTATTATAAAAATGATAAGAATAAAGTATGAATACTAATAGTATAATAATATAATAATAATAATAGTAATTAAAAAATAACACTATTAATCTAAGTTGGTATAAATAAAAATATATAAATTTGGAAGAATATGTGAGATGTGGAGAGAATTATGTAAGTAGAAATTTGTATAATTTAAATTCATCAGTTCTGATTTGATTAAGAGTTCAAAATGAAGTTTAAAATTTTGACTTAAGGATTTGATAAGATCTTAATTTATTCAACACTAATACTACTCATATTCTAAAATAATCACATAAAAAATTATATTAATATTTTAATTTTAATTATCTATTTAACAATTATTATTATTAATTTTAATGTTATATTGTAATATTATATAAATATGAAATAATATTAGTAAAAAATCATTATATAATAATGATAAGAATAAAGTACGAATACTAATAGTAGTATAATAAATAATAATAATAATAATACAATAGTAATAGAAAAATAACAGTCTTAATTTAAGTCGGTACAAATAAAAATATATGAATTTGGAAGAATATGTGAGATGTGGAGCACATTATTGAAGGAGAAATTTGTAAAATTTAAATTCACCTATTATGATTTGGTTAAAAGTTCAAAATTAAGTTAATAATATTAACTTAAAATTTTATTAAGGATTCTGATAAGATTATAATTTATTCAACACTAACATAGTTAAATAACTAAAAGAATGAAGTAGGTACTATATAAAATAATTTTATTAAGTACTAAATGAATATATAAGAAATAGGCCGTTAGTCAAAGTTG
Source organism: Echium plantagineum (assembly GCA_003412495.2). Taxonomy (NCBI): domain Eukaryota; kingdom Viridiplantae; phylum Streptophyta; class Magnoliopsida; order Boraginales; family Boraginaceae; genus Echium; species Echium plantagineum. Next base: position 29,374,944 of record CM016563.1, on the reverse strand, counting down.
GTCAAAGATTATTCTGCTTATTTTCAAGATTATAGTGAATTATCATATTTTTGACCAACTAACAGTTAACTTAAAACGATTATAAAAGCAACTACATTGTCTAATAAGAACCCACAAGGTAGTATTTCTTTCATACATTGAACAAATTATATTTAGCTAATAATAAGAATGTCTTCATACACTACAAATGTTGTATTTGTTTCCATTTTCATAACATGTCTATCATGTTGCTACGGAGACTTGATAAGTGATGTTTGTAGCAAAGTCGTTAATCCTTCAGCTTGCAATGCTATTTTACGATCCGATGACGACGTTGTCGGGGCTCGAGATATTACAAGCCAAATTTTGGCAGCTATTAACAAGGCTCGCGACTTGTCCAAAACGGCTAAAGCCTTAGCTACCTCGTTAGCGAAAAAAACGTCGGATCGAAGACTTAAAGAGAGTTTGAAGACATGTGTGGAGAATTTTGGTGATGCTATAGGGAGTTTAGATGAATGCAAAGAATCATTGGCGAAGAAAGACAAACGTGGTCTGAATATAAAGGCCTCAGCGGCGTCTACTGATGCAGATACTTGTAATGACAACTTTGAAGGACTGAAGGCACCAGCAGATATGATACAAGCCATTCAAAATGTTGAAAATACTTGTAAGGCTATTATAGCTATGTCTAACATGCTTTAGACTTACCATTTCAGCCTTTCATAATATGTTATCACTCCTCATATTATTTTAATTAAATAAAACACTCTCATAAAGAGAAAATTAAAATAAACTAATCAATTTCACCTCATCTTTTTTTTTGTTTATTGCTGTAAATTAGTAAGAGATTGCGGATATAATGGTATTACAAATAATAAATACTTAAATTCCTAAGTATATAAAGTTTGAGTAGATATGAGACAAATTATATCTAACAAGGTTTGACCTTGATTGGCAGGTTGGGTGCCACCAAACTTCGAGCTAGATCATTTATTTTAAAATCCAAATTTAATGGGTTTATACAAAAATATTTTCCAATTGGTTCTTGTGAATCTAGGTGCGAGTGAAACTTAAAAATTAACCTAGGTAATTGATGATAACTTTTTTCGTTCAAACAATAGAAATTACAAATAGTCATGCGATAGGAAATACAACACATTTCTAATAAACTAAGCAACTGAGAGTCTAAGCTCTAAATAAACATCTTTGTTTTCTTGACTGCTGTTGCAATGAACACTAGCTTCCTAGATGTGACTCAAATCCACGTAATGCTTGAACTTCGCTTCATAGATATAAGTCTCATCCCTGAAGTTGTCTTAAAATGCCTGGAAGTCCCACAGAGTGGGTGCTGGAAACTGCCGAAACGTCTGAAATCCCACAAAGTGGGTCATGCAATCTTGCATATTGCAGCCCCGAAAACGCTGCAAAAGCAGCCATCAAAGTAGATAAAGTATGTTTAAATATAAAACACTGTGAGATTCGAATTGAGACCTCTTGGAAAGATACTCAGTCCAGCACCACTAACCTAGAAGCCTCAGATAATTGTGTATAATGGTTCCCGTCAAAATTGATGCATCTGGTTGCATGAACAGCAAGGGTCAACTGGGGTGACATAAACAGATTCGAAAGCAGAAGGCAGTGGCTCATATTTGGCCTTACATGTACTCTCTGACAACGTGGCTCTTTTAGTACAATAGAATTAATTATGTTACATTTGAAGATATTTTGTCCGATTTCGACAATTAGAGGACCAAACGATGTCCAAAAACTACTTGAAGAAAAGTCTTACTTTATTGACTTGGATCGTTGACACTGTATTTTGGTATGTGAACTCTTCACTCTTCGTATGATCCTATGTTTTCACATATATTGTCAACATTATTCATTCATTCATTTGGCTCCCACTAATTGTATTTTTTTTTTAAGAATCGGTTGATGTCTTGAAAGAATGGAGACAAGTTTGTCAGCTCAGCTCATCGGCTCCGAAACTCATGGTTTCGGAACCATGTCTGGTATGTCTCCCTATCTCTCTACTTACTTAACACATTCCAACTATTGTTTTATCACTTTCTTATAATTCATATGTAGAACTCAACATAAAAATCTCAACTTCTTTTATGATGTGAATAACTTGCTTATTTCTGTGACTTTTTGTATATTAATTCTTGTTTCGTCCAACATAATCAATCTGATTATGAATGGAATTACTTAGTTATTTGGGAAAATTTATTGTGAAGATTATGATTTACCTGGTATTATTACTCCTATTTGATTACTCATGTGTTTTCTTAGTAGAGCTTGACATAGTTTTGATGATAAGATGTTTGGACTTTCAGTTGTTTAAGAGTTTCTTCTACTTGGACTGATGTATTTGAGAAATGGTTATGAATATATAGCTCATTTGTTCATGTCGTATGGAGTCAAACTTCTTATATTCTCCGGTTGTTGGATATAATTGAATAAGAAAAAATGTACATTACTTGCCAATTTTGAAGTAGTAGATAGTCTTTGCAAATTGTGTATGGAAGCACCCTCCTTGTTATGTTAGGGTAAGTTGAAAAATACATTCCAACCCCGTCCCGTCCCTATCCCACTTCGGTAGGAGACTCTTTAGATGAATAAAAAATCGATAATAACATGCTTATTTCTGTGTTGTTGGTTGAATTATTCTCGTTCCGTGGAGAGGAGTGAACTCGCTTCTGCGAAGAATTGGTGCGTGGATTTTCTTTGGTAATTCACGGATGTGTTTCTGTAGAAAGCATGTCACACCAAAAAGGCTGTCCAGTTTTGTTAGCATTATGTTTGCTCAAATATGTCAAATTTTAGTATGTTAATGTAAATTGATTTTAAAATGTTACTTTTGATTGAAATCAAAGTTATGTGTGTTTATTATTGCAATAAAGTTTGTTAGTTTTCATCGTTGAAAATCAAATTGGAGAATCTTATTGGGATTGAGATGGAATGATTTATTTTGACATTCTTCTTTAATTACTCATGCCTTTTCTTAGTAAAATTTGGAATTGTTCTTCCTAATTTGCCATTCTTTATTTCTCAAATTAATCTTTGATAGCTTTTTCTCATTACAAATAGGTGGATTTCAAACGATTTATATTTATTTCAAATCGATATAACTCTAAATTACTTATAATTGCAATATATTTTCATCCCAATCAGAAGGTGCATTTGGGAGCTTATAATATAATCCTTGGAACAAAACCCCTAAATTTTGAAGGATTTGAAGTTACTTCCAATTGATTCAGAATCATTGGTTTATATCTTAATTCAAATGCAACTAAAAGAACTAGAACTCGCTGACCGTAGATTGAGTTTCGTTTAACCACTTTGTGTCCCTTAGACTAGCAATCTTAACATAGCTTTACCATATTTGACTGGATGTTTAATTTGTTTCCTTTTGTAGTAGTAGTGGTTAATATCTATTTGTGTTTTCTTTAAAATATGATTAGCATTAATATGTCGTGATGGTATGCTCATTCCAAAACGGGATATTGTAAGTCGATAGTGTGTAACCTTAGCCGTCTAGAAACGACCATTTAGGAATTGATCCAAAAGTCAAATGTAAACATGATTTACTACTTCGCAATGGAGTATGATGTTATTTTCATTATATCGCATTTGAACTTATGGTCCATGTAAATTCTTCAAAAATGTCATATTGAAGTTCTATAGAGTTTGTACTTTTGAGTTCACAAGCTCAAGTGTTTGGTACTTATGAAGTCTTTGTGGTCTTTGGGGGCAGATTTGGATGTACCTACCATGATGGAAGAAGCTAAGGGAAGATGGCTGAGGCCAAACGAAATTCACGCAATTCTCTGCAACTACAAACATTTTACTGTTTATGTCAAGCCAGCTAACTTGCCCAAAAGTAATAAGCCCGAAAAACGAGATAATTGTTTGCACCATTTGATCAAGTTTAATTATCTAGTAATTTTATGAATTTTATCTTGTTGCTATGTTAGGTGGTACTGTTGTGTTATTTGATAGAAAAAAGCTCAGGAATTTCAGGAAAGATGGTCATAATTGGAAGAAGAAGAAGGATGGTAAAACTGTAAAAGAAGCTCATGAACACTTGAAAGTGAGCTCAGGAATTTACATTTTTATTTTTCATTGTCTTGGTGATTTTAATACTCTCGTCTTTCTTGATAAAAAGCTAAAACGTTCAAGTTTCTTTGCCTTTTACTAGCTAATGATCAACTTAGTTTTCTTAAACAGGTCGGCAACGAAGAAAAGATTCATGTATACTATGCACATGGAGAGGACAATCCAACTTTTGTTCGAAGATGTTACTGGCTTCTGGACAAGTATATGTTTAATATTTCTTTAAAGTTTGTGTTAGAAATACTTCCATGTTTATGACTTCGGGTAGATTGGTAGACTCTATGTGTTTAAATTCGTAGGGGTCTAAAAGCTAAACAAAGGAATACGTTACATGTTTCTATCTGTCATTGATTCCTCTGCATGATGTGAAACTTATAATAGTTTGAATATACTTTGCAGGACGCAGGAGCATATAGTCCTCGTGCATTATCGTGAAACTCAGGAGGTCCATCTCTTGCACCTATTTTGAACTTAATGTGGTTCCAGCTTCTTCTTCTCAAATGTTTACATGTGATGTATTGTTTACCTGTTGTAGTAATAGTATTTTGCTTCTGGGCTCGCCAATATAAAGTTTATGAGAACTGCAGACTTTTTAGTGTTGTGATATAGATGCACGGAGAGTGCTTAGGTACTGATAATAACCATATATCGACTCTGACTGATATCTGTCAGACCCAAGGTTCACCATCTACACCTGTGTACTCAAGTCCTCGTTCGGGCATATCTGATCCACCTATGTCATGGCCTTTATCAGAAGATGCTCATTCACTGGTGGATCCATCCTATTTCTCAACTCAAGGAGCACAATATAGTAAGATCATTAAGTCATTAACTACTTAAAATGTTCTGAATTAAGTATTTTAAAGAGCTATATAATGATAAGCCTTCTGAACTGGACAGTGGATTTCTTCCAGATACCGTAATAAACAAAATTATAAAACAAAAAAATGTATTCGCAACAGCTGAAAGCTTCATATTATGTGGCTATACATGACTAGAGACTAAAAGAACCACTTTCTGTTAGAACATTAATTACTGTGAGATCTATCATCAGATTAACAAAATCTCTTTCATGGTGTGATAACTACCAGTGGTTGAATATGTCGAATTTATACTTCTGTTTTACGTTTCTGGTCTTTTAAGTTCTTTTATACCAATCCAGGAGAAGTGAGCGACAGCCTGTCCGTTGAAAGTCACGAAATGAGGCTTCGCGAGATAAACATGCTAGAGTGGGATGAGCTCGTGATGCCAAGTAATGTCAGTAAGGTGGATACAGCTCTTCTAGGTATTCCTCTTGTAGCCGTATATACCATTACATGAGCATGAGATGATCGATGATGTTATTTCTTAATTTTATTTTGGAGTTTCAGGAAGAACATCATTAGGTGAGCAACGTGGACATGAAAAGAATGGTTATGAAGTCAATGTAAGTGAACTATATCGATGGATAACTGAAAAACTAATGTGTGAATGCTAATGATTTCTTACAATTAATCAACTTTAGTTAATAAATATCAATGTGAAGTTCCAGAGAGACTTTTAGCAATTATATGACTTCATTGTTGCAATCTCTTTTAGATGATTTTCACCCCATTTCATTTTGCAGGGAGACATTCATGCAGCAACCAGAAAATCCGTACAAAGCATTAAAGAACTGTTATCTGGTCAAGTTTCTGGAAGAAGCTCCATCACTCCGGACATTTATTTTCAATCTAACAGAAGTGAAACAGATACACAATGGAGTGAACTTGAACCTGTGGCAACTGCTACCAATGACAGGTTTGATAATCTCAAACAGGATGGGTTAGAGTCACAAGATAGTTTCGGAAGATCGATGCATTTGATTGTTACCGATTCTCCAACATCATTAGATGACCCCGTTAGAAAATCTCCATTGTCAATTGGCAGTGAGAGATTGACATCATCACCTATAAACAATCATCAGACATCTCCGGTGGCACAGATTTTCAGTATAACTGATATATCACCTGCATGGGCACTTTCAAATGAAGAGACTAAGGTTTATATCTTCATGTGTTTCTATATTTGTAGACAACAAATTATCTCAATGTCGTAAACAAGATCGAATCAATATAATACTGTAATGTTTAGCAAGTGTACTATGTAGCTTTTAACCCTTATATATATTACAACTGATGTTATGGATGATTCATTTAATAATACCTCCACTAATTGAACGAAGACTAATGTTTACCTCGTTAAGTAGTGGAAGTGGTGGCTAGGATCTGACTGGAAGTATATTTTGCAGATTTTAGTGGTTAGTGTTTTCCACGTGATGCCACCATTGCATATGGAGAAGTCCAATATATATTGTGTCTGTGGAAGTGCATGTGTTACCGCTGAAGTAGTCCAACCTGGAGTATTTCGATGTCTAGTGTCACCCCAAACTCCTGGACTGGTGAATCTGTTCTTAAGTTTTGATGGCCAGAACCCAATCAGCCAGCCTGCGAACTTCGAATTCCGTGCACCTGTGCAGAACAACTGGATTGCTCCATCAGTAGACAAGTTTAACTCGGAAGAATTTCGAGTTCAGATGAGGCTAGCTCACTTGCTTTTTTCTTCTTCTAAGATCCTTAGGGTTCTATCAAGTAAAATATGCCCAGACGATCTTAAAAAGGCGAAAATGTTCGCTCGTAAGACCTCTTATGCACTTGATGACTGGATCCGATTAGTGAGATCAGTTGAAGATGACCAGTTTTCCCACTCACTGGCGAAAGACAACTTCTTCGAGTTGATGTTGCAGCAGAGACTTAGGGAGTGGCTTCTGGAAAAAGTAGTAGAAGGTGGTAAATTATCTGACCGTGATAAGCAGGGCCAAGGAGTGATTCATTTGTGTGCAATCCTGGGTTACACATGGTCTGTTTATCCATTTTCGTGGGCTGGCCTGTCCTTGGATTATCGCGACAAATTTGGATGGACTGCTCTACATTGGGCTGCATATTATGGAAGGTAGGATATCTTTCCCATCTTAATCATACAAGGTTGTCACTAGATTTAAAATACTCCTACAACTTTTAGCATAATTATTGGAGCTTTTCACCATTTAATCAATGTAGTTCCAATGATGTCTACTATATAACCAAAAAGAATGTTTCCTCTATCTTCATTTAAATGGTCTTAGAAAATCTTCTTTTGGAAATTATATGCAAAGAGAACTTTAATGGTTTCCAATGTGATTCTTGATAGCAAGATATTACGTAAATGTTGTTGGCATATCTTGTTCGTATGACCCAATATTTTCTAGAGTGTTGAGTTTTTGCTGTTGATCTCAATTTGCATGCTTCATTCCTTTCTCACGTTTAGAGACATCTCGCTTTCAGAGAGAAAATGATTGCAATGCTCCAGTCTGTTGGCGCGAAGTCCTATTTGGTGACAGACCCCACTTCAGAAAATCCTGGTGGCATGACTGCTGCAGATCTTGCATCCAAAAATGGTTATGAAGGTTTGGCAGCCTTTCTTGCAGAGAAGTCTTTGGTTGAACATTTTAGAGATATGAAAGTGGCTGGAAATGCAATTGGTTCACTTCAGGAGGCAACTGATACTGATGCATTACCTGGAAATTTCACTGAAGAGGAGCTACATCTCAAAGATACTCTTGCCGCTTTTAGGACAGCTGCTGATGCAGCTGCCCATATACAATCTGCATTCAGGGATCACTCGTTTAAGTTGAGGAAGAAGGCGGTGGAATCATCCAATCCCGAGATTGAAGCACGTAATATGATTGCTGCAATGAAGATTCAACACGCATTTCGGAACTTCGAAAGACGAAAAGAGATGGCAGCTGCTGCACGAATCCAGTGCAGGTTTCGAACTTGGAAGATGCGAAAAGATTTCCTGAACTTGCGTCGTCAAACAATCAGAATCCAAGTAAGCTCTGTTCCCATGGTTTCCTTGTGGATAAAAGTATCAGCTCATATGTACTGATGGAATTGTGGACTATGATGACCCTAACATTTAACAAGGTATAGACTAAATGATTAATGAATATATAAGTGTAACTGGATATATAATTCTTAAATGTGGTAAATCTTTTTGCTACTTCCAGTTGCGGGAAAGTGAAAATGAGTTGGCATAAGCTAGAGCTGACACCATATACAATAACTATTTATGTGAACCTATCATTTGTCAATGGCTTAGATTAGCTGTTATGAAGATGACTTTGCACCCAAACTCCTTTGACTCCCTCACCAACGATTTCTTGTTACAGTTGAATGATGTCTAATTGTCCCACAATGTGTATTGAAGCTCTCTTGGTACATTTTGTATCTTATCTTGGGGTGTGATAGAGTGGCTTACAATGACTTGGACCCACTGAATCTATGTATCCTACTTCTGGACACCCGCCAGCCACCCCGCTGGTGCCGAGTATATTTGCTAATAGAGTGTTCCTATAATTCTATTATCCAGGCTGTTTTTCGAGGTCACCACGCGCAAAGACAGTACAAAAAGATTGTCTGGTCTGTTGGGGTGCTCGAAAAGGCTATCATCCGTTGGCGCCTGAAGAGAAAAGGCATTCGTGGGCTTCAAGACCCTGATGAAGTGCTCGACTTGCAGAAACAAAAGAATGACGCGGAGGAGGATTTCTTCCAAGCCAGCCGCAAACAAGCCGAGGAGCGTGTTGAGAGGTCTGTTGGAGAGGTGCAGGCAATGTTCCATTCGAAGAGAGCACAAGAAGAATATAGGAGGATGAAGCTAGCACATAATGAAGCATCAGTAAGCAGCTCTCACCAACCTCTGAAATATATATTGTCTATCATTATGAATTGAAACCGAGTTTATGTTTTGTAGGCTGAATATAAGGGTCATCATGATCCTGATATCTGATATGGACCTGGTTGAATACTCGAGATATAAGTGATTCGGTTTGCGGGGAAATTGTTTCGATAATCTTATGACTTGAAACATATACCTTGTATATTTGTAAAGTAGTGTTATTAGGTGCTTAATTTGATGCTTTAATGTTGTTGAAAGGAGGTTGTTTGGGCTTTGCCGGCACTGGTTTAGCGTGGTAGGATCCTCGACCTCCTTTTTATGCCTTATTTAATAAGTGTATGTGACTTATGTTTTAATGAATTATACATCTATCGTGAACATCATAAGACAAAATAAGGCGAAACGACTCTCCATATTTGATTCTTTCATTATTTTCATTTGTTCTATGAAAACAATTGTTGATTTCAAATAAATTTAGATCTGATATTTGCATGACGCTGTTTGGGTTGAAAACTAAACTAATTACTCCACTTTTTATTAGGTTTTGGTCAAATGAAAACATTAAATTATTATTCCTCCGCTTTTTTTATACGAGGCATTTTCATATAGATTAAGAAAAATTAAAATTCATCTAAAAGTGTATTGAAAATGTAAAATGTCAATTGATTGTCATTATATTATTGGTTAGTTGATAATTTTAATGAAAAAAGTAAGCATATATTAATATATTGAATTGTAAAATGTACATTCAAATTGTAAAAATGTTATAAAATGTGACATAAATACACATGTTAAACATTAAATATCAAATCTAAATTTAACACAACACATAACATATTTAAAAAATATTATCATATTAAATTATAAATGTAAATTAATTAGAGTAGTAATATTTTGTTGTTCTCGATTATGTGGCCGGCTTTTTAGATAAAGTAAAAAGCAGTGTTTGATAATACAAGTGTGCAAGGTTTTAACATCTGATTTCCATAATTTGGTAAAAGAGTTTGTTTTAGTAAAATTTGAGTCCTATTTGGAAGCTCACAAATCTAGTGAGAGAGTGAGAGAGAGAAGCATCGAAGGTGATCTGAAAGCAATACACATATTTATACAGTGTATTTACTCACTGACTAGATTGCCCCTATCTATATATGTGGTGTTTCAGTGTTTGAGCTTTCGATTACTTATTAATTCCAATCAATTTGCTTCTTTTTCTGCTTTTTGTTGTTTCATAAACCCTAATTTTGCTCAACTCAAATGGTTTCGCAAGAGAGACTGCCTCCAACCAACTCCACCACCAACGCTTCCATGCAGGTTACTTTTAATAATACTTATATTTCAATTTCCTAACCATAATTTAATGCTCAATTTTATGGATATTTTGTAATTTTTTTAAAACTTTATGTTGGTATTTAGTTTGATTTTGCTTGTATGTGTTGTTGATTATTTACGTTACCTGTTTGGGAACTCAGAGTGTGTGAAAAAATGGTTAAATTAGTTGCGGGGTTATTGCATTTTGCTGATCCCTTTAGTTGCTTACTCGAGATGCGTGTTCATAGCTGGAAATTAGTATTCTAGTTGTTGGGTTTATTTGCTTTATGGAGTATTGGATTAAGGAGTTTATCTGTGATCGTGCATTAGTGGTGTGGATTTCCCGTGTTCACGTTGAGACTTCTCGTTTTGGTATTTGGGAGTTGCTATAAGAAGCTGGTCGGAATTTTGTTTTATGATCAGATTTTGTTCGGTAGTGCCAATGTAAGTTATATTTTTTTCCTGTTGTGTGCACTTAGAGGCGAATGTCATGAAGGTATTGCTTGAGTTTGGTCAATATGGTTGAAGATGTTTTGGTAATTGTAAATGGGGGTCCTTTGGTTTTTTGATGTATTACTCCACCCAAAGTAGACAAGTTATTGATTTTGGAGTTTCCTTGAGCAGTTGCAGTGCTGGTTGACATGAAATAGGATTGGTACATGTTGGTTGCCTTTGCACGTCTCAAGGAGTTAAAGGGGTTGGAAGGGGGGAGGTAGTGATAGATCTAGAGGATAACATAGAGGTGAAAATTAAATTTTTGTATTTTGGTCCATGTGAAGGTGGTAAATGTTAGGTAAATAAGTATTCTTAGGTAATAAGGAGGTTCAACATTGGTTGATAATCTAATTATTCAACTAGTATTACGATAGTACTTTTGCATGTGATTTGGAGCGAGCCTCTAGAAATTCTTAGGCCTAGACCTTGAAACTAATAAAACATAATTTTTTCCCTGTTAGCAATACTCCTTCCAGACCAGTTCCTCAAGGATTATAGTTTTCTACAATGTTCAAGTTTCTCTCTCATACTCCTTTTACACGCTTCTCAACATCTCATATGTTGATTTGGGACTTCGCTAGAAGCAAAATCTCTCAGAAAATTTGGGAGAGAGTAATTTGTGTTGTCCATATGTTTGGGCAATTTAATTAAGGAATATGACTGAGGTGGCTTCCAGGGTGCTGGCAAACTTATCAATTAGCTGTGGTAAGAGATTATCAAAAAAAGAGCTAGTAATAACTGGGTTGGTCACGATTGGGTTGAAATTATATTATTATGTGGGACAATGGTTAATCACTTTGTGGCTACACATATTATTATTAGAGGGTAGTAGAGCACGTGTTGCATAATTTCTGGATGGTAGGAATTGTCGATATGCTTGTGCTTCTAGACTTATTTAGTAATGTTGCATTTAATATGTTGTCTTACTTGATGGGGCAATTGCATGATGATGATGATGGAGAGAAAAGTTACAGAACAGTTAAAGTTAAGGCTCAGTGATGGTTTTTATTGTTTATATATCACCATTGCAGATGAGTATTAATGAGAACTTGAGTAAGCTCTGTGACTACTTATCACAGCTAGGCCTTGAGGGAGATTTGCGACTACCTAATAAAATTTCAGCAACTTGTGGTCGCTATTCTCGATTTGCTTACAGTTTCTTATATATACAAATTTTACATGTCAGAAGAATCTATGGATAACTAATTGGATCGAGGGGTTCCTTTGCCCATATTTTCACTGCCCCATGGAGTGTGGCTTGGACATTAGAACAACTTGCAATTATTAAGTTTGAAGCATACTTATAAGTTTCCAACTTGTGAAAATTATAGCAGCTAAACTTATAGGAAGTGTTCCCAATATATAAAATGTACAGATGGGTTGGGGCCACAGCTCGAAAGGTATGAATGCTTAATATTTCTTTCCAAGTATATCTTGAGTAATTTACACTCAGTTGCTGTTAGTGCTTACTTACTTAGTAGACTTGTAAGTATGATTTGCATGTACCTTATAGGTGTCTTATTAATAAAAGCTAATAGCTTTAATAAGATTTACAAAATAGAACATTTGAAAGTAAATCTATGAGATTTTCACTTTACAACCGAACAGAGTAGTGTTGGGGCATTTGGTCTGTCAGCATTTGCATATGCATCAATAGTGATTTAAACAAGGTTTCTCATAATCTAAACTAAGTTGAGTAAATTTAGAGAATGCTAAGTCTATTGATCGTCAGCTTTGCTTGTATGTAGTGGCTGTTTAGGAATCTTTTCTGTTCAGCGCGCAACTTCTTTCAATCAAAATAGATCAATAACACTTGGGCAGAAGTGGTTGAAGTATCTTGCTCAGCTCAACATGACATCATATATATACATTGTCCTGCCCATGTTACAGTGAAATAAACTAAGAATTGGTTTTTACACTTTCGAATTTATTTTGAAACTATATATTGGATTTGTATTTTTAGCGTGTAAAGGTCTATCGGCTGAATGGTGAAGGTAAATGGGATGACCAAGGGACAGGACATGTTACTGTTGACTATATAGAGGTATTATCTTTCTCCTAGAGCATCTAACATTATGAAATGTTCAATTTTTTGTTAATCAAATTTCTCAACCAGAGATCTGAGGAGTTGGGCTTGTATGTCATTGATGAAGACGACAATGAAACATTGCTATTGCACCGTATCAGCTCTGAAGACATTTACAAGAAGCAAGAAGGTACCACTTTGTTACCTTTCTATTTTCAATCGATCTTTTCTTTTCATTCTTCTAGTTATTTCATGTCAAATCTCCAGATACGATAATTTCCTGGAGAGATCCTGAATTTTCTACTGAATTGGCCCTTAGCTTTCAAGAGACAACAGGATGCTCTTACATTTGGCAAGTATAATTTAAATCTTCTGAATTGCGAATGTTTATTTTTATTAACCTGTGTTTCTTCTTGACTAATGCTAAATTAATTCATGTAGGGATCACATCTGTAGTGTGCAGAGAAGCATGCAATTTAATAGCCTCAGCAGTAAGTGTTCACCACATGGAGACTCATGTTTAATACCATAGTTCAATCTGCAAACACATAGTATAAACTTCACCATGCTGCCTTGATGTTTTCCGTTTTGGTCATTGTTGTTATCAAAGATCGACTAAGAATGTTACAGATTTCCAGAGTTGGGCAATTTTCTCTATCTTGTTTCTTTGGGGTTTGGAACCTCAGAATCACAAGCTTCTTTCTTCTTTGCAGATGAGGCATATCACAATGTCAACAGAGAATTAAGGGAGTTGCCTCCAGTTGACCTATCCACGCTTCATTTGATACATAAGGTTTGACTATACTGTAGTTGTACATTGAATGTTTTCTTTACAGGTAGGTATTTTACACTTATTTCCTTGTATTGTAGACTATTGTAGATAGTGGCATCTCAGATCAGATGCGTGTAGCAGAGCTTATTTTACATGATGTAAGTTCTTGATTGATCATGGATTGATTATCTTTCAATGATGTGGTTGTCTTCTGAAAATTTTGCCGGCATGTTGATACTCCATTGAGCTTTTTTTGTTATGTGAACACTTGATTCTCGTTCAGTTTACGATTGATCTAAAATATAATGTTCTCTCTAAATAGTTACTTTCCTTGTTTGTGTGCGACACTCATCTAATGGCAGTCGAGAAATTAGTTGTTTTAAGTAGAAATAAAACTGAAGCCCCTGTGATATATTGCATGGATGTGCCACCATGATCATCAGAAATCTGGGCAAAAAGTTAAAGTATTCCTCATGCAATTTTATAAGTTCAGTAGGCATCGTAATTGTGGGGCTTGATTTTGGGTGTACCCTTTGGTTACCTTATTATTAGAGTATTCCTCCTGCTCGGCTTCTGCACAAGTGGCATGATGGTTACTAGAAGCTTGTGTACCAGAGTTATAATGAGTCAATTTAATGTGTTTATCATCTTAAACAAAAGTAGTGCCTCATATTTAGCTTTGTTTAGTGTTATGATGCTGCTAAAAGTTCAACTTTTGTTTTGAGTTTTGACCACAGCAAGTTTTTTTGCGGAAGCTGATGGATCTGTTCAGTATATGCGAAGATTTGGGCAACAGAGACGGTCTTCATATGATATGTAAAATAGTCCGAGGAATCAGTTAGCCATCTTACCTTCTGCAATATTCACGAATACTTTAATTATTTTCTATAATGAAGACCTTCCTTTTATAATGGAGGTTATATTCTTTTGCCTGCAGTTCTATTAAACAGCCCTCCTATATTTGAGAGAATATTTGGTGATGAATTGATAATGGATGTCATTGGATGCTTAGAATGTAAGTCACCTCCCCCCTCCTTTCTGCTTGGCTTCATGTTGTCACAATTCTGTATCTGTAAAACGGTACATTCTGTAATTTTCTTATACTGACCTTTTTGTACTTGACTTGCTCATGTATGTACTCTGCAACTATTGGTGCCAATACCAACGAGAATATTATTATCATTCATATTATAGTTGTTAGCTTGTTAGTATTATTATCATTATTTATGAGTTCCTTTTTTCTAGTATGCTCAAGGCCTTGATTCACGTTAAAGTCCACCTCTCTGGATGTTGGACCAGTATACCCTTATTCTATGATACAACCATAGAAGCTCAATTTCCTTTACTCTAGACCTCCCCATGCCTCTGCAAAGCATGTAGAGAACTGAACATTTTGGACAGTTCTCGGCTTAAACCTCTTTAATTCATACCTAGAACCAACTTTTCATGGTAAATAGGTAAGCCTGTTGTTATTTAAATCTCTTAGGATCAAATGCGTATTGTGTAAGTCGGCCATAGAAGTCACCTTTTCTTTAAATGCCCATATACAAAGAAGATTTGTGAGGAAAATTTTGGGATGTATGGAAAAAGATCGTGAGCTTAAGAAATGGGGTGAAGAGGAAGCTTGGTGCGTCATAAATTTTAAAAGGCGAGAGATTGATTGAATGATTTTGAAGTCGGCTTCAGGAGTAACAATGTATATGTGCTGACAGCAAAGACATAGGAGCTTGAAAGAAGGTGAGCAAAGGGATGAAGGGTTGTTGTTTGATAGATAGTGAAAAGTATGGTTAGTTGAGTAACAAGTTAAAGGAATTTACCTAAGAACTAAACATAATTGGAAAACAGTAATCAATAACTTTAAAAGGTGTACAGTTCGGAGAATTAGAAAGTTGGTTGATAGGTAGATAGTTGGATAATATAGTTGAAGTGTATGGATACATTAATGTGTAAATACACCAGTTTGTGATTATAAAAAAAGGCAATCCTGTAGTTGCCTTCCCTTTTCTGTGTTTTTTCTGCATATATGTGGTGCCTTCCCCAGATCATGAAGCAACCAAATAGTCCTCTTCAGTTTTCTCCATTCTCTTGCCACTGCATAACGTTACAATTAACTAAGGTTTATTGGCATGCATGTGTTCTGTTCTCCGTTCCCTTGCGACTACATAACGTAACGTTTAATTAAGCTTTGTCGGTATGCATGTGTGCTGACCAGTCAATTTGGACATGTGAATCATTATGAGTGTTCTAGATCTATTCATTTGATAGTCTAATAGCTCTGGCTCTCTTATATGGTATTGTTATTCTTCTGTTGTCCTTATTTATATGATAGAAATTTGTTTCTCTTTGGAGTGTACACATTTTCTGTATGGTAGTATGGTCAATTTGTGCCCACATTAATGGTGCTAGGAAGTGTTTAAATTTGAATTGCAGATGATCCAGATGTATCTCAGTCGCATCATCGAGATTTTTTGAAAGAGCATGTGGTCTTTAAGGAGGTATGTATCCAAAAAATGGAGCCTTTGTTCATCTTTCATACCTTAGCCCCTCGAAGAGAGAAACTAGAAAAGTTGGACAAATGTTACCTCAAGTGATTGGGTGGGTTAAATGCTGCTGCTGGAGTATCTGTTCTTATTTTTGAGTTTTATGACCTAACAGTCTAAATATCGTATTTGGCATGGTATAGGCCATACCAATCAAGGACCCTCTGGTGCTGTCTAAGATTCATCAGACTTATAGAATTGGGTATCTAAAGGTAATGAATTACTATTCGCATCGTTATCAGTTTGTTCCTTTTGAGGTACTCCACTCATTGTTTTTCTTCTTCCAGGATGTGGTTTTGTCTAGAGTGTTGGATGATGCAACAATTGCTAATCTTAACTCCATAATTCATTCAAACAATGCTATTGTAAGATCGTTTTCAGCAATCTACTTTATGAGTTATGGATTTGTCCTTATTTTTGTTTGTTTTGTGCTCTCAGGTTGTCTCATTATTAAAAGATGACAGCACATTTATTAAGGAATTATTTGCTAAGTTGACATCATCAAGTATCTCGACTGAATCAAAGAAAAATTTGGTAATGCGACATGCTAAGCGATTTTGATTAGTTCTTTGCTTTTGAACTCTAGTAACGCTTCTCAGCTGTTTTCTTAATAAATCTTTACCTTCTGCAACCTTTATACTTCTAAATGAGTAATTATGATGCTTAAACTCTTGTGTTTTTCTTCAGCCAATTTCATTTTTCCAACATTTATGTGATTTAGTTTTAAACTTTCTGGAGATGTACTATTGATAAAAACATTTAAGTGCACTCTGAATTCATCAGCCTTCTCAACCTATTAGGTTATTACTGAATCTGCAAAATACATGTTTGATTACCATATCTAAAAATGTGATGATGATTCCGAAGCTGAACTATGTGCTACGATTATTGAACTTACAGGTCCGATTCTTGCATGAGTTTTGTGCATTAAGTAAAAGCTTGCAGATGGTGCAGCAGCTGCGGCTATTTAGGTATGTAATTATTTAAATCACTTCGCTCTCCGCTTGAAAGAGAACGGAGTTGTGACGGTTATCAGTAATCAGATTTGTTCTTCCATATTCTTTTTGACTGAATGTACGTTCGACAACTTACGATATATGTTCTAATATCTAAGAGTTCATAAATACTAGTGACGAGTGTATGCTTCTTTTTCAGGGACCTTGTGAGTGAAGGTGTCTTTGACATTATATGTGATGTTCTGCATAGTGAGGATAAAAAACTTGTGTTGACTGGGTAATGAGCTTACAATAGTCATCACTTTAGGCATATCTATCTTTCGGTTAAGATTTACATGATTTATTCTGAACCCTTCTGGTTTTGTATATTCTTGTGATGATACAGGACAGACATCCTCGTTCTTTTCTTGAATCAGGATGCAAACCTTTTGCGATCCTACGTAGCTCGCCCAGAGGGGGCATCTTTATTTGGGCTTCTGGTCAGCAGCTTGAGATTATGTCTTTTCTCTACATTGTTTGCAACATAATTATAAAACATTTTGTGGTAGATGAAAGTAGTTAATGGTGAAATCATATTATAACTAACATAAGCCAGAGAAGAATGTGTTGCAGATTCAGGGAAATGGAAAGGATAAGGCATGTATGAATGTGGAGTTTGAGTGAATATGTAACCGACTTGTAGGGACTATAGGGACCTTAGAGTGCAGAACATTGTTCAGCTACCCCCATATAGCTTAACATTTCCGAGCAATTGGAAGCCGCTTTCGATGACAGCTGGTAAATTAAAATTGGAATTGGCATATTCTGAGCTAGATTTGAAATAAATATGGGCTTTCCTTTAAAATTACTTGAAAGAATATAGGATGCAGACCTAAGTAATAAATTTTAGGCGGTGTGGGAAAGGCAAGTTGGGATATTAATCACCTCAACTCACATGTCCTCTTCGAAATCTGGGTTTTGGTATATAAAAGCTTTGTGAATTGTATTGGGTAGATGATATTGGTACATATTAACTTATCCATGTGAATTGCTACTTAAACTATTGGCTGATAATTTCAGGTAAAAGGTATGTTGACAGATTTTGAGAATGATATGCATTGCCAATTCCTGGAGATTATTCGTAGTCTACTGGATTCATATACAACAGGAGTGCAGGTGCAACTCTTAGGTCTTTCAGTATTAACTTCGTAGTAGGCTTCACTCGATTTTGTGCTTTATGTTTTCTTTCAAGAGGGGTTTTATCAACGCTAGGATCTTAGTTTCAAACTTGAAATTATTATATTTCTTTCTATTTTATTATACATTCCTTGCTGTAACGAGACACAAAACAGTGTAATACTCCCTCTGTCACTTTGTCTAAGGACCATTTAGTTTTGCGTAGAGTTTAAGAAAAGATTGAGTTCATCTCACAAACTTAACTTTCCCTCCACTTTTTCTTTCCTTATTTGGTAAAATGAGACCATACAAAGGGATTCTATTTTAGGAATAAGGGCCTTAGATAAAGAGATTGAGGGAGTACTTATTCTGCTATACTTTCTTGCATTGTAATTTCTCTTTCTACATCATCCATTTTGCCACCTTCTTCACATAAGTGGTTATTATCAGATTACATCTTCGATAGGTTCCTTCGTACCAATCTTGTTTCTGTAAAACGTGCTTGCAAATTGAGTTAATGAGATCATTCATACCATGGCCGGTCTGTATGGTTATACTGTATTTTGTTTGCTTTGCATTTGTTTGTGCTTAATTTGTTTCTTTGATCTTATTGCAGAGAGATGCTATTGTTGAAATATTTTATCAGAATCATTTAGATCAACTGCTTGATGCTATAATCTCCTCATGCCCAGCAATCAGTGTTGATAGAAATCCGGGCAGCCTGAAGCCAGAAATTTTATTGAACATCTGTGATCTCCTATGCTTTTGTGTTGTGCATCACCCATATAGAATAAAGTAATCTTCTGCATCTTGTTCAATCTGAGTTATTTAAATAAGTTGCTGCATGAATTAGGGCATAATTTAGTTTATATTTGTTTACGCAGGTCCAACTTTCTTTTGAATAATGTGATTGGCAAAGTTTTGAATCTAACTCGAAGAAGGGAGAACTACCTTGTAGCAGCAGCTGTTAGATTTGTGAGGACTCTAATTTCTCGGAATGTAAGTTGAATTTGCTTGAAAAGAAATAACGTTTATTCGGTTATATTAAGACAGAACCCCTGAAAAAACATATGAAGGTTTAAAGTTTGTCTCATTAAGTTCTTGTATGGTATTATCCTTGTTACTTGCAATTTTTATATTATGAGCTTCACCATTTTTGTTATCTAAGATACTCTGTCGCTTGCTATGTATGTGTTTTATTCGTTCAAGATCACAAGGCTTAAAGTGACTAGATTAGAATATAATATAATTACATGATCTTTCTTTCTTTTTTTCTGTTTCCATTCTGATTATGAGTGATACCCCAGGATATTATTAGCAGGATGCAGGGACAACCTTTATTGTAGAAGCCATAAAATAGCAAGAAACCATCTTCCATATGAACTGACTTTTTATGGTGGATTATGCAGGATGAACATTTGTTAAATCATCTTGTCAAACAGAATCTTCTGAAACCAATTGTAGACGTTTTTATTACAAATGGAAGTCGTTATAATCTGTTGAATTCTTCTGTTTTAGAACTTTTTGAATACATTCGGAAGGTACTTGCCTCTATCATACTTCATTTATTCCTGATATATGCTAATATTACTTTGTCTACTCATTCCATTATCTGACACAAGTCTGATATAGGAGAACTTAAAAACATTACTCAAGTACCTTGTTGAAACATTCTGGAAAGAGTTGGTTGAATTTGAAAACTTCCCTTCGATTTGTTCCCTGAAAGTGAAGTATGAGCAGGTGATTGCTAGTCTCTTCTGGTTGATTTTTAATGATCAGCAGCAAGTTCGTAGTTGTTAATATGGATATTATTTCAGTCCTTGGAGAGTTCAGAACTCCAAAACGCATCAGCTGAAATAGATACACGGAAACGTGTTGATGAGCGAGCCTTGGAGAAAGAAGAAGAAGATTATTTCAATGAGGACAGGTGCGTATATGTCATGGTCGTTTTATGTACACAATATGCTACTACTGAATGTGTATATTAACAGTGATGAAGAAGATTCAGCATCAGCATCAGCATCAGCATCAGAATCAGCATCAGCATCAGCATCAGCTGCCCCAAATGCTAATAGGACGAGTCCTCGGTCTTCTACCAACGAAGCTGTTGGAAATCACCCTTCAGGAAGGTATATGAACATATATGTGAACTGTTATTTTTCGCTGCGCACACTATTCAAACCTTCATTTCATGTTGAAGTACTGGCAAGCTTGTGGATTATGATGAGGACGATGAAGATTTCAAGCCGCCACCTAGGAAGGAGTCAGAAGTTACCGATGAAGATGAAGGGATAATCGAGTCACTACGGCTGAAGCGTAAATTGTCAGCAAAAGAGGAAACCCAGCCAAAGAGGTTGCAGAAATTGCCTAAAAGTTCAAAGCCGAATTCTTCTCTAGTGTTCAGTCCTTTGTGCTCAGCTCAAAGCAATGCTGCCTCAGCCTGCAAAGAAAATGGAAGTGCTTCTCATACCACTCCTAGTTCAGAGGCAAAGGAGCATGCTGGAGTAAATGATGAGCAGAAGGCCCTAAGCAGTGGCGACCAAACTAGGACAGCAGAAATTGATTCCTCCGGTCAGGAATCTTCTCTAGAAACATCCCCAAAAAGCTCATCAGACGATTTGTCGAAAGCTGATAGTCGGCCACAGGAAGATGATCATCCTTCAATACCGCCAAAGCAGTCAGCAGAGATGGCTGTAAATGAAGCTTAATTCGCCTACTTGGAAAGCTGAATTAACTTTTAGTAACAGAACCTGACAAGCTGGACGGATAGCCCGAAGCTTGATTAGAGGAGGCTGTAGCAATTGTTACTGCAGTTTTGGGGGTAGTCTTCCAGATGCTGACCGCGAAGGAATCTATGATTCTGTAAACTTGAAGTAGTTTCCCCTCTCCCCCACGTTAGCAGAATGTAGTGTATTAGTGTTTTCTGTTTATGGGTACTAATTTAAAGAAACTCGTAGCAATTATGTAGATTTGGGGTTGAGTTTGCGCCTTCACATAGCTTTCCTTTATTTAGATTGTTGGTAGATTTAGAGGCCAATTTTGTTATTCCAACTTATGTATGATTTTTCTCATATAAAACTGTACATTATCAGTTCATGCAAACTTGTGCACCTAATTATAACTTGTACATGAATTTATATCATAAGATTCTCAATATTGGACGATATGCATTCACTATTATGCGTCACAAATTCAGATATGGAACAAAATTATACTTACAATAGTTGAATTTTATATACCTTAACTCATCAAGTCTAATTGATGATATAAAATTTCGCACGAGATAGTTAGTATATGTATATACATGTATGCATATTGGTGCAGGGAGCACATTTATATAATCATATTTGCTACCCGCATCCCTCGGGCTATAGCTGTGTTAATAGAGAGCTTGTGTATTGTAATGAAGGTTCAAAATTTCGTTTCGAACATGACTTTCGGATGGTTAAAAAAAAGAAATGTTTCGCAAAAAGGTGAAAACCAGATGGAAATGTCGTAAAACTTTGGAAAACATAAGGAAACACAAAAATTAATACTCCTACAATATTCCCTCCATTTCACATAAGGAAACACGAAAAAAAAAAAATCTATATTTCAAGCGGAGGAAGTATATATGTAAGCTATTCAATTTATATAACATTTTACTATATGATAATTATTGACGATTTCATGATATTTTAATAGTCCTAAAACTTTCGATTCTAACTTCTTTTTCATTCCCTTCTTATTATCATTTACTTTATTTTCATCAACATAAAAAAATTGGTTTATTACTTCGGCAACTAAAAATAATTGAAGGCACATTAAACTAAAACACATGTTTCAAAAATCAATAAGCAACAAAAGTATATTACAAAAGTTAATCAATTAAATGAAACTACTTAATAAATTGGAGAATATATACACATAGTTCAAAGTTTCTTTTTCGAAGATCTAAAACTAAGAAACGTTTCATAAATATTATATAAACGATGTAAAAAAAGTTAAAAAATCAAAAAAAGTTATATACAGTTAATTTTTTTTAGAAAAAACATAAATATTATATTTATATATATAATTATAAACTAACCTGAAAATAAAATAAAGTTTTTTGAAATCAATGCTATATAAAAGCTTGAAATAAGATGTTAACAAATGATTAAAATTTTATGTAAAATAATTACATCATTTATTATTATTTTTAAAGATATTTAAAATTTAGATCTAACAAATAAATAAATAATTGTAATGATCTAATACGTTAAAAGTTTGAGCTTATGTATGTTGCCAAAAACAATTATTTAGTAGCTATATTTCTAAGAAAAATTTTATGAAAATTTTTCGAATGTTTCTAGTAAACCTCTAGAAATTTTAATCTATAATTGTAATAACAATTTAGCTTTGGGTTCAAGTCGTGTAAAAATAAAATTTTGTTTTGAAATAGCAAACATATAAATCTAATTATTAACCATTTGGGATAATATTACTCTCTCCGTCCCTAAAAGATTGTCACATTTTGACTTTTGTTGGTCAGATATTATAAAATTTGATTATAAATTCTTATCAAACGATAAAAAATAATATAGTTTTGTGGGATCTTGCTAGATTCGTTTCAATATATATTTTTGAAATATCAACTTCTTATAATTTTTTCACATGTAAAATAAGAGATATTTATATTTTAATTCTTGTTTTGTTGATTATGAAAAGTCAAAATGTGACGATCTTTTAGGTACGTAGGGAGTATAAGGGAATATAGTATTACAAATGATGTTTGCAATGTATCAACATTTATGACCAAATCAAAACACATGGTAATTGATAATCTAAATGTTTGGAGTTTGTAGGATCATACAATAGCCGCAAAGTTTGGAAGCTATTGCCATGAAGCTCACACGTAAGAAATTATTGTGGCACGTGGCATCATTACATTGTATTTAGGCTTCTTTTTCTTGCATTTGTATACAACAAATATCATTTCATTCTAAGTTGCACTAAAAGTGGTTGATCAAACTTTTATTGGTTTTGTTACAATGAGTAGTAATTTGGAGACGAGATCAATTCTTGATGAACTTCGTGGGTTCAACAAAGGTGGTCTCTTTGATCTTGGCCACCCTTTGCTTAATCGTGTAGCTGAAAGCTTTGTCAAAGCTGCTGGGGTACTTTTATTCCTTCATAAATATATTATTATAGATCATATTTTATTTGTTGCATCATCATTTTTTCCTTTTCATATGATTTTCTATGCTACTCATATATCAAGATAATTAGCCCACGGGCATAGCCTAAATGGTAATAGGTTTCACTATAAGAGTGTGTTTCTCCATAAGTGTTTGAGTTCGATCCACGGCAGGTATATGAGTAACTCTGCATTTGTTCATGCAAGAGATGATCTGCTTGTGGGTGGTTACCTAGCCTACTCTGGGCACTTACTCTGAGCACTCTGAGCACTCTTGACATGGAGTACCGAGTCGCTAGAGGCACATCCGCATTCACCTCGTCTGTTGAGCGATGGGCTAGCCAAGCGGCGCCTTAAATGAGCATATCATTTATATATCAAGATAATTGTCGATTTGGTCCAAATAATAAAACAAAGATACACTTTTTTGGTATTAAACGGAAAGGTGGTAACTATCTGGACTAAACTGCAACTACCTCCCACTATCTCGGACCAAATCTGCTTCTTTGCCATCTTATTCGAACGTATAATTGCAATGTTTTGATTGGAACCTAGTACTCGAACCGAAACCTATGTCGATAGCAAGTGATTGTCATAAAAAGGAATTCGTTTTTGTTTCCATTTGCATTCACAATTTCACATGAAATGGTTACACATTCTTGAATGACAGATTGGTGCAGTGCAAGCAGTGACAAGAGAAGGTTATTTAGCAGCTGTTGACAGTGAGTAGATTATTTATAGACTAATTCTTTATTTTATTTTTTTGTAATTAGTGATGAAAGTAAGAATACTGATACGCATAAGGGATACAAAAATTACTAACTAATAGACCGGTAGGTGGTAATTGTTAACTAATGAACAATTAAAATGAAATATGAGACAAATTGTCTCCATCGAAAATGAAATTTGAAGCAAGACCTTCTATTTGGTTGGAAGCTTGGCTTAGATGCCACGAGACTATTGAACATAATTTAATTTTTTGTTTACAAAAAAAATGTGATTGGTCGGTCAGGTAGCGGTGGAGATGGGGCGTTGCCTCCGGAAGTCACAGGGGCTAAGAAGAGTAGATTCCCAGGCCTCAGAGGTATCCACCAGATCTTTTACTTAAAATTAACCTTGAGGCATTTTTATCTATTCTCGTACACAAGGGTGAGTTGATTGATCATTTTTGGGTTCCTATTCCGCCTGCAGGAGAAACTAGCCAAAAGTCAGTTGAGGCTTTGGTAAGTCCCTTGTCGTTCATCTTTTTTTCATCGTCATGCATAATATTGTTCGAGTAGTTTTACGTCTTTTTAACGCAGACCCCTAGCACTCTAGCAACTACTCGTGGAACCAGTAGTTTTAACCATTTTTATCTAAATATAAACATATTGATCAAAAAATTATACATCATACGGCTTTCACACTGTGGAGGCGTAACTCGAGTATGACCCAAGTGGATGACAAAAAGTAAGACTACTACTGTAGTCTACCTATCTAAGGTACGCATAACAAAATACATCGAGAAGGCGTACTACAAATGTAGTGTAGAGCACAAGCAATCAAGCTAATGCTCTCCACTCCATAGGTACCCGAGAAATCAAAGATACAAGTACCTCAAAACAATACAACAGAATCTACGAGTACATCAATAAAAACAGACATTTTTTTACATTTGATACTATAATAGGTGGTTAATCATTTCCAACCTACATGTAGAAGAAGTATCATATTGTTACTCACTTTGTCCTACAATATACGGATTTATACGTTACTTGCATTGTACGTTATAAGAGTTATTGCGGGTAAATTGATGGGCATTGACCAATATGCAGGTGAAAAGCACTGGTAAAGAAGCTGTACAATGGGGTGAGATTTGAAGTTTATATGCTTTTTATGATCGTCATGAATTGAATTATAATCAAACTTGTGTTAGGTCGGGTAATTACGATCAGTTAGTTATTTGTGGCACTTTGATGTCATTTGTGGAGTATGGGCTAATTTATAGTCACGCTATGCGAACAATGATTCATTTTTTGGGAAATTAGAACGATTGACTACGAAACTTTTCTTGAATTGTGAAACTTATAATTGAGAACTATGAAATTACATCATGTGTGATGAATGCTTGTGTCATCTATCATATACAACTTTGAAATTACAAGGATAAGATAGCTAACATGCATTTATCAATTTATAATCAATCTGATTTACAAGGAATCAAGGATAAGATTTTCGTTGCAAATTGCCATTACACACTCTAGTCTAATAAAAGGCTTGCAACCTTTCTAGTGTTAATCATATACTGATTTGATTCTGTTCTTAATAGTATGTTAATTTATGATCGACGTCGTAAAAGAGCTGACATGGTTTGAACTGCTACAGGGTTGGCAGCTGGGGTGTACTCAGGTCTGACATATGGACTTAAGGAGGCTCGTGGAGTTCATGATTGGGTGATTATTCTCCTTCCCCTATTGTTGCAGAATCATGCATATCTACGACTTCTTAATTTCCTGTGATAGATAAAGGCGTTGTTCACTCGGCCAAAAGACGAGTTTACTCAACTAATCAAGTTTATAATACTATATTCTTTCCAGAAAAACAGCGCAGTGGCAGGGGCGATAACGGGTGCAGCAATAGCAGTAACATTGGAGGATCATTCCCATGAACAGGTTGTTCAATGTGCTATCACGGGCGCAGCCATCTCTACGGCAGCTAATCTTCTCACAGGAATTTTCTAAGCTTCTCAAGTCAACTTGTTTTACTTATATTATAGAGTAGAATGGTAGTGTGTTGCCATGAATAGTTTTGTTTACAAAATGGCAACGTTATTTTGTTGTCATCATACATTCATACTATGATGATTGATGAGCCACAAATGATTCTGGTTTTCAGTTAAATTATTTGTGAATCACTTCAGTTCCTTGGTTTCTATCTTGTGTTCCGGATCATGGTTTCCGATTTTTTCAGTTTCGAGGAAAAACATTAAGATGTTACGTATTGTTTATATTAAAGTTCTTGTATTTAACATATTGTTTAAGATTTTAATTGTATTTTCACCATTTTTCCTAATTTATCTTTATAGTTAAGTAGTAGGCTTTAATTAATAAATCATCATATTTCTTATTATATTCTTGATAAAGTAATAGACTTTTATTGATTTTATTAATTCTCTAATACAAAACTTGGAGTTGTACTTATAT
This sequence comes from Echium plantagineum, assembly GCA_003412495.2. Lineage (NCBI taxonomy): Eukaryota > Viridiplantae > Streptophyta > Magnoliopsida > Boraginales > Boraginaceae > Echium > Echium plantagineum. Next base: position 29,348,523 of record CM016563.1, on the reverse strand, counting down.
GCTTACAACTATTTTGTGAGCACCATGCTCACAAGGGTTTCATGGTCATTTAAGAAATGTTTTTTTTATGGAATGTGAAAAAGTAACACCAAATTTATTGCACTCCAAATTTATTACCATTTATTAACCAAAATAACACTCAAATCTGGAATCTTAGTTATGAAATTTTACAAAATATACTCACAATATTAAACTTGAATACTTAACACATATAAACAATACAAATTTGATTGGTGTACTCGAATTAAATTTTTATTTTCTATTGTGATTTATATAATTTGGTTTGGTATTGCATTAAGTCTAGTCAAGACAAATTCAATTGGTATTTTAATCATTCCACCAATTTTGGTAGTAATCATATTACAATTTCTTAAGCGGTTAGAGTTAATTTTGTGTTTAAAGATAATGAGAGATACCAAAATACATTTTAAGCATGAATAGTAAAGATATATAAATAAAATTTTATGTGGTGTTATTGAAGAAATATGCAACACCAATGTATATTATTCGGTGGTGTTATTGAACAAGAACGGAACACCAGTGTGTATTAGTAAATGATGTCACTAAAAATATATCTAAAATGAAATTAATACTAGAATTGTTTATTATTGAAGAAATATATCTAAAATGAGATTTATACTAGTAAAGATATATAAATAAATTTTATGTCGTGTTATTGAAGAAATATGCAACACCAGTGTATATTATTCAGTGGTGTTATTGAACAAGAACGGAACACCAGTGTGTACTAGTAATGGTGTCACTAAAAATATATCTAAAATGAGATTAATACTAGAATTGTTTATTATTGAAGAAATATATCTAAAATGAGATTTATACAAGTAAAGATATATAAATAAATTTTATGTGGTGTTATTGAAGAAATATGCAACACCAATGTATATTATTCAGTGGTGTTATTAAACAAGAACGGAACACCAGTGTGTATTAGTAAATGGTGTCACTAAAAATATATCTAAAATGAGATTAATACTAGAATTGTTTATTATTGAAGAAATATATCTAAAATGAGATTAATACTAGTAAAGATATATCAATAAATTTTATGTAGTATTATTGAAGAAATATACAACACCAATGTATATTATTCAGTGGTGTTATTGAACAAGAACGGAACACCAGTGTTTATTAGTAAATGGTGTCACTAAAAATATATCTAAAATGAGATTAATACTAGAATTGTTTATTATTGAAGAAATATATCTAAAATGAGATTAATACTAGTAAATATATATAAATAAATTTTATGTAGTATTATTGAAGAAATATACAGCACCAATGTATATTATTCGGTGGTGTTATTGAACAAGAATGGAACACCAGTGTGTATTAGTAAATGGTGTCACTAAAAATATATCTAAAATGAAATTAATACTAGAATTGTTTATTATTGAAGAAATATATCTAAAATGAGATTTATACTAGTAAAGATATATAAATAAATTTTATGTCGTGTTATTGAAGAAATATGCAACACCAGTGTATATTATTCAGTGGTGTTATTGAACAAGAACGAAACACAAGTGTGTATTAGTAAATGGTGTCACTAAAAATATATCTAAAATGAGATTAATACTAGAATTGTTTATTATTGAAGAAATATATCTAAAATGAGATTAATACTAGTAAATATATATAAATAAATTTTATGTAGTATTATTGAAGAAATATACAACACCAATGTATATTATTCGGTGGTGTTATTGAACAAGAATGGAACACCAGTGTGTATTAGTAAATGGTGTCACTAAAAATATATCTAAAATGAAATTAATACTAGAATTGTTTATTATTGAAGAAATATATCTAAAATGAGATTTATACTAGTAAAGATATATAAATAAATTTTATGTCGTGTTATTGAAGAAATATGCAACACCAGTGTATATTATTCAGTGGTGTTATTGAACAAGAACAGAACACCAGTGTGTATTAGTAAATGGTGTCACTAAAAATATATCTAAAATGAGATTAATACTAGAATTGTTTATTATTGAAGAAATATATCTAAAATGAGATTAATACTAGTAAAGATATATAAATAAATTTTATGTGGTGTTATTGAAGAAATATGCAACACCAATGTATATTATTCGGTGGTGTTATTGAACAAGAACGGAACACCAGTGTGTATTAGTAAATGGTGTCACTAAAAATATATCTAAAATGAGATTAATACTAGAATTATTTATTATTGAAGAAATATATCTAAAATGAGATTAATACTAGTAAAGATATATAAATAAATTTTATGTGGTGTTATTGAAGAAATATGCAACCAATGTATATTATTCGGTGGTGTTATTGAACAAGAACGGAACACCAGTGTGTATTAGTAAATGGTGTCACTAAAAATATATCTAAAATGAGATTAATACTATAATTGTTTACTATTGAAGAAATATATCTAAAATGAGATTAATACTAGTAAAGATATATAAATAAATTTTATGTGGTGTTGTTGAAGAAATACGCAACACCAATGTATATTATTCGGTGGTGTTATTGAATAAGAACGGAACACCAGTGTGTATTAGTAAATGGTGTCACTAAAAATATATCTAAAATGAGATTAATACTAGAATTGTTTATTATTGAAGAAATATATATAAAATGAGATTAATTCTAGTAAAGATATATAAATAAATTTTATATGGTGTTATTGAAGAAATATGCAACACCAATGTATATTATTCAGTGGTGTTATTGATTAAGAACGGAACACCAGTGTGTATTAGTAAATGGTGTCACTAAAAATATATCTAATAATACTAGAATTGTTTATTATTGAAGAAATATATCTAAAATGAGATTAATTCTAGTAAAGATATATAAATAAATTCTATATGGTGTTGTTGAAGAAATATGCAACACCAATGTATATTATTCAGTGGTGTTATTGACATGAGACTGAGAAAATTCATTGGTTTTTGAATGAAATAATTAATATTAGAAAAAAAAAGTTATACTTCAATTTATTTTAAATGAGATTAATACTAGAATTCATATTTTCGACATTGGTGAGCTGAAGTAATCATTGCATTTAGCTTCCTCTCTCCAATCTCAATTAATTGCTAATTACTCTATCATTAATACCCAAAATACCACTATTATTGTTTTTCCACTTAAAGATGTAAGGACAAAAATACCCAATTAAATATGAACCATAAGATTAAAATATCACTTAAACTCTTAATCTAACGGCTCAGATGGTTGTGAGCACCATGTGAGCATGACCTCCTAAGCATACAAGAAAATTCTCCAAAACTTGTGAGTTTGAAGTGTAATTAATGTCAAATCTTCTAATAATTTGTATATCACTTAAACAAGAGTTAATTTTCGAAACATTGGTTTTGAGTTAACATCTTTTTATTAACCTCAATAAAATGGGATAAAATAGTATTATTTTTGATACCGTAATGATGTAAGTTGTTAAACAAGACACTAGAAAAAATGGAGCGAATATTATTTATTCATAGGTTGATAGCTTAATGGCATTTGACCTTAGTTTTCAAGTAAAAGGTTTTCGTTTAAATGTTGTTGGAAACAATTTGTCTTATATTTTATTCTAACTTTGTATGAATTAGTAATTTATGTGTTTATTGATTGTTATACCATTATATTCATATTTTCATCACTAATTTACAAAAAGAACATATTATTCATTAAAAGAGATTAGTAATAAATTAATTGTCCACGTGGTTATGTTTGTAGAGTAGACGAATTTGTTATCGTAAGGTCATTAGTTTAATCTATTGACACCTTATCTAGTGAGCTTGTCAGATGACTTGGCTAGCATAATTTATATATGAGAAACCTTGTAGAGCTTACGAATAGTCCAACATAAAAAAAGAAAGATCGTGTAATTGAAGATAACAATGTTGAAAGACGTCAAATATGTTGGGGAGAATTTGGCAGATTGATACTTTTTAAATTTGAAGCACACCTCCTCTTTTTTTGCATAGGACTAGCACATTCCCCTGCAATTTGTCTATTTTGCCCTTAAATGAAACCCCTACCTTCTTCTTCTTCTTCTTCTTCTTCTTCTTCTTCTTCTTCTTTCTTCTTCACCATTCCACCACCATCATCTCACCACCACCATCAAAACATTTTCTTTACAAATCATAACCACCACCACCACCTTCACAAACCCACTACCACCAACAACCCCGAATTCAAATCATCTTCATCTTCATCCCCATCTCTTCTTCTTCTTCTTCTTCTTCTTCTTCTTTGCAAATCACCAACCACCACTATTTTTTACCACCACCACCACCTATCTCACCCCCCCCCAAAACCCCTGTGGAATCTCGCCCCCCCCCAAACCCCCTGTGAAATCGCGCCTCCTCCACCCCCAAACCCCATGTGGAATTGCGCCTCCCCTCCCCCAAGTCCCATGTGAAATCGCCCCCCCCCCCCTTGAAATCGCGCCTCCTCCCCTAAACCCCTGTAAAGTAGCGTTTCCACCCTTGTGATGGGGTGAGGGGTGGGGTTTCGAATTTGTGGATGTGGGGTTGTTGATGGTAGTTAGTTTGTTAAGAAGAAGAGAGATGGAGAAGAAATGGTGGTTTCGAACTTGGGTTGTTGTCGTTGCCGGTGGTGGTGGTGGCTTTGTGAAGGTGGTGGTTGTGGTTGGTGAAGAAGAAGAAAAGAAGATGGGGAATAAGAAGGAAGACAAGGGTATGGGTGTAGTTTGTTTTAATTTTTAGGGCAAAATAGTCTTTTCATGAGGAAGTGTGCTAGTGCTATGCAAAAAAAGGAGGCGTGCTCCAAGTTAAAAGATGCTTTAAAAAGTGCTAATCTGCCAAATTTCTCGAATATGTTGACAACAATGATAATATTAAACATTGAATTGAAGTTGCAGATTCCTAATCTCCGACTTTGGCCTCATTCGAACATATTTATCTATCCATCAACCCCTTTCAATTGTTAGCTTTGGTTCTTGAGTAGCCAAATTATCGTCATCTGAATAAAAATCATTGTCGATACTTTTACATCTCATGGGAAGACTTAAAGGTAAATGATGCAGCGTACGTGATAGGACGAATTCTTTATCAAAATTCGTTAATTCAAAGAATACGAAAGATGATAGATATTGAGGAAACCTCTATTTTTATAAAATATCAATAACTCTAACAAAAACGTCTGAAGGTACTTAAATAGTAAAAAATAGTAAAAACCTAACTTGCTAGACAAGAAGCCCAAAACAGAACGGGCTGAAATTATTAAATTATTAAAAATTACCCGCATCATAAATTATTAAAAATTACCCGCATCATTCCCTCCCGGATAGAGAAGATTCGACCTCGAATCTGCAACCGCATCATCGTCGTCAGAAGAAGAGTCACCAATAAAAGGAACAAGGTGTTTCACATTAAAAACATCCGAAGTGTACTTCCCAATGAAAGGGCGAAGAGCCTGGTTCATCACACGCATAAACGTGCTAGGGGCATTAGACAGACCAAATGGCATAATAAGCCACTCATACAAACCTTCGCGAGTCTTGAAAGCAGTCTTCCACTCATCACCCATGCGAATGCGAATCTGGTGGTACCCACTCTTGAGATCCAGTTTGCTAAACACAGAAGCACCGCTCAACTGGTCCAACAAATCATCCAGTCGGGGAATAGGAACGCGATAACGCACAGTAATCTTGTTAATGGCACGACTGTCAACACACATACGCCAAGAACCATCCTTTTTTGGAGTGAGAAGAGCGGGTATAGCACATGGACTAAGGCTCTCACGAATGTGGCCTTGAGCTAGCAGGTCCTCAACCTGCCGGCGCAACTCCTCATGTTCGTTAGGACTCATCCGGTAATGCGGTCGGTTGGGCAGCGCAGCACCCGGAACCAAGTCAATCTGATGTTGGATATCTCGCAGAGGGGGCAACTTAGAAGGCAACGCCTCTGGAAAGACATCTGCAAACTCCTGTAAAAGTGGTCGAACCGGTTCAGGGACGGGTGAGGGAGCATCAGCCGCGACCAGTGAGCAAAACAGGACAAAAACCACGCCCGATTCCTCCATTGCAACCTGAAAAGGACCACGGGACAACAGAGTTGCAGGGGGGGCTGCCTGAGGGGTGGGTGTAGCACTCCCTTTGGGCTTAGCAGGCAGTAAAACAATTTTAGTACCCCGGAATAAGAACGAGTACGTGTTAGTACGACCATCATGTAAAACAGAATTATCATACTGCCAAGGGCGACCAAGTAAAAGGTGACAAGCATCCATAGGAACCACATCACAGTAAACAGCACCACGGTAAGTAGGTCCAACCGAAAAATTAACAAGCACACGTTGAGAAACAGCAACATCCGTACTTTGGCTAAGCCATGAAAGTCGATAAGGCTTAGGGTGAGGTTCAGTGGACAGACCCAGCTTGGAAACTGCAACAGCAGACATCACATTCTCGCAACTGCCAGCATCAATGATGAAGGTGCAAATCTTTCCCTCGATGGTGCAAGTGGAGTGAAACAGATTATTGCGTAACCACTCGTTCTCAGGAACACGAGGTGTTAGGCAGGATCGACGAAGCACCAGCAGCGGACCAATATCACCAGAAACATACTCCTCTGCATCCGGGTCTGCATGGTCATCATAAACGGGGGTCGAATCTGTGAGAAGGGCAGAATCGGAATCAGGAACTTCTGCAAAAAGACCACGATTAGCCGCCTTCGGGTTACGGCAATCTACCTGGCGATGACCAAATTCCCCACAATTAAAACAACGCAGACCACCAACACGTCCTTGAGGAGGAGCCGCAAGACCGCGTACGACAGGGGTTGGGGCAGGGTTATCCCGAGCAGGCTGGGACGAAGAAGATGCACCACTCGTCGAACTGCTTGGCTGCCTCATAGTAGGATTCCCACGCCTGGAAAGCTGCTTCTCAGCCTGGGATGCACGTTGTTGTGCCTCTGCCACCGTCGAAGGATCGAACATATTCAGAACATCCTGCAACTGCAGATGCAGACCACCAATGTATCGAGAAACAAGTTGGATAGGGGACTCGTTCAGATCAACACGAGCCAGGAAAGTGTGGAAGTCAGCAGAGTACTCATCAACAGAACGGGATCCCTGACGAAGATTCTGAAAACGCTGGTATAACTCCCTGTCGAAATTATAGGGCAAGAAGGTACCCCTAATATGATTCTTGAACTTATCCCAAGTCGCAATCTTCTCCTTGCCATGACGAACACGCGTATGTTTCAACTGCTGCCACCATGCCTGTGCACGACCATGTAAGCGGATCGTTACCAGGGCAACTCGACGACCTTCCGAAACCTCCTTGAAGTCCAGAATCTCTTCAACCTGGGATAGCCAATCAATAAACTCTTCTGGTTTAAGACTGCCATCAAACTGTGGATCTCCACCTTGAACCCCTGTTCCCACCGTGGATTAGGACGTTCAGGTGATCGATTCCGTAAACCAGAAAAATGATTTTCGTCCGTGATAGTAACATCATCATGTGTATGCACAGACGCATCCGTACGGTGGGTCAAAAATTCGACCTGCCGCCGTAATTCATCGTTTTCACGCTGTAACTCAGCAAGATCACGATCAACGCCATAGGGAACTGCCGGGGGTTGTTGTCTCTTGGGCGGCATACCTCAGGACCGAGTAGAATCTGATACCAACTGATGCAGCGTACGTGATAGGACGAATTCTTTATCAAAATTCGTTAATTCAGAGAATACGAAAGATGATAGATATTGAGGAAACCTCTATTTTTATAAAATATCAATAACTGTCTAACAAAAACGTCTGAAGGTACTTAAATAGTAAAAAATAGTAAAAACCTAACTTGCTAGACAAGAAGCCCAAAACAGAACGGGCTGAAATTATTAAATTATTAAAAATTACCCGCATCATAAATTATTAAAAATTACCCGCATCAGTAAATTTTAAGGAAATTACAAATTTGGTTGATATTTAATCCCGACAAACTCCTCTATTAGCTAATAGAGGATCAAATAAGGATGAAGCAGAGAATGAATGGAGGGGGGGGGTGAAGGACGATGAAGTAGCGGTGTGATTGTGTTAGATTATTTTGTTATTTTAATAATTTTATTTCATTTTAAAGAGGTTTTAATATATTTTGTTTGTTAAAATTGATCATAAAAATTTAATATATACTCCCTCCAATCCAAAACAAATGTCTTTCGAGACATTTCACACAAATTAAGAAACAATCATTACATTCACACTTTCCATCTATGCCCCTATAAAGCAATCATTAATAATCCAATTATCACTTAACTATATGATGCAATCATTATTTTTTTGAGTTATTATATGCAAATAGGGATATTAAAGGAAACAGTGGTATATTGTACGTTGGTTTATGTAAAAAGATATTTTTTTTGGATATTGTTGAAATATCTAGAAAGACATTTGTTTTGCATTTGTTTTGGATTGGAGGGAGTATTAAATGCTTATTTTGTTCTTTATTAAAATTTAAAATTTGTTGTTGGAGTAGTTCAGAAGGTAAGTACACCAATTTATAAAATTTAATGAATAAACTGATCAAATCGTCAAAATTTATGTGGAGAAATGATTTAAACCTATTAGAAATAGATTAAACTTAGCACAAATTAGACTTTGCATAAACATCAAGTAGTTAGCACGCGCATTTGTAGCGAGTCTAACATACCCTCTTCAATACGTCATCAGTCATCACAGCCATCGCCCTTTTTGTGTTCTCCTTGTACACAGAAGAAACTCTCTTTCTCAGAACCCAAAAACCCAAATAAGATAACATGGAAAACTATACCAAAAATAAGCCCAATTTGTTCAATAAAACAATTGTTTTCTTGAAATTGATAATTTGCCCTTTTATGTAGCTTAATAGTTTGATCCACATTTTCATTCTTTGCATAATTGCATTTAGAGCTCTTTCAAAGCCCATATTTTTCTGTTGCCACATACTATTTTTTCCAGGTAAATGGTTTTCAGTTTCTAATTTGGTCAAGTGTAACTTGTTCAGTAATTATTTAATTTTACAGTGTGATAGAATAAACAGGGCTTTTGCATGTAATGAATTGGATGCCACTCTAGCAATTATTTTGTAAATTTAACAAATTAGTAATGCTCTGGACTGTATTTTATTCTGAATTCTTGAATTTTTCCTATTCAATGGTACAGTGGTATTTGTATAGGTTATTATGTTCTGCCAGAGGTTTGGAACAATTTTTGGTTTTTCTTGGGTTGGCTTTGAGGTTGGTTAAATTGGTAATTTCTTGAAAGATTCGATTTTTAATGATATTATGTTGATGGGAGACGTCGTATTCATATAACCATCCCACCTACTGAGGTAAGGCTTGGTTTGGGTATGATGCTCATTTGTGTTAGAACTGTATAGCTAAATTCACCTCATGTTGTATGATGTTTGATGATGATTTCTCAATGGGATACATAAGCGATGGAGATTATTTTGATTTTATTTGAAGTGGTTGTATAAACTTCGTCGGGATATATTTTGTGTGCAATAATAAATCATCACTTTAATTAGAGTGTCAGATGTTTTATTGTAAGTACTTGATTGTTAATTGTATGCGTGCGGTAGTTGAAGTGCTTTTATGTTTTGTGCTTTCGTATAATCATCTTCGAATATTGAGTGAATTAAGGTTAGGCTTCATTACTCGGTTGCATAGTGTTACAAACTAAGTGGATATAGCTGATTACAAATTAAGCTTCAGTAGTGAGTAGCATCCTACAAACTATGGTTGCCTGTGGCTATATTCTTATTACTGTTTACATTGCTTAATATTTCGTATTGAACTATTTTTATTTATATAATGATCCTTTTCCTGATCTCTTTCTGGCAATAGGCAAATGTTTTCTTCTTTGAGAATTTTGTGCGTCACATTATATTTTCTGCTCACACCTCCATTTGTAGAAATATGAGTATATGAGCTGAATCAAGTTGTTTATATTCATAGGGACTTATGGCTTTACGAAAGCATGATACACCACTCAAGATTGTAAAATCATCGAGTTTACCTAAGAGGGTAAAAGAAAAGGTTCAACCTGCAAATATAGCAGCAGAGGGTAAAATTAATGTGGACCTCAATGAGGTCTACTTTTTAATAATGCATTTTCTGTCGACTGGACCATGCCAGAGAACCTTTGGGCAGTTGTGGAATGAACTTCTGGAACATCAGCTTTTGCCAAGAAGATACCATGCGTGGTACTCACGGTCTGGGGCTCCCAGTGGCGATGAAGATGATGATGGCAGATCTTTCCCGTTAAACTATTCAATGATGATACAGAGGTAAATCTGTCTTTTCTTGTCTTATATGCCAAAAAATGGAGATGGAACCCTCTTCTCCCTGGTGAAAAAAGAGGTACATTTTTGTAATGTGTTGTTTATTCACCATTCCATTATCTCATATTTTTTCCTTTTTGTGCTGTTCAGATTATATGCATACATGAAAAACGAGATACTTAGTTTATCTGTTCTAATCTTCTATACTAATTTGTTTTGGTGTACAAAATTTACGATTTTTTGAGCAATAGGATGACAAATAACTTCCACGTCTTGGTGGTATCTGAACTCTTGCTTTATGCTACTGCTACTGGTTCCTTAACCACTAGACTAACTACCTGTCCAGGTACTCTTTCATTGAAAGGGATCACTTGGTAAAGCTTTTGAACCAGTTGGTTTTAAATGCTTCCCTTTCTGCTCGAGGCACACAGGGTGATAATCTTTTCAATGCGGCTGCAGTACCCACTCTTTTAGGGACTGGTTCCTTTTCACTTCTTAGTGGTATGCCAAAATTCTGTTTTCTTGAATTCATCATATACCTTGCATTTCAGTAATTAATAACAATGAAGAACATAAACTCTGTTTTTATATGTAAATTGTACTGAAAGTATGCTGCCTGAGCTCCTTTCTTTCTCTAGGTGCTCAAAGTAAGACGAAAGTTGAAGCGCAACACCCGCCTCGTTATTTGCGCTTTCCTCACATGCATGCTGACCAAGTTCGTGGACTAAGTTTAAGAGAAATTGGTGGTGGCTTTAAGCGTCACCATCGTGCACCCTCTATCCGTGGTGCATGCTACGCCATTGCTAAACCATCTACAATGGTGCAGAAGATGCAAAATAAGAAAATTGTTAGAGGTCATCGTTATGCTGTTTATTGTGGTAAGTTGATTGACTTTCTACCCTCATATTTTCTACCCTTATTTGAGAGGTCACTGTTATGCTGTTTATTGTGGTAAGTTGATTGATTTTCTACCCTCATATATGGGTAACTACAGGTAGAACAAGACATGAAAATCTTGTTTTCAGTAATATTTGTGAATTAGTCGCATATTGGGTCTTTTAAATGTACGGGTCCAGCATCTTAAGCATTGGTCTTCCACTCTTCCCATGGGTGGCGGATCCACAATCAATGGACGTTCTTAACATATCTAACATTAGCTGCACATCTCTTTGAGGACACCTTTGATTCAGTCTACTTAGTAAAGGAAGGAACGCAATATCTTTAGACCTAACTATTTTCTGGGGTTTTTCACTCCTGATCTATCAAGCATTGACAGATAGGCTGGAACTTCATGCATTTGACTTGAAGGTAAGAGTGATATTTGTTCTTATTATGATCTCTTGATGTTGCAGCCATACTTGATCGGTCTGGGAGATTTGTCATCACTGGTTCGGATGACCGTCTTGTAAAAATTTGGTCACTGGAGACTGCTCACTGTTTGGCTAGCTGTCGCGGACATGAAGTAAGTTAGTCTTCATATCTTTAATAGTATAAATGTTCCCATTATCTCTTCCTCTTCTTTAGTTGATTCGCAATTATGATCTAACAGGGAGACATCACTGACTTGGCTGTTAATATCAACAACACTCTCGTGGCATCTTCTTCAAATGATTGCATCATCCGAGTGGTAAGATCTTCCTGGGATACTTCATTATATATTGTTAGTATAATCATTTCTAATCATTTTAGTTATGTGACAGTTGTTTTATTCATATTTCTATGACAGTGGCGATTGCCTGATGGTCTTCCAATTTCTGTATTACGTGGACATACAGGAGCGGTCACTGCTATTGCATTTTGTCCCAGGCCAACCGCAGTATATCAACTCTTATCGTAATGCTTCTCTTGAGATTATTACTATTTATTGAATCAATTTTGAAGAATAGTCAGTTTGTTTAATCTAAACTCGTTATCTATAGCCATAAGTAACACAAATCGTATTATCTTAATTAACATTGGCGACAACCTTGTCTTAAAGATATTTTGTTTAGTTATTGCTGCAATGATCCATGTTAAGCGATATAGAATAGTTGCAAACATATGGATTTACCAACAATCTGCAGTTGTTATTGGTCAAGAAGGAAATCCAAAACGAACTCGAACTTTTAGCACCATCGTTCGGGAATTGAGACAATGAAATTTTACTAAAATAATGCATATCGAACTTGAAGTAAATATTCAAGTAACCTTTTCTGCAATTTGAGATCTCTCTCCATGATATATTCTTGCTTCTCTCCTTGTCCTTTTGATGTCAAAGTGATGTTTTGTGCATACATTATATCCCACTTTTCTTTTCTCATTGTGTAGACCCTTAGCCATAATATTTATCTACGATTCTGTTCAAGATTAAGTTGTTCTTCACTGAGACCGAATAGGGCAAAGCTCCCAAATATTCGGTTTCATGATTGTAATGGAGCATTTTCAGTTGATTCTATGCCTTTTTCTGATTCATTCTAATTGTAGTCTCACTTTTAATTCCTCCCCTGCAGGTCCTCTGATGATGGATCATGTCGAATATGGGATGCTAGATCTTCTCATTTTAGTCCACGAGTTTATGTACCAAAACCTTCAGATTCTCCTGCTGGTTAGCTGCAACACTTGTAGTGATCTCAGTGTATATTTTTTATTGATCATTCATATGGTCTGATATGGTTTTGTTTACATGCCCTCAGGAAGAAGTAATGGTGCATCATCAAGCACTTCTCAACCTTGCCATCAGATTTCCTGTTGTGCTTTTAATGCTAGTGGAACTGTTTTTGTGACCGGCAGCTCTGACACATTTGCAAGGGTACATAGTTATGAGTTTTAAGTGTCTCCTTTGCATCTATGTCTATCAAAAACTTCTGAAGTTGGTGAATTCTGTGGTTGCATCTCTCTCCCTCTTTCTCAATTGCATGAAGCATTGTTAATTCTAGCGTAATCTGCAATTTCAATGTAGCACCCCTTTCTGATTACTACGTAGCAGGTGTGGAGTGCCTGCAAGTCCAGTACTGATGACACCGAACAACCTATCCATGAGTTGGATATTTTGGCTGGCCATGAGAATGATGTAAATTATGTTCAGTTTAGGTTTGTACTACTTGATCCCTTATTTAATGTTAATTCTTGGATCTTGTACTGCATATTGATCCTGTTTTTTGATGCAGTGGTTGTGCTGTAGTGTCTAGAATTCCGGTTCCTGAGGCCTTAAAGGAAGATAATCTTCCGAAGTTTAAGAATACATCGTGAGTTTGAGTACAAGGACTGCCATTTCTTTCAGTTTATTCTGATGGTGGTTGTAATGTTGTTAAACAAATTTCAGTTCTCTTATTCCTTTTTTAAGTATGTCAATAAAATTTTCATGTTTTTATCTGAAGGTATAACCATGACAACATTGTCACTTGTTCTCGGGATGGCAGCGCAATCATTTGGGTGCCAAGATCGCGCAGATCACATGTGAGCTCTATACATTGTCAATCCAAATAAGAAATATAAGTATTTACTACTGTGTAGCTCCGTCAATATTTTCAATGCAATTTCTTTTTTCTTTTATCTATAATTTTATGTCATCTAGGGGAAGGCTGGACGTTGGATAAGAGCGTATCATCTGAAAGTTCCACCACCACCAATGCCCCCTCAACCTCCACGAGGAGGTCCTCGTCAAAGGATACTTCCAACTCCACGTGGGGTTAACATGATTGTTTGGAGCCTGGACAACCGTTTCGTCCTTGCTGCTATTATGGGTATTAATTTTATGCGTGGCAATGCTTATTACAAGTGAAATGATTAATGTACATCTATTACAATCTAGTTTTGCTATATCAGTTGCATAACTTGCATTCTTAAATAACTAGTGCACCTGATATCTGTATGTTGTGATTAATCTACCGAAATTTCCGTCCATTTTGATGGCTTCTTCAGCAGTGTTGTCTTACTAGGTCTTGCAAAGAGAGCTCCTATCTCATATCTTGAAAGTTAAATTTGTAAAGATGTGAAGATTTATGTTCATACATCCCAATTTATATAGCAGCTACCATCACGTATTCAATTCTAAGTTCGATTTCATTCTTTTTAGTCGATCTTTTTGTTTTTGCTTGATCCCACCCTTGGTTGAGATCATGATAGACTTTTATATAACTCCCTTTTGAGTTCCATCTATTTCTCTAGATTGCAGAATCTGTGTATGGAACGCTGGAGATGGTAGCTTAGTGCATTCTTTAACTGGTCATACTGAATCGGTATGCTCCTCGCTCTTTAGCACTCTTCTTAAAAAGTGTAGTACCTCGTGGTTTAACATTGTTCACCATCTTGCTTGTCTTACTCATGTTTTCAATTGTCCTTCCATTTGTTGAAGAATCCGTAGAACACTATCTCTCCTTCATATTAATCTGTGTTATAACTTACAAGACATGTTTCTATAATTTTTTTCGAAGCCTTTTTAATCTCGTGGTTGCCCAGATTCAGGATGTTTTACAGTTCTAAGATGGCGATGCACCTTGAAGAAATTACCCTTAAGTGGATTGTGTAGATCTACTGAATATCGACTTTCTGTGGATTATTAATTGTTTGAAGTGTTTATTTGATGGGAAGCTAAGTTACATTTTAATTGCATCATTCAGGGTCATTGTAATGTGCTTTTCTGAGTATAGAAGTATAGAATTATGTGAATATTCTCATTGATGGTCAGCTATTGCATTTCTTTTTCCAAATATCCATATGCATCACTATGATCCCCCTTGTTACTTCGAGTTAATCTTTTCCCACCCCCTTGAAGTAAAGCGTTATAGTCATATTGATCTCCTTTTGTTTAGGCAAATGGCAGGCTACTTTATGTTTTTTCTTTCTTATTGCATTATCTCAACATCTTCCTGCTCCGAAGTCCAAACTTAAGACACCTTTATCATTAAAAGGTCTTTGTTACTTAGGATGATGTGTATGGTGAAACCTATTACTACATCTTATCAAATTTGATTTTTGTAGACTTATGTCCTGGATGTTCATCCGTTTAACCCTCGCATTGCAATGAGTGCTGGATATGATGGGAAGACAATTGTATGGGATGTGAGTAGGCTCATATTGTACCTCCTCTCAGACAAATATTTTTTTGTTTCTTCTTAATTAATTTTGTTATATCTCCATTTGAATAGATTTGGGAAGGCATGCCCATTCGTATATACGAAATTGGGCATTTTAGGCTGGTTGATGGGAAATTTTCTCCGTAAGTTGCCTTGAATCCTTTAGATTCTGATTAAAGTTGAATTTTCTTGTGGAAAATCATCTTCTGATTTGATATTGATATTTTATCTTATTTTATTGTCATCTCTAGAATGTGACTTGATTTGTATCTTGCTTAAATGGTAACTCATATTTTCTATTCCACAAAAGTGCCTTTGTTGATAATTTTCTCAATGATCTATGCATGTGCAGGAACCAATAAATGGTTTTGAACTGATATCTGAAGTTTTTCCTAAAACTGTTGAGAGAAACATATATTTTGTTCTGGTCTGCCATAGTTTATACCTTAAGAAATGCTTCATCCCTTATATATATGTGTGGTATAGTACTTTGCAGATGCCTCCAATGTTCTTTTTGTTTTTATGCATGTTGGATCAATTCAGATCCAGGAACTAATGGGTTGCCAATCTGAAACTGTCTACCTTTACTTTGTCACTCTTGCAACTGTCTTGTCATATTTTGTTAGACTGGCTTCTTACTGTAAGTATATTTCATAACGTGGGAGACTTGGTTAGGTGTATTGGCCTTGTAGCCTGTGATGGGCAAGGACCATTTAATGAATATGGCGATTAACAATTTTTTCCTCTAGAGATATACTGCGAAGGTGGTTCCATCTTTGTTTCCTTTTAGGTGACAACATAAAATTTAGTCCGAAAGAAGTACCACGTAACCATATGTAGCTGTTAACTTCTCTTATATGAGATGCTTCTATTCTAACATGATCTGTTTCTTATCTAGTGACGGAACATCAATAATACTTTCTGATGATGTTGGTCAGTTATACATATTGAGTACAGGGGAAGGAGAACCACAGAAGGACTCCAAATATGACCAGGTACAGCATTTATATGCATTATATCATAAATCTACTAGATTTATTTATTGAACAGTAAGAACATTGTTATTATTATCATAGCAGACAGATTAATAGTTGTGCACCTTTCAACAGTTTTTCCTTGGAGATTATCGTCCTCTTATTCAAGATACACATGGAAATGTTCTTGACCAAGTAAGTCAGCTTTTCTCTAGTCATATATCTCTTCAAGTCATGATAATTTATTCCATTATGTGTGTCCCTTCATGTATCTGTATTCTCTATCTCATGCAATAGTTTATGTTTGAGTGCCTATTTTTAGGTAACTTCATTACTTGTTATTAGATTCCCAGTCCTAATTATTCTGTTCCAACATTTTAAAAGTACTTGTTCGTTTCTCATGGTTTAAAGTAGTTTCGAGACTAAATATCAAAATTAAGAGACGAAGACAACCAAAGCTGCCATATTAAGGCCTTGGCATATTTAATCCAACTTCATTAACATACTAATTATTAGGTATTAATTATTTTTCCCAAAGTATGTAAATAGCAAGTTTAGTATAAATGATCATATGCACTTCTCATGCACCGAGTATCAATTGTGTGCATCCATGATTTGGTATAAAAACTGGGAGGGGGTAGTAATTATTCCTTGAAGAATTCTCAAGTAATCTCAGTGTATATGATCATATATACTAAACCTTCTTGAACATAAACTTACTAGGGAGCATTGAAGTATGTTGTTAGACTTGTAATTAAGAAAATGGGTTAGCCTAGTGGCCATGGATATTACTCCTAGTGGCGAGGTCCTGGATTCGAGTCCTTGCAATGACAAGGGCTGAACTTTCAAAATAATAGAATAAAAAGTGGACTTGCTGAGGAGTGATTTAAAATCTTTTCTTCATGTTACATCTTCTGTTTGGACATGCAAGAGGGAGCTTTATTTTCCTAATAAAGAAGTCAGCTATTTGTTACACAAGACAACATGTTTTACTGTATAAAAGGTTGATCAGTAGATAACTTGGATGGCTGATGTTCTCTAGGAAACTCAACTTGTTCCTTATCGACGGAATATGCAAGATCTACTGTGTGATTCAGGTATTGTTATCTGCTTTGGTACATGCATTTTTTCTTATGTTTATCCGTACATAAACTTTTTTGAGTGTGACTTGGAAACTTCCAGCTATGATTCCTTACCCGGAGCCTTATCAGAGCATGTTTCAACAACGTCGCCTAGGAGCCCTGGGTATTGAGTGGCACCCATCTTCTGTGAAATTTGCTGTTGGAGCAGATATCACTTTGGATCAGGAATACCAAATGCTTCCTATAGCAGATTTGGACATGTTGCTGGAGCCACTTCCAGAGTTCACAGAAGTAATGAACTGGGAACCAGGACTTGAGATACATAGTGATGCCAATGATTCGGAGTATAATGTCACTGAAGAAGAGTCTGCTGGTGAGGAACAGGGAAGTTTAGGTTCTCATTCTTCAGGAGAATCAGAGTCCAGTGGTGAAGACAGTTTGACTGAGCACACCCATGAAGATCGCCTACGGAGGACTAGGAGGCGAAAGAAGAAGGCAGAGGTGAGTCCAGCAGCTCATACTTTATAACATTTGCTTCTATACATAAACTTACATTTTACTTCATTAGGCTGAGATCATGACATCATCTGGAAGGCGTGTGAAGAGGAAGAACTTGGATGATTGCGATGGCAGTTCAATTAGAAGCAGTCACGGAAGAAAAGCGAGGAAACGACCAAAGAAGTCTTCTTTGTCTTCAAAGTCCTTGCGACCTCAGAGGGCTGCAGCGCGTAATGCTCTTAATTTTTTCTCACGAATTAATGGAACATCAAAGGATGGAGTGGATGACAGCTCAGTTGGTGAATCATCAGAAAGTGAGTCTACAATGCAAGGTTCAGATATCATAAGCGAAGAATCAGATTTTTCACTGCAACATGAAAACGAAGACCGTCGGAAAGGAAAAGAAATATGTGTGGAAGAGTCTGTTGCTGTAGATAACTCTCATGAACTCCCTAAGGTTCAGACAGATGCCAGAAATAGGAGACTGGTCCTCAAACTGTCAAAGCATCCTCAAAATTCATTTTTAAAGTTTCATGACCGACCTGATCAAGAAGGTTCGACTGACGCAGTTCCTAGTCCTGGTGAAACATTTAGAGATAATCGTGCCAATAGGGCATATGGTAATGTGGATCTACTAGAAGGGTGTAAAGATGGTAAAATTTGTTGGGGAGGGGCCAAGTCTCGCACCTCCAAGCGCGTGCGAATGGTGGAACCATCTTCTCCAGCTGCTTATGCTGGATCCAGTTCAGTTCTTGATGGACAAGGTAGAACAGATAATTCAGCCGATGGGCATGCTAATTCTGTGGACGGTGAAACACTTCAGCCAAGTTCAAGTGTCCAAGATCAGGAAGGTTCGCTTCATATATTGGTTAATACGGGTGAGCATGGAAACATTTCACTCTTAAGAGGAGAAAATGAAGAAACACATTTGACTCATTCTGATACTCACGATTCATCTACAAAGTTGAACCGTGGGATTGATGAATTGGCTGTACATTCTGGTTACGGTAACAATGGGTTAGATGATCATCAATCATTGGAAGAAAATTATAAGCTTACACCTACAAATTTGAAGATAGATTCAAATGTTCAATCAAGGACAGAAATGCCCTTTATGGAGCCTAAATTCGCATTAAATGGTGCTAGTCAGGATCCTCAAAATACAATACCTGAAATTGTTGACATGGGGAAAGATTTTAGGCTTGGTTCTCCTAAAGAAGAAGTAACTGATGCATCTAAATTAGATACTGCAGGCCACGATGGGATGCAAGGATTAGACACTTCAGCTGGTTCTATCCCAGAGTTAGTAAGACACTCTGAGACATTGCCTTCAAATGATCGGATGTTCAGTACTGTTTATAGAAGGTTAAAGACTCGCAATGGAAGAATTGACGCTGTAGGTAGAACTGGAAGCACAGAATTAAATACTTCTGTTGTTAATAATCCAAATGTAAATGAGGGAGCCGAAACCACAGTTGATGGAGTACGGAGGACAAGATCCATCAGAGTCCGATCATCAATTCGTAATTCTAATGGAACACCTGGAACTATTTCAGAAGGCACTAGTGACACAAAAAGGGATTCAACGAGCAGAAATGGTAAAGTTTCATTAGAAGAACAGGGATTGGATACAAGCTCTTCTGTCGTGTTAAGATCTACCCGTAAGAGGAGAGGCAGTTACAACGTGTGTGAAACCAGACCTCCTGATCAAAAGAGACTAAATCATTTAGTACGAAGTTCATGGTTGATGTTATCGTCGCATGAGGAGGGCTCCAGATATATTCCACAACTAGGCGATGAAGTTGCTTATCTGAGACAGGTACCACTTAGTTGATCTTTTATTTGGCTGCTTCATATTAACTTTATCTGAATTTTGATCCATTTGATCCTTTTTTTACCAGGGCCATCAAGAATACATTGACGTGAGTCGATTGAGGGATGCAGGACCTTGGAGAACCATCAAGGGACACATTAGAGCTGTTGAGTTTTGTAGGGTTTCCAGTCTTGAGTACTCAACAATCTCAGGCTCTGGAGAGAGTGGCTGTAAACTAATCCTTGAGTTCATTGATCCATCCTCTGAAGTGTTAGGAAAATTATTTAAGTTGACTCTGCCTGAGTTGGCTGATTTTCCGGATTTTATTGTTCTAAAAAGTAGGTATGATGCGTCTATTGAGAGGAATTGGACAACTCGTGATAAATGTCAAGTCTGGTGGAAAAATGAAGGTGAGGAAGCTGGAAGTTGGTGGGAAGGTCGGATTGTAGGTGTGATCGCTAAATCTCCTGAATTTCCGGACAGTCCATGGGAAAGGTATTCTGTTTCATACAGGACCGCTCCCAAAGAGATTCACCAACATAGTCCTTGGGAACTTTACGATGCTAGTAATATGCATTGGGAGCCACCTCATGTTGATGATGAAATTCGAGACAAACTGCTCAGTATCCTTGCCAAGCTGGAGAGATCTGGAAATAAAGCTCAGGTACAATTTGTAAAAACCTGGAATCACTTGATTATTTTATCATTGAATGGGGCAATCTTGTAATCTTTGTTTGTGTTTGTAGGATCACTATGGGATTGGAAAACTGAAAGAAGTATCAGACAAGATTAGTTTTATTAACAGGTATTTTGCTAATAATTCTGCTAGCAGTTATCATATTCATACATATGTAATCTCTGTACCCTACGTAAATCCACCTTTCGGAAATGTTTAATCCAAATTTTGCATTTGCGGTTTCCTAAATCTGCAGGTATCCTGTTCCGCTGTCTCTTGATGTCATCCAGACTAGACTGGAGAACAACTATTACCGGAGCCTAGAAGCAGTAAAGCATGATATAGATGTGCTGGTATCGAATGCCCAATCTCATTTCAGTAAAAATGCCGAGTTTTCTAAGAAAACCAAACGGCTATCTGACTGGTTCTCACAAACGCTTAAATCATTGTAATAGTTTCGAGGTACAATTTTGTAGATGTTATAGGAACCTTGTCCATTTATCTTGCCAGTTACCATTCAAGATCTCAAGTTTATCGTTCTTTCTGTTCATTCCTCATCGATATCGGACACTGAACACCATACATTATTGGGTACAGTTTAGAAGTACATACAATAGCAAGTGATTCCAGGTTGCTGGAAATTAGTTTATTTAGAAATTTGGGAAAGTAGAAAATTAGTTTATTTAGTGAGTGATTCCAGATTGCTGGTGGGGATTTTCAGATATAAGTTTCTTATTTGTACAGCCTTATTTTTAAATGCCCAACACTAGTTCTTCAGAAGAGTTAAATAATTTATTAACTTGTGTTTTATATTTCCTCTCTCAAATTTTGATAATTTGATCAATGTAGTTAGAAGCAACACTATGTGGCTTTGTATTTATTGTAATAGTTGACACAAATGAAAATAAATTCGATTACGTTATATTTTATTTAATCATTTAATTAAGCATTCCGCGGAATGGAAGAAATTTTGTTTATTTTAGATCATATAGGATAGTCGCGATAGAAAAATAAGTATATGGTTGATGTGTGAGGAATTGAGACACCGTTTCGGGATAAGCGGGAATATGAGTTGTATTATACAAGCACTAGTATAAAATCTAGCATTATTGTAGTTGGCTGTATCTGTAATATATTATCGAAATTTTATTTATTTTTGCGTTGTGTTGATTTGTTCCAGAGTATATTCGCGTGTTCGAACTGTTCCAAGTATACTAGCTATTTATGAAAGCCATCAAATAATCAATTTCTGAAGGAGACTTGACTTGGTCAGACAAAGCAACTTGATGTTTTATTATTCAAGGAGTAGTTGGCTGTGTTTTATGATTCAGTTCATTATTTCTAATATAATATGGCCTGCATCATTAATCATATATGGCCTTATTTTTATATGTCATTTTTCATGCAGACGAACACTTCAAATGCGTGGACGAGAAAATCCAAATAATTGGATTTTCTTGAAATTGAAAACTTCTCGATAGTTGACTTGATATATTCAATTATGTTTATAAAATCTAATGATTTCAACGTGGTCAAAGAAGTACAGCTCTCATCGACTATATATACATGTGTTGCTGCTTATCCAGTTATTGCATTATTGTATTATTGTATTCAAGAGATATTAAGAAAATGAAGCCTTCCCAATTCATCATTGTTTTCTTGTTTTTAGTTTCTGTTTCTGCAAAAACTCTCTCAGCGCAACAATGGAGTGGCACGGTCGTGAGTGACGTTATAAAGGGCCGGACTGCAGCTGTAGTCTGGCCTCTGTTCGAAGATTTCTGCAACCATTACGAAATCTTGCCTGTTGATGTTTCTTTCTGTGTTGTCCCCATCAAAGAACCGCTCCAGCGTTATTTGGGTACAAAGGTGCCACTAAGAGAGGGGGCTAGTTCCATTGATTCAGTTGTCACCTGGGAGAAACATGAGTTGCTAGAAATGAATTCCAACGAACGATTTTTCCGATACAAAATGATCGAAAACAATCAAGGGATTAATACTTATCTTCCAACTATTAGTATTCTGGAACATAAAGATGGGAGTCAGATAAAGTGGGAATATATTATTGATCCTGTCAAGGGATTAACTAATGATAATGTTCTGAGCAACATTAAGGGGATTCTTGCAGCTGCCTTGGTTAAAATTGAGGCAAAACTTTCCACTTCTTCCTAGGACTCTCAACTCATCATTTTTCTGCAATTTGTCTTCTTTTTTCTTCCTGTTCAACATGTAATAAATTTTAAGATAGATCCATGGATTTGTTTCTCATGTACTTAATTAAAATTATTGAGGGTGATTGTTCCCATAAATAAAATAAACAGCATTCGTTTTCGTGTTTAGTTTGTCAAACTTGTTGTTTACGCCAATAATTTTTCTATTTATACTTAATAGTAGGAAACTTATCGTACATTACATTTTGTATGACACTTTATGTTATATTTGTGCTACAAGTCCTTTTCGATTACATGTGCTCTGATTTATTATATGCAAGCCAAAAGAGGAAATGTGACTAAAAGTTGATATTGTCAACTTCCCCTTAGTACATAAACCTCCAAGCAGAAAGTGAATGAAGTGGAGTCTCTTTCCACCCTATAATTAGACTTTTCTCATCGTTATCTAGCGTACAAGAACTTGAATAAGAAGGAGTTTTGAGAACAAGATTTGCTTGTTGCATAGATAACATGCTGAAATCTGTTTCCATCATCCCGAACCGCGCAAAAAACGCTCTCCATACTTGGATTTTCACATGGCGAAATGTTCTTTCCTCACCTTCAGCAGATATAATGCTATGGATACTTTTAGAGAAGTAAAATGCCTCGAGATTCAATCTGTTCAGTTCATCATGCTTCATACAGTTTTCCAAGGCATCAAACTCCGCACCATAGTAGAACAAACTTTCAAGGAAACGATTTACAAAGACCGGAGAATTGTGGTTTGCCTCGACTTCAGAAACAATCATAACACGGGGTTTGATACCTTTGATAACTCTCATTAAAGATTCCAGTCTTTCGGTCTGGCCAAGCATGTTCCACAAAAAATGTTTCGAGAATACAGCCACGGCTTCATCAGAATCAACTAATAACGATTCTTCCTTCAGATTCAAGATGTCGTCCACCATTAACGTATTAAAAGTGAAAGGTAACTTAAGGGATAGAGCAAAGCTTTTTAATCTGCGAGCAGTCTCCTCAATTTTCTTCTTTGATTTGGTTCCAATGGCTGTTACCTTCAGACGTTTGACACAACGTTCAGATCTCTTTGCAAGGGCTTGCATTAAAATGGTGTGCTGATTTCCATCTCTTATGGCAAGATCAATGATGTGAATCTTTCTTGCTCCAGCAACATGTTCTATTATAGCTTGAATCCCAGCAAAGTGAATTATATGATTCGTTGGAATCGCTCTGTGATATGCAATGATGGTCGGGTTTGGACCCATCATAGCTTCTTCCAGGGCTGATAAATTAAATTTCCCTAAATTCTTAGAGATTGTCTTTCCCATTTCCTTATTGATCTTTTTACTCAGTGCCTCAGCAAAGTAGTATCCTAACCTTTGTATAGGGTTCCCTGGTATTCGAGAGTTCATTAGTATCATTAATAGACGACGACAAAATCAAATCACGATAATATCTAATAATATCTCTAATACCTGCATAGTAACTTAGCTCATTACAGTGTTCCAAAAGCTTTCTTGCACTAACAAACTGCTTCTCTCCAATTTTCTCTGCTGAAGCTAGAAGAGAAAACACTAATTCTGCATCTCTTCTGTTTTCCTTAGTGAGGCCTGGAAATGCACCAGACGAGAGATGGCCACCTATCAATAGTTCTTCATGCCTACCTTTTGACTGGACAAACTTTTCTCCGGCTAACAAAATGATGGCATTGGTTGATAATTTCCTTTCAGCAACCTTTAAACACCCCGTTTCATCACGCAAGACGTTTATTTTGCGACCATCGAAACTTCTACGCCTGCCGACACAGTTTGTCAAAAGCCTAAAAGATGCAAATGATGCAGAAGGAAAAACATGCAGTTTTACCCCTTCGCCAACTATATTTAAGTCTTTCGGCTCAACATCAGCATCCTTTGTAGTCTCCTTATCAAATGAATTAACTGGTGGAGAGACAATGCCAGAACTTCTATCATGTAAACAACAATCTTGCGGTTCACATTGATGTTCTAATGAGAGAACCTTTCCTTCACGCATGCAAGTATTCTCATCACAGAAGATAAGATCAAAAGCCCTTTGTGCATAGCCCTTTAGCTTCTCTCTTTCGACATTGTCAGTCTCAATCTCACTCCCCGTAAACCAAGTACATTCATCCGGAAACTGAGCAGAATCAGGTGACTCGGAGGAAGTCATTTGACTCAAAATCTCAAATGCATCAACAATTCATAATTTCCATTGTATATACTAGGCAAAGGTATCTGATAATCGTCGAATATTAAAGTGACTCTTATATAAACGATCCCTTAATGATGACAAATTATAGGCCGGCAAGGATATTCGCTTGACAAAGTATATAAGACATCAAATCTAAGAAAGGCAACCATTCCAATAAAGTTGATGCACTAAGAGCCAGGTTGTTGAATGCAAATGATGCAATAGTATTGGCAATTTCACACTGGCTCTGCTAAATGTTGTGAAACTAAATGCCATAAGGGCAGATTAGTTAGGCAATTGGAACAATTATATAAATAAATGACTCAACAGCACTCAGTATTGGGTCTTGGTAAGACACAATTACATCAAAATGACGACTAAGCAACGATGAAAACACTCTGGAAGACAGACAACCACTATACTCGTTTCTTTGGGTTGTCCATAGGATCCATAAAAGAAGACAAATTTGTCAGAAACAAGAAAACTAGAAATGGTTTAAGGACATGTACAAACAAGTACCAGTACAACTGAAATATTTCGAGTACTTGCAGTACTGTAATATTAGAAATATTAGAATAAACTTATCCAATGTTCACATAATATGAAAGATCAATGCCAGGTCATTCTAAATGGTGAAATGATTAGAAAGGCAAATCAAATTCATTTCATATGCTAGTTTGTTTTAGCTAGATTAGCAGATGTGTGATAACTCGCGGAATTACCAAGAGCGCCAGACTCTCCACCAATATTTCATGGGAATTTGGAACTCTCATGTGCTCATTTCAACAGGATTGTACCACGAGAATTAAATAGTACCGCGAGCCTTAAAGTGAACGGATCTTGAGGCCGTCGTGTCTCCATTGACAAGACATCGATCAAACACTAGACTTCCTCCAGACCAATTCTGAGAGATGACTACAAGAAACTCATAAATCAATCCTGAAGACGTTGCATATGTCAGTATGTTACACAAGGCTCTTAAGATACTTACAATTTCAGGACAACATGAAATAATTGCACTACAATCATTAAATAATTCAAATATCGATAGGGCCCTTCAATTCTAACAATGAGAAACGCGTATCTTTATTATTTTGGAATCACTTTTACATTATAAGTAGAATGAGTTAATTGAACTATAAAACAGTTGGCGTAATTGAAATACAGATAGGACACTAAATACTGCTCATGCAAATTCACAAAGAAAAAGAATTAAAAAAGATAAGACGCATAGCAATGTATATCTTGAGGGTAGTTCGACTTAGGAGCTTAAACAATTGTTTAAACAAGGTGCTTAAGGAGGGCAAAATGATCATTTACAAAATCTAGTTAAAATAAAATAAAAAGGGAAAACTTAAAAAATTGGAAAACACCAAACTGCACACCCTCCCTTTGTAAACGGTCCAATTAACTCACTTGCCATAACCACCCCCATTCATTTTAGACACATTAAATGAGAATTAAGTGGACCAGTTAACTCACTTACCTCTTTTTTACTTATTAAACAAAACAATTGTTACAACTTACAAGATTGTGTTATTACGACAATAAATTAAGTTTATCACATACTAAATCCAAAATAATAGTTATACATTAAAACAAATGGCGTGACGTAAATTTCATCATTAAAATGACGATCTAAAGTATATGTGAATGAACTTTTTAATATTAAAATGGTTGTATTATAGCGTGATATACTACTGGATTCAAAATAATATTTATACATTAAAACAAATTATTCGATGTACATTTCATTATTAAAATGACGATCCAAGTATGTAAATGTACATTTTAATATTAAAATGGCTATTTATTATATCATAATAATCTGAATTTAAAACAATAGTAATACATTAAAACAAAGGCGGATATACATTCCATCATTACAGTTGCGATATGTGCAAATGTACATTTAATACTGAAATGGTTATTTATTGTATCACAATATACTAAATTTAAAATCATAAATATACATTAAAACAACGGCGTTGGATAAAAATTTCCATATTAAAATGGTTATAAAAATTATATGCAAATGTCCAATTTAATGTTAACACATGGCTATTTGTTGTAAATTAATATAATGTGTATTATATTACACGTCCTTGAAAATAACCATTAAATAATTAGCATCATAATGAATATTAAATATCAAACAATTGAAAATAAACTATTCAACATTTACTTATGTTAAATAAACCATTATTAAAAAATAATGAATAGTTTAACTTAAAAATATGAGAAACAATGACAACTTGGAATGAAATCCCAAACCTTCTTCAAAGTTACAACTTACAAGGATCCATTTGCAACTAGACTAACATTAAGAGTGTGCAAAAAGATAAGAATGAAATATGACAAGTTCAATTCGCAATTCAAATAATGAGAAAAAAGGAGGGGCTCGAATAGTTAAAAAAACGTATGATATGAAAATATAATTGTTTAAAATGCTTGCATAAAATATATGGAGCATAAATTAACAAGTGTATTTCTATTTTTCTTTTTTGTACATTAGCGATGAGGTGAGTATCGAATCAGGATTTCTGGTCACACTGGCAAGAGCATTTTTCACTAGGCTATTCAATTAACTAGTGTATTTCTAAATGTTAAGCATTAAATTTGGAAATAAGATTTAACAGTCGTAAGCATATAAGGTAACATTCATTAGCATAAAAGCTAGTAACATTCAAATTTCAAATGTAATTAATTATCAATTGTATTCCATTATAAATGATACGCTCATTTAAGGCGCCCCCGCTTGGCTAGCCCATCGCCCAACAGAGGAGGTGAATTCGGGATGTGCATCTAGCGGCTCGGTACTCCACCTCAAGAGTGCCCAGAGTAGGCTGGGTAACTACCCACAGGCAGATCCTCCCTTGAACAAATGCAGAGTTACTCATGCACCTGCCGTGGATCGAACCCACACACTTGTGGAGAAGCACACTCTTATAGTGAAGCCCCTTACCATTTGAGCTATGCCCCGTGGGCTATTGAGCTTAATTCAAGGTCTCTTAATTCCAAAGCATTAGATAAAAAGTAGATAAAATCTGTTAATCCAATGGTTATGTAAAGACTTAATATACATCAACTTGGATATGAATGGATGATGATGAGTTAACATCAAGTTTGAAAAATTGTGATTAAACAAATACACATCAACTTGAAAACGGTACGGTGTTCCATTCCGATGAACGAAAATGGTCCTCCAACTTTAATTACCATTACCATCTTCCTATCTACTACTATACATTTCAAACTCATCATCTCAGATGAGTTAGACGATGCCTTTCTTCAAATTTTCATCCTCTCATTATCAATTTATCATTTTCCTACATTTCAAACACATTACTTTTCTTCAATCACTTTGTTACGTACGCGTACATGATCGAGGACGGACCCAGAATTTATTATTATCGACACATTTCTTTTAAGAGTTAGTGTCATCAAATTAGTTTGTTTTTTGCTTGCACGGATTTTAGACTATAGGTAATGTCATGATACATTTATGATTTATGGGATTTATTGCCAAAAGTTTTAGATGAGTTGTGGATGGAAGAAAAAAGTATGAGAATATAATTACAGTAGTATTACAAATAACAAATTTTCAAATTAGTACCTAAAATATAGTCTGTTATAATAGATTTCAAATAAAAATTGAATGAAATATGAGACAAATTATCTCAAATAAAAATTGAATAAAGAAGGTAAAATAAATATTGATTTCATGGTAATTTTTATATGACTAATTTGTGGTTTAAATCTATTTACAAGGTAAAGTAGTGTGTACAAAACATATCTTCCGATGTGTTAATAAACATATTGGTCGTGCATTGATTCTATTATAACAAATACAAACAATCTTCATTCTTTATACAACTTTTGCCTTTTTTGCCTTAAAAGTATGGCAATATATGCTCCCGTAATTTGTTCAATGTAAAGTAGGGCCCCGCCTAATACTAGTCTATTGGTAAGAAGTCTAATACTCTCCCCATCTCATATTTAATTACGTTTTTGTTTGTGCGTGTTTAATTTTCAAATATCAATTATTTATTTATTTTTAGTTTAAAATATGAAATTAATATTGATATATTTATATTGATGAATATTTTCATAATGACAACTTTTTATATATTTTATATTGTAATTAAAGTTATTGTTAATCAAAATTAAATATCAAAAAATAAAAATGTTTTCTATTTTAAAATGAAGGGAGTAGTAGCACTAATCTTTGTTTGACTTTGACCAGGTCTTCACCATCACTGGACCCTTTGCATATAATTAAGAAACGTACATATATAACAAGCTAAGACAAATTTGTTAGTGGAAGATTACGAATCTCCATTCCTCCTTCGGCATGTTCTTTCCATTATTATTTTAGGGTTTTGATTTTTACACTCCAAACATTGATTACTACACTCTATTTTCTCAATTTTACCCTTCATTTTACTTTATAAAAACTAACAAAAAGTGATAAATTGGAGTGTGGTTATAAAATTTGGAGTGTAAAAATCAAAGGCCTTATTTTATACACTTGATTGTTTAGGCCAAGTCTAGCAAGAATTAAGTTGAATGTTAAATGTTTTTATATAATCTAGCACGTAGACATTTTGATGTTAAATTTCTATCAATTCTTTTTCAAAACTAACAATTATCTATAGACAATTTCAGTATATATTGAGTGCAAAGCCGGTCCTAGTATTTCGGAGCCCATGTACAAAAATAAAAAATGAGCCCTATTTATAATAAAATTTTCAACTTACTACAATTAATTGCTTCGATCTTTAACTTCGTTTAGGCGAGAGTGGACCCATCTTTTCTAATACTTTTACTAGACCTTATCATACAATCACTATGTAAACTGTTATTGACCGGATGGTATGACAGTTGGTCTCATAAAAAAACTTTGGTCAACTTACTACACTAACAAACTTTCATTTTGGATAATTTTTTCATGAAAAATTATATCCTCTTCGTGTAGTCAAACAACACACCAAAGTAAGCATTAAAATAGTTAAAAACATTGTCTAATAGCATAAATCAGTCCAACTATTTGATAAAATTAGGGACTGAACTTCTGAGTCGGTCAATGCCCCTTGAACTATTGTTAACTAATTAAATTAGTGACTTAATTTCTGAGTCGGTCAATGTTCCCCATAAACTTTTAGACGGCCAATTTTCTCCCTGGACTACGATGAACGAGTCAATTTAGGGATTTTCACCATAAAATTAATAGTTTTTAGGTTTTAATGATGGTTGTTGGGGTTCATGGAAGTGTGGGTGCGGTTTGGGGGGCAGATGAATGGAGGAGGGGGGGGGGGAAGACGAATGGGGAAGTGGGATGGATTAGTTTATTTTAAAAGAGGTCCACCATATTTTTGCATATTATAAACTAACCTCAAATACATATAATATGTTGAATTCCTCTTTTACCCTTCATTAAAACCTAAAAACTATCAATTTTATGATGAAATCCCCATACTGGCCAGTTCGTCGTAGTTGAGGGGGAAAATTGACTGATTTAAAAGTTTAGGATTCAGAAGTTGAATCCCTTATTCGATCGGTTGACAATAATTCAGGAGGTATTGTGAAATTTAGCTTAATTAAAATAAAATATTGTGTTAAGCACCACCATTAACCATTTTTTCCTCAACCTATTTGGTATAAAAACATAACCAACGCACAAATAAAACAGTCTTCAATCACCAGGTTACTCCTTAAGGGATGCACCATCAGTTTCTTCTTCAGAGGAGACATCATCATCAGTGTTAGGCTCAACAGGTTTCGCAGT
Organism: Echium plantagineum; assembly: GCA_003412495.2. Taxonomy (NCBI): domain Eukaryota; kingdom Viridiplantae; phylum Streptophyta; class Magnoliopsida; order Boraginales; family Boraginaceae; genus Echium; species Echium plantagineum. Next base: position 29,317,980 of record CM016563.1, on the reverse strand, counting down.
CTTCTTCAGCTCCTTGATTTAACCCTCGATCACAACTACATATTGCTTCTTTGCCTGAATATCCACCATTAGGTTTTGCTTCAGAGATATAAGTGTTACAAGTAGTAAAATAGTTGTGGCATCTGCAGGTACAAAGGTGCTCTTCTTGGATGTTGATGTCAACTATGTGAGTGGTCATGAGCTTGTCACTGATAGTCAATGGTTTGGAGTCTATCCCTAGTCCATCTGCCTTCATGAGCACACTAGGATGTTGAGAAATGAACAACCTACTAATCAGGTTATGTGTAAGCATGTTTTGTACGTACAAACATGCTAAAGATCAAGCCGTAGGATCAATCAACGATATGAGATCACACATAGTTCAAGCATCAAAGAGACAAGAGATATCAAATTATGAAAAGTGAATGATGAGGATTAATCTATGATTGATCCCTCATTGATCACCAACGACTAGTCAATCAATGTCGAGATCGACAATGATGAAGGTAAACCAATCAGATGGATTGATTGAAGCTGCAGAGAGGAAAGTTTCCACGGCAGATGAAGATAACTCAACTTACCGTTGGGTCTATATTGAATGCGAGGGACATCTAGAGAAAATCTGGACGGCCAACTTATCGTTAGGGGATGGACTATGTATATGTTATAGTATGTATTGAAAATTCAAAACGGTTTATTAACGAACCGGTTTTCTAGTGTAACCGGTTTGATTTACAGTCTGAACCGATTTGGGCCAAAACTCACATGCATCTATAAGAACATATATATTACCTTCTTCACCTCAATTTTATAACATAGTAATAAGTGACAAGGTGATTGAGGTGAAGACAACCTGATATTATAGATTTGAATCCGTATACAACTAAATTCCCTAGTTTAAAACCCATATGGTCAAGGGGATTTCACACATATGGGAGATTAAACTTCCTTAAAAAATATTACATCCTTTCAATTATTACCAAGCACTGATAGCTAATAGTTAAACTTTAAACCTCACTTGTTACTTGATCGAGCTACCTGCCGAAATGGTCCCACATATTGGGAAGGAGTTGCAGTTTGGTCCTAGGTAGTTGAAATGTTGCAACATGGTTCCAGATATTGACAAAAGTTTGCAGTTTGGTCCATCGTCTAATGATAGGTTACTTTGTATAGCGTTATATATATGTTATAACTACATTATTTTGATCAATAAGATTTATATTTCTCTTAGCTTTTCATGGTTAAACTTGATTGATGTCATTTTTGGGACAAGATTATAACTTTACAAAATTTTCACCCACGTTATTAATATAATCAATTTTGATTATGTGTTAGTTCCTTCATTTTAATTAACTCCGATATTGACGATTCTAAATGCATTAATAATATGAATTAAAATTTCATAAATTATAATGACAAATATCGTTTTCAGATATGATTTTAATAAAAGTTTTATAAAAAATTATTTTCATTTAAAAGCTATAGTGAAGCTCAAAGAAGAAAAAGCAACGTTGAAAGTTGAAAGTTATACCAAAGATTACAAAATATTTATATGTACTAAAGTGACAATATTTGTAATAATTGAGGGAGTATGATTAGGTGAAAGGACACCGTCTGGCCTCCAATTTCGGTTAGAAGCAGTTGGTAGTTATAAAGGAAGCATCATTGTAAATGACCTCCGCTAATTGTGATCTACTAAAGTGAGTTGGTCAGCAATTGACTATCACAATTTTAATTTTGGTAAGATATATTATCATCATCAATCATCATTATATTATCCCCCTTTATATATATATAGTCTTCTTAAGGCCAGTTTGGAGCACGCAGCTTTCTTTTCCTGCTTCTATACAAACAACGGTTTCATGTATTATTCAATAAGTCCACGGGACATAGCTCAAATGGTAAGAGACTTTACTATAAGAGTGTGCTTTTTCACAAATGTGTGGGTTCGATTCACGGCAGGTGCATGAGTAACTCTGCATTTGTTCAATGGAGGATCTGCTTGTGGGTGGTTACCCAGCCTACTCTGGACACTCTTGAGGTGGAGTACTGAGCCTCTAGAGGCACATTCCGGATGCACCTCCTCTGTTGGGCGATGAACTAGCCAAGCGGGACGCCTTAAATGAGCGTATTATTTATGTATTATGCAATTTCATATCAATTACAATGAAATGTTGCTGCCAATTAATTATTTACAAGTGTAAAATTATTGGGACCATGCTTTTTTTTTTAAATATGGGATGGAATAATTGTTGTTAACTGGAATCTTGATATAAAAATAAATAGCGAATAGGATATTTTATATCATAGAAGACTAGAAGAGTACACGCATGGACATTAGAATTGTTATAATTCAATAAATAAACATTAATCTTTATTAAATACAAAAAAAAAAAGAAATTTGAGACTTTCATAGTAAGAGCTCTGACAGTTTCCTATACTAATAGAGTAATTTACCAATTTAATCCTACAAAATGAAATTAAATTTTGTATTCGTACCTTATACTCCTTAGTTCCTAAAAGTTATTATATGAGTTAGATTTAATCTCTAAATTGGTATCACACACAATTTATGAAATTCACTCACCCATTTCATAGGATTTAATCACAACTTTTTTAAATATTCAAAACCAACAATCAATTGTCAGTGACATATAGTCTGATAACATTTGACCTAAGCTTTTAATAGGAAGTCTTAGTTCAATTATCATTAGGGATGTTATCAGTTCGCTGCAAACCGATAAAATCGACTGAACCGAACCGAAATTTTACCGACTTGGTTGGAAAAAAAAATCACACGGAACCGAAGAGGTGCGAAAGAAATTCAAAACCGACCAAAAATTTCGGTTTTCATTTTATTATAAACCGAACATAAACCGACCGAATCGATCCGACTATTTATATATACTGTTTAAAATATTTATATTTGGGATATTTCTTAATATTTGTTTAATTTTGATTTTTTTAAAATTATTATATTATTTATATAATTATCAAGTTAAACTTTAATATTGACCCAATGGACCAAGTGTGAAGTGTCCAAGACTCACTTTAAAAATTCACTAGCAGTTTGTGTATAGTCCAACCTGTAAGATTCCTTTTTCTTATAATCTTTTTCTTATATAATTAATTGGATATTGTCAAAATTATGTAGCATATATATGAAAGTAAACAAAACATCATATACAATTGACACCCAAGCTTTCTATTTCGTAATATGTGTTGCTGCCTCCATATGAAACAACCTAATAATTAACTCCCAAGCTTTCTATTTCGTAATATGTGTTACATTGTCATGAACTATTTCTATTTTATTTTCGAACTTCCTATGGACGTGTAGACTCTATTTAATTTGAAATCGTGGACTTTTGTTTTTTTGTTTGTTTAAAAACCGAAAAATCGAACCTATTTTGCCTCAAAACCGACATCAACTGAACCCATTTAAACCGAAAGAATTTTCAACCGACTTGGTTCGTGTAGTTAAAAAACTTATAAGATCGGTTTCACATAAAAAAAATGAAAAAAACCGACCGAACCGAACCGAACCGATAACATCCTTAATTATCATTAGAGGTCCAGTATTGACTCTCAACTGTCCTGAAACACAGCTCAATTGGTAAAGAGTTTGGGTATTGTGATGATAGCGTAGCCTCTTTGCACGATATCCGTTCGAGTCCCGCACGGGATCGAATCTAGTGTTGGAGTACAACCTCTTTTTTATTATTGACTCTCCACTTACCTGAACTTTTACTCTTTCCGTTTTCTTTTAACGTATTGTTTAGGCTAAATTAAGTTCTTGTGTTTTTTTTAACATATAGTTTAGCATTTCAATGTGTTTTTTTTTACCCATTTTCTATTTTATCCTTAATAAAGTAGTATGCTTTTATTAAATTTATTGCTTCTCCAACACAAACCTTGTGAGTTTCGAATCGTAATCAATGACAAGTCAAATACTTCATATACCTTTTGAATAAGAGTTCACATTTCAAGACCTTGATTTTGAGTTCATATCTTTTTATTAACTCCCACAAATGACGGTAAACTAGTACTCCCTCCTTCCCATTTTCTTATTCACATTTGACTTTTCACGATCTCCGAGACACGATTTAAACATAAATATCTCTAATTCTACATATATAAAAATCTATAAAAAAATTGATATTTCAAAAATATATATTAAAACAAATCTAACAACATCCAATTTGGCTATATTGTTTCTTATTGGCTATTGAAAATTAATGGTTAAAATTTTGGAATTTTGACCCCAAAAATCGAAAGTGGAATAAAAAATTGAAAAGGAAAGAATAATGTTTTTAATATACTTCATAAAGCAAATTATTACTAAATAATAAATTAAAAAAACGGAAGGAGTATATGTCTACACTATTATTGAATAGTTAAACAATACATTCACGGACATCGAATTATAAATCATAAATTATACCGCTCGTATCTGTAATTGAAATTAATTTGTTGTCATAATAATTAAGTTCGAGTTCTACTCGTATTCATTATTTTACAAACTTTGAATTATAAATCATACCACTCATATTTGTATTTGAAATTAATATACACCATCAATTAATGAGTAATTAAGTACGTAGTCTTAATCTTGGTGTAGACCCTACACCGACTATGTAGCAAGAAGAAGCGAGCAATGTTATGTGTGTGTGAGTGTTCCATTAGAAACGTTTTATAGTAAAGTATCCTAATTATCATATTATGGCCAAATGTCCCATCTGCCTACTTCTAACTCTGAGCTGTTATACGCACACCAAAACAGTAAAATACGGGCTTGAACTGCCCAAATTGCCCCCAACGACCTCAACAGTCGTTGGTTGCCTTAACAACGACCTCAGCAGTCGTTGTTAAGGCAACCAACGACTCTGGAGGTCGTGGATGAATAACGACTTAACAGGTTGTTCATAAGGTAAACAACGAACGACCTCAGAAGTCGTTGTTAAGGCTATGAACGACTTCTGTGGTCGTTTGTTACCTTATCAACGGTTTTTTTTTTTTTCAATTTTTATTAATGATTAATTTTTTAATAGTATTCACATAAAAAAAATAATAACATTTCGTTGAACAAAGTAATTTAATTATGTTTAAATTGGAGAAAGAATTAATTTTTCTATGTAATCCATTGTACAATAATGGGTCAAAAATAGTTGCTCTTCCGTGCTTGTTGATATGCTCGACGACGGCGTGGTTCATCTGCTTGATATAGTTGGTTGAATAAGTTTATTCGAGCTGTGTACCGATTTAGTATTCCTACAGTGGAGGAATGTCTTGCCGTTCTCCAATACAATGCCACCGGGGGTACCGGATGTTCCGTGTCGATCATGTGCAACTACAATAAAAATATTGTCAGGAGAGTAAAAAAGAGTTGAACTGATTAATTGATCATTTAACAAAGTTGGGACGTTACCAGTATAAAATGAGTTCCTCCATCGACGTGGCCTAAAACCAAGTGTTCGGTTGGCGGGCCCCTATCATCGCAGATTGCTGGTAAGCAAGTCATCCCTCCTACGTTGCTAAATGACATGCATACCACGTTGTACATTGTTGCCACGAGGAAACCGCATTCTGGCATAGAAAACCAGTGCTCTTGGGAAGCGGGTCCAGACTGGTGATGTATCCTTTCATGTAATTCAGCAATCGTTGATAGTGGGCCCAACATTTGTTCGTATCGTTGGGGACGTTGAGAAAGCTCCATAAGAAGGTCGTTCCTAACTGCGAGCCACTCGTCCGAGTTCCCGTAGATTGCTTGTGCAACCGCCCTAAATCCACAGTTGCCGTCTCCCAGTACATTGTTATAACTTTCAATATAAGGGGTAATGTACGGAGGTAATTCGTCTGCATAGACCGAACCTTGCAGTGGCAATTGTTTAAGATATGGGTTCTTACGCAATACCTTTTTGGGGGAGTGAGACATCTTGTACATTGATGATGGTGTATTGGGTGTGCCTAGGGACTATTGACTACCCGAATGGTTGCTTTTTGAAATGCTCATTGGGCTGCCTTGGGATGACCCTACCCTCGAAACTCGACCAACACCTTTTTTCCTTGGAGATGGGTTGTAACGAATAAATTTCATGACCTTCTCAAATGCAGATGCCATTCTCTGCTTCGCCTTCTTTGATTTGCTTGGCTTTGCCTTAACTTCCGGAGCCACTATGTTTGACAGATGTGGATTATGACCAAATCGTTCAGTTCCGGACACCGTCATGCTCCTCGGTAATCTTTGGGGAGGACTTCCATCATCGTGACCTGTTGGGTTAGTTGGATGTTGTTGGTTACACGCATCTGGGAATTCAATGTCCAACTTCTGCCAATACTCGTGTATGTCACTAAGTGGAATACTAAGACCCAAATGAATGTATTCTTGGAGCATATGTGCACACGGTAGACCATGAGTGCGTTTGAGATAACAACCGCAACTATCGGAATCTTGACCCCTCTCAGACATATGTTCTAGTTCGCCGCTTATGAGCTGTATAGCCTTGTCTGAAACATTTCTAATAAGATTTGAGAAAAGCCTTTCATGCAAGACGGATGTCCGGGCTTTGGTTCCACTGTACCTGGATACTTTCTTGATCTCTATGATTTGTGCTTTCATAACTTTATCCAGTGAAAAAAATATCGTGTCGAACGGATAGTTTCGCCCTTTCAAATTTCGCTTGACACGGTGATGTTCCCCTTCGACCCTGAAATTGAACCACATATAATGTCAAATAAAAATTAATAGTCATGGTGTAAAATATCATAATTAAATTAAATTTAAATACCTATTGAATGTGTAATGGCCGAAGTGATAATACTTGTCCAAGTGCCAACTTAGAATGTTTCTGCTATAGTTGGCGAGCCAGGTTGTCTCACAATAATTAATCAACCCTGGCCATCCTCGATACTCGTAAGAGACATGTACCCATCGCGTATGCCATTCCTGCTCAGTTCGTGCAGATATGGCCCAATTCCAACGTTGCTTAAATCCTTCAGCGGCTGCGGGTATCATGCCCGGTTGAGATAGTGCTTGTTTCAGAACACATTGTTCAATGTGTCGTAAGCATAAATGGTGTTTGGATTGTGGAAACACCGCTCTCACTGCTGCTAGCAGACCCAATTCTCTATCCGTGACGAGAACATCTGGGCCATATCCATTTGCAAATAGCGTTGACAGCCACCTCAGTACCCACGTGTAATTCTCCGTGGACTCGCTTTCTAGAAAAGCGTAGCAAACCGTGAATGTTTTGTTCGTACTGGTTGCACCAACCACCTCTAATAGTGGCATGCCATAGCTGTTGGTGCTATATGTGCAATCCAGCATTATGACCTGAGGATAGGCATTGAGCATGGCTCCTGAAGCTGGGTGGCTAAAGACCACGTCCCTCAATACGGAGGACCCAGACACACGATAATCAAACAGATAATTATTATCTTGTAATTGAAACAAAAAATTATGCCATGGCGTTCTACTTCCCCTTTTCTCTTTCCGTATCTGGGCTACTGCATTATATACTCGCGTAAGATTGGTAACGTTACTTGGGTCGACTCTTTTAAGCGATGCAAGCATGTCACTTGGTGGCAACATTTGCATCTCTTGTTCCCGAATGGCAAGATATTCGTGGGGTTTTATTTTGCCTAACCTAGACCCTTCAGCATAAGTCGGAAATGGATGATTGTGTTTACCCGTCTTGACACGAATCCACCATCGACCATCACCTAAACCAAATATAAATTATAGTAAGTAATACTATAAATTACAGAAAGTAGTAATAATTATTAACTATACTATATTATTACTAACTATATTACTAGCTAAACTATATTATATTATACTAACTATATTATATTGTATTAACTTTGCTCGATACTAGCTACTGACTACGTTAATATTATAGTAATATATACTATATAAGTTAATATATATTATAATAATTAACTACTATGTTAATATATATTATAAGTCAACTATATTATGTATATTAGTATGTACGTTAATATATAAGTCAACTATACACTATATTATATTCGATACTATGTACGTTATTATATATATTATAAGTCAACTATATTAAATTAACTACTATGTTAATATACTAAGTATACTAAGTATGAGTATATTAGTCAACTATATTATATTGTATTAACTAAAAGGTTATCTATATTAAATTAACTAAAAGATTATCTATATTATATTAACTAACTATAATATAGTAAGTAAACTAATTAAAAGGTTGCACCTGTAATATACTCCTTCCCGATTAAGCGAAATGGACACATATTTCTCTGGGTTGACGTCTTCCGCGAATTTGTTTTTTTGTTTTGTCTATATTCCAACCCTTGACTACAAATGATAAGGACAGATGCTCCTTTGTTTCCCATACGTGGTTTGGAACTTCGCACTGCCAATGTTATGTTCCTACGGGCTACAACGGCACGCACATGGTCCTCAAGTTCTTCTCTACTCGCAAACCCGCCATCTGGATTAGAAAAATCGTCGGTGACATCTTGAAATTCATCCTCACCAACATCATAATGAACCGGGGCATTTGGATCATAATTTACTGGATTTACAGGTGCAAACTCGGGCTCATAATTTACTGCATCATCGAAAGTAAACTCGTACTGATCGAGGTTTATCAAATCATAATTATCCATTTGAATCTTAATATATTAATATAAGTAATATAAATAATTGTTTTCGAACCCTATATATTTATGAGTAGTAGAAAGCCTATATAACTATAACGATTTGTTGAAATGCAATTCGAACGTAATTCGAATGCTCAATTTATAGGAGCTGAAATACTCGTGAACGATTCACTATTATTTGTTTGCAGCTCCTTTATATCTATTGTGTTTGGAAAAGTGATTACAATGGCTCACATTATGCTCCATTATTACACACCACGCCAAAATTCGTCCCTCCCAAGGCAAGATTCCCTGCAAAAGTAGTCAAAAAGCACTGTCCTTGTCAGCTCCCTGCCAAAAGCTGTGTGTGCGCAGGAACGACCTCACTGGTCGTTGTTAACCTTACGAACGACCTCACCAGTCGTTGTTAAGGTTAACAACGGTGCCTCGCGCCTATAAAAACCCAATGTAAACACATACTTCACATGCCAATTGAAAATTATAACATTTGAGAGAAACTTGCGAAAATCCTGAAAATTATAACATTTTTCCGGCAATTCTCACAACAAATTCGAAATTACACCAAGTAAGTTTTCACACTTTAATATTTACATTATGTTTGTTATTATGTTAATGTTAGTTAATTATATGTGAAATTGAATATTAAACGTTAGTTACTTAGTTAATTAGCTAGTTAGTTCCTTATAAAACGAGTTAGTTAGTTAGATTGAATGTTAGTTGTAATTTAGTTGTAATTATGTTAGTTTAAATTTAGTTCAAAGTTATTCGAAATTAATTATAATTTGTTATCATTTCGAACATTACTAATTTGCTCAAATGTAGTTCAAATTTAGTTATGATATCAAATATATTTAGTAAAAATTTGTTATACTTTCGAATTTAGTTACTTTAAATCTTCGAATATTAAAAAAAATTAGAGAATTTTCGAAAATGAAAATAATATTGAACTGAAGATGTAAGACAACTTTGTTTCTCTAATTCCTTTTGCAATAATGTTGTATTAAAAATGAATTAATTGATTTAATTGTATCGTAATAGGTCATTTGGACACCATACGGGCCTCCGTCCCAGATTCCACCCGTCTCATACTACCACGGTTGTCTATCCTTCTTGACCGTCAATGAGGCGTATATGCCTAACCGAGTGGCGCGCCAGTTCGGGAGAATACAGACGATCCCGAGAAATCCTATCCCACTCTTGGACGGGACCGCACTCACTGATTCCGCCCGGACGTTCTGCAAGGTCTACGCCGATTCTGATTGGGCTTGGGTTGACATGGTATTTCACCATGTTCCTCAAGTTTCTTTGGGTCCCAACGCGTACGTAGCATCGCAAACAACTGATGATTACATGAGTTGGTATTTGCCAAGGACCCATCCTAGAGTGCATAACCCCGACTTGGGAAATGTAGGTGTCAGCACAACCACCATGTACTCCGCATCACAACAGGTATGACTACTTCAAATTTTATATGATAGTAACGTATAAGATTTTTACCATGTTTTAAATCCATCTTCTTTCCTCATTTTATAATAGCGGTTGCAACCATCGCGACGGACCATTCGAAACTTGACCCAGCACATCGCGTCAGGACAACATGGAGATCCATATATCAGGCAGCAGGTTGATGAGTTGGGTCGTTATATAGGAACTGGAGGCATGCCCGGGGTTTCTCAAACGCACATGGACCAGTGGTGGGGTCAACCGAACGTCAGGCCGAACTTTGCAGAAGTCCCACCGAACTGGCATGGACAATATCCAAATCGTGTTCGGACAGAGGATGACGAGAACCTTCATTCGGGTGATGACGATGATGATGACGACGATGATGATGATGATGATGTTGGCCACGTCAATGAAGATTATGACTATAGTGATGATGATTAGTATATGTATTTACGATAAATGTTATGTAAATTATTCTCGTCTATTTTCGTTTCATTTTAATTCTTTATATTATGTTTCATAGTTTTATTAATATTATCAGTGTTATTATTTAATTAATGTTAACAATATTCAAACCTAAACGTTCTAATTATATTAAATGTTTGTTGAACGTTAACTTTATGCATTAAAACGTTTTAACATTTAAATTATATTTGCTTGTTCAACGTTATACTTTATGAATTTTATTATGTTATTAATAAATTATAAATTTTATGAACATTTATCATTTAAAAAAAAAAAAAAAGTCGTTGGTAAGGCTACGAACGACCAGAGAAGTCGTTGGTAGCCTTACTAACGACTGGAGAAGTCGTTAACTGGCTAAACAACGGCCATTCAGGTCGTTCCCCATCAACGACCTCTGGAGCCGTTAGGAGCCTTACTAACGACTAGGGAGGTCGTTGTTAAGGCTAATAACGGCTGGTGAGGTCGTTGGGGGCAATTTAGGCAAATCACTAGCGTATTTTACTGTTTTGGTGTGCGTATATTGGAGCCCTTCTAACTGTGTCTACACACTACCATCCTAACTTTATATTCCACAAACTAATATCATAATTATTTATTTTTACTCAAGACATAGTTTAATTGATAAATGTAAGGATAATAAGTTACTAATCTATAGGTCTGCCTAATTTTATTAGGCTAGATTAAGAGAAAATTGATGAATGTTCCCAGTAAATATATGTCATTGCAGTTTGGTCCCCTGTTAGTTGTTGATCTGTCGAAATGGTCCCAGTAATTGGTATATTTGGTGCACTTTAGACCCCAATTGTTAAATATAGACGGAAAATTATAATTTTGAGCTAAAATTGAAATTTTAGCATTAAGTTAAGAAAAATCCAATTTATATCCAATTTGCGTTTTAACCTTGACTTAATGCTAAAACTTCAATTTCGGCCCAAAGTTAAAATTTTCCGTCTATATTTAATGGTTGAGGACTAAAGTGCACCAAATGTACCAATTACTGAGACCATTTCTGCAGACCAACAACTAATTAGGATCAAACTACAACGGACACATATTTACTGGGACCATTCCAACAATTCTCTCGCTAGATGTATATATTTATAAAGGAGATAATTGCAGCGATGGTCCAGTAAGTGGGGGCGAGTTGCATTTTAGTCCCAGTAAGTGGCGCTGTTGCAGTATTAGTCCCTGATATTGTACACATGGTGCTCAAATAGTTCCTATTTTGATGGCGCGTTTAGTTTGAACGGTTTTTGACATTTTTGGACAAATTTTGGTGTCAAAATGAAAATCTTGAAAAGTTTGGGTCATGTATAACTATTTGGGGTCAAAACTATCTTCTTTCGTATTATTATTATCATTAATATTATTATTATTTTCAATATTATTATTTTATTTTTATTTTTATTATTATTATTATTATCATTATTATTATTATTGTTACTGTTCTCATTATTACTATTTTCATTATTATTATTATTATAAATATTATTTTCATTATTATAATTTATAAATATATTATCATTATTATTGTTATTATTATTTTCAACCAGCCGAGCCACCTAAATCAAACAGAAGTCCACCTTCTGTGTCTGACCGATTCCAACCACGCCTCCGGAGAAGATGACCAGTCCACTCGCTCGCCTTCTTTTTTCAAATTCAAGTGGGTTGTCACGACCGGTGGTGTCTCCAGAAGAGGGGACCTGGGTAAGTGGAGGTGGGAAAGATCTCACACCTGGACCAGGCTCAAAGCGATGAGGCAATTGATTCTCTTGTCATTAAGTAGTAGGAAAAAACCGCCACTGTTACCAAGGAGCCTTGTCTTATACTTTTTTAACACTTCCACAGACGCCCAAAACGAACAAGATTTTCATCTAAGGATTGAGCCATTTAATAACTGACTTATCGCATGTGTGCCCCCTTTTCTTCGAGTGCCCCGCCCGGTTCACTGGGCTGTTTGTTGGCCTACCAAGCACTTGAAGGCCAACCAAGATCGGATATAGCTGGTTTTCCGCGAATATCTCAAGTCAAGCCCTTGTTGTCTTCTGATCTACGACGTCTAATGGGAGAAGAATGGCTGACACGTTGGTTTCCAGGAAGGTTATGAAATAGATTGTTTCAATAACGGAAATTGTGACAATAAGGCTGCCATGTGAGATAGTACAGCTAGTCTTACAATAGTGTAAAAGTTGCTAATTCGACTTTCTATTCTGATACTACGATTTCCCCCGGCCTTTCTCTTTTTATGAACGAACTGTGGCATTAGTCCCGCTTCGCTTTAAAGGATAGGGGGTGGGGGAAGAGAAAAACGATCTTTAGCGGTTCGTAGGTGCTAGCCTTATCTTTCATTAGGAAGAACTTTCCCAAAGAAGGAGTTCTTAGGATCTTAGGACTAAGGCTCCTTCGGGCCATGGCCAGAACTCTCATATGAGGTAAGGCTTGGAAGCAAGCTACCAGCAAAGGCCGTATTCTATTCTCAAAGCCAGTAGTACCCGTACCGAAGAGACCAGAACTTGGGAAGGCGACTAAACCAACCCATAATGATGTACCGGAAAATACAATGTCCAACTACTTTCTTCCTCCCACTTCTTTAGCCACTTCCGCATCTGTCGTAGCCTGATCCAGCAATATCGCGTGAGTGAAGAAGGCCTTTCTTTTACGGCACCCATATTGTATATTTTCCAGTGGTTCGGCTTTCTTCCTCAATCTTCGGAGTACCCGATTCAGGTAAGACTTGATCAGAGGTCGTGATGATATCATCTACGTCCGTACCGGACAACTACCGATATCTATTGATATCTTTTTTTATTATGAGATTGCATCCGCCTTCGATTTATCAATTGATAGTTAGCGCTACGGGGGCAGAAGGCTTCCCGCGTAGGCAGATTAGCAATCCCCCCTACTGAAGATAGGTCGCCAAACTACGACGAGGTTTCCGCTTACCCCGTTTACTTGTTTTTTTCTTTTGTAAATTAGAGATAGATATGAGTTTCGAACCCAGGACCTTCTGGTCACTAGCAAAAGTCTTTTCCACTAGGCTATTCGATTAACTCCTCCGTTGACTTGTTTTAAAGTCAAATTAGTCATTTTAATCTGAAAATTTGAAAAATAATATGAAAGGGGCAAATGACAGTGACCAGCAATCATGTTTCACTCCGTTCACCATTCACTCACTTGTGTTTAATATAATCTTATTCACTTACTTTTATTATTAATATAGCCTCATCCACTTACTCGCTTGAACTAATTCACAACTGAACACATTTTAAACATCAGTATTAAGAAGCTAAATAAGGAGATCACTACTTGCCTGACATACTACAATCAACCAGAAATTGTCAATACTATGATAATTCATTACTACACATACACAAATTGATCAAGTCAATCAATATATATATATAGTTCAAATTTTTATTGCGACCTTCATGGGGTCTTGAGGTTTCGATACCGATTGATTTGTGGGTGATATACTTTTTGCAATTCCCGATTTATTAATTTTCAAATTTTAAAATGTGAATGACTAATGTGCACCTAAAAGAGTTGACGACCATTTATTAACTATGGACTTACAGAAAAATCAATTTTAACCTGATACAACGTGGGTGGGATTAATTTTATTATCAAGATTTGTTGATTCAAAAAATATACCGAAAGATGATGGATTTTGAGGAAATCGTGATCTTTATAAATAACTTGGTGGAAAAGAAAGCCAAGTACCAAAATTGACTAGAATTATTAACAATTGTAAAAGTGTCCCAAAACTTATAAAACTGCGATTTTGACCCTTCAGACGACCTCCGATTGCCAAAATTCACAATACGTTATGGTAAAGCGATGTGTTTGACTCAAAGCACCATTTCTACATGAAAAATACTAGGCTTTTATCGAAATCTGACACTTTCGTCTCCCTTTCGGATGAGCCAGCTTATGTATCAAAACCTCATCAACTTATACCACGCGCACATGATAACCTCATACCAGTAACAAAAAACATTAATACCTCAACCCGGTGTCAAGCTATCGGTCAGCCCACCACATGTATGAAAGGGTAGAGTACTTGACCCGGATAGGTCATGGACGGTTCTCTTCATTTATTGTCAACAATACCTCACGCCGAACAATCACCACCCCTTCCCCATTTTACTGGCTTTTGCCGGTCAACCTTAACCCAACAATCAAAACATTTTAGTGTTTCAATATTATTACTTCATCTTCATATTTTTTAACTTAACCAAAATTCTTCGATTTAGTGATATAAAAGTTACTATTAAAAAATAATATACCCTCCTAGTGTTCATCCCAATATTATTTAGAAGTCATATTCCCTCGATTTTCTTTAACTTATCATTTTAGCTAAAATTTCTTGTCTACACTTAATAATCGATTTATATATATACTTACAATGTGTTGTACCTCATTTTTCCAACATTAAACATATATTTATAACAATTCATAATCTTGAAAATATTATTTCAACTTTCAACATTTCGTACTTTCACAAATAAGAATACTATTGCTTTTGAAAAATATTTTCCTATATTACCGTTTACCGACACTAGATGTTTGAGCACAATCTAGCTTGTGCGAATTAGTTCATACTTATAACATCTATTTTTTTTGTTAATATTTATAGGAACTCATTATGACAACAAACTATTTACAAATTTATAAAAATACATATGCATGGTAAAAATTAATTTATTAATATTAATATATCAATACATATAAGATTTTTCTAAATTTATTTTCAAAAAATAAAGATAAATATATTTAAAAATATTTGTGAGTAGTTATTATATAATCTATATTAATTATAATCCTACAATTTAAGAGATCATGAGGCTTCAAAATAATCTTTAGTTCTCCCATAAAAAATTAGGAAATTATCTATATTACTACATTATACATAGAGTAGATTCATACAATTTAGGAAATTATGGAGGTTGAGAATAATTATTGTGAAGTAGAATAATTAATTAAGAATTTTAGGACGGTTAAATTAGGTCCCATAAAAATCCCAATGCAACCTATTGTCCAAAAAGTGCATTCCCTCACAATCAAATAAAAGATACTCCCTCCATCCCTTTATTTTAGAGCCATTTTGACTTTTTGGGTCAAACTTCAAAAATTTTGACCGTAAATTTTTATTAACCGATAAGAAATAATATAGTTACATTGGATCTTGTTAGATTCCTCTCAATATATATTTTTGAAATATCAAGTTCTTATAATTTTTACACATGTAAAATTAAAAATATTTACGTTTTAAGTCGTGTTTCGGAGACCGTGAAAAAGTAAATGGTTCTTATAAAAAGGGATGGAGGGAGTAATTTATTTGAAAAAAGAAAGAAAGCGTGTCATACTCTCTCTCTCTTTGGTCTCTCTCCATCTCTTTCTCTCTCTTGTAATAAGAATCTAAGCTAAGCTAGTAGTAGTAATAGTACACAACTAATTATCAAAATCTATGGAAAACAAAAAACAAACAGAAAGTTCATCATCAATGGCAAATTCATCCACACCATTTTTCCCAACCGATCAAATTTTACAATCTTTCAACAACAACAGCATATTCGATATGCCATGTGATGATGAAGAAGGTGGAGAAGGTAATAATAAAGGAAGCTCTTTTGGTGGCTTTTTGGACACTTTGAGCGCTCAAGATTACTCTTCCATATTCGATTTGCTTCAACCACCACCTCCTCCTCCTCCTCCTCCTCCTCCTCCTCCTCCACAACTTCCCGGGTCCGATTCGGGTGTCGTTGTTGTTTCTGATATGGTGGCTACACCTAATTCAACTTCCGTATCTTCATCTTCAACTGAGGCTGCAAATGATGATCAAGAAACTAATAGGCCTCTTGAAGAACTTGAACAAGAACAAGAACAAGAAAAGGCTAAAAAACAGTTAGTTCAACTTTTCATATCTGTCCAACCAAGTTTAGATCTTGCATTAATGAAAGAATATATATTTGTTAATGAGTTTGTATGTGTTTTATTATTAATTTGGTGGATAAGTTATGGGAAATATTTGTTTGCTAGGGGTTTTCTTTTTTGCATGATCTCAAACTAAGATAATTAGATTTGATTTTCTACTTTTATTTTAGGAGTTAAAAAATGAAAGCAGAATATATTTTGATTATTGATTGGTAGGTTGAAACCGAAAAAGAAGAGCCAAAAAAGGGCAAGAGAAGCAAGGTTTGCATTCATGACTAAGAGTGAGATTGATCACCTAGATGATGGTTATAGATGGAGGAAATATGGCCAAAAGGCTGTCAAAAACAGCCCTTTCCCAAGGTATATATTCATATAAATTAAATATATTCCAATTACAATGAGTTGATTAATTATATAAACAATAATGGATTCTATAATGATTAAAATGTTAATATTATTATTATTATTAGTGTGTGTAAATAATAGTAATTGAAATGGAACAGGAGCTACTACAGGTGCACAAGTGCAGGTTGTGGTGTGAAAAAAAGAGTGGAAAGGTCTTGTGATGATCAAACAATAGTTGTTACAACTTATGAAGGTACTCATACACATCCATGCCCTCTAACCCCAAGGGGAAGCCTTGGGATCTTGCAAGAAACCGCCACATACGCCGCCATTTCTGCCACCGCAGGAGCTGCTGCTTCATCATCTTTTATGTTACCACACATTCACCATTACCAACAATTCTATCAGCAACAACAACCGTCGTATTTCCATAACTCGACGCCGTTGAGCTTCATGGGTAGTAGTGGTAATAATTCTTCGTCAGTTCATGAAGAAAGGCATTTCATCAGTCCTTCAACACTCTCTTCTTTGGGAAGAGATGATGGACTTCTTCAAGATATGTTGCCATCTCAAATTCTCAAGGAGCCTAAGAAAGAGTAGATAAAAAACGAAGTTGAATTCATTTATATACATATAACATATATATATGATTGCTCTATATATATATAATGTAGTCATCATTCTGTTTATTATTTGATACACATACTAACTGGGAGTGAGGTGATTGGGACGAGAAATTAAAAAAGAATGCATTATTATTATGCATATTGTTATGTAATGTAATATTAATGTAACATATTTCATCATCTGCAAAACTTAGCTTGTAAAGTGATGTATATCATCAGTATATGTATGTATAGCGTTAGATTATTGTGGAGTATAGTAGACTTGTTATTATCTCAATATTATCTAGGTACATTTATTACTTCTTTTTGTTATATATATGATGTACTAGCTAGTAAATTTATTTTTCATAGATATTGATGGTATATATACATAGAACATACATAAATTTTTAATCTATATATATATATATATATATATATGTTGGGGTATCTAATTCTTAGTCTCGACTCTATATTGAACTTTTTCATATTTAATTTCATTAATATATAATCCTCCATTTTAATTTGTCTAATTGGGAGAATATATATATACATGCATTCATTTAATTTCCATCAGAATTATGGAGACTTTTTGTTAGGGTTTTCGAGATATCTTGTGTGTGGTAGTCATCGTCTTGACTCCTGACAAAGACGATCTGCCAATAATTTAGTTGTAAGGAATTTCAGAAATAACAACGAAATTGTCTTTGTAGTTGTAGTTTGTTAACAGTCGGAATGGTCCTGTAATTGTGTATGCAAGTTATATTTTTGGTTTCATTAAATGGTCAATTTGCATAAATAGTTCTTGATCGTAATTGGTATATTTGGTGCATCTTAATCCCCAACTTAACAAATCCGCTAAATTATAGGCGAAAATTATAATTTTGGGCCAAAATCAAAATTTTAGCATCTACTGAAGGTTAAAACGCGAATTAGATTGAATTTTGGGAGTATAGCAAATTTTTAACACATATTCCCTCCAAATTTCATCATCTCTTCCATACAACTCATTTTTTTACCTCCATAATGTTAAATTATTTTCTCTATTTAACTACAATTGTTCATACACTTTCTTACTACAATTATCATTGGAGGGAAATAAGTGTTAAAATTTGCTAGAGGTAATTGCTGAAATGGTCCCAGTAAGTGGGTGTCCGTTGCACTTTGGTCTCTATAAGTGGGACCGATACCCAAATGGTCCCTGATAGTGTGTAACTGGTGCGGAAATGGTCCCTATTTTAACGGATTCGTTAGTTTTTAACTTTTTTGACATTTTTAAGGTAATTCTGGGGTGATTTCATGATTTTGAAGAGTTTTGGGCATCCTGGGTCTTGTTGTACTTTGAAACTTCAAACGGCTATAACTTTGCGCTCGGCTGTCCGATTGGGATGAATTTTATACCGATTTCATGTATTTTTTCGAGACGAATCTAATGCCAGACAACCACAGCTGGTCAGGGTCATTTTTTGCCCTCAAAAACCCTTTTTATGGCTTAAAATGGTATTTTTATGATTCACACTACATTTTTTAAATCTTCAAAAGATTTTATGATTCCCATCCAATAACATTGTTTTTTTGAAAGTACTATGATATTACTTTAGAAGCTTACTTTATCACAATTAAGCATACAAAAGGTTGGTAGGATATACGTAAGGTTAAAATAGATATCATTCTACAAAAACTTGTCATAATTGCTTAACTAAAGCAAAAAACAAATCCCTTTCCAGAATTAGATCTAAGAAGTAAGCACCAAAAACCCTTTTATGGCTTAAAATGATATTTTTATGATTCACACTACTTTTTTTAAAATCTTTAAAAAAATTATGAGTTTCATCCAATAACATTGATTTTTTTACAATAGAATCTAAGAAGTAAGCATCAAAAGAAAAAATATAGTATTTTTAGTTAAAATACTCTAGTAAGGGATGATAAAAAGATAAAAGTAAGCATAGAGACTTCGAAATCACCGTTGCTTAACTAAAGGGACTTGTTTTTGCTTTAGTTAAGCAATTATGACAAGATTTTGTAGAATGGTATCTATTTTAACCTTACTTTTATCCTACCAACTTTTTGAATGCTTAATTGTGATCAAGTAAGCTTCTAAAGTAATATCATAGTACTTAAAAAAACAATGTTATTAGATGGGAATCATAAAATCTTTTAAAGATTTAAAAAATTTAGTGGGAATCATAAAAATGTCATTTAAGCCATAAAAAGGGTTATTGAGGGCAAAAAATGACCCAGACCACCTTTTCTTATCTGCCATTGGATTCGTCTCAAAAAAAATACATGAAACCGATATAAAATTCATCCCAATCGGACATCCGAGCGCAAAGTTATGGCCGTTTGAAGTTTCGAACTACAAGACGACCCAGAATGCCCAAAACTCTTCAAAATTATGAAATCGCCCCAAAAATGAACTTAAAAATATCAAAAACGTTAAAAACTAACGGATCCGTTAAAAATGGGGACCAATTCGGGCACCCGTTACACATTATCAAGGACCATTTGCGCATCGGTCCCACTCACAAGGACCAAAGTGCAACAGACACCCACTTACTGAGACCATTTCAGCAATTACCTCAAATTTGCTATACTCCCAAAATTCAATCCAATTCTCATTTTAACATCTATTTTTTAACATCTAATAGATGTTAAACTTTAATTTTGATCCAAACTTACAATTTTCGGCCTATTTTTAAGGGATTTCTTAAGTTGGAGAACAATATTTTAAAAAACGAACTTAAATTAATTTATTTCAGACACCGACCCTATCTTGACGCCTTTGATAATATAAAAATTGGTGAGAAAATGATGGAAAGGAGGAGAACATGAGGGAATGGAATTGGAGAGGAGCCGGACTCCAATATTGGGCCCATTTACTAAATCCAGGTTGGATCATTTCGTGACACCAAACCGAAGTCGTATTGATGACGCCACTTGTTGGCGTCGTTCCGCTTACCCCGACTCATTAAGTGTGTATTCTAGTAGTAATTGTTCATTTTTTTCTAAGCTTTTTCTTTTACTTAGATCACATTGGTAAATTATACCCCTTTCGAAGTTTTAGAATCATCCTCGCAAAATTAAGGTTTTAACATACTTGTTGTTTTGAAGTTTATTTCAATTGAATTTTCCTCTCAATTAAATCCCTACTTAATATATTCAAAGTATACTAGCAATGTCATGACATCTTGCTCTAGTGGCAAGCATGCTGACACCTCTAGCAGAGGTCTCGGGTTCGAGCCCTCTTGCTAGCAAGGAAGTGGTCAGAGAGAAGAATTTCTCTCACTAGTTTGATGCTAGTCGCCTCTTTCCTTGAATTTACGAGTTTACGATTTGTACTGATGTTTGGTGATTGTAATGGATTATTCGTATTAATAAAATCAAAGGGTAACCCCTTTTTTTTTTTTTTTTTTTTAAAAAGTATACTAGCAATAGCTTCACTAAATTGTTACTCTATTCACTGACTATATATATATATATATGTTATTCACTATTTTAATTAATTACTAATTTACATAAAAATGTGTAAAATTACAATTAAATAAATTGAGAGAGAGTATCGTTTTTAATACTTATTTTGAGAAAATGTTATTAGTTTAACTTATTGAATTTTTCCCTTTTAAATGCATCTAATAATAAGTCGAGTGATTTCAAACAATGTTAACTATTTGGAACTCAATTATCCCTATAATAACTTCTTTTTTTTGTAAATTAGCGATGAGGAAGTATCGAACTCAGAACCTTCTGATCACTAACAAGAGTCTTTGCCACTAGACTATCCGATTAACTCAATTAGCCTATAACTTAAAATACTATTTACATTAAGGACATGTGTATATTTATGATGATATACTAGTAATAGGTATAAGCATGTTGATGAAACAAAAGGGATGTGATCTATACAATGCATATATGGAGGGATGAGTCTGTAGTCCTCTGGTAGAGGCATATAAATATAGAGCTCATGACTTAAATGCACTTCCATAAATAGCCATACATGATTTCTTGCAAGCACATTGTATGCATATATGTAGGTTATCACACTTTGATCAAAGTGAGGTTGATGCAATTCATCAACTCCTTTTATTACACCTTTATCCCATCCTCATCAAATCAGTTGAGACATACATGATGCATATACATTCACATACATACATATATCAACTAGGAGTATCATTTATGGATGGGTGATAATGATAAGAGCAAATTGCCGAAATGATCTTTAAAATGGGTTCAGGTTGCCTTTTGGTCCCCGAAAATATAAAAGTTGTAAACTAGTCCATGATATTACCCAACGGTTGCAGATTGGTCCAAAATTAAATGGGGTTGTTAAATGTGAACGGCTCACACTCCTCGTGAGTTACACACGTTATTAATAAGTTAAAACGATAATAATAGAATTAGCTTAGGAGTGAACTAGATTGGCCATTGAGGAGTAAGAAATTAACGTCAATATTAAATTTTGGAGCAATCTGTAACCATTGCCCAATATCATAGACTGAATTGTAACTTTTGTACTTTTGAGAACCAAAAAGTAATCTAAATCCACTTTCGAGGACCATTTCACCAATTTGCTCATAATAATGATAATGATGATCCACCCATTTGTTTGTGCATGGAGTATGTATGTTTAGAGCAAGTACGTAGGCAAAACTGATTGTGGTATGATTCATTTCTTTAGGGAAACCCCATCTTGAACGTACGTTTAATGTTGATGGAGACTTGTCATACTTGATCTTATTATTGCATCTAATTATACTTAGATTAACCATAGGCTGTCTAAATCATTATTTATTCATACACATAGACATCATGTGCGTGTTCAATGGGCGTGGTGGATTATACGATTAGATCTATCTCTTATACCTTAAACTCTTTTTATTTTGGAGAAACGGCCACCACAATTACCTATATTTATGAAATGTTATCAGTCCATCACAAATATTTTAAAATATTTTTGTCAATCATCTATATTTAAAAGTGTTTTAATCCATCACCTATTTTCTTAATTCATCACATATATATTTCAAAATATTCATTTTAAAATTACAAGTAAATATAGGTGATGGAATTCTAAAGTTGGCCTTATTACTACATAGGTAGGATTATTGTTTCACTCAACAAGTCAAAAAGTATTTATTAGATGAGATTGTTACTAATGACTCAATCTTTTGTTCTGAAACCTTGACGCAAGAATATATATGTTAGTATGGAGTATTATTTATGGTAAATATTCACTTAAAATGATGCATGGACGGAAATTAAAAGCAAGTGGAAACAATTGTGATGCGTATTTATTTGTTCTCTGACAAGCACCAAATAGGAAAAAAAATATTCATCATGGCTTCAAACTCACGACTTATTTAATCATTTTTGAAAAGTAGTGGCGGAGGCATTTTTTGTTGAAATTTTCGTATTTGGCCATTAGTCATACATATATATTAAGTAGATTATACGAAAAAGGTGTATAAATAATTGTGGAATTGTCTTTTCACACAACAATTTTGTCAAAAGAAGATACCGCTTCAAATAAATTTCGATGTGTTTGACAGAAGACATATACTTCCAAACATTTAGGTACCATATAATACCACCTAGTATTTGGGGTTTGGTTCGGACAAATCTAGTGATTTTGGCATGATAGTTGAAAATATATATTAAGATTTATTATTCTTTTTTTGTACTACAAATTATCTATTATATGACAAAATAATTTGAAATATAATATATATTCATTAAATTTTATCCTTAAAATATTAATTTATTTCATCATAATGAACTATAAATATATATATATGCAATGTCTAAGGTTTATTATTAAAACTAATAATTGGTTAAAATAGATTTGAATTTGTAGGTGTTATAAGCTCATAAAAAAATGTAGTTAGGAGGAGGTTGAATCCAAGACCTGACAAACACACATATCCTTACTTATCAAATAAGCTACACATGCGTTTTTTATAAATTTGAACCACCTTGAAAATAACATGTTTCTCCCTGGCTTTGGCTCACCAAAGTTCGACTTAATGGAGTCGTGGAGGTTGGAAAGCTAGAAGAGTCGTCAAATGAGCCTAGATCAGGGTGGGGTGGTGGGGGCAATTGGGGTGGGTTGGTGGGTGGGTAGAGGTGTAGGGAGGAAAATGGTGTAATGTTTATAAATGTGAAGAAACTAATTTATCCTCGTTAAAAAACTTACTAAATGACACAAAATCTTTCAAAAAGCAGCCTAGTGACCAAATTTTAATGCAAAAATGCATGCAATTGATCAAATATTGACACTTTTGAAAGTAGGTGATCGAAGTGGAAACATGGGGTACTTTTAGGGACGAATGGTGCAATTCGCCTAGTGTTGTTAATGGATCGGATAAACCGGAAACCGGAGCGGAACCAGCCCGGTTTATCAGATCGAAAATCCATCCATCAACAAACCGGTTTCGGTCTTGTTCCAAGATTGGATCCGGGATCCGAACCGAAAACCGGTAAGGGACGATCACCCATTTACTTCTTTTTTTCTATGTCTTGTCTCTTGTTAAATTGAAAACTATTACGTCTTTTAATTTGCTCTAGAACGATATTAATTTCGGATATATTTTTATTTCGGATACATTTTTTAATTTTGGATCTCGAATACCATTTTGGATCTCGGGTATGACCGGATCGAACTAAATCGGACCGGTTCTGGATTAACCGAAAACCGGAACGGTTCCAACTGGTTTCGACCCGGTACTGGATTGTCATCCGAAACTAGTATCGGTCCAGTTCCGGATGGACCGGAACTGGAGCCGGTCCGGTTCCGGATGAACCGAAACTGGAACCGGTTCGGTCCCGGATTGAGTGAGAACCGGTCCGATCCGGACTGGTAACAACACTAAATTCGCCCATATTAAAATAAGAAGAGTTGTCAAAATAATTTTTTAATTTTTCATTTAAAACTTTCATAAATATTAAATATTAGTACTAGAAAATAATTAGGTGTGTTGCACGTGGAAAACATGCTTGAACACAATTTAAATTAAAAATTGTTAATTTCTTTATATTTTTTATTATAAAAATTATTATATTTATATTGTTATGGAACAATATACTAATTAAACATTGTTGTGTTATTTAAAAAAGAACCATAACATAAAATTTAAGATGTTTGAAACTATAAAATTTGTAAACATGCCCAAACAAGTATGCTAACTTCCATTGTTTGATGACTCCACTACTCCACAACTTATGAGGGTAACCATATTGGCAAGGTTGGAACCTATAACCAAGGGCGCATAGCTTGAAGGCGCCAAGGTTTGGGCTATAGAAACAAGCTCATGAAAGAACAGACATTAGACACAAAAACTTTATGCAAGCAGATTCATATGGCATAAAAATCAAGAATGTCGAGAGTGCACAAAGGATAACTAAGAAAGCATGACAGATGCTACAGATGTAAATTATGCCAAATTGATCTTGATGTCAAAACTTCTTACATCATTGCTATATGGTTTACCTTTTAATATAACTATGTCTAAGATAGGAAACTTATAGGGAAGCTAGTGAGGCTGTTACCATTGCTGGTGGTGCTAAAGTAGCGGTTGTTTTGTTGTCTGTCCAATTTTTGTCACCCCAATGCCAAAGCATGCTTTCCCAGAAGCAGAAATCCTCGAAGCAAGTCTTGAGTCGTTGGTCTTGTATCTTGATTTTCCAGTGACCATCAGTGTAATTGCTTTTCTCAGCCTGCCTCCGGTCCCACTCTAGGGATGCCTTCTGCTTGGATCTCAGCAAACAATATTTGTGCAATTTATTTGGCATTGCATCATGAACCTTCCACCATGTCCTATGTGCAACATCACTAGCAAACTCCTGCAGTATGTCCACATTCCAGTTGCAGTCATAGTCACGGAAGCATAACCATGGTTTTAGGCCCAAATAGTGAAGAACATACAACACAGGAGGATTGGCTCCGAAAAGGCGTTTTTTCATCTCTATCTTCTCTGGTTCGTCACCCACCCAGAAGTGCTTAAGATAGTTCATGTGTTTGGGTATCCGGTGCCACCATGTAAAAATTTCATTTAAATATCCCTGGTCTCCACCATTGTAAGATTCAATCTCATTTATGTGGTCCATCAACAACTGAAATGTACAATTTGATGGTTCAATCACCATGACTCCCGAGTTAAAAAGGGTTGCATTATTCCCTATTGCAGTTATCTCTGGCATTTCGAAAAGGAAATCAATATTCCTGAGTACCAACAAATCAGCATCTATAAAGATTATTTTGTCGTAATCTGTCAATTGCCACAGCCGAAATTTACTGTAGTTCCATTCGTTGTAGGCCTCTGGTTCAGCTTTTGGGTTTCTAATTCTTTCAATCGTTCGAAGTTTCCAGCCAGCTGCCTCCAACCCTTCCCTATGGTACTCACTTATGGTATTATCAACAAGTATCACCAGATCTCTTTTAGAACCCGTCATGCGGATGCTCTGAGCTGCAGCAATGGCCCCACATACATAAACCTGTGCAGAATGAAGGATTGTGGCATATGCTTCCCGACGTGCATTTCCAGAGTGCCAGTGTTCTGCACAATTTTTTGTATCAGCCACACACATTTAATCAAACATCTCAAAATATCTATACTAAAAGTATGCTGGATTTCTTCAGGAATGACTCATGTAACTTCCACAGACACATTGTAGTTTATGATGAAGAAAGTCTACTGGACATTTAAGAGGAAGGATCATTAATTGACAAGCAGACAAGGACTAACAGCATATGCGGAACAATTTCGACAACAACCTTTGGCCTTGAGGGGGACAGAAAGTTCACATGACCCAACTGGAAGGTGGAGCTTCTCTCTCAATATATGAAGATTAGGTTTGTATAACCACAGATTTCCTTTGTGAACAACGAGATCGTTGCACGTGAAGAGGTTTGGAGTTGGAAAACATTCAGTGACAAGAAGTACATGTACAGGATGAGCTCCTTTGGCTGCTGCAGCAAGCCTTGCTGCCTCTAGTTGTAAGTGAAAACGAGCAACGTCTCTTGACCAGTTCTTAGACTTACCGCAAGGAAGCTTTACAGCAATGAGATCGATCCTCGGTTTACCAGGAAACCGGAGTTTTGGTAAAGTTGGGCAAATGGGAACTTCAAACTCTTCTTCTTCATCTATCCATTCAGGATACAATGCTTCCCAGGAGATATTATCTGAGACATGATCCAACAGTAAATCAACATGCTCAATGTCTGGCAGAAACTGCTTCCATTGATCTAATTCATAAGTATTAAAATTTAACAGTCCCACTCCTTGGAATCCATGTGAATCAGATAATTCCTCTACAACATGCGACAATTCATCCCAGTTGATGCCCAAAATGGACAAATATTTTATATGTGCAGTAGATATTTCTCTTACAGCTCCATCACTATAATTTATCCTGGAGAGAAAATTCACAAGTCAGCTAACAAGATAAATAAACTTTCAGTTGCTAAATAGATCATATTAAAACACGATCTCACTCAGTCAGTGTCGCAAGCTACTCTAATGCAGAAAGCAGGTTAGGATATAGCAGGAGATGTTAATGCATACTCTTTATCCTGAATGACTGGCGAATGCATGAGCGAAAAAACAGCTCCAAGGAATATGATAACAAGCACAAACTTTAATGTTGGGGCCTTGCAGTTGCACACTCTGTCTAAGCTGAAAATATAAGCAGGCTTTTCCCCATCTTTAAAGGGTCTAGCTCGTGAAAACCTTCTCTTGTTTGTCTCTTCACTGAAACAATTAATAAAGAATTACTCGAACAAAATATTGGAAGATAATCTTGTATCAGTAAAAACATTAAGATGGTGAAAGTTGGATGGGCGTATGAGATTCCACGATTTGAGTGAAACATGTTCTTCAACCAGCAACAGATACAGAACATGTCTCGTACAAACCATATAGTATAAGCTCCCATGAAGCCATGGTCTATCACCATTTAAACTCACAATTCATCGAAGCTAATGAATTTTTCCTTTCTTTATTCCTCAATTTACATGGAAACAATATAAGCAAGGATCACTACTTAACACTCAAACACCATAACTGATACGCCTTGCCGTATTTTGTATAAAACTATATTATCCAATATAGAAGCAATGCCATTAACAAGACAACCCAAAATTAACCCCCCCCCCCCCCCCCCCCCCACCCTTGATACCTTAGAACTCATACACGAATATATAGTCAAGAACATAATATAAAGCAACATAACTATGACTGAATGTTTTAAACTAAACTATGTAGTAACAGTAACATTTCCATAGCAAGCTAAAGGGGGTCGGATTGGAATCATAGTTTATTAGTACCATTTTGAATCCACAATCGATTAATTAAGCTAAATAAAAACGTAGAAAAGGGCATAGCAAGAGAAAATGAAAATCTTAAAATACTAAAACTTGGTAAAATTTGAAAATAAAAGCACATATATGATATATGAATTGAAAAAAGTAGATGAAATTGAAGTAGTAGAGGAGGTTACGTGGAGAGAGGAAGCCTGTGCCTAGATTCAGGTGAAGCAGCATTAGTCAAAGCTCTCATGTTGGATCAATTTGGTCAAACTATAGTTGATCTACTTCTCATTTACTCAATTTGGGTACTAATTGGAATTGGAAATTTTTATTTATTTACTCAAAAAGTCGGTGGTGGCTCTCTGGTAGTAACAACTTAAGTACATACTTTATGCGCGCGCGCTTGGAGATGGTGAATTGCTGATGGATGAATCATCAAATTCAACTCAAAACAAACAATGCTCAAACCAACCTACTCCCTCCTTTCCATTTTCTAACTCACATTTAATTTTTCGCACTTAAAACATAAATATCTCTAATTCTACATGATAAATTATAAAAAGTAAATATTTCAAAAATATACATTGAAAGTAATCTAACAATATCTCATATAAATATATTATTTATGTTATATTAATGAAAATTCATAGTCAAAATTGTTAAAACTTGACTCCCAAAACAAAAAGTGAAATTAGAAAATGAGATAGAGAGTACTTATTTCACTATTTCTAGTGATTTCATTTTTCAACCTCATCCATTAATAACTTTATTTTTTTTTCTATAGATTTTATTTATATTCTCAATATTTATAAGTGTGAAGTGTATTTATTAATGATCGAGCAAAAATCATATCTATACTATATGTGAAGTGGGAAGGGTTAAATTGTTTGGTGTAACCTACAAAATTATGCAAGTTAGCCATGTGGCGCTCGATTTGGATGCAAAATCTGTTCGCTTTGGTCATTTTTTCGGTTTTGTAACAATAAAAAAAATTAAAGTGCATGATTACGAATTAAATAGAGTCCACATGAAGTCAAAAAAAAATAAAACAAAGACACATTCCATGACTTATTTTGAGAACCACTAACTTAGGGCTTATTTGTTAAACTTTTTCAGCACTTAAAATTAATGTATTCAGTACTTATTTAATTAAGTCTGTTGTTAATAGAAAAAATTAAGTACTGAACATAATCAGATCTGAATGAAATTCTTAACAAAAAATTAAGTCAAAATTTGCTACTTATTTTTCTCTCTTAATGACTTAATCCCACGATTCTTTAAAAACCCCAATTTGTCCTTCCTTAATTATTCCAAACTCATACATTCTTATTCAAATCAAATTCAATTATTATCATTGTTATTATTATTATTATTATTATTATTATTATTATTATTATTATTATTATTATTGTTGTTGTTGTTGTTGTTGTTATTAATAATTTCACTCTTTATATTCTTACTCTTCTTCTTATTATATTATTAAGATTACTATTATTATTAAATATTATCATTATTATTAAGATTACTATTATTATTATCATTATTGTTATTATTATTACTATTACAATAATTATTATTATTGTTACTATTATTGTTATTATTGTAATCATCACTATTCTCACTATTGTAATTATTATTATTATTATTTATTTAAAAATAATAATAATTATTATTTATTTAATAATAATTATTATTATTATTTATTTATTAATAATAATTATTATTATCATTATTACTATTACTTTAATTAATATTATTGTTACTATTATTATTATTATTATTATTAATCATTTTATTCTAACTATTATTATTATTATTTTATTATTATATATATTATTATAATTTTGATTATTATTGCCATTATTTTATTATTATTGTTATTATCACTTTATTATTATTATTATTAATATCATTATTAATATTTTATTATTCTCATTACTATTATTATTATATTATTATTATTATCATTTTCATTATTATTCTTATTATTATTCTCATTATTATTATTATTATTATTTAATATTTTATTATCTTCATTACTATTATTAATAATAATAATAATAATATTGCTACTCTTATTACTATTATCAAGAATATTATTATTATTATTATTATTATTGTTATTATCATCATATTATTACTAATTTTATTATTATTCTTATATTATTGTTATTTTGATTCTTAATATTATTCTTTCATATTATTATTATATTCGTGTTATTAATGTTAATATTATTATTATTCTCATTATTAGTCATATTTATAATATTATAATTTAATTATGATATAATTCATTTATTTTCTGTAATATTTATAATTTAATTATTAATATTTCTGTATTATTATTTATTTATTTAATATTTGAGTTTTAATATTATGTATGCTCGTTCACTTTTTATAATTTACTGAATGACATTAATTATTTTATTTTAATCTTATTAATTAATGAATCATAATATTATATGAATAATAATATTATATTTATACTTATTACAATGTAGTTTATAATATTTATACATAAGGAAGTGGAGGGGACAAATTTGTCAATACAACACAACTTGAGTAATTTTAAGTGAACTATTATCAAACACTTAAAATTTTCAGTATTCAGATTCAGTTTTCATTCAGATTCAGACATTCAGTATTCAGTCATTCAGATTCAGACTTCAGATTTCAGACATTCAGATTTAACAAACAGGCCCTTACTCATTTGCTTCTAAATTAGGACGGATTACTTCCAAATATTAGTCATTGGATGCATCGCCATCCACATTATCACTTGAATCTTGAAAATAAAGTCGGAAGGAAACAATAAGAATGTTTTAGCGACTTGAGAAATGGAGGCGATATAGTGAAAGACTAAAATTATATTATTAGGATTTTTTGAATTAGGTTAAAATAAATTTGGACTTTGGAGTGGAGAACTTTCATTTGGACATTTAATGGACTATTTGGACTACTTCATAATGCAATGAATTTTGGAATACCTTCTGAAAATAATGAAATTAAGTGAAAATTTTAAAAGAATATCACAAATATAAAATACTTTTAAATCAAATATATATAGTCGGTTTGGTTAGGTCCGCTTTATTTTAATGGATATGATTGAAATTAGTTGATGATTTTTTTTTCCTGAAACGTTAACAGTTACAAATACTCATGCGATATAAATGAAAATCGGAACTCTCCAAGCCGAAATGCCTGGAAATCCCACAACAGAAAAAGTATGTTTAAATATACTTCCCAGTACCAATAAGCTAAGAGCAATGGATAATCGATAGTTTATTTGACAACCAACTAATTACCTATTAAGTAATAATTTGAATATTTAGTTTTATGTATCCTATCATGTCTCGTACAATTCTTTATGAATTTCATGGTGATAAAATGAGTTGTTCCTCTTTATGCATAATATGTATTACCAAATCCTTTGATAACGATTTACTAGTGATCTTGCGTTGATCGAAAGACAATAGTTAGTTCTTATTATGTACCCCCTTCGGTGATTAAGTATTTTATAATGATATTGTATCATTCGGCTCAAATATCGATATTTCAGAGTCAATCGAATAGCCTAGTGAAAAAGGTTCTTGCTACTGATCAGAAAATTTTGGGTTCGAAACTCATTTCATCCTAATTTACAAAAAAATATCGATATTTCAAATGATTTTTAACAAAACTTAGACGGATAAAATAAAAAACACGAATAAAAATAAAAATAAGTTGGCAATGTCTAGTTCCCTTTCCGTTGAATGGTAATCGAGAGCGTAGCCTTTCTTAAAACGAAGGAAGCAAGACGTACAAGTTGACAAAGCTTGCGATCTTCCATTTCTTATCGCCGAAGTAAACACTCCCCCCAATTTATTTGATACTTCCCAAATTTAATCCAATTTTTTTACCGAACTATCTTCAACAAAGAGAAAACCAGTTGAGAGTTTCTCACTCATTTTCCCTAATTTTAGGTTTTGATTTGCTCTTCATCTTAAACTTGTTTAACTAGTTTTATATGTTTTTGTGTATACTGGTGACTTAATTATAGTTGTAATATATCTTATATGACGGATTTGATTATGGATACTTTAGAGTCACCTTATTGATGTGTTGCATTTTGTGTTAATCAAGTAATTATGCTTATAGGATATATTTATTTCTGGAATTTGAAACAAGTGGTTCTTTGCTTGACATCAATGCATTAACAAAAATCTGACACTTGGCAATGGGATGGAGAGGAATAGTGTTTTGTATGCTGTTTATGGTGGTGCTGGCCGAGTCGGGAAGATCGGGAATGGTTTGGGATCATAATCTTGATGGGGAGTCATCGTTGATATACGAGTGGACTATCTGGAGTGCTGGTATCTTTGTTCTTGTCGCGCTTGTGCTGTCCATGTATCTCATTTTCGAGCATTTAGCAGCCTACCACCAGCCTGAGGTTGCTTTTAATTGCGCTTGATATATCTCGTGTAATCGCCTTTCATTTCGCTTTATGTGTCATTCCTGTCTTTTTCCATTATGAGGGTTGGCTGTTGTATACTTGTATTTAATATTACAGTTGTCTAACTTCAGCGCAATGCAACCTTTTATTTTCAGGAGCAAAAGTTCTTGATTGGGCTCGTTCTAATGGTTCCTGTTTATGCACTTGAATCGGTATTTAACATTTGCCACTTCATTTTCTTTTTTTGGAAAAATATACATTGTATTCGGATTCTTGTAAATACTGCTCATGGAATTGCGGAAGTAAATGTTGTGGCAGCAGCACTTGATCTGTTCTAGCAAAATATATTTGCTGCAGAAAATGTTCCAAGAACACCTGTGTCCACTAACAACAGGATTATAATGAATGGGTTAGTTAGAATAATCCCAGGTTCTCAGTTAGAAAATATCTGTTGGTGTACCAATATTATTTGTTTTCTAAATATCAAGCTGACTTGAATCCCCTTATGTATATAGATGATTGTATTAGTTAAAAGGTTTAAGGGCAGTAACATTCCCTTGTATTCAATGCTATTCATAGCTGTCATGGATAACCTCCGTTGCTGTTATTGCGCCCCACCTAACCTAAAACCACTTGTTGATGGTTAATTATTCAAAGTTACCATTTATAGATTATGAAACATATTTTGCAAATTTTGGGATTCAGTCACCTTTGCGTTGTCTCCTCAGTTCAGATGAGAAATAATTGCTATATGCAAAATGATATCCGCTGACGTTTGTGCATCATTTTAACAGTTCATATCTGTATTGGATTCAGATGCTGCATTTAATTGCGAGATCATAAGGGATTGCTATGAAGCTTTCGCTTTATATTGCTTTGAGAGATATCTCATCGCCTGCTTGGGTATGTAATGGAGATAAAGTCGTTTCTCATTTATTGCACTTTTTAACCTGAAATGCTGGTTTCAAAATCATGGCCTTTTTATTTATTTGTTATTAAGTAGGTACAGGTTCTGACTCATGAGTGCTGCTTAATCTGTGTATAACTGTGGTGTTATATATTCGTGTAAACTTGTCTTCACAAGGAGTTGAAGTCCGATTTAATCTATTGATCCTCTGATATTTATAGATGTGCAAATATTGCTAGCAGTTTAACAGTGGTTGTTGAGCTGAAATAGTTTACTTCATCTATTATAACAAGAGCAATGTAGGACACAACCTCTCTTACAGTTCTTTGATTGCCTACAATTTGAAGTTCATCAAGGGTGATTTCTTATTTAGAAGAATGACTACACATTATTCCTAGTGTTTTGATTGAATTTGTTTTTGTTTACCGTTCATATCGAAACACCTTACGGATTCCATCTTCACCTGGTCATTGTTATGAACTTATTTGTTTCTCATAGTGTCATAAATGGATTTCTTTGTTACTCCACTTGTAGTTTTATCTATGTTATCATGGTAACCATATATTTTTAGTTACTTGGAAACGTTTCATTTAGAGTTTCGAATCTGCGTACTCGGATTTAGTTGAAGATGTCTCAGTTGGTCTCTTTTTTCCTTCGGTTTCCAGGTGGAGAGGAGAACACGATAGAATTAATGGAGAGTCAAGGCAAATTTAGTTCTAGCATTCCGCTTCTGGATGAAACATATGCGTATGGGGTTGTTGAACACCCTTTTCCATTAAATTGTTGTCTTAGTGCATGGCAACTTGGTTCCGATTTCTATGAAGCTGTAAAAATTGGGATTGTGCAATATGTATGCCCGTCTCTATCCCTCTGGTGAACTCTCCCCCCCTTTTCTTTGTTCCCACTAGTTTAGATGATCATTAATTTTTTACTTCCAGATGATATTGAAGATGATATGTGCACTGCTGGCAATTGTTTTCGAGTCTTTTGGTGTTTATGGAGACGGGAAATTTGAGTGGGGATATGCGTAAGTTGTTTCTCATATTTGTAGTATTGTATGTGAAAGTATTATAGTTCAAAATTGTGCTAGGAACTTTTGATCTATTATTACTTGAACCTGGTTAAAACTGTGACCAATCTTGTGATGTTATTGTTGTCTACTATATTGCTAATTTGATTCCTGGACTGCCTGCAGTTACCCCTACCTGGCAGTTGTTCTGAATTTTAGCCAGACATGGGCATTGTATTGCCTTGTGCAGTTTTATTCTGTTACAAAGAACAATTTGGCACCAATTAAACCATTGGCCAAGTTCTTGACATTCAAGTCAATTGTATTCCTAACTTGGTGGCAAGGTGTAGCCGTTGCCTTTTTGTTCTCACTCGGAGCCTTGAAAGGGCACCTGGCACAGGTTCTTAAAATGTCTATACAGGACTATATATGCATAGAGTTCTCCACCAAGTTTTTCTGACTTCGCCACTGAACATTGCTTTGCAGGTTTTGAAAGCTAGGATTCAAGACTATATTATCTGCATTGAGGTCTGTTCTTAAACTTTTGTCTGAATTGTGCGATTGGTATTTCTGTTTTTGGTTGTTTGAAAAATATGTGATTGTTAAAGTAGCCTCTTGATGGATGCTTAGTTTTGCTTTCTATCTTGAAAGAAAGTATCTTGTGATATTTGGTTTAATTAATTGTTTAGAGTAAAAAATTTGGTTCAACAGTTTTAGTTTAAATAAATTTTTGCAATGGTTTGTTCTGTTGCATGTTTCTGAAGTCAATAAATCTATTGGTATCGATCAAGTAAATAATAACTTGGGTATCATAGAATATAGCGTATCATGCATTCTGTTGATCTGCGGTTGCCTTCTATAGTGCTAAGTACGTGCTAGTGTTAAATAGATGGGAGTTGCGGCTGTTGTGCACCTCTATGTTTTCCCGGCAGTGCCATATAAGCGTGGAGAAAGATGTGTGCGAAATGTGGCTGTGATGACAGATTATGCTTCCTTGGGATCGCCACCTGACCCTGACGAGGTCCGCGATAGTGAAAGAACAACAAGAATGCGTATTGCTCTGCACGATAACCTGGAGAAACGTTTAAAATTTCACCAAAGTGTCCGCGATGTAGTGGTTGGAAGTGGTGAAATTGTGAGATTCTAATTCACTCCGGCCTTTATCACATTAGTTTATCTCCCCTTGTTAAGATCCTAACTCTGCCTTTCTTTTACTTTATAGATTGCTGATGACATGAAGTTCACAGTTTCACACGTTGTAGAGCCTGTTGAAAGGGGATTTGCAAAACTAAATAGAACTTTCCACCAATTATCGGAAAACGTGAAGCGCTTTGAGGAGCGGAGGAAGAACTCAAAGGATGATAGCCATATAGTTCCCTTGAACTCTTGGACGAGAGAATTCTCTGATGTACATGAAGATCTTGCTGAAGGAAGCGTAAGTGACAGCGGATTGCCTGATAGGAGAAAAGCACATAACCGGTCCAAAGACACATCATCTAGGTTCAAGCACAGATGACACTCACGCTAGATTTAATCTTAACAATAGGTCCATACATGGTCCATCAGCACTCAGCAGGCATATCTTAATAGAGGCAGGCATGTTCCTGTTTTTGCTGCCAGTTTTTGGTGCGTGTATAGATGAAGTGACGTACCAGGAAAACTTAGTTACTCTTTGATGGATCTACTAATCTTATGTGGATAAACATTACTAACAGAGAAGAGTATGCATTGTACAATACGGCGTCCCTATGATTACAGATGCAACACAATTTTGCAGAAACAATTAGATTCTTCTTTCAGTGTGAGTGCGTACTTCCTGTTTTCTCTGCCAAGCGAGACCTGAGTCGATCAAACTTTGATCATATTCATCAAGATAAAGTAAATTTTGAAAAGTGTACCAAAAGAATGATAATATGCTGATTGACATGAGACGGGAGAAATTTCCATATATATTTAAGCTTTGTGTGAAAGTATGGGACTCCTGAGTTCGAGTTTGAGATCGAGTTCGTGTTCTTTAAGCAAACGATTCTCATATTACTTGGTAGTCTTACGGCAGTTGTCTTGAAAAGGTTGAGAGAGGTGACTAGTCCAAGGAGTATAATGCCAAGTTGAACTAGTAAAGCATCACACAACTCAAACATTGGAAGTATCGTTATGATACTTAATTTCTTGTTAGTCAATCTCCTAAACATTCCTTTCTATGCTGAACTTAAGCTTCCCACACTTCTTATACAAGTTTAATATTTTGAAATTCTGAAACCAAACAACCGTATTTCTAACCAACTCTTCCATTCATACGAATGTATTAATTAGTTTTCTAGCATTGTTACATTACTTTTCGTTATAGCCGGTTTGTCAGGCATGTTAGAATCAACAGGGAACTCCGAATCTTCAAGGTTTGTTCATACAGTGCATAGTGCTGGCCGTCTTCTTCCTTCAGACAACAAATGGAATTCGGTAGAGCTCGATTTTAACCTCTTCCCACAAACCAAAAAGGGATATGATTCACTTCCTTCTCGATACTCCAAGTCCTTTGACTTTACCCTCACTATAGTTGATCGAAAGCATTTCAAAATGTTTCTGTATGCATTAGCTCTCATTGTTGTCTTCATTCTGTTTCTAGTCCTACTGATTCATTTCGTGCCCCGGAGACACAATGCACAGCAGAATCCTTCACAGGATTTGGCATTTGCTCTGAGCCAAGCTCTTCTATTCTATGATGCACAAAAATGTAAGGACTCTTTTTTAGTATGTATTTGTCTTCGTGTGATTAAAGCCATGAAACCAATAAGAACTAATATGATGTAGAATTTGTCGTGCAGCTGGCCCCTATCCGAAGAATAGGCTGATAAGATTTCGTGGCGATTCTGGATTACATGATGGTAACTCAAACAATACTAATGCAGATCTTGTTGGGGGCTTTTATGATTCAGGGAACAATATAAAGTTCAGCTTCACTACAGCTTATACTGTGACTTTATTGAGCTGGACTGTGCTTGAATATCATCAGAAGTATGCTGATATTGGTGAGCTTGAACACGTAAAGGACATCATCAAGTGGGGCAGTGACTACTTGCTTAAGCTATTTATCTCGCCAAACAAGGCTTCTGATTCAGCCATTCTATACGCTCAGGTTAAGCCTTTCACTTAACAATTCTGTAGTGGTATTTACTCACGATACTGAAAGTTGTTGTAAGCTTTTGAGTAGTGCAAATATCTTCCAGTGTATATATAGTTGGTCATATATAGCGGAGTTCTTTTTTTACTAATCAGTGATTGTAAGTTCAGGTTGGGGGCCATAGAAACGATTCTGGTTTAGATGATGACATTAATTGTTGGCAGAGGCCAGAAGATATGATGTATCCTAGATCTGTTTCAGTTTGTGACGTTAAGGCTTCGTCAGACCTAGCAGGAGAAATAGTTGCAGCAATGTCAGCTGCAGCGCTCGTTTTCTCAGAAGAATACTCCGTACAATTGATCCAGGCGGCGGAGAAGTTGTTCAATCTA
This sequence comes from Echium plantagineum, assembly GCA_003412495.2. NCBI lineage: Eukaryota > Viridiplantae > Streptophyta > Magnoliopsida > Boraginales > Boraginaceae > Echium > Echium plantagineum. The sequence continues at coordinate 29,280,387 of CM016563.1, read as the reverse complement.
GCAAGTGATTCAAACCCTTCTCATAAGCAAGGGATGTACACACTAAACGATGAATGTGGAGGCCAAGCTAGACAGTTTTATAATTCATCGGGCTACAAAGATGAATTAGTCTGGGGAGCAACATGGCTGTTTTTTGCTACTGGGAAAAGCAGTTACCTTAAATATGCAACTGATAATATTGCTCTAGCTGAGGAAGAAGAACGGGACTCTGAGAAATATATCTTTTATTGGGACAACAAATTAGCTGCAATGGCGGTATTTAATGAAGTCATATCTTATCAGATAGCATCCATAACTTTGTACTTATATACTTTTCCATTACAGATTTTGCTCACACGTTTGCGATTCTTTTATGATCTGGGATTTCCGTATGAACCTGCACTCAGATCATCAACAAACAGGAGTGATTTGCTCATGTGTTCCTATATTTCAACCCCAAGGACAAATGGTGATGCTAGCCTCATATCTCAATTTTTACAATGTGAAAAACCTAAATAACCAATGTAGTTCATTAAAGCTTTTAGTGACAGAAATGTTCTACATGTTAGGTGGATTGATCCTTCTCAAGCCTGATGGCGGCCAACTTCTCCAGTATGCTGCCACGGCATCTTTCCTTAGCAAGTTGTACAGTGATTATAGGGAACTTATTCACAGCTTTTCTGGTAGTTGTCCAACTGCATCATTCTCTCCGGAATCGTTGCAGGATTTTTCCATGTCACAGGTGAGGACTCTTTCCATAACAAGTTGCGAGTTCCATAATTTGAGTCGTAAAAATATACTTAACTTCATAGTTTGCTAACAGTACACAAAGTTTAGACATCAAAACAGAGAAAAGAGAGGTAGGCTTCATGCTATGAACCTGTAAGGGGTCTTAACTTTCCAAAGAAATGGAGTCGAGTAGCACAGGGTGACCAATTTTCTGATTACGCTCACATATATGAATCCCTTTTCTTTTTTAACTGTAACATACCAAAGCAAATATACCTGGGAAAATTGCAATCTCAACTCTATGCTCTTACTATTACAAGGTCAGTTACATACTAGGAGACAATCCTAAGAAGCTGAGCTACATGGTAGGATTTGGGAAACACTACCCACGTGAGGTGCACCACAGAGGCGCATCGATCCCCTCGGATGGTCAATGGCATTCTTGTGTAGAAGGGGAAAGATGGTTGAACTCAAAAGAGAACAACCAAAATGATCTTATAGGAGCAATGGTTGCAGGACCTGACAAAAATGATGAGTTCTTTGATGAAAGAAGCAAAAAATTGTTCACGGAACCAAGCATATCAGGGAATGCTGGTCTAGTAGCAGCTCTTGTTGCCCTTCACGAATTGAAGAGTAACTCGTCTGATATAAGCTATCATAACTTAGGAGTAGACAAAATGGGGATATTTAGAAATATCCATTTCGCCTAATGGGAAGAGTTTAAACAAAGATGATAGAGATTCAGCCGCAAGAAAATATACAAGTTCACCCTTTCGTGATGCAAGAACTCGCACGAAAAGATTTTTCGTCAACGTTGTTCCTTATACAAGTTCACACTTCACATTTATTATAGTATTTCCTTAGTGATAACTCCTGCAATATGATTAACCAAAACATTCTCCTCAGTCATCAATTTCACTATTGTTCTTGTTGAAAGTTTGAAGTATGTTTCGTTTTCTTTTAAAGATAGTTCATCAGGTCATATAAGTTGAATAGGAAGCGAAAAATGTTCTTGAACTTGTCAAGGCGTTACTAACAAATCGAAAAACTATCAACTATTGTCGCTATGAAAATGATTAATGAAAAATTAGATTGCTATCTACAATCAAGAATCTCTTCTTCTAAAGGGAAGTCTTACTAAAATGACTCAAAGGTGAGGCCCAAGGAGTTACATCCACTTCATCTCCCAATTTCATAATCTCCTCGCAGCTTTCGGGCAAAGCAGACTGAATCTTAACGGTAAGTTCCCTCGGTGGGAAAACAGGTAATGGGGAATCACCAGTAAGCCATGAAGTGCAATCCAGTTCACCACCCAATTTCATAATCTCCCCGCAACCTTCAGGCAAAACAGACTGAATCTTAACTGTAGGTTTCCTTGGCGGTAACACAGGCAATGGGGCTTCACCAGTGAGCATTCGTGCAGCTTCTTTCATTGTAGGCCTCTTCTCTTGGTCGGGATGAGCACAAAGAAGCCCCACCTTCAGCATCCTAAGAATATCTGCTTCATCAAACCTCCCCATCAGTTTCTTATCCGCGGCCTCAATCAGCTTTCTCATTTCCCACAAACCCCACACCCATTCTGTGATCACAGTCCCCTCTTCATCAACAGGCCTCCTCCCTGATGTGACTTCTAATACCACAATGCCAAAGCTGTACACATCAGTTTTCACCGTGGGAATACCTGAAAAAGCATACTCAGGAGCTAAATACCCCATTGTTCCAGCTGGAATAGTGGCTTCCCTTGTTCCAGAATCGTGACCATAAACTTCAGCAAGCCCAAAATCACCAAGCTTGGCATTGAACTTATCATCAAGCATTATGTTGCAGGTCTTAACATCTCTATGAATTATCTGGCTTTCACACTCTTCATGGAGATATATAAGAGCTGAAGCAACACCGAGAACTATATTCAGTCTCCTCTCCCAAGTGAGATATTTATTGATATACGTCCTCTTGTGGAGAATTTTATCAAGACTTCCATTAGCCATGTACTCATAAACCAGGACTAATTCATTCTTCTCGGAGCACCAACCCTGGAGCTGAATCAAGTTCTTGTGTCTCAAACAGCCAACCATTGTTGCAAATTCAGTATTAAATGGAACACATGCTGGAGATGATTGACCAAATTTACTCTCCTGACTGAATCTCTTCACAGCAACAGATCCACGAGAGGGAATTTGCCCTTCATATACAACAGCGGATGCCCCTGTTCCGATGATTCTGGTTTGATTGAATCCCTTTGTGGCTGCTTTAATCTCAGATAGTGACATTCTTTCTAGACCTCTACTGCCTGGAAGCATCAACAACTGCCCTTCATTACTTGATTTCTGCCTCTTTCTTCTCTTTCTGAACCATACACAAACAACACCTACTACAATGGAAACAGCCACAGAAAAACCTCCAATTACAAGACTAATTATCAGAAGACTATAGCTAAAATGGCTTGAAACAGAAGAATTCTTTACACGCTTCGTCTCTCCTGGTTTGCAAATCAAGCAATCGCCTTCATCAACCGATTCTACAGGAATTGTAGTAGATGAGAGAGAAGAAGAAGAAGAAGAAGTCTTGAATTTCCAATGATTAACAGAATGAATTGCTGACCCCTTCCCATTTGAAGCTGAAAATCCAACATGCATAAATTCCTTGAACTTGATCAAAAGATCGATCTTGGCTTCAAGAACAGGGCTTCGAGGCTTTACCTGAGAATTATAACCTGCCCAAACTATAAACAATTTCTCATAACCTCTATATTCAATCCAAACAGTTAATTCTCTACCACTTTTAAGATCAATATCTTTGGAAGCTGCATCTACAGCAGCCAAAGAACTCATCCCATCAACATCAATAGCAATGTGGTTATCATTAATATCATCAAGAGACGGATCAAAATTCGTATCGAATTCCACTGCCAAAAAGGAATCCGGGTGGGGATTAGTATCGGTTTCTGGAAGACCCATGTACCCATCTGAGAGGCTAAAAGAATCCGTATTCGAAACGATCAGAAATGCTAACCCATCACCATAAGGACATGAACTCCAAGAAGGGGCAGAAATGATGGTAAATGAGAACTTGCATGAAAAAGACCACGTGGAAGAATCAAGAAACTGAATTGGGTTGAGCAGAAATGCTCTGCCTACGCCGGAAAGCGAGGTTGCATGGGTTGATGAAGGTGGTTTTGTGGAGCAGTTATGTTCTTGAGTTAGAATAATGGAATTGTTGAGAAAATAAGCATCACCAAAGAGGGTGATGTTGTTGATAGCTGCAGAGGTGGAAGGGAGAGATGATGATTTTGATAATTGTGAGTTGATTAATAACATCAAAAAACAAATCAACCAGCGTTTCAACTTCAACAAATTCATAGCAGAAGCTCAGGAGGGACTTTTTTCCAACAAGAAGAAGAAGAAGAAGAAGAAGAAGAAAGAAGAAGAAGAAGAAGAAGAAGAAAGAAGAGATTGAAATAAGCTTTACAATAATACTGATTTAATTTAATATTGAATTTCTCAGTGGCGCCAAAAGCTTAATTGACTATAAAATCTGCTAAATTTTACACATTTAATATATCACCAAATCACCCTCTTACTTTATAAACTTCCTAATCAATCTCTTGAGTATTCATATTTATTTTTTAGTCATCAATAGCGGACCTCAATGGGTTCATCTCTGTTCAATCGAACGGATACTTTTTTTTTTGAAAAAAAAATTATATGTATAAAGAAAAAATTAATATAAAAATTAGCATTTAAATATATTTAAGTGTTTTGAACAGGCACTTTGAAAATTATATCGATTTCGAACATGCACTTTAAAACTCATAGATCTGCTACTGGTCATACTTAATTAACATAATTTTTTTTTTGTAAATTAGTGATGAGGCGAGATTCGAACCCACGACCTTCTGGCCACTAACGAAAGCCTTTTCCATTAGATTATTCGAGTATCTCCTTAATTAACATATTTTGAGACTTCACATACAGAGCCTTGACTTCGATCAAAATTAACATGTTAATAACATGTTGTAAACATAGTTGAAATTTATAATTAGAGGCGGCGGTATCTTTATGAAATTTAGAAGTTGGGTGTGATTTTGGGATGTGTAGATGTAGGAAAATTCATTAATATCTCAATTAATACATCCATCTAAAAAAAGATGATATTATTTCGCATTTGGATTATTGACTATTAAAAAGTTCGATTTTTAAAGAAGATAATCCGTATATGAAAAATCTGTTGAAAAACAGATTGTGAAATCAACCAATATCCATAAAATTTGGTCTAAATGCTAAATTACATGTCAATTAAGACTTTAAAATTTATCAATCAAAATCGAATTAGGTAGTATTAATAGAACTTTACATCAGAAGTCACAAATAACACTTAAATAAAACTCTTACAATAAAATTATTTAGAAACTGAATAAAGTTGAGCTATTGCTGTAGAGTTTATACATTAGGTGATAACCTGAAATATACGGAATAAGAAATTGTTAAAATATCCATTCAGAATACATGGTGAAACAGAAACAAAAAGGCGATAACTTGTACATCATCTCTATAAACAAACAAAAAACACGCCGCAGCTATCATCTTTGATCCCTTTAAACTCCAGACGTTCGGTGAGTAACAACATCTTCCTAAACAAATTAATGCTGCACCCTGACGAACCTATTTCTGTGATGCAGTCTCATCCTAAATCATCGATAATGAAAAAGAAGCATCAGGGAACAATTCAGTGAACATGAATCAATTGCAGCATGAAGTGTACTCTATATAGATTTTTCTTTGTTGGAGGGTGTACTTCATATCCAATGCTAGAGTAGAGTGTTTCATTAAGATGTTTCTATGACATTAAACCATTAAGAATGCCAAAACGTGTATGGACTCTTAATATTGTTTTCTCTATTACATCTAACTTAAATACACTACTAATTTTATGTAAACTCCTGTAACGATTTAAATGAAGTCGCTCGTACAGTGCAAGCATAGCTAGTGATCCTTAATGGCCTTAGTTTAACAATATATACGAAGGATAACTAACTAAAACTCTCAAGAAGTATCAAATTGACTTAAGTTGGATTTCAATAGGTTCACACAAAACTGATACAACAAAATAAGTGAGGCTTCTTTCTGATTGCCCCCCTGTACTATTTATATCTTTTTAATTTGCCCCCTAATACTTTTATTTTTTCAAGTTGCCCCCTGAGTGCTTTTATTGTTTGAAATGGAGATGAGGCGGGACAATAGAGGGGCAATTTACATAGTTTGTGTCCTTCACATCTAATTAATCATACTTCACTTCTAATTAACCACACCCTATATCATCTTCCGAACCCCCTTATTTCTACACGCTAACTCCGGTCGCCCAAAAATCGTATCTATCGTCTGAGAAATACAGAGCCGTTACAAAACTACCACAAAGGAACGAACCACCACAGAGACTTACTATGTCTTACTCCTTAGGAAGCGGAGAAGCAATTATTGGATATGGTTGTATCAAAAGTGTTGGTTGCTAAGATATACAGGTTGGTGATTGTTATCTCTTTCCAATCCACATAAGACAACAACGATATCTTAAACTTATGGGCATTGAACTTGGAGAAGTTGCTTGATCTGGTGGAGAAGAGTTGCCATCAAATCCACAAGGAGACAATGGTTCACAAAGATTGGCTTAAAAGTTTGATATTTCCTTTACTATTATAATCAAACCTTTCCAGATTAGTAGATACAACTGTTGGGTGACTGGGGGGCATAGTTTTCAGACTAGAGTTGTCGAAACTTATGGGGGTTGGGAGAGATGATTGTGGACGTATGGTTTAGAAGTGAAGTACATGAACTGCCTAAATGGCCCATCTATTTTCCCGCCTCATCTCCATTTTAAGTGAAACGAGGCACTCAGGGGCAACTTGAAAAAATAAAAGTATTAAGGGGAAAATAGAAAAGATAAAAATAGTATAGGGGGCAATGAGAAAAAAAGCCAATAATTTACCATGCATTATTGGAGAATGGAACTAAGTAGCTTGAGTAAGCCGGCATTGTCTGTTTTTTTTGTGTTTTTATCATCCAGGTTCACTCCCTCCCTCTTTGGCAGAAGCTTCTGCATTGAGCATCACGCTTTGCAGCTCCTTTCTCTTGATATACTCATTCAAAATTGTTAGTCTAGCAGTTTCAAATGCAAAGTAGCCTATAGCTGAAAAGCAAGCACTATGAAGCACTCTAGGTCCCATTCCCCTGGTAAACCCAACCCACCCTTCCTCGGTTAAGATCTGCTTCACAGTCGCCTCAACACCGCCATACATAGCCGCAGCAACCTTCTTATTAACCTCACCATGAGTCTGAGTCATCAATCTAGTCTTTACAACATCCAAGGGTGTTGTCAAAGAGGCTGATATGGCCCCTGCAAGTGCCCCGCAGCAAACACTCTGGTATCCCTCTAAATTCACTTGATTCGCCCTCTTCAGAACAGCAGCTTTCAGATACTCAAACGAAGAATAACTCAACACACCAGCAGGCAAGTTCCTCAACAATGTGGCACTATACCCAGCATACAGCCCCAAAATCCCATCTTTTTCAAGGATCCTCAACGCAACCTCCCAAGATCTCCCCTTTGCGCCTGTTTGCATTCTTTGAGTGATCAATTCCTTAGGAACCATGATGGCCGACGAAACTATATTCCCCATTGCACCAGCAGTTGGAGGGATCAACACAGTTGGAAAATCCTCAATCTTCGATAAGATCGATTTTCCAAACTCACAAGTACCGAAATACACAGCTGATGAAGCCGTGGATCCAACAATCACAGCCGAGATGCCACGATAAAAACCCAGAATCCCTTTATTCTGGAAGGTCTTAACAAAGGCATCAATAGTTCCACTATATATTTGAGATGCTCCTCTAGTTTGGAGCTTAGTCTTGATAGTATCAAGAGGAAGCAGACACACATAGGTAAATGCACCAGCAATACCACCAGCACCAGCACCCATGAGTGCCCTCTCAAAAACTGAGAGGTTTTTTAGTAAAGATTGGGCCTTTGGAGAACCTCTTGAAGAGGGTTTGAGCCAATTTTGAGATTTAGGTTTTTCTTGATGGTCAATGTGAGCTTCAAGTGATACTGAAGATGAGGCAAAATTGGGTCTTTTGGAGGGAAAATTGAGAAATAGTCTGGTTTGCTTGGATTTGGTTGGTTTAGGGTTAGAGATGGGAGATGATAAGATGGCATTAAGGTGGTTGAAATTGAAATTGAAATTGAATTGACTGAGTGTGAGATTACCTTCAGAGTGGGCTGTAGATAAGCTGCTTTTGGCATCCATTGATGGTGATGATGGTGATGATGATGATGATGATGATGATGATGATGATGATGATGTATGCTTGTCACTCTGCACAGTAGCTTTGCTTCCTCTGATTGTTGCAATCTTGATGGGTGCTTTGCTGCTCAAAGAGTTTGTACAATTTACAAAAGGCTTATTTTTATTTTGGACCCTGAACTATCACGTAAATTTTAAATTGGACCCTGATACTATCTTAAGACTCATGGCTTATTTTCTTTTGGCCCCCCAAGGTATTGCCACGCTTTCAATTTACCCCTGAATGATTTATCTTTTCAATTTACCCCCTGAACGATTTATCTTTTCAATTTACCCCCTATTTTTTTCGTTCCGCCCCCTGAAGTATTTTTTTCGCCAAAAAAGTGAATTGAGGTAAGGGCAAAATCGGAATTGCACATATAATTAGATTTTGAGGCAAAATTTGTACTCCCTCCATCCCTAAATGATGGAGTCATTTGCTTTTTCATGGTCTACGAGACACGACTTAAAACGTAAATATTTTTAATTTTACATGTGCAAAAATTATAAGAACTTGATATTTTAAAAATATATATCGAGACGAATCTAACAAGATCCAATTTGACTATATTATTTATTAGCGGCTAACGACAATTTACGGTCAAAATATGCGAAATTTGACTCAAAAAGTCAAAATACCTCTATCATTTAGGGATGGAGGGAGTAATAATTAAAGATGAGGGTTCACTAATAAAATTCAAAAATAGGGGGTAAATTGAAAAGATAAATCGTTCAGGGGGTAAATTGAAAAGATAAATCATTCAGGGGGTAAATTGAAAGCGTGGCAATACCTTAAGGGGCCAAAAGAAAATAAGCCAAGACTCATTTTGGACCTTATACTATGCTTTGTCTCATTTTGGACCTTAAAATGCCAAATAAAATTGGAATAGGGGCACATTTTAAAATAAATTTATATGTGGGGATCTTTTATAATACTTTAATTACAATGCAACCCCTCCCTCAACCTCACACCCCACCCCTACCCCTACCCCCACCCCCTACCCCCATCTCACCTGTAACCCCATACCCCCCCACCCCCGTAACCCCCTTACCCCCCCCCCCCACCCCTCGTCGAATATCCATCCAATTATGAACCCCCTTGCGAAATAAACTCTCATAAATGGGCAGGAAAAATATTCTCCAAGCACAAAAAACCAAGCTTATATGTCATAACCAATTTATCCCACAAAATAACCAAGCTATTAAAGTGTGGGAGTTTAATGCTACGACTCTTTACATGCGAAAAAGCTTCATAACCTATGTCACGGGGGGGGGGGGGGTAAGGGGGTTACGGGGGTGGGGGGTATGGGGTTACAAGTGAGATGGGGGGTAGGGGGTGGGGGTAGGGGTAGGGGTGGGGTGTGAGGTTGAGGGAGGGGTTGCATTGTAATTAAAGTATTATAAAAGATTCCCACATATAAATTTATTTTAAAATGTGCCTCTATTCCAATTTTATTTGGCATTTTAAGGTCCAAAATGAGACAAAGCGTAGTATAAGGTCCAAAATGAGTCTTAAGATAGTATCAGGGTCCAATTTGAAACTTACGTGATAGTTCAGGGTCCAAAATAAAATTAAGCCTTTACAAAAAATGATCCACATACCCGAACCAGTAATGTTAAATAAACATGATCTAGTCAACACATGTTGCTCTAGTGGCAAGCATGCTGACACCTCTAGCGGAGGTCTCGGGTTCGAGCCCTCTTGCTAGCAAGGAAGTGGTCAGAGAGATGATTTCTCTCACTAGTTGATGCTAGTCACCTCTTTCCTTGAATTTACGAGTTTACAAATTGTACTGATGTTTGGTGATTGTAATGAATTATTCGTATTAATAAAATCAAAGGGTAATCCCTTTTTAAAAAAAACAAAAAATTAACATGATCTAAAATCTACAGTATAATTCAGTAATACTCTGAGCCCGTACTACTTTATATCATGAAGTATACTACATCCAATTCAAATTAAATGTTGTTTTCATTTTTACGTGTTCAATTTTGACTATCAATTACTTATTATTTTTTAGTTAAAAAGTATATAATTAATATCGATAAATTTATATTTAATAGTATTTTCATAAAAGTAAACTGATATAATTTTTTATAATATAATAAATTAGTTATTGCTAATCAAAGTTAGACACGAAAAATTGAAAAAGACATGTAATTTAAATTAGATGGAGTATTTATCATATGTTTTCACATGTCATCAATTGTTTTATCCCCCCGTCCCTAAAAGATTGGTACATTTTGACTTTTGGTGGTCAACAAAACACAATTTAAAATATAAATATCTCTTATTCTACATCTGAAAAAATTATAAAAAGTTGATATTTCAAAAATATATATTGAGACGAATCTAACAAGATCTCACATTAAATGAGAATTCTTGATCAAATATTTTAAAATTTGACCACCAAAAGTCAAAATGTACCAATGTTTTGACTAACTTATCTGATTAAATAACTAACCTCTATTGACCTGGATATATCCCAATTTCATTTTCTAAATTGGGGGGTAAGATAACTCGTTGCTTTGGTCTAGTGGTTATCGGATCAACTTTTACATTTGGAAGTTCTGGGGTCGAGTCCAAACTCTTTGAGCTAACTAGTTTCACAGTCTGAATTAATTCACATTTCGACTTTAATATACATATTTTCATATAAATTAATAGAATGTAGATGTTTGAATTCAAAATGAACATAATCGAAAGTTTTCAAATATAATTAGTAAGCATTCATATTTGTTTATCATTCGAATAACAAAATCATATTCGACACATTCGAATCTCAAATATTCAGAAAAGATACCTCACCTAGTTAATGTTCACCTAAATTCATTTCGATTCAAACACACTATAAATATATTAGGGCAAAAGACTGTACTCATCATGCACATTTCAGGTTGGGCTCCAATTCATCACTCACCTTTTAAAACGTCCCACTTCATCACTCACCTTCCGAATGGGGCAGTGTTACTTCCTCCGTGACTGATACCATGAAAAACTAAACAGAAAGGGAGGGAGTAATAAATATAGGGGCTAGTTTATAAATAAGAATTTTTTTGCTAAACAGAAAGGGAGGGAGTAATAAATATAGGGGCTAGTTTATAAATAAGAATTTTTTTGGATCGGCACAATATAAATGCCCCAAATCTGAGACAACATCGTACGACAAAAAGGAAGACAAACACAGAGTGGATTTCCAGCGAATTAGGAGCAATCAAGGTCAGTTGTTTCAATTTAGTTGTCCCCTTTTTGCTGCTTCATCATTATAATTCTATTCAACGAGCTTTGACTGAAAACTTAGTCGTCAAATGTAAATGAAAGGTGTGTGGCGTGTGTGTGTTGGGGGGGAGGGGGGGGGGGGTAGCTAATGTTTATAATTACTATTCCCATGTGGTTATCTAAGTTGAATTCTGAGGTTGTGAATTGGAGGATTTGGAATTCTGCAGTTTGTGTAATGATAATTTATTAAAGATGTTGGGCAAGCTTGTGATATCAAGTAAAGTAACATTTCATTCACTACAATGGAATAATTCAGAATTATGGGATTATAATTTCATATCTTATAATCTTAATTCTGACCTGATCTTGTTGGTTGATCGTGTGATGAAAAGTGATAGAAAAGGATAAATCATGGCGACCTTCGAGCTGTATAGGCGATCCACTATTGGGATGTGCTTAACTGAAACGCTAGACGAAATGGTTTCCAATGGAATACTGAGTCCTGAACTCGCTATTCAAGTTTTGGTTCAGTTCGACAAGGTCTGTTCTCAAACAAGTCACAACACTTTTCTTGGAAAATATATACTCCGTATGTGTTTACTTTCTTTTGTTGTTTGAATTCTTACAGTCTATGACTGAAGCTTTGGAAACTCAAGTGAAAAGCAAAGTTACAATTAAGGTGATTTCTCTTTAGAAATAATGATTATTTATTATTGTTTTGATAGACAGTATCCTGTGTAGGAAACGACTAGAGTTTTATATTAAATGACAATTTGCTCTCTAGTTAATACTCAAATTTAGTTGTTGTTTCATGGTAATTTTCTACAATTTGACTATGTTTTCAAATGCAACAGATCTTTTTCCAGCTAGGTATTTTATGGTTGCCATTACTGAACGTTTCTGTGTGTGAGTAATACGCTGTCTATTATTTCCTCAAGGCGTTCTAGCTTAAGGTGTCACATGGGTAATGATTTGTTGATAATCTTGTTTAGGCTGAGAAAATTGAGTTCTCCATTTTGCTTGTTACCATGTATAGAATGAGCCACAAGATATTGACTTTTTGCTTTCAATATGTAATTAATTAGCTGCACAGGATGTGAAGCATAGTTATATGTATCATATTCTACTACTCGACAAACTTGTATTGGAAGTATATATTCTTTACCGCATACCTTAATTATCCCTTTTCCCTAGATAAAGCTTTGTTTCAACTCCTCTTGCTCAGCGGATATTGGTTACTCTCCTATCCATTGGACTCATGCTTCGACATTCCATACTCAACATGATTATTGATTGTTTTCTATCAAAGGGTTGCATAGGAGTACCATTTTCTGCTTGGCATGGAAAAGATTTTTTACAACTGTTGTTTCAGCATTTGAAGTACACACTACTTTATAATAGATACTTGAGCATATCTAAGTGCCACCATATCTACATATTTTTGTGATACGCACTCTGATCATATACTTGTAAAGCCTCTAAGCGCAAAGATATTAATATTGTTTGACGGGATGATTGTGTCACTGTGTGGCAACCTTCCTGATGCTTATTATCATATTTTATTTGTTTTTGGGCGGATTTTTCCTCAAGCAGCCAGAAAGAAATTATTACTTCTGTTTGCTGTCATTCCTGGCTATTTTCTTCGTAAATCATTGTATTGTTGTTCACTTTTTTAAGCCTTATCTTGAATTTCCAATTCTGTTTTCCAGGGGCATCTCCATACCTACAGGTTCTGTGACAATGTGTGGACTTTCATTCTACAAGATGCTTTGTTTAAGAATGAGGAATCCCAAGAAAATGTAGGACGGGTTAAGATAGTGGCATGTGACTCTAAGCTGCTAACGCAGTAGGAGAGGATATCATTCACGTGCTGTGGATATTCAGTTCCGTGGTGATGCTGAAGAATCATGGTGTAGAAGACTGCAAGAGAAATGGATTTATTTTCAACTTTTATATTTGCAGGCTATGTTGCATGAAATGCTATTGTATAATTCATCAAGTTTAAACACAGAAATACATAATTATGTGTATTGTGCCAACTGACATACTTCCAAAAATGTTTTAGCATAGCAAGTCTTGTTGTCAATTCGATGAATGTCTTTCTTAGTCAATTCGTGCAAGTCTTGTTGTCATTTCTTAGTCACCAGAGAGCAGACTAATGTCAACCTCTTTTGTGAAGCAGTTTTTTCTCCTTTTTCTCGTCCTAGACGATCAAGTATCAACTACCGCTTATTGTTATTTTCTTGTTTTCATTGATGGAGCATTCAGAATGGTCAAATTCCATGGATTAAGTAAAAAGTGTACAATGTTCATCACACAAATGCATTCGATTTGCTACTTGTAAGTGTTAACAAGAATAACAAATTCATCAAACACTAACTACATCTAGAACATCAAGACTCTAGCAAGCATTACTGCATGCTTTAAGACAATTACCATTATTGTCAGCGTTACAACAACTATTGTCATACTCGTTTATGCCCAGAAGGGTAAACAGGTAATTTCAGCCATCCCATGCTACTGTTTTGGTGTGTATAGTGGAGCCTCCCTCCCAAGTCCCACCCACCATTCTCAATTCTCAACCTAGAATCAAACCCAGCAGCACCACCGCAGCGCCACCGCAGCTATGGCCGTGAATCGGAGTCGGTCCTTGGTAGAAATTGAAATTGAAAAGATTAGCAGAATGATAAACAACCACCCCTTTCCTCAACGTCCACTGCGCCCCACTCTTGTTTTGCAGGTTCCTCCTTCTCTTATTACTACCACCTTCGTCGAAAATGTTCTTGGCAAATTATTTGCTTCTCACTCAAATGGTCTCAAAGCTTATGAATTTTTCAATTTCTCCCTCTCCCAATCCAAATTCACTCCAACTTCAGATGCTTTCGAGAAGACACTTCATATACTTGTTAGAATGCGTTACTTTTCGAAAGCGTGGGAGCTATTTCTGAATATTAAAAATACCCATCCCTCTTTGCTCACACCCAAATCAATGAGCATTTTCTTGTCGAAAATTGCCAAATACCAATCCTACGAGGATACCCTTGAGGCATTTGAGAAGATGGAGAAAGATGTATTTAGTAGCAAAAAGTTTAGTACCGAAGAGTTCAATGTGCTCCTTCGAGCATTTTGCACACAGAGGCAAATGAAGGAAGCGCGATCGATATTCAATAAGATGCTTCCACGCTTTACTCCCAATGTGAAGACAATGAACATATTACTATTGGGTTTCAAGGATGCCGGGGATGTCACCTCAGTGGAGCTCTTTTATCATGAGATGATTCGCCGAGGTTTTAAGCCTAACAATGTCACCTATAACATTAGAATTGATGCTTACTCTAAGAGAGGTTGTCTTGGGGATGCATTGAGGCTCTTTCAAGAAATGGAACGTGTTGGTTGCTTCCCAAATTTAGAGACAATTACAACTTTGATTCATGGAGCAGGTGTGGCACGGAACATAGCTAAAGCAAAACAGTTATTCCTTGAAATATCGACTAGGGGCCTTATGCCAGATGTCGGGGCTTATAATGCGTTCCTAAGTTCTTTAATCAGATGCAGAGATGTAAAAATGGCCTGGTCAATAATGGATGAGATGGTGGACAAACATATTGGCCCTGATAATGTCACATATCATACTATGTTTTCAGGTTTGAGGAAATTAAGAGGCACAGCTGGTGTTCTTGAACTTTTCAAACAGATGATTGCGAGGGAATTTGTGCCCGACACTCGAACAGTTGTCATGTTAATGAAGTTCTTCTGCATGAACCAAATGGTAGACTTGGGTCTCAACTTGTGGAGTTACCTATTAGAAAAGGGGCAGTGCCCACATAGCCATGCTTTGGACCTTTTGGTTACTGGGTTGTGTTCGCGAGGAAAGGTCGAAGAAGCTTTTGAATGCACCAAGCAGTTGTTGGAGAGGGGCAGATGTGCGAGTGAGCTAGTAATCCGCATGTTAGGCCAATATCTTCCACAAGAAGAGAAGGTGGATAAGTTAACAAAGTTGGAACACATGACGAAACAACTAATAGCAATATTACCTCCCCCTGTGGTGCATGCAACTGAAAGTTGAAAGAGATATCTTATAAGCCATGACGCAGTTGTTAAGGTATGATGAATCTGGTCCACCAAGTGCTTTTGAGCTTGTTCGAATGCTTATGTTGATAAAAGAAAACCAGAGGGGTTTAGTTTCTTGTATGCCAAATGCATTTGTGATTTATATTCTTGTTCATGTAACAATAGCTTGCTCGTTTCACTTTGTTCAAATGTGTTCCTGATATCAAAAGCAATGCCTGAGCACATAGACACTGCGATTATTGTCATCTATTGTTTAATTAACCCAAGTAAACTTCATGTTCATAAATGATATACTTTTGTAATGAGGACCCGCATCGCTACTCTTCGAGTGGGCACTGAGTAAACTTCAGCGGTTCGTAAATGATTTACGATACTAGCATTGGGTGATAACTATCTTGCAATAGTTTACAAATTTGGACATCGACTTACACGGTTATTGGAACAGTCTCTCTCACAGGATATACAAGTTGAAATGGATTGTCAAAAGACCAGTAACAAAGTGGTTGTAGTTTAGTGGTGAGAATTCCACGTTGTGGCCGTGGAGACCCCAAATCTGAGACAACATCGTACGACAATAAGGAAGACAGGAGCAATCAAGGTCAGTAGTTTCAATTTAATTGTCCCCTTTTGGTTGCTTCCTCATCATAATAGCATTTAAGGAGCTTTGTGTAAATGAGAGAGAGAGGGAGGATATAAAATATACATGCTTGATGAATGACTGTATCTACTGTTTATAATGGTTCTGCCCATGTGGTCATCATCCCTCTTCCCTTGATAAAGCTTTGATTCAACTCCTCTCTCTCGGTGGATATTAGTTACCTCCTATTATTGCACTCATGCATTGACATTTGATACATCAACATAATTATTGATTTTTTTTCCTATGTGAGGGTTGCATAGGAGTACCTTTTTCTACTTGGCATGGAAAAGATACATTACAACTGTTATTTCAGCATTTGAAGTACTTACTACTTCATACTATTAATATTGTTTGACGGGTTGACTGTGTGGCAACCTTCCTGATGCTTATTATCATGTTTCTTTTGTTTTTGGGCGGATTTTTCCTCAAGCAGCCAGAAAGAATTCATTACTTCTGTTTGTGGTCATTCCTGGCTATGTTGTTCGTAAATCATTGTATTGTTGTTCACTTTTTTGAAGCCTTATCTTGAATTTCCAATTCTGTTTTCCAGGGGCATCTGCATACCTATAGATTCTGTGCCAATGTGTGGACTTTCATTCTATGAGATGCTTTATTTAAGAGTGAGGAATCCCAAGGGAATGTAGGACAGGTTAAGATAGTGGCATGTGACTCTAAGCTGCTAATGCAGTAGGAGAGGCCGTGGTGTGGGTGGATCTTCAGTTTTCCGTGGTGATGCTGAAGAATCATGGTGTAGAAGACCGCAAGAAAGATGGAACTATTTTCAACTTTTATATTTGCAGGATATGTTGCATGAAATGCTACTGTATAATTCATCAAGTTTAAACTCAGAAATTCATAATTATCTGTATTGTGCCAACTGATATACTTCCAAAAATGTTTTAAAATAGCAAGTCTTGATGTCAATTCTATGAATGTTTATTATAGCTCATTTCTTAGTCACCAGAGAGCAGACTAATGTCAACCACTTTCGTGAAGCAGTTTTTTCTCCTTTTTCTCGTCCTAGATGATCAGCTACCTTTTATTATTGTTTTCTTCTCATTTTCATTGATGGTGCATTCGGAATGGTCGAATTCGATGGAGTGAGTAAAAAGTGTACAATGTTCCTCACACAAATGCATTCCTTTTGCTACTTGTAAGTGTTAACAAGAATAACAAAATCATCAAACACTATATACATCTAGAACATCAAGATTCTGGCAAGCAGTAACAAAATTACGGCATGCTCTAGTGTTGGAATGCACTACGATTACTACATCCTACGAAGAGGAATATGATTGCTTGGTTGAAAAATCTGCTGAATAGGGGAAATAACTTGTGGCATTGACATTCCTACAGAAATGATGATCTCTGCAGCACAAAGGGAAAAAGTGTATAAGTACATATATCAACAAAGAATATAAAATGCCAAAAGAACACAAAAGATACTAATGCACAGTATAAGAAGCCAACACTGAAATCATAAATAAATGATGTTAAATATGTTAAAAATCGTATCTTTTGATACATTTTTCACCAAACATTATACAACATATTGAAAAGCAATTGAGTTCAAAACTAAAAGTCAATCATCCAACTTCAAAACTACACAATCTATTAGGGATGATCACAGTTTACACTCACAAAACCCACTATAAACTTGAAAGGAACTCACCTATTCCTTCTCGGATGGACAAATTAGGCCTTATGACCTCGTTTGAATTGACCAAAAATATGTCCCCTATGTACATATGATTTGTCGGGACATAAACACTGTACAGCTCTTCATCGCTATCATCTCTCTGAAATAAAACAACTAGTCAGATTACCCGGATCCACCAATGATGACTCCTACTTTATACTAATTTCATTGAGATTTTGATATTCAAGGTTACCACTTTCTATCATTTGTTACCACTTATAAAATTCCAAACTTCAGATCAGCAGAACTAAACACTTTATGGCATTAACCACACTAGAAGCATTCCATAAATGGATGAAGAATTAAAAAATAATCCTAGAGCAAACAGAAAGTACCTGTAGAGTGACTGACGATGTGATAAAACCAAACACATATTCACCAACACGAGGATGTCTTAGAATTACAACTTCCTTGAATGCAGTGGTTTTTTGGTCTGAATTCAGGAGGATATAGAAGCAAGAGAAAATGTCAAATAGACAAATAACTAGCACCAGTACATTCTGCTGCATTATAATTGCTACACTGAGTCATTGAGACAGATTAAACTTAAGGAAAGATGGTTAAACAATTCTAAATAAAACACTGAAAACAGTAAGTTGGCTGCAAATGAGGACATGAACTCCAGCATGATTGAAACGCAACAATCAAGTAAGAAAGCAAATTGATATACTAATTAGATGAAATTAACAAGTTAACAATAAATCAAGAGTTAGGACCTAAACACAATAAACAATGAGCTGATAATCATCCATCAGTCCTTCATAAACAGATTTCTTCACTTTAGCTTCACAAGACTAGAAGGAACCATTCGGAGTTTGTATGCTATCTTCAAGGATCAACTAAACTTCTAGTGCAAGTCTAACAATATGGCATGTAATGTTGTGATGCGAAATGATCAAGCCAAGCAAAAAATTCAACCATATAAAAAAAAATTGTCATCTTAGAGAAGGAAGGAAGAGGAAAGTAAAAATTTACATAAATAGCTCACTGTTCTGCGTAATGAGCTAATCTACACTGCCACTATGGATAAAGCCTTCCAGTTAATTGATATCTTAAAGTTTAAGACCAAAAGTCAAAGATTTTTTAAACCAAGCACTATTGTTTTGGTTTTACACGCACATTTTCTTAAATTATTACCTGGAGATATAGCAGAGCTGATTTGTTTCGATGCTGAGTATATGTGTTTTATAAAAGGCATTCTCTTTATAAACCATTCACCCAACCAGAAGACAGTAGCACCTAACCATGATGAAGCGAATATACCAACAAAGAATATGAACAGAACTGAGGTTATGAATCCAAGACCTGTGCCAGACAAAGACAAGTTAGACAAAGAGAGATGTAAATCTGAAAAAACAATACTTTGGGAAAAAATTGGTATCATTCATTCCTTTTCCTATCAGATGATAAACAAATTCAGATGACTACCAAATATGTCTACGCCAAGCTTTTCATATATGGGGCTGAAGAAACCATCAACAAACTGGACAAACCACCAGGTAACATAAAATGTTATAGCCACTGGGAAGAGAACCATACTGAAAGGGGGTAATATGAACTCAGAGTAACCCAATTTAATATTAACTTGAAAATAAATGAAAAATAGACTCCTAAACAATTTGATAGCTTGTCATTACCATCCGGTCATGAATTTCGTTGAGACCCAACTCTGAAGAACAGCATAGCAAGCCTGAGAATGTACAACAGTCACAATAATATGAGTTTCTAGATTCAAACTACTAGAAGTCGGAAGAATTATAACCACGTTAACCAAACTTAATTTTAACCGACATCAAAAAGATATCTATGATTACAAATTCAAACCGGAACTTCCCAAAATATAAAAAGGGCTATAACTGTATACGGATGGCCTTCAATTGGATGGATGGGAGGGAATTCAAATACTCCTTCCATTCCTAAAACGTACATAAATAATTTTGAATTGTCAAATTCATACCTTAATTGACAACTGACTTCAATTTGAATCAGAATTACCATGACAATGATAATGTACGGTGAAAATATTATCCAATTATATATTTTTCAACAAACACTATCCACCATAAGAAATATTTGAGTTCAACATTTACAAGTTGAATCATCAAAAGTCGAGAGTTGACTATGTTTCTTAAGATTGGTAACCAGGAGGCCCGCGACTAGTTCTACAACACCAAATCAAACTAATTTATCTGATAGTCCTAAATGCGATCTGGAATCCCACATTTGTTGTTCCAGTGCCTAACAAATCAATCAGTTTGGAATTTTCTAAATATAAAAATAAATAAAAATGGATGTATAGGAGTATGGTAATGACCTTGCGAGTAGAAGAATTGGGAGAAGAGGGAGGAGATTTGGCGGCATCATCCACGACGTCGTTTAGCCGTAAAGATGATGATGATGAGGTTGACTCTTTCTGCGCCTCTGCCATTTTTCCGTCAAAATTCAAACCACTAGTCAATTGTCCACTCTTTTTCTCCCCATTCTCTATTCAAGTGTCCTCCCAAGATTTAACTTTTTTAATTAGACTAATGATGGCACGTTTAACAACATGTTTCAAATCACTAGTAAGATATTACGTGCGTTGCACGTGGTAAGAATTTTATTGAAAAATTATATGGATTTTGTTTGTTTATTTAGAGGTAAATGGAGAGTGTAAATGACTTTTACTTTCAAATAATCAATAATTTTATAGAAATTACTCTCTAAGAAAATTAAAAGAATGATATCCCTATTTTTGTATAAAATAAAGGATATTTATTGAAACAAAGAGTACTTTATTATTTACGTCACTCTCAAAAGATAAAATAATTGTGCAACTTTCAACCATTTTAATTATGATATTTTATTTGCATTAAAGCACATACATCCGCACTTCTCCTCAAGCCTCACTTAAACCATCACATATTAAGTTTTGAGTGGTTCATGATCTTCACTGCACATCAATCCCTCTCTCCGTGTGGCATACATAGATGAAGTCGAGGAATGGGATGGTGACAAAGTGCAAAAGGTTTATTATTCTGTATTGGTGAAAGCCGTTGACAATCTTGATCAGATAATCAATCATCTCTTTGTGGTTCTCAGATCATTAAAATTATTATGAGCCCATAAGATTTAACAGTCTTACCACAATGTTGTCATATGATAGTGAAAGTCATAACTTTTAAATATGAACTATAATTACAGTGAAGGAAGTTCATAGATACAAACTAATAAATAAAAATAAACATTCAATAATAGTACTAATATAGATAAAAATATGATGTAAAAATTATACCAATAATAAAATAAAAATGAAAGAAACACAAAAGCCTTTTTCATTTTTATAAGTATTATACACAGAATACTTATAGGACTCTTCACCAATGTAAAAAGAATTTCATATGGTATGCACTATTGCAAAAATAAATTTTGTAGCTGAAACCGAGAAGAGTGACAAAAAACGTATGAAAGAGCTTTAGAAAAATAGAGCAAAAAGAAAAGGCAACACACAAACATCACAAAAAACTATGATTGTTACCATTTGGCATGATTAAATACTATATTGGATGTTTAAACATACATCAGTCATATATGAAAACAATATTAAAAAGACATTTCACACATAATGTAAAGTGATATTTTGTATGTCAGACGTGGAATTATTATGCAGGTGAATTAGTGTATGAAGCTTCATGTTTAAGATTAAAAAATTGAACGAGACATATTTAGTGGTCATTTGGTCCCCTAGGTATGTAGCATCATAAATTTTATCCTCTTTTATATTATCTATAAAACAAATAATAATTAAATAGTAACTTGGTAGGAGTACTAACCTTTATAGAAAGATTCTATCGAAGATAATAATTTAGTAATAATAAATAACTTAGTGCTATGATCAAAAGAGAAAAGAAAATTCACGTAGAGTTACATTAATATGTTGGATGGAAAAATATATTAAAGAATGATATCCTTGAAATAAGTAACTTTATTATCTTATATTTTTACAAGAGGTATAACATCTAAGAACAATATTTAAATAATTGTCCTTTGGACTTCATAGAAATTAGTAAAGTATAATCCTCAAATATGTTAAAATGGTGAAATAACTTATTTTAACTATAATATTTTTTGTATAAAAATAAAATATATAGAGAATTTTCAGTATTTCATTGATACTAAATAATCATTTCACATACTATATATTTCAAAAAAGAAATTTTCATATAGAAATAATTTTGACAACATATTTTTTAGCGTTTGTCGAGTCCAAGTCGTGTCAAGTATTATAATGAGAATGGATAATTATGATGTACAAAGTATCATAATACACATGAATCATAATATTAGTTGAGAGTAAAAAAATTCTAAATGTGGTACAAGTAAATCGAACAAGTTTTTTTTAGACATACGAACATCAAAAGAAACGTGGACTAAGTTACATTATTTACATAAGAAATAACACCTTATTTTTCACCTTTTTTTATTAAGAATTCAAAATGTCACCTATTCAAAAAATACAAATAAATTTACAAAAATATCAACAAATAAATTACAAGTTAAGAAATACGCAGTATAAATAGTTTGAGAGCTATAATTTGTGCCACTGATTCCTTGGTCCTAATCACTTACAGTTTTTGAGGCGTAGCAAATAGTGGCGACACAAAAAGTAATCGTTACGCTAAATGCAGTAACAAAAGCTTTTTTTACTATGCTTCTTCCATGCGTAACATAAGAAAGATATTTGTTATCATTGTTTGGTCGTAACAAAAAAGGTTTTTGATATTCAAAAAAATTAATTTTGAATTTTAATTTATATTCATTACAGTTAATTAGCACATGAAGATAGAGAACAAAAAAAGAATTCAACTTAATTTTCAACTAAGCACTCAATTTTTATTATTATTTAAATACATGTCCAATTTATTTGTTATTTTCTTTAGTTTTATATGAAATGTACTTGATAAAGATGACTTCAATGGTTAAACATATATAATTTCTATAGAAAAGATTAACAAATATTAGATTACAATAAGTTGAACTATGAACTTTTTCAAAATCCCTAATGATATATTAAAACAATAAAAATATGACAATAATTTCCTTTGCCACCTTAAATAGTTTTTATCTATTTAGAATATATAATGTCAAATCTCTAATATTTTATAATTGGAGAAGTAATAATAGAGAATCGTTTAATCATAGTTTGCCCATTTATGATCTCTTGGTTCAATTTGCTCTATCGTGTACTTTTTAACTTTAGACGTATTAGCTATAATATTGACTAATAATTATTTAATATTTTTATCGATGGAATTCATTTTGCATTAAGATATGACTAATAGACAATCAAATCTATAATTGCTTCAGCCAATAAAGTTTTGATCAAAGAAAAAGAAGTAAAAAGACTAAATAAGACATTCTTTCAAAATATTATACAAAGACAAAAAAAATTTTGGAGTTTCCATTTTTTATGTATTTGAATTTCCACCTTACTATCGAATGATTTTTAATCTTTTTTGTTCGAAATAATTTCATAATTTATTATTAGCTTACATGAAAGATAAGTTGTATCATGAGTGTTAAGTATCATATAAAATTCTAAATACACAACTAAATTTTTTTGCAACTATATGATTTTACTTAAAGTATATTAGTTCATAAAATGTAAATAGAGCAACTCTTACACTTATTTAACTATTTACATTTTGTACATAGATATATTAATTCATATATTTCATTATAAAAAATATAGAATTATATTTTAGTTATAGTTTTAGATGTCCTTTATATATATGAAGTCATATATTTCATTTTCTATAATTACGTAATTATTCTTCTTATATATTAGTTCCTAAAATAGTTAATTGAATGATTCTTTAACTTATTTTTAAACAAATATAGGGGGTTGCTACGGCCGATCCCGATCCTAAATGTCTCTACTTAATCCTATGGCTTCCTTCCCATTAATTGTGAAAAGAGTGAAAAGTCATAACCTCCACACAATTTAATGAGTTATTATTGACATGAATTAAATTACACGAATATATTTATTTATTTATACAATCATCATTTATCATTATAGAATATATTAAGAATTTCTCTAATAATGTAATTTTACTAAAATATATTAGTTTCATAAAGTTATAAATAGAGCAACTGATAATTTCTCCAACTATATAATTGTACTTAAAATATATTAGCTCATAAAATTGTAAATAGAGCTACTCGTACACTTATTTTTATTATTTTACATAGATATATTAAGTCATAACTATCTTTTACTAATAGTTTTTATTTTCTTTTGAATATTTGAAGTCATATATTTGATTTACTCTAATTATGTAACTTTATTTTATATACTATTTTTCCTAAAATAATTAATTTAATTACTCTTAAACTTATTTTTACATATAAATTATGTTTTTTGGTGTTGAATATATTAATTCATATTATTCATTTTATCTAATTATGTAACTCTACTTTATATATATTAGTTTATATAGATAGTTAATTGAATGGATCACAAAACTTATTTTTAAATATCAATTATGTTTTTTGTTGTGTAACTTTCAAATTGTGAAAGTCATAAACGTCATTGAATTTAATGACTTATTATTAGCATGAATTGAATGCATAAATTTAATTTATGAAGGTTATTTCCACATTAAACTAATCATAAAGAATCTATATTATTAGTTATAAAAATAACTATAGTTAAATCATTAACAAGCAAACGTTACTTATGAAATTTTTGAATTAATCTGAAGTACTAAAAGAATAATATTTATGTTCATCATGTACTAAAAGTTCATAAATAATTAAATATATTATTAGTTATCAAAATCACTAATGACATTTGAGAAAATAGAAATCTCCATAATTTTCTTTCATTTTTTTGTAGGACTAAGATAAAAATATTTACATTTAACATGTTTTATAATAATATGGAAATGCCATGTGTTTCTTTCATTTTTTGTAGGACTAAAATAAAAATATTTACATTCAACATGTTTTATGAAAATATGAAAATATTACAAAATTCAAAAAATAATTAAATCTATTATAAGTTATGAAAATAAATAACTAATGTCACTTGAGAGAATAATATAATTAGCACATGAAGATAGAGAACAAAAAAAGAATTCAACTTAATTTTCAAATTATATAATTTATATTCATACCCCATGATGAGGTACCCATCGTCTATGAAAATTACATTATCTTCAATTAAAAGAAAAGATAAATGCTATGAAAAATACATAAATTTACACGAAGAAGAAATCATCTTCATTTATTTCATTTTGTTCATCTTCATATCTTCTTCTGGTCTTCATAAAGAATATAATCAACACCCAGTAGTTGATCAGTCACTCTAGCCACAAGAAAGAAAGATATTAGTAATGTTGTTGAAAGAAAATGAACGCAACATATATGAAACAAAATGCACCCTTAGCACTTTGAATAAAGAACTATTATAAGTATTTCTTTTACAAACGAAGAAGTTTGAAATAAGTTTGACATACCTTGTTAAGAAGATCAAGTAAGGCTTCACAACAAAGATTTATCTCGGATGCCTTTAGAGAAATCGTCTTAGGTTATCCTGCGACTATAGAGAAGCACAAAATCATAAATTAACAACAAAACAATATTATCATGATAACAATTCTCAAATTCTAGATAAACTTGATCACATGTATAAAAATGTATATGAAGCCAATCTTGCCAAGTAAAATTCATGAAATTGATATTCTTGAATATGGCACACCTCATTCGTATATTAAGATGGAGTAAGGCACATGATATTTATAATGATTTGTGAAATTGTGTTACTTATAAAGAGTAAATTACTTACCCCACTATGTTTTTACCTAAAGACCATTAAATGTTATTCAAAATAAACTACTTATTCTCTAAGGTAAAAAGTCATTCTGATCTACTATCATTTTTACTTAAATAAAACGTTACTTGAATTATTGTTATATGGTAACTAAATAAAAACATTTCATATTTATATTATTTAATCATGAAACATTTAGCATAATTACAAACTAAAGCTTATTTCGTAAAGTAAATAATCTATTATGCTAATGGAGAATCAATATTCTATTTAAAATATGTGGCTACATTCTTATTTTTATAAGTATTATATATTATAGATGTACCCATCTCTTCAGCTTCCCATTAAAAGGTATATACAATTGAAAAATTAAATTAATATTAATATCTATATATTACTTCATAATGTACCTATGTCTTCATCTTCTCATTAAAAGATATATAGTATTTGAAGATGCTATTGTATTAGTTTAATTTAATTATATGTGCTTAGTTTTATTTTGATATCATTATTATTAGAGAAAGTTGAATTGACGCATCAAAGTCATGATCCTAAAGTCACACTAAATAATACATTTAATTATATTTATTGTGTAGGAAATGATAACACTAATAACGGTAGTGATGTACCTTCTCTAAGTTATCTGCATTCAAAGGAATTTTGTTAATTTGAATATCAATTTATTACTTCATAATGTACTTATCTCTTCAGCTTCTCATTAAAAGATATATACAATTAAAAAATTAAATTAATTGTAATATATGAATGGGAAGGGGTAAAATAGTCTTGACAAAATGTGGAAGAAACACCTAAGGGTGTTGGCTCTTTTATAAGTATTATAGTTCCTAAAATAGTTAATTGAATGATTCTTTAACTTATTTTTAAACAAATATAGGGGGTTGCTACGGCCGATCCCGATCCTAAATGTCTCTACTTAATCCTATGGCTTCCTTCCCATTAATTGTGAAAAGAGTGAAAAGTCATAACCTCCACACAATTTAATGAGTTATTATTGACATGAATTAAATTACATGAATATATTTATTTATTTATACAATCATCATTTATCATTATAGAATATATTAAGAATTTCTCTAATAATGTAATTTTACTAAAATATATTAGTTTCATAAAGTTATAAATAGAGCAACTGATAATTTCTCCAACTATATAATTGTACTTAAAATATATTAGCTCATAAAATTGTAAATAGAGCTACTCGTACACTTATTTTTATTATTTTACATAGATATATTAAGTCATAACTATCTTTTACTAATAGTTTTTATTTTCTTTTGAATATTTGAAGTCATATATTTGATTTACTCTAATTATGTAACTTTATTTTATATACTATTTTTCCTAAAATAATTAATTTAATTACTCTTAAACTTATTTTTACATATAAATTATGTTTTTTGGTGTTGAATATATTAATCCATATTATTCATTTTATCTAATTATGTAACTCTACTTTATATATATTAGTTTATATAGATAGTTAATTGAATGGATCACAAAACTTATTTTTAAATATCAATTATGTTTTTTGTTGTGTAACTTTCAAATTGTGAAAGTCATAAACGTCATTGAATTTAATGACTTATTATTAGCATGAATTGAATGCATAAATTTAATTTATGAAGGTTATTTCCACATTAAACTAATCATAAAGAATCTATATTATTAGTTATAAAAATAACTATAGTTAAATCATTAACAAGCAAACGTTACTTATGAAATTTTTGAATCAATCTGAAGTACTAAAAGAATAATATTTATGTTCATCATGTACTAAAAGTTCATAAATAATTAAATATATTATTAGTTATCAAAATCACTAATGACATTTGAGAAAATAGAAATCTCCATAATTTTCTTTCATTTTTTTGTAGGACTAAGATAAAAATATTTACATTTAACATGTTTTATAATAATATGGAAATGCCATGTGTTTCTTTCATTTTTTGTAGGACTAAAATAAAAATATTTACATTCAACATGTTTTATGAAAATATGAAAATATTACAAAATTCAAAAAATAATTAAATCTATTATAAGTTATGAAAATAAATAACTAATGTCACTTGAGAGAATAATATAATTAGCACATGAAGATAGAGAACAAAAAAAGAATTCAACTTAATTTTCAAATTATATAATTTATATTCATACCCCATGATGAGGTACCCATCGTCTATGAAAATTACATTATCTTCAATTAAAAGAAAAGATAAATGCTATGAAAAATACATAAATTTACACGAAGAAGAAATCATCTTCATTTATTTCATTTTGTTCATCTTCATATCTTCTTCTGGTCTTCATAAAGAATATAATCAACACCCAGTAGTTGATCAGTCACTCTAGCCACAAGAAAGAAAGATATTAGTAATGTTGTTGAAAGAAAATGAACGCAACATATATGAAACAAAATGCACCCTTAGCACTCTGAATAAAGAACTATTATAAGTATTTCTTTTACAAACGAAGAAGTTTGAAATAAGTTTGACATACCTTGTTAAGAAGATCAAGTAAGGCTTCACAATAAAGATTTATCTCGGATGCCTTTAGAGAAATCGTCTTAGGTTATCCTGCGACTATAGAGAAGCACAAAATCATAAATTAACAACAAAACAATATTATCATGATAACAATTCTCAAATTCTAGATAAACTTGATCACATGTATAAAAATGTATATGAAGCCAATCTTGTCAAGTAAAATTCATGAAATTGATATTCTTGAATAT
Organism: Echium plantagineum; assembly: GCA_003412495.2. Lineage (NCBI taxonomy): Eukaryota > Viridiplantae > Streptophyta > Magnoliopsida > Boraginales > Boraginaceae > Echium > Echium plantagineum. The sequence continues at coordinate 29,252,142 of CM016563.1, read as the reverse complement.
GGCACACCTCATTCGTATATTAAGATGGAGTAAGGCACATGATATTTATAATGATTTGTGAAATTGTGTTACTTATAAAGAGTAAATTACTTACCCCACTATGTTTTTACCTAAAGACCATTAAATGTTATTCAAAATAAACTACTTATTCTCTAAGGTAAAAAGTCATTCTGATCTACTATCATTTTTACTTAAATAAAACGTTACTTGAATTATTGTTATATGGTAACTAAATAAAAACATTTCATATTTATATTATTTAATCATGAAACATTTAGCATAATTACAAACTAAAGCTTATTTCGTAAAGTAAATAATCTATTATGCTAATGGAGAATCAATATTCTATTTAAAATATGTGGCTACATTCTTATTTTTATAAGTATTATATATTATAGATGTACCCATCTCTTCAGCTTCCCATTAAAAGGTATATACAATTGAAAAATTAAATTAATATTAATATCTATATATTACTTCATAATGTACCTATGTCTTCATCTTCTCATTAAAAGATATATAGTATTTGAAGATGCTATTGTATTAGTTTAATTTAATTATATGTGCTTAGTTTTATTTTGATATCATTATTATTAGAGAAAGTTGAATTGACGCATCAAAGTCATGATCCTAAAGTCACACTAAATAATACATTTAATTATATTTATTGTGTAGGAAATGATAACACTAATAACGGTAGTGATGTACCTTCTCTAAGTTATCTGCATTCAAAGGAATTTTGTTAATTTGAATATCAATTTATTACTTCATAATGTACTTATCTCTTCAGCTTCTCATTAAAAGATATATACAATTAAAAAATTAAATTTATTGTAATATATGAATGGGAAGGGGTAAAATAGTCTTGACAAAATGTGGAAGAAACACCTAAGGGTGTTGGCTCTTTTATAAGTATTATAGATTCACGGTTGATCACTCATGTTTCAAATGTCTCGTTTGATCATGCGTGTTTAAAAAAGTGATTTATATGGCCACTCCGTCTATTACGCTGTTAACTCGTCTGTTAAAGGTATTACGTAAGACTCACATGAGGGATAAAATAGTCATTTCACATAAATTTTGAGGAATTAAATTGGATTAATTGCTCATTAGGTCATACATGTTTCAGACCGTTTGTCATTTGATCATACATGTTTCAAATGACTCATTAGATCATAAATGTTTTTAAAGTGGACTCATTTGATCATACATGTTTCAAAAAATACCAACACCTAAACAATTTATGTTTATTTTAAAAGTCGAATCTTGGTGTGATTTTGGATGGGGTGGGAATGGCGGTGGTGGTTAAGACTAAAGGTGTCCATTAAAGGAACAAGGTTGCAACTCAAGTGGACAATGGTGGTTGAGTGGGGTGGGGATGACGGTGGTGGTTGAGTAGGATGGGGATGACGACCGTGGTTGAGTAGGATGGGGATGACGATGGTGGTTAAGACTGGAGGGATCAATTAGAGGAATAATGTCGCAGCCCAAGTTGACAATGGTGGTGGTGGTGTTCATTATTTGGTTAGTGGTGACGGTGTTGATTGGTGGTGGTGGTGTTAATTGTTGGTGATGGGTGTTGAAAGTTGGTGTTGGTGGTGGAATTGATTGTTGGTGGTGCTGGTGGTCTTGATTGTTGGTGGTGGTAGTTTTGATTGTTGGTTGATGGTGGTAGTGTTGATGGGGGATGGTGGAGAAGAAGAAATTTTGAGGGGTATTTTTAGTAAAGAACTTCATTAAGGGCAAAATAAACAATTTGGGGAGGAGGGGTACTAAAATCCAAAGAAATCAAGGACGGGAGGGGGGGGGGTTAAAAGTTGAAAAAAGATGGGGAGGGGACATTTTTCCGAATTTCTCATTAATTCGTTTTCTTAATTTTTTTTTTTGTAACTAAACCATTTCCTAGATAATCAAGTCTGGTGGTTAGTTAGGTCATTACATTCAGAATACAAACTGATAACATAGTTTATAGAATTCAATCACTAATAACAGTGCTTTTAAGGGTTTAGTGACATCCCCATAATCCCTCCTACAAGGTGAAGCGCATATGGTTTTCTGCACTCCCCTATAAATACCGACTGTCCCAAACCTCAACTTTGATGTCGCCGCCCTCATCGTCGCCCACTCGTCCACCAGCCTTACCACCATTCGATGCCAAATCGTCCAATCAACACCATATAAATCGGTGTAAAACTCCCAAAATTGGATCCGTAAGGAAAAGAAATTCCATACTTCGGCTATCAACAATCGAACTCAATCCCTTAACCAACAAGAGCATGCAAGTACGACGGCGACTCGCTGTCTCCGGCGTTTGGAGGCGGTGAACCAGGACATCCCATCGGATTCTCTGCTCCGACAGCCGTCTAAAACACTGTGCCACCGCTAATGAACGACATTCAGTTGGCGAAGAAGAAGGCACAAGAGATCGCGGCTAGGCTGTTTAATAACCCGGTCAACTCAATCAAACGGCCCTGTTTCGATAAAGATATTCAGATGCAGTCTGGAGCAGAACTACAAATTGCTACTAGGAAAAGGTTTGACAATCCTAATTTCATTGATTATACTCGGCCCACCCCTTCATATAAAAGTATTCTAAAGTTTTGGAATAAGGATCTTCTGATTGATATGATGGAGATAGATTCATCTACTCCGGTTGATGTTTTAAATAGCTCTGTCTGTGATATGTCTTCAAAATCCTTGAAACGTAAAAGGAAGAATTCAGAGGTACTTAGTCCTTTAGATTTAGAAAATCTGAATTGCTCTAAAATAAAAAGACAGAAATTAGAAGAGCAAGTGAATGAAGATTTAAGTCGTTCAGAGGATAGGGGTGAGGAAAATATAGGAGGCGAGGAGAGTGTCGCTAAAAAAGTTGTACCATTTAATGAATTCAAGCATGAGAGTAAGGGAGGAAAAACATAAACGGGAGAGTGAAAGAAATAACAAAAGGTGATGTTGGAATATGGACTGTGAAAGGAGTCAAGCAAGGATCAAATGTTGTAAAAGATGATGTTGGAGAGAAGTCTAGTAACAATGAACTAGTTGACGAGATTCCAGTGGTTGAGAGTGTGATAATTGCCAAAGCAGGTTTATATTTCAATTTTCGCAAATCAATTACTGTGATAATATGGTGAATAATGATTGTTGCAAGAAGACAACAGAAAAGAGAAAGATTCAGAAACAAGAATTATTTGGTAAGGAGGTTGAGGTCGAAACTGCTGATGACAAAAGAAGCAAATGGTGAGATTTTCTGGAATAAGAGGGGGTTCTCAAGAGAAAAGAGAACGAGGAGTTTCGTGGAACTTTCATTGAATATTTAAAGAGTAGGCAATGAGACGACAAATGTTCGATATAAGCAGAATTTGAGGTCTCAGAACTCACAGTTTGAAGACCAGAAAAAAATAGTATTGTACGGGTGATGAAGGAGGATATACTATGGCTATGCATGTCAGTTTGATCATATGAAGTCTGCAATAGTTGGAAGATTTCCTTTTGATCCAGGAATAGAATAGAAATCTCGACAAACACAATAGAGGAGTCACTTGAAGATCCAACTCTACAAAGGTAATATAAATGCTCGTCTTCCAAATGGTAATCTGGCCTGTTCTTGAGTTTTCTTTTCTCATTTAATTCATCTTGTGCTTATTCTTGTGTCTCTAGTTGTTATAATCTAGAAATTCGAACTTTGATGAAACTTCACCTTTTTAATTTTATTTTTAAGGACTCGTTACTCAATCAATTTTTAATCGATACTTAAACAATATCCACCTCTGACATTGACCAAGTGAAGCTTGAGTTTCTCTTCTTCTCATGTCAAAACACTACATTCATTTGGTTTCATTACTCATTAGTCGACCCATAATCGATACTGAAAATAGTCTTATCAGTGACATTGACCAAGAGAACCTTGAGTTTCTCTTAAGAATGAATTAATATCTGTCATTATGAGTTTTGTCTTGTTTTTTATATCCACTAAAAGTTTGCAGTTTTCATCAAGGATAACATACCCAGACAGCGTATGGAGACTGTAAATTCTCAACTCCAGTTTTTATATTATGTATATCTTTATACAACTTCATAAGGAGTTCTATGAGCCGGTAAGGCTCGTTTGTAATATGTACGAACTCATATTATTATCTAATGAAGTCAATTATTAAAAAAAAGGTCTAGTGACATCTAGTATTAGTTGGCTTCCAAAAGATGGTACAACACTTCCTTGAATCATCTCTAAGTAAAAGCGTCAAATCTCCATCTTGCTGAAGAAAGCGAAAGTATCTAAACCAAACTTACGAGATAAAACTGTACTATCACTAACAATAAAAATGTTATGGTTATCCTTTTGGTAATAAGAAGAGTCGTGAGTATTTCGGTACATACAAATATTTTGAACGTTCAAGTTGAAATTGGTATCATCCTTGTGTAGGTTGCTTACTTGGTTCCCTTGATTATTGAGTGAGCACCATAAATGGCCATCGAGATGCACCATTTTGCCTCGTTATCATGGGTGATATCAAGGAGGATTTTGTAATCCCTTTTCCATCAGTTTCTGTTATAGTCGTGGAGCGAAAGAAAGGTGCAATCTGTGAAAGAGACTGTAGGTGGCTTTCTTAACTCGGGTCTATTCCACAAGTGAGAATTTCTTGATCGATTGATGGTCCTTTTGGAAGTATATCATTGTGTCACTCTTGTTCTTTTGAAGAGACAATCGTTCTTAGTTAATCAAATAACCCAAAGGATAATACTTTCAAATTTAAAAAATATTTTATGTTATTAAAGATATATTAAATTACTTATTACGACTTAATTGATCCAAAAGTATGCATTTGTTCGTGAAAAGATTGGGTGCATCAATACTTCCATGCATCAGGTGCATCAAGGGGGTTTGAGCATAATATTTTATAAATTAAGGGCCACGATGCAATTATTTATATAATTAAGGGTCACGCTACAATTACCTATATATTTGTGGGTCAATTTACAAATCTCATATATATTTACTACTTTTATTTTGGATTGATAAATATGTGGTACTGTACCATTGTTATAGTATAATTTGGGTACAAGTTATGTTGATATTGTTTCTTGTACCAATGATGAAGTTTCAAGTTGGTACAGTACCCACGTGAAACCTTTAAATGGGTATTTGATGCACCTGATGCATAAATTTATTGATGCACCGAAACCGGACTCCATTTGTTCAATTGTCTTTGTAGTAGTTATATAATTTATGAAACTATACTATATATAATGCGGAAAGGCTAAAAATATTTCGTGAAGCTAGGAGGTCATCTAAGCTATCCACATGGAGTTATATTTTGTCAACACATGTCTACTATTTTAATAATTAATTTCAAAAACAACCACCAACAAAAACAACCACCAATTTTTTGACACATGTCCAATTTTTAATAACCAACCTAATAAATAATCACTCATTTTAGAAAAATTACATAACTATTTGGTTATATATAATATTTTTCTATTTTAAAATTAAAATTATTATGATGCAGAAAGTGTAATTGTGCCAAAATACTAATAAGAATAAAATGGGAATCGATATAATTAAAAAATACTCAACAATTAGCAAGTTAGAAGAACTTGGACTATAACTTGCCATATTACATTGTCGTGGGCTCGTGGCCGTACATTTTGGATAACTTGTCATTATTAATTTGGTATGGCAACACATTTAATTTCGTATTAATTCTTAAATAGCCATATCAGGATTATGTGACGTGGTTATTTGATTCAACACGAATGCATGATTAATTAATATACATCCATAGATACGGAGTTAATAAAAATAAGCTCACCTTGCAAATGAGTGTAAAAATCATTCAAATTTTAACTAAAATCACAATTAAAATATTATCGTTTTGTTCTCTAAATTCATATTTGGTTATACTACTATATTATTATTAAAAAATAAAATAAAGAATCTTTAAGGTACGGAGTTAATAAAAAAAGTTAGAAATGAATAGATAAGGAAGGAGGGGTCAACATTTTCTTTGTTATTCTAGCTTATCCAATCAAGAACTTTTTGTTCTTTGACAAAATCCATTGAATTCTACTATTTATGTCACATCTTTCATACTGTTGTTAGGGAAAAATATTAAAGATTTTATGGAGTTTCACTCTAAAATTAATTGATAATAAAGGGAGTAGTCCAAGATTTTATATATTGACTGGAGAAGATACCGACTTTCGATGTGAAATGTGCATTTTAACACTCTCTCACGTGCAACCTAATCATCGATGGAATTTTCCTCGCCGATATTATTTGCCGGAACAACATCGGTGGGTTACACGTGCCTCATTAACTCGGGTTTGGCTCGTGATAGCATGTTAAGAGTCTATGGGGTTCCACTCTAAAACCAATTGGCAATAAAGGGAGTAGTTCAAGATCTTATATATTGACCCGGAAACACCGACTTTCAATGTGAAACGTGCATTTTAACAAATTTTTTAATTAAAAATATCATTTCAAAGGAGTATAAGTTATAAAGAAAAATGAATACTGTCTTAAAACTTATAGTCGTTTTAAGAGTTATCGAAATTCTAAAATTAATTATGTGATAAAGCTTACATACCAACTAAAATTAAATTATTTTTACATCGATCCAAGATTTATCCATTACACTCTATAAGAGCTGTACACGAGCCGAGCCGAGTCCGAACTCAAGAATTTTTGGCTCGGTTCATCACTAAACGAACCTTAGGCTCAGTTCGGCGAGCTTTCACCGAGCCGAGCTAGCTCACTTAGATCATTTCAAAATTTCAAGTTCAATTTAATTAACAAAAAATTATTTTGCATAAATAATTAATAATAATATTATTAACATGTAACTACTAATAAGTAATAAAATTAACCAACATGTAATAATGTAAATAGAAACATCAAATTGACATTAAACATAATAATTGAAATGACTAAAAAAGTATGATATAACTAATTTTATTAAAAACAATATTAACATATGTACTACCGAGCCGGCTTTCCGAGCTAGCTTGCCGAGTTGACGAGCCAGGAACCCGGCTCGCGGCTTGGCTCATTTTGTTACGAGCCGAGCTTCGAGCCTTGACTTCCCGAACCGAACAGAGTGAGCTAGCTCGAAAAGCTTGGCTCACGCACAACACTACGCTCTATAAGTAAGGATAGCGAATGTTGGGTTAGTAAAAAAGATGTTCGTTTACATATTTAGCTCAAGTGGACGAATGGACAAGAAGATACTCCGTTGTTTAGTGCGGTAAATTAGTGATAGTGATAGATATGCTGAAAGCTATAGCTAACCCATTTTTCACGACTTGAATGCATATTTGACTTTGTATAAAAAGGCATACAATATTCAGATTCTTCATTATTTTCACATACAAAAACTTGTATATATACTATGCATACAGAGAGAAACTTTTCTCATAATATACATATATGTAACAAGTTCCTCTGCATTTTCTTGAACGACCCTTTCGGATTTTAAGTGAGTTGTTCTGTTTCTTGATATCAGTTTGCATTAATCTTTGCATACAAGTCACTGCATCATCATGTTACCACATTTATAAATTCTTGCATTTGAAGGTTAAATGCTTCATTTCATTTGGTTTTGAAATTCTTGGAACATTGGTAGTCACTGTTAGCTTGAGATGAAGTCTTCAACTGTATTGCTTGAATTCTGAATTCATTTCAATTTACTTATGGTATATTTTATGTTATCTTAGGAATTTAAGGCTTTAACGAATTATGTGAAGAGGAGGTTGATTTAGATTATTTATGGTTCTTGTAAAATAATCTTGGAACATGGGTAGTTATGTATAGTTACCTTGAAAAATCCAGGATGAATTCTGAGCTAACTCGTAATCCACTTAACGATGAATTCTGTTACAGATTGTTTATTCAATATATTGAGTTTTTTCTTGTAGTTGGATGGCTGTGAAGACTGATAACTGTGTTGAAGGTAACCTGCCTCGTGAACTAAGGGATTTGCTTGTAACATTAGCTTCCAGTTGGGGGGATGTGATTAAACTGAGTGCCTTACAAGTTGAGCAGTTGAAGGGTGCAATGACTAATGCGGTTTATAGGATAAGCTGGCCAATAAAGAATGTAGAGCTTCCAAGAACCGTTCTTGTTAGGCTTTATGGTGAAGGACTTGAGCTCTTCTTCAACCGTGATGAGGAGATGCAGACGTTTGAATCCGTGTCTAAGCTTGGTTTTGGGCCTCGTCTTCTTGGGCAGTTCTCCAATGGTAGAGTTGAGGAGTTCATTCATGCTAGGGTAAGCGTGTTTCTTTGATATAATTTTGCAACTCCAATTGTTTCCCTCGAGATTTTCAACTGACTGGTTGATTTCGTCGTTAATTGAGAAAAGAGTATTGGGCTTGTTCAAAGTGGTAATTGGAATCTCCTAGATTTACTTTGTTAATGAATCTCCCCACCACTCATTCATATTATGCTTCTCAATCGCAGACATTATCTGCAGACGATCTTCACAACACTAAAATTTCTGCTCTTATAGCAGCCAAAGTGAGAGAATTCCACCAACTTGACATGCCGGGGACAAGGAATGTCGTCTTATGGGATAGACTGAGGTATGTGCTCAATGATGTGCGATGAATGATTCTCTGAAACATCATGTAGTTATATCTATTGCTGTGCTTGGTTGCAGAACCTGGCTTACTGAGGCCAAAGGGATATGCTCAGCGGAGCATACCAAGGAGTTCTGCTTAGATGAGTTTGACGATGAGATCAAGCGACTGGAAAATGAGTTTCGAAGGGAACAAGAAATTGGTTTTTGCCACAATGATCTGCAATATGGTAACATTATGATTGATGACAAAACCACATTGCTTACACTAATTGTAAGTACAATTCTAGCCCTTTTGTCTTTTCTTGTTTAGGTTTGTCTTAGTGGATAAGCACATTAACTTGGACAACATATATTCCGTATAGGACTATGAGTATGCAAGTTACAACCCCGTTGCATACGATATTGCAAATCACTTCTGCGAAATGGCTGCAAATTATCACACAGAGACGCCTCATATTTTAGACTACAGTAGATATCCAGGTTGGTTGCTCTATCTATGCATTCTGGAGTGTAAAATGTACCAATTTTATAATCATTAAGTAAAAGTTGTTCTGTTCAATTCCTCAACAACAGGTGTAGAGGAGCGCCATCGATACATTCGTGCATACCTGAGTTATGAAGGTTAGTTTGCTTCTTATGTTGCTAGTTTCTTGAACATCATGACAACGAATTCTAAAGAATTTTATCAGGATTTTTGTTAAAACCATGTCTGTGTAATATGAGGTATTGAGTAATAATCATAGTGCTTCAAGATTCGTCATCCTTATCCGTTTGGTTGAGAATATATAATTTCCAAATTTGATGAATAGACTAAAGCCAAACTACTCAGAGAAAAGTGATAAATGCCTAACTTTCATCTCCATTCATAATTGTCGTTGTCGTTAAATTTGAAGTTTGTGATTGTATGTATGTAGGGCACGAGGCAAATGAAAGTGAAATAGAGGAGTTATCAGAGGACATAGAGAAGTACACTCTAGCAAGCCATATATTTTGGGGATTGTGGGGGATCATCTCGGTATGTATATATTCGAATACTTGTATCTACAATTTCATGCCGATTACTAGATGGTTATAATTTCGCTATTGCAGGCATATGTAAACAGTGTTGATTTCGATTACTTGGAGTATGGAAGGCAAAGGTTTCAGCAATACTGGTTGAAGAAGCCACAAGTGTTGAGTGGTCAGCTGTAATTGCTGAATGTTCCATGTAGAATTTCAGTAGTATATACACAAAACAAAGTAGGAGATATAAATAATACATTTTGATATGAATCATTTTGTAATCATACAACTCAGTATTTACTAATTACCAGTTTATCATAATATTAGTTTGTTACTCGTTAGTGGTGACACATCAAAAAATTATATGTACCTTTTTTTCAACAATTATAAAAATATCTATACTATAGATAAATTATCATAGGCTAAATTTTTTGGTGAAGCCTTCAAAATCATGCAAGTTAGCCATATGACACTTTATTTAGTTGCCACTACTTGTCCATTTTAATAACCAATTTAGAAAATAATTGTGGCAATTCCCAATTTTATAACCAATTTATAGAAATAAATATCGATAATGTCAATATATAATGTCGCCGTTTATATTAAACTAACATTATTATAATGCACAAGTAATAATTGTGCCAAAAATATTAGTTTCTTTAATTTCGAAAGCCGAAAGGAGTATGTTGAATCAGGAGAACTACTTGAAGGTTGCCAGTTTTAAGTCGATATGTACTGAGAGGGCATCAAAGCACCAGTGGTCTAGTGGTAGAATAGTACCCTGCCACGGTACAGACCCGGGTTCGATTCCCGGCTGGTGCAGTTCTCCTTTTTTATTTCTTTTTTATTTCTTTTTTCTTGTTGAATTACTTGCACCTCATGTTATACACTGCTAATAGATCCCCATAAAAGATATCTATATTTACACTACAACAATTATGTTAAAACAATTCTCCTTTTATTTTTTTGCTTTCTTTTTTGTATTTCTTGCACCTCATGTTATGCAATGCTAATAGACCCCTCAAAAGATATTTATATGTTCTCCTTGTTTATTTCCTTTTTCTTGTATTTCTTGCACCTCCTCATGTCATGAAATGCTAATAGACCCCCCTAAAAGATATTTATATATAGACGAAAACAATTTTTTTTTTGCTTTTTTTATATTTCTTGCACCTCATGTTATGCAATGTTAGTAGACCCCCCCAAAAAATATTTATATATACATGACACCAGTTATGTTAAAAAAATGATATCTTGTATATGTATGATATTCTTTATTACAAATATTACAAATATGAATTTGTCCCCCTTACATAATATAACTTCATATTTTTCGCTATGCAACACGATAGAAAATGGAAAGATGTACAACGTCTTTTCACATTGAAAAGGAAATAAAATGTCATCAACATGGCATGAGCCTCCACAACGTAATTATTGTGTTTTTATTTGACGTGTCTGAACAAAGAATCAAATTCGGGAGGATGAAGAAAGACAGAAGGAAAAAGTTCTAGAATTTCATGAAGATAAGTTGGCCATTGAATGTAGTTTTTGCATGATGGAGTCTATAGCCGAATGAGAGCCTCTGGTAGCAGCAAACAACAAGTGCTTGGGTGCTTTAGCTCTATCGAAGTAAAAGTCTCCCGACTTCAACTTCTCTTTAGGTTGTAAAGCTAACCAGATAACGGTGTCTGCACCTTCCTGACTGCTTCTGAGTTTTCCAGAAAGCCTGCAAAACAATATGAAACACCATCATCATATACTGCTTCATACTAGCATTGGTTTAAAACAAAAGAACTACTCCATACTAAATAGTATATATCCAATATGGAACATCTCTTACGACTGTGAGAAGTCCGGCAAGCTTTTGGCTACTCCAGGAGTCTCTGCCCATCCAGGGTGCATGGAGTAAAAACCTATTCCTTTATCTTTGTAGATTTCAGCCCACTTTTCTGTCAATGCTACCTGGAAAGCCAAATTAAGGAAATTCCTTCAAAAAGTTTCTATCATAGGATAGCTTTCCTCATAAATAAATTCTACCGAGTATTATTTATCCTTTATAATGTTTTCAGCATGATATATCAAGAAGCTAATATGGAATGAGATTGTTCTGCAATTTTTCTGATGGAGAAAGACGGCATTTCAGTTTCCTTGATATTTTTCAATTACTTAGATCACCAAATTTACTACGGATGCACAAGAACAAGTTTCATTCAAGGCTTAAACCTTTTACTACATTCACTAAAGCATGATAATATCAATGGAAATTTAGATTCAACTTGCACCGCAAATATAAATTTCCACAATCAGAAGAATGGAACTTCGGGTGGGGGCATCAATTAGTTTGAGTAGATTGTTACCTCCAAATATCTTCATACAATATACTGAATGCTTACAGTAAATCTAACTGACCCCTTGCACTTATTGACAAATATCACATGGGATGATCATGAAATTCTAGACAGATGGTACTAAAGGTTCAGAAAGGAATGTTGATAAGGGTATTATATTTCTACCTAATATTTAAGATGCAATTATGAGGAGATAGCAACATCGATGTGTGTCTCAGAGAGAGACAAATAAAGAGAATAAAAAGAGAAAGCAGAGAGCCATCCTAAATGTTAAGTTGATTCTTTATCCTATACAACAGATGAACCAAATTTTTTATTCACTTGCTCTTGGATATAATGGAATAAATCGTAATGGATCACCAAACCTACCTACACTTCTTATTTATTTTGTAGTAGTAGATAGCCTTTACACTATACCTTGGGTCAATTCGGAAAAAACTTCCCTTTTATCACAATGATAGAGTTGTGATAATTCAACCCTCTCTTACCAAGCTGACGTGTGACCTCTTTAGAGGCATTGGGGCATGTTCTTGTTGTCATGTTCCAAATATTTATAGGACAACATGTTAATTCTAATTGAGGGTATAAATTAAATTCACTCATCCAACGCCTAATATTAGTGACAAAAGCAATTAGATGGCCTTCAATGAGTTCAATGTAAGCTTCAATACAATCAATGTGAAGGACTTCAAAACTTGTTTAACTTGACAGACCTAACAAGCCGTTTTACCTGAACTCTCTTATTACGGGCATATTGATCCACCCCATTAAAGTTGCTGTCACTATACTGTCAAAGATGCATCAGAAGTGTTAAAGATGCCATAAGTAACAGTATGAACTGATTAAGCTATTGAAAAGAGTTTCACGGTTTCAGACTTTCACCTCAAGATCTTCAGTTAAAGGGGATGTATACATCCCCCCTGAAGCAACTGTAATAACCCTAGCATCAGGTGCGGCTTTCTCCAACAAGGGCAGCATTGACTCTGTCATGGTGTAACTGCCTAGAACATTTACAGCAAAGTTCATCTCATATCTGTGTTCTTAGAGAAGCCGACAAGATCATTAGTTAGAACAGGGGGTACACAATGATGTCATGAGAAACCTACTAATTTGAACTTACCCTTCTGATGTGGTTATACGATCACTTTCTATAATACCAGCATTGTTAACCTTCACATATGAGAAGTCCAAGTCAGGCATACTCGTCAAATATTTGATCAGGACATGCTTAACAACAATAGACAGGTTGTAGCCGACTCTGTCTCATAATTTAATCTCATTAAGTTAGTGCTACTCATATTGAATCAATCATGAGCATATTGTCAGTTACACTCAATAGCAACCATTTGGAACACTTGAAGTTCATTCTCTAGTTCCTCCAAGGCCATTTAGTTGGTTGATTAAAAAAGATAAATACGCTGGAAATTGAAGATAAAAAAGAAGTAGAAAAAGTTTACCAGGACATGAAGTGGCTGATCCTTTGTGGATAGCCTAGAGGCGAGTGACTTGACCTCACTGACAGATGATACATCACATATCTGATACGAACACATTATATAAGTATTGGCAATAAAGAGAAGAATAAAAGAATAGGAGTGAAGCCACCTCCAAGCGAACATTGTTATTGCCAGTAACGGACTGAATTTGAGAAAGAGCGGCTTCCCCCCTCTCTTTATTTCGACAAATCATGTAGACAGATGCTCCACTGAACATAATTGTACATACAAGAGAAATGTTTGAAAGTAGCATTTGATGATATATAAGCAAGACAAGCAATGATATAGTAAGCAAGGGAATGGAGAATTCGACACGGACCGTGATGCAAAACCCTCGGCAGTAGCATATCCGATACCAGAATTAGCTCCAGTAACAACACAATTCTTCCCTTCCATTCTTGCTTCCATATCTTCTCGATTAAACTTCTTTGCATGTTCCCTAATAACAGATCAAGTCATCAACTTAATTAATGTTTTGATGGTAACTAAACTGAACCTAAATGGAAATTGAAAAGTGAAATATGATAAAATGATTGAAGAAGAGGACATACGCGAAACCGGACTTGGTGAAATTGAGGTAGCCGTAAACACCAAAAGCCGATGTTCTCCATGTCTACACAATTCTGACAAACTCAATTCTCAATTCATTAACGATTACGCTCAAACAATGGAAAGTAGGTAGTGAGCGTAGGGTACCCTACCTTCAGGAGGAACATTGCAAGAAACGATACTGAGATGTGGATTTCAATGTGGATTCTGTTTTTGCTTTTCATTGCTTCCGAGATTGTTGGATTAAAAGTCTACTTATTTCATTTTTTCTTTTGGCAATTAGCCATCATCTCCGACGACTTTTTCGTTAACAATAACCTTTTTTATTATTCGATTAACTATTTAACTCTACTTATTGCATTTTTGAGCTTCTAAAATCAAAAATAAATTATAGACTGAACTTTAAACAATCACATCGACTCCTCTAAAAACTATAATAAAAGGTTGAAATTGTTAGAATGATTAAACTATTATTTTTTTAGTTCCTCATTAATGAGTTAGCTCCCTCAAAAAATTTGCACATATCATGTGTCACCCTCTAAATTTATTCATCCTTATGGAAGTTATTTTTTTTCCTTTACTCATTATTTTTATTTTCTTATTTATATAAATAATAAGACTAATAACAGTAAAATAAGTAAATATTTATCATCATATATAAATACAAATTAAAATTAATTTTCATTTCATATTTATGTTTAATATATTATTTTATACCTTTTAAAATTTAAACTTCACCTACATCTTTATTAAAATGTGTGAAAAATTTATTGTGAACATACATAAAATGACGACGGCAAAAATAAGAAAAATGACGGTTACGAATGTATTTGAGGAAAGTTATAGGGTATTTGATGTGAATGGGAAGCCTACGCCCCTTATTTTGTCAAAATTTCAGTTGATAATTTGTTGAAAAATATATTTGTAATATACTACTACTATCAATTAGTACTTGACACTTTTATTTTATTAACGTACATATTACTTTCAACTAGATTTATGTACACAGTCCAACCTGTGCAACTAATTTATTGTATTTATAATAATATACAATTTGTAATTAATTGATAAATATAACTTATTATGTCATAATAATTTTTGCATCTTAATTAAATTTAATTTCAATGTGCAAAAGAACATAAGATATTTATTCAACATGTATGCAGATTATATGAAATTATTTATTCAATATTTAGAAATAACTTACTTTCCTAATTTTATGGGGAATTGAGAACATTGGGCTTCAATTACCCACTTCCCATATTATATATGGTAAGATTCAAAACAATAGATTTTCACGTTTTCAAAGATTCAACTTTAGTCATCAACTACTTTGTATATACAGTTACACACTACAGAAACATACAAAAGACTAATGTTATGAAATTATTTGTAAAAGCGAATTCAATAATATCAATTTAGTATTTTTCGGGTAAACGAATAAAAAGTCATTTGTGATCAAAGTTCGATACCCAAAAAAATCCATTATTTTGAAACGGAAAAAGTATGAAATAGAATAATGATTTAAGACGCTAATTGAAAGTCCAAAATCACTCCAACGAAATAAGTACGAGAATGGAAGAATTTACGATAAACATAGGCCTCGATTTGTGTCTTCTAGGAATTGTTATGTTGGTGGAAAACAAAATACAAGACGTCTTAATTGTGAATCGACAAAACCTGTAATTTTTCATGAACCCCAGTACAATGCAACTCTCCGAGCAACAAAATGGGAAATGGATTGGAAAATCAATTGTTTAAGCAGACAATCACATATGTTCACAGTCAAAGTTTTGGGATGATGATAAATGCCATACGACTACGAGAATGTTAAGATCAAATTGTCTAATCAATACTGTATTCAGTTCAAATAGAACAAAAAGCTGAAACCATTGCACATTATTATCTCCTTTGTACTCCGACTTATTTGACGGAAACCAACTCTCAATAATTCGGTATTTATCCAGTTCACTGATGGTACATTAGTTCCTTCCAAGAAAACAGGAGATAACTAATGGCGCCCGACGGGAAGGGGGTGGGGGTGGGGGCGGGGGTAAAGAACATCCTAAAATTTTAGAGGAAATTCCTGATGTCCAGAGACTTGACACTCGGCATTTCTTCATCTTTGAACTCCTCCCTGTAACAAAAGAAATTATTGAGGTTCTGCCATATCCATTTAAGATCAAACACATAGATATATTACCCAATCCCCTTGGCAGGAAAAGCCTAAATTTGGTTTAGTCAGATATATATACTAACACTTTAGCAGTACCATAATCTGTGTTTTGAGAAACTGAGAAAAATACCTTTTCTTCTGAGTCTCCATTGCCTCAAGAGCATCTTTCTTCAGTTCTTCTAACTGTGCTTTTGAGACTTTAAGTTCCAACTCTTCCTCATACTTGGGCAGATGTTCTTTGTTAATACCAAGCCTTCATGACCACAATAAGCCATCATTCACACCATAATGACAAAAAAAGTAACTGAAACTAAGCCTTAGGGTTAGAAAAAATGCGGAGTTAAAATAGAAAAGCATCCACTTAGCACTAAGTCATCAACAGCCTACACCTGACCTTACGGGAGAGTGCAATATATAGATTAGACATAATCAGACTTCCTTCTAAAAGTATTCGCATATTACTATTTTCTTGTAATTTTGTATATTTTAACTAACAAGTTACTCACGGTCAAAGCTTTGCCTCAAAAAAGTGAAGCCGTCAACTAAATTAATTAGAGCGAGTATTTTATGCATTATATTAGTGCACTTGTTTCAGTAAAGCTGTATTTACAGTACAGGGTCTACCCTCTGACTTCCAGTTTTGACTTAGTTTAGACAATTTAAGGTACACTAGGCAATAGTTAACAGAGGGTATCTCTTGCCACTTATATCACAGTGTCAGTATTCCAGCAACTCCTACCCATCTTATATGGAGTAAATATTACGCCTATACTTCCAAGTTATTCATAGTCTAATTCATATGCAAACAAATTTGAGAGAATAGACTTACTTTTGATTGACCTTGTCAAACTCCGCCATGAGGAGAGCCATTCCCTTTTTGTCATCTCTCATAAGTGGCTTCTTTAGCTCTTTCTCAACCTTCTCTAAAGCATCTATCATCATTGCTTCTGCACCTAAATCATCAGAAAGACCCCTCCTACCAACAAATATTAATAGGAAAAATAAGAAACATATCCTTACAACTGACATAGAAGTATCAGAAAGGACTCTCAGCGTAACACTAGAATACATAGATTATAGAATAACATATAGTCAGATAAATCAAGCAGGTTGCATCATAGTGCTTATAAAGAAAACTATCCATAAAATTCGAGAAGAATGCACTGCAATGATTTAAAATAACATTCATGTTGAATGTCATCAAACTAATAAAGAAGTAGATCCCATTAAGATCGATGTTAGCAAGTATTGTTATAAAGAACATTCCGAGGGTAAATAAATGTTTTTAAGGAATTCTGCATCCACTTCAACCAATGGAAACTGGATCAATAAACCTTGAGGGTGCTCACATACTTGATGCGTATCTCCTGCAGAGTCAGTAAGTATGTCCTAGCATCTGGAATGTTCTGCGTACGTGATTGAATAGTATACTGGATCCTTTGAGACTCGGAGAAGAGACCAGCCCTGCATATTATATATATAAAAATAATGTGAACAGGTGATAGAAAAAGAGCACAAAAGTTGCACAAAGATGCCCCTAATTACAAAAAGGTGTGGTTCAACTAATACTAAACAAAATGCACACATATATAGTGTATAATACAAAAATGGCTGCTACAACCATACAGATACGGTATATCTATCCTATATGAGAATTTTGGGGTTTGAGAAATCTTGGTCAATTAAACCATACAATGAAGAAATAACACTATAAGCTTTTGAGGTAAACAGTCACGATCAATCAAAATTACACCAGTTACAGTTATTGATGCACAAACTAGTAGAACAATTGAGTCGCCTTTTTTATTCAACAAGTCAAATGAAAAGTTGAGAAATTGGCAGAAAAAATCTTGAAATAAAAAAGAAATTCAAGTCGTTGGAATATACAAAAACTTGACTTTGCCATTCATCTTCTTCTGCCACATAAAAGGTTTTCTACTTGATGGAACCATTACAGGTAAGTGAAGAAACCTTTTACAACAGAATAGATGATCACGGACTAACGTAAGGTGTTTTTGTTTTCATGATTTTGTGAAGAGATAAAAAAAAAAAAAGGTTACCGAACACGTGTTTGTTCCATTTTATTTATCTTTTCAAAACGAGAATAGTTTTGCAACACAAACATAAGTGTATTTCCAAAGCATTCATTTTTAGTTTCTTTAATGAAATGACTCATAATACAGTACAGGAAAGAATGCAAGATATTATAAAGTAAATAAGCATATAAGCACTTGTGTGGCTTACTTTTCTCTTACAGCCTTCATGACATTAGCATATTGAGACACCGCGGCAGGATCCTCAGGGTCTATAGTGATTTTTTCTTTACGGAGGACACCCATGGCTGTCTCGTACTTCTTCTTCACCTCAAGAAATATGTTCTTCAACATCTCTTCAGATTAATGAACAAAAAAGGGTTATTCAAGCACTGAATGACTTCCACTAACAGATTCAAATATCGAACGAAGCGTACATATATGAGTATACGACATCCAGTACTTAGCTAGAATACTATTCAATCATATTTATGATAGGGCAACTACCGAAAAGGAGTACAAATGATGATAAAAGTGCAGATGCTAACAAAACACCCTCTTTAATAAAAATGAAGAATTCAATCGAAAATCGAACTGACCATCTCCCTTAAGTGCCTTAGGCGCCGCTTCTTTAGCATATGAACGGGCCAAGAGCTGCAACACAAACAAAACAAAACAATCAAATCATAAATTAGGTGGGTTACAAATAAAAATTCATAAAAAAGTGGTTGAATCTGTGTAGAAGAATGTGAATAATTAGATGAAGATCAGAAGATAAATCCATATACCTGGCGAGGGGTGGATCGAGAGAGGAAGCGAGATGCGAAAGCCATTTGATCAATTTTACCAAATCCCAAAATGTTGTCTGCTTTCCACCTTAACCTAGTCGTATATATTATGCCTTAATTCTTCAGCTGGAATCGCCAGTATACTGTTAATTTCATTTCGCCCTCCCTATAACCTTTGTCTAATATGCCCCTCATTTTTCATTTTATGCTAACTTACCCCTAACCTTTGCAGCCTTTCTTTTGTATCCCCAAGTCTAGTGCTGTTAAAGGACCGAGTAACCCGTAAACCGTTCGTTACTCGACTCGAAAAACCCGGGTCCGTTACCCGCTCGTATCCTTATCGAGCGATACTCGAGTAATTTTTTTTACTCGATACCCGAATCAAAAAACCCGGTCCGCTCGATTACTCGCTCGTTTATTTTTTGTAATATTATTATTATTATATATTTATATATAAGTACTATTTTTAGTATTTAATATTTTAATATTCTAACTTAGTAAGGAGTAAGGACCAATAGGCAATAGTCCGGTATAAAACTCTTAAAGCCCAAATTAGTTCAATAAAACCTAAATGTCTAATACCTAAACTAGAAACAATCAAACGAATAACATCCTTGCCTCCTTCTTCTTCATGTCGCCAGTAATCCAGTACCACTCTTCGCAAATTTTGAAATTCATCCTCCATTAAAACACAGTCTTTTCTTCTCACCATATCTCATCATGCATCTTTTATTACATTTTAGTAATTATTATTTAACTTTATTTGTCATATGTGTTAATGAAATTTTCTTTTTTTATTTCAATTTTATAGCTATTTGTTGTTTGTATTTAGAAAATTGTTGATGCATATAATAGTTTTGATTAATTGAATAATTAGAATGTTGTATGGATGATGGATATCATTATTTTCAAAAAAAATACAGCTGCGTCAAAATTGTTCACTAAAATTTAAAAGTATACTAAAATGGGTAAAATTACCCGTTTAAACCAAAATGTATACCGATCCGGGTAAAACCCGACTCGAAAACCCGATAACAACGAGTCGGGTAATGAACCGGGTTACCCGGGCTCGACACCCGGACCGGGTTCGAGTAGCATATTTCCTACTCGACTCGTTAATTCCGGGTAATTACCCGACTCGGTAAAATTGATACCCGACCGGGGAACCCGTTACCCACTCGAACCCGGCTCGTTTACAGCACTACCCACGTCCGAGAAATTTTTAGGCATCACACCTTTTTTGTCAAAATATCAACCTAAATGACAAATTTTGGGCAAAAATGGCACTTAAACATCTCTCCTTCCCACATTCTTCTATTTTCATTCTCTGTCTATCCTACATTTTTTTTTGTTAAACCATAACATATTGAAAGTAAACCTACACTATCGATAAGAGGAAATCTACACAGCAATGGGACAGAGGCATCCTTAATTATTTGGACCCTCGCTAGGACCTAGGGGTACGATTGGACCGGTTTTTACGGTTTTTTGCCTAAAAAAAACCCGATCCGATTTTTCGGTTTTTTTAAAAACAAAAACCGAGACCGATCCGAAAACCGAAAAACCGAGTTCGGTTAAAACCGCCGGTTTTGGACCGGTTCGGTTTTTGGCCGGTTATGGGCTTCAAATACTGGGCCGCTTCTGGATCAAGTTTGGGCACTTTTTGGGCCAATTTTTATACCGATTGATAGGCCTTTTAACTACAAATTCATATTTAGATTCATATTTTGTGCTTTCTACTTGAATTTTTTTGGTCTAAATCTACCATCAACACAAAAAACAATACTCACAAGTCACGACATCAATATAAATTAATAACAATATCATTCAAATGTTTGGAATATAAAAAATAAAAATATTGTTCAAAGTCCAAATACATAATAACAATATCAATCGGATAGGTTTTTATCCGCCGGTTATTTTTTGTAAGACCGATCCGATTCGATCCGATCGGTTTTTTTAATCCAAATAACCGAAACCGATCCGATTGGTTTTAAAACCGAAAAAAACCGCCGGTCTTGGATCGGTTCGGTCCCGGTTCGGTTTAAGTCCATATCCAATCGTACCCCTACCAGGACCCATTATCTCCGTTGTGGAGGCATGGGTCGATAACCATCACGGCAAGGCCGATGGTTATGTCTTCCCTACCTAATCCTTCCTTTTCTCTCAAAATATCTCATAAAACCCACCAAAAAAGAAACTAAAAGCTTTTTAGTTCGAGTTTCTCCTTTACAAAACTCAAGCAAGTAAGGTTTTTTTCACTATGATGACCGTTTTTTTAGGATCTTGGTTGTTTTCGGTCTTTATGGTTGAATTTTTTCCAATCTGTGTGTTTTATGGGTTTATATGGAGTTGAAGGCGGTTTGTATGTTTGTGGGTCTATATTTTACTAGTCATTTGAGCATAGTCTCGTCTGTGTGAAATCCTTCTATTTTTTTGTAGTTGGAACTATAATTTAAATAATACATTGTTGTAAAAGGAGAAAATAAAAAGATAATTGCACATAATTAATTCTTCTTTTTAAATATTGGACAATTATTGTTATACTCCCTCCATCCCTTTTTATAAGAACCATTTACTTTTTTACGGTCTCCGAGACACGACTTAAAACGTAAATATTTTTAATTTTACATGTGTAAAAATTATAAGAACTTGATATTTCAAAAATATATATTGAGAGGAATCTAACAAGATCCAATATAACTATATTATCTCTTATCGGTTAATAAAAATTTACGGTCAAAATTTTCGAAGTTTGACCCAAAAAGTCAAAATGGTTCTAAAATAAAGGGATGGAGGGAGTATAAAATAAATATTTATTTATAAAAATATGACTAAACATATGTCTAAATAAATAAATATATAATTAAAAATAATATTGAATAATTATTATTTTATAAAAGTAATTACTTATTTATAAAAAAATAACTAGGTAAACGAGAGAGAGGAGGGCGTTTGGACTCCGGCGTTGGCTTCATGGCTTATTGATGGGTTTAGTTTGGAAGTGTGCAAATGTGAGTAAAAAGTGAAGTTCTTTGGTTTTGTTTAGGTATGGTAATGGGTTTTAGTTTCTAATTCATTAGGATGCTAGATGTTTCATTTGAAAATAATAGTTGTAATAAAAAACTAATTTCTTTTTAATAGAAAAAAAGTGGTTTAAATGAATCTATTTGAACTATTTGGGGTCCGCCCCTGTGAGGAATGAGCTTCAAAAGTGTTCAATGTGATTCAGGGCAAAATCATGATGAAAGTAAAGAGAGAAAACTTTAATAAAAGGACAAAAAAATTTATAGTTAAAAGTATCCAAAAGGTTTCTACTTATGTTCAATATTAATGCCAATGAATGTGTTTTTACTAGTTTTTGTGGTTTACATATTATTACATCAGTATGAGATTTATTCACTATATACTCGGCTAGTAACGATGATGAATTCCCCATTACATAAGAACATTATAATAGTTCAACGTTGTGACTCAAAATGTGACTACAACTATTTAAATGAACATTGCTCAACTTAAAGTGACGATAATAAAATACCTCATGAAACATACTAAGTGATGAAAAACAACTTCTTCGAGATAACAAATTAATAATATTAGCAAATAATTTGTAACACTGTCTTGAAGAGCAAGGTTGAAGATCTGTTGATGGAATTACATTATTTTGTGGCAATCCAGTACATTGGATATTCTCCAGCAATTATAATAGAATTTTATCTTGTAATCTTTGTTCCAGTATTCTTCCATCTGATATGCAACAAGCCTTCCAGGTATTCTAACCGTTGTTGTTATGCTCATTTATTTTCTCATTGCACATCTTTATCAATGTATCTTCCGAATTATCCATTTCACTTCAATTTGAACGAACCTATGCATCTCCATCAAATGCGCCTCGATGTGGAACCTGTGCTTGTAAAAGAATAAACACATTTTTGTTTCAGCTATCATGACACGAACTCAACCGAAAACATACATGGAATATGTCATTTAGTGAGGCACTTAGTTGCAACAAAAAGCATATGTAATAACTAGAGACATTCATTCATATCATATTCATATGTTAGTATGTTACCATACCTTTTAATATGAAGATTAACGTGAGCCATTCTCTAAACAATGTCCAGATCCTCCATCGAAGTTAAACGAGGAATCCAACCACCCTTCTTTCGTGGCTCGTTCAACATAATGTTTAAACTGCTTCTTTACATCAGGTACATCCAAAGCCAAGTCATCGAGACATTCTGCTACTCTACTAAACCCCTTCATCATCTGATACATTGTTATGAGTCCTATATTGAAACTATCATTGAGCAATTTCCATAGTTTTTCATTTTTCTTCTCCATTATAGATACAAGGGATTTCTTTACCACTTCGTGGTGAAAAAATGGCATTCCTAACTCTTTTATGCAACGACAGGCTTCCCTCGTGTCCCCACCAGACTCATACTCCTCCAGCAGTTTCCCTATTTTATCCTTCACATCGTCAATGTCCCAACCGTTTCCACCATTTCCTCCACCACCCCAACATCTAAGTATCCTCTCCCCAGAAAGTCGAGCTTTAAGCAATGACTTCGTCATTTGAATAACTTTGTACCCTATTGAATCAGGATTTGCACATTGATTACCAATCTCTTCCAGATGTTGTGGACTAAGAACTTCATCAACCTCTGCCCTAGCTAAAAACATTGCCAGGTCGTCAACTATTATCGGAATGTCCAAAGCAGTATCATCTGCTGATTCTATCAACATCACAAAACCATTCACAACATCGTCTGCTGGGAAACACAAGGATGATAGCAAGACCGAAGCCATTTCTTTCTCTCGGTTTTTTCTATCCATAGCTAGAGTAATCAACCTTTTTACAAATATTGCATTTAGCTCATCGCAGTAAGCACTATTCTCTATTTCGAGGCAACGGTTGACTTCTGATATGTCACCTGATAAAAAGTACTCATGGATAATAGACTGTGTTTTCCTTTTGAATGCTTTCACTACATGGTCTTCCAAAGTTAGACTCTTGTCATGCAGAGACCACGATTTCAAAGACGATGCACTCAACCATCCCTCAGATGCTGCCTTGGATATTAAAGATTGTAGTATCTCTTTCGCGTTTGGTATGTCAAGGGACAAATCATCAACGTTGTCAATTATTCGACCAAATCCTTTTGATATCTGGCTTGTATTTATCAAACCTTCTTCAGCAGTTGTCTTTAGTAAGGCAAAAAGACGATTTTCAGATGGTCGTTTTTCCATTGCCATTATAACAACCCGTTTGACTATCTCATGATGAAAGAAAGGGACATTTAACTCTTTGATGCATCTAAAAGCCTCATTTTTGTCACCACTGACGACAAACTCTGTCAAGAGGTTATTAATCCTATCCTTTATATCTTCAACAGTTCTGTTTTTACTGCCTCCCCATCGTCTCTCAATTATCTCTGCATGTAAAGGTGCTGATAAGTAGCTCTTTTCAGCCCTGTTAATTACTTGAACCCCCATTGAGTCACTAGGCAAATAGGTCGAAATTTTTGTTAAGAACGCAGGAGGCAGAATGTCGTCTACCACAGCTCGTGCTAGGAAGAGGGAAAGCACATCAACGACATCTGGTATGTCAACAATTAAGTCATCTACTGACTCCAAAAGTTTTCTAAAGCCTTTATAAACTTGTAATGGTTCAATAACATCTGCATAAAGTGAGGAGAGCAATATTGCAGCCATTTCTTTTTCTTTGTCATGCCTATCCATAGCCATGGAGATAAGCTTTTTGACAAAATAAAAGTTATAGTAAGGTATCCCAACTTCTCTTAGCTCATTAGCAGCTGAATTAATGTCGTCTGTCGCAAAATACTCTTCCACTATTATTGTAACCTTCTTCTTGTACTCCTCAAATGTTTTACTTGTTCTTTTTTCTTTAGGATCTACTTTATCCTGAAAGATAATACATTAAAAGAGTTATTCAACTGTCATATAATCATACACAGATGACAGACCTACGTTTGTCGTTCGACTAAACTATGAACAAGTTACCTCAGTGCTGCTGTAGTTTGGATCACAAGGATCGATTCCATGGCAATCATCCACATCAAGGAGTCCACCCCATGTTCCTTTACCACCACAACCACCTGAGTATTCAAAATGTAATTACTAAAACATCAAATACAGTATGTTGACAACGATTTGCACCTACATATTTAAGCATTCTTTGTCTATCAATTCAAAAAAATTGGTATATATGATTAACCAAATACGACATTCAAGGACCTTAACATTTCTCCTATGAGAAATATTTGACACCTAATTACACTGAATTGCATTTCCTCGATAGAATGACAAGAAGCTGACCTTTCTTTGGCCTTCCATCTATTCCAGAATGAGAATGTTTAAGGTTCTTGAGAGGGCTTCCCTTGCTAGTACCGACCTTAGGAGAAACAGGGGACTGCGGGGACTTTGGTGATCGCGGTGACCTTGGGGTTCGGGGTGATCGAGGAGACTTTGTGGATCGTGGGGATCGCGGTGATTTTGGCGACGTAGAAACTTTGAGGGTAGCTAAAGAATCTGCAGCCTCTGTTAGTATGTGTTTCTCCATGTCTTATCTACACCCAAGTAAGACGCCCAAAAAAGCAGCTGGAATAATCAAATATGAAAAATGTAAGACGAACAAGTTTAGCAATGTTACGTAATCTATAGATTGAAATGTAAATTAACAATTAATTTGTTGAGAAATGAACAAAATGTAAAGCACATGCATGGATTATGAATTATGATTAGGTAAAAAATAGATAGATATGAGAAAGAATATTGAATTTGGATGCTTACCCACCAAAGTGAAGTAGTGTGAGTAAAAAGACAAGTTTTGTATTAATGTAAAAATGTTTGGTTTTGTAATTTTGTTGAAGATGCATTCTTACAAAGGCTAATTTGATCCGTTTCAAAAGGAAAACTGGCGGAATAAATGGTCAACAAACCATCTTTTTCTCTCAATATGTCTCTTTGCTTGCCACATTATCAGTTATTCAGTTATCACCCCCTCCTCTCTCTTCTTTCTTCCTACACCATTTTAACCAAATAACTTGTTTTTTCGACTCAAAATCAATTCTTATCAAATTTAGATATTACGTAAATTTAAATTTTCTATTTTATTCTTTGTCAAGAGTGAAAGTGTTTTAAGGAGTGTATAAATATAAGGTATTCGATCCTCAAATCATATTCGACACAAATCCAATACAAGGTTTTGAGTTGCACAATAATTATATAGCTAGTTAACCTAAATAGATATTTTATAGTTGAGCTAAAATAATTGAGCAAATTGCTGAAATGGTCCCCAATAGTATGACCGAGTTGCATTTTGGTCCCCAATAGTTACACGGTTGCACATTAGTCCCCGAAAGTGGCAGAAAAGTTGCACTTTAGTCCCCACGTCAAGTTTTCCATTAACATTTCAGGCTTAGACGTTAAAATTGGGGTAAAAATATAATTTTTAAGATTTAAAGTTGAATTTTTGCCCCTATGATGTCAAAATGAAACTTCACAACCCTAATTGAGGTGAGGAAGAAAGGGAGTTTTAGCGGGAGGAGGTTGTGGAGTTACATTTGGCACCAATTGGGCCAAAAAAGCGACTTTAAAATCTTAAAAATTATATTTTTACCCCAATTTTAACGCTCAAACCTGAAATGTTAACGGAAAATTTGACGTGGGGACTAAAATGCAACGTTTTAGCCACTTTCGGGACTAACGTGCAACCGTGTAACTATTGGGGACCAAAGTGCAACTCGGTCATACTATCAGGGACCATTTCAACAATTTGCTCTAAAATAATTACCAATAATTAAGTTTGTCAATTTTATAAGGCTTTTTTTCATTTGGGCACCTGAACTTCTGGATTTATCCCAAATAGGCACCTGGTGAACTTTTTATAACAAGTAGGCACCTGGAACGAAAAATTGGCACCTAAACTTTCATTTTTCACAATTTTCTAAATTTCTCATATTTTAAAATTTTAGATAAAGGACAAAATAGTCAAACCACACTTAAAAGTAACTCAACCTAATTAAAAACTAACACAACCTCAATTCACACTGACCCAAGCTCACAATTAACAAAAACGCATCAATATCTATTCAAATCAAACATCTCAACTCTTTTGTCACCTTTCATTTTCTTCTTCATCCTGAACCTTCTACATCCACGCCACCATATCCCACCCTGTAACACCCACCCCGACCAACATCACCAGCCCTGAACTCCCTCACATTATAACAATAAAAATCAAATATTTTGTAATAACTATAATGGATCGGATCTACTATTTATGAAGTGGGATGATAATTGGGTTCTAATTGTGGAAGCACGGTGTACCAAAACTGATGACCCATTTCTGGGTTTTTGATAATTGATGTTTATTTTGCCACTACCAGTTCTTATTTTTTCAAGCGGCTTTATTACTTCCGCCGTTGTCAAACTAACTTCTGTTCTTCTTTTGCTTTTTATAGTGCAAAGATATCAATTCCTATATGTATAACTTATGTTCTGTACTAGCTAGACTTTTGGCACCATAGTCAGCCATTCATACACCAAATTCAACCATTCAAAATTAGATCTTGATTTTGACAGTTGAAGAAAAATTGTACAAGAAACGATTCAGCGAAAGAGTAGGCATTTGCTAGTTCGTATGCTGAATCTGAAAAATTAAGTATCAATTGGGTTTTCTTGATTTTGATCTCAGAATGTATAATTTCGTATGTTGAATATGAAAAATGTTGTGAACCAAGTAATGGAGGTGCCAATACTGAGAAATTGACTAACTGTACAAGAAATGATTCAACGAAGGAGCAACCATTTTCCGAAATGGTACCTCAACTTTGTTCTGAAAATTTGGCGCCTAAAATCTTTTTCCGGATTGGCACCTGAACTTTTCTGTATATTTTCGCTCCAAGATGTCATCTTTTTCAATATGACTAACTTGCCCTTGGTTAAGGATTTTAAAATCTGCGAAAATCTGAAAAAAGAGAAAAGTAAAAGTTCAGGTGCCAATTTTTCATCCCAGGTGCCTACTTGTTATAAAAAGTTCACCAGGTGCCTATTTGGGATAATTTCAGAAGTTCAGGTGCCCAGATGAAAAAAAGCCATTTTATAATTACTGTTTCATGTAATTGAAGTTTCTAATTAGAATTACAATTACCAATAATTAAATTTTGGTGTCTAATTACAATTTTGCAAAATGTGGATAGTAGATAAACAATAATGCCCTCACGCAGGATCGAACTGCGGACCTTCAGTTTACAAGACTGACGCTCTACCACTGAGCTATAAGGGCTTGATGTTGTCTTTTGATTTCTATCTGATATCATCATTTCACATAATTATATCAATGTTTGTTCTTTTTCGGAATGATTCGTTGTGCTAGGGTATCTATATTGACTTAATACTCTATAAATTGATATCCTCAAACTAAGAGCTCCAATAGTTCCCTGTCTTGAGAATAATTTTAGAGGTTGACGTAGGATGTGTCTCGCCTGATCAGGGGACTAGAGCTTGTCTGTTAAACACTTCGAAATATAAGGTTCGCTTCCAATTAAAATCAAACATGAGTTGCATGAAGAGGCGAGATTGCTTCACATTTTATACTCTAATTCTTTACCGGTTGAGCTATGCCCGTAAGCCGACTTAATACTCTATGATGCCAAAAACTTTTGAGCAAAATATGTAGCTCATCAAGTGTTACTTTCAACCTCCCAATCCAAAGCATATCTTGCTATTATTAAAATCACTTTTGGATTATCTACACCATATATAATATGGGAAGGGGGGGAATTAGTTATTTCATTGAAGCCCCATGATCTTTTCTAACCAATCACAAAAAGGCATTTGTTGATATTAAAAATAACCTCCATTTATATGTTAATTACTCATCATGTAATTTTAACTAATTGTATATTTTTGTATTTAATATTGATGCATTTATGTTACTTCAAATTCATTTTTCAATTGTATATAACTTTTTTGATATTTTATCATATATGTTAGTACAAAATTTTAATAGTAACAAATAAATTATACAAAAATGTAATTGTTATTAAGAATGAATTCCCACAGATTGGACTGTGCATAAACCGCTAGTTCTTTATAAATCCCTAATGGCCCGTACTTTAAGCTTCTCATCACAAGTGAAAATATTATTCTCGTTCATGTGTTTACCCTTCCCTCAAAAATTTTAATTCAATTAAAATAGTCGAAAAAGTCAAGCAAGCAACGGATAAAACTTATGTCTCAAAGGCGGGAAATAATGGTTCATTAATGATATTAATATCTCATTATAATTTTTAATGTATAGATGATATACATTAAATTATTAAAATATATTATTATGAGATGGTACAAATAAAAAAGAAATGTACCAACATTATTTTTGTACAAATTTAGTTTGTGTACTAAAATTCATTAAAACATCAAACGACACTCAAACACGCTAACAAGAACAAAAAATATCGGAAAAACATCTAAAAAAATAATGAAAAAAACCAAAATTGAACTTCACACCCAATTTTTACAAACTTTAAGCCCAAAACTCAATTTTTATGCAAACTTACCGAAACAAACTAGCCCAAATTGGAGAAACCACAACCAAAATTGAAGAAAACACAACAAAATAAAGCCAACAACTCAAATATAACCTAAAAATGCGACCATATACTCACCTATTGTACATATTCCAAAAAGAGGATGCAACTAAGCAAAAAATGCACAATATTCAAGAGAAATTAAGCAAAATATGTGATATAGCAAGAAACTACAAATACGAATAAATAATAAAAGTGATGTAGCTTTCGCTACAGATATGAATAATAATGTAGAAATAGAGAGGGAGGATATTTTATTGGTGATAATTGTTGTTGTCATATAATACACAAACCTATATTTATAGGTTAAATATAACCTAAACCTAATGCTTATGTGGGTTTATGGGCTAGCCACCCATACCCTAACAACCTAACCCTAGTCTCTACTATGTCGGCTTATGGGCTAGTCACCCATAACCATAACACCCTCCCTCAAACTCATGGTAATTTTATAGAATTTCCAAGAGTTTGCAATACAAAATTAATAAGTAATAAAAAAATATAAGTTGGATCAAGCCGGATCCATGATCAATGCGTAGCGGAATCACCAGAATACGCGTATTGCCAATCAATAACAGCGAGGAACGCCATCCTTTTCGAACCTGTCAGATCAGTGCGTGTCGGATACGCCAGACTACGCGTAATTTGCCATCAATAACTGCCAGGAACGCCATCCTTTTCGAACATGTCAGATTAGTGCGTGTCGCTAACAACTGTATCATCCCGATACATAACTACGACATCATCCCGATGCGTAACTGCAACATCATCCCGATGTCTGACTAAAGTATCATCCCGATACATAACTACAACATCACCCCGATGTCTGACTAAAGTATCATCCTGATACATAACTACAACATCATCCCGATGCCTGACTAAAGTATCATCCCGATACATAACTACATCATCACCCCGATGCCTGACTAAAGTATCATCCTGATACATAACTACAGCATCATCCCGATGTCTGACTACAACATAATCCCGATGTTTGACTAAAGTAAGATCCCGATACATTATATATTAGATGATAAGAAAAAGACTTCAGGGTTACTAACGTGTGAGAGGTTAGTAACCTTGACATTCAGTTAAGAGCAAAAATAATGCTCTTAACAAAACCGACCTAGCTCTTAAAAATAAAAATGAAAAAGATCAAATCCCGCCGGTGAGTATTACATAGTAGAAAACCCACCGGCAGGGCAACGGAATGTGTATTTACGCCTCAAGAATCGATAGGCTCGGATACAATGTAGAAATATAGAGGGAGATATCTTATTGATGATAGTTGTTGTTCTTGTTCAATACACAAACTTATATTTATAGTTAAAATATAACCTAAACCTAATGCTTATGTGAGTTTATGGGCTAGCCACCCATACCCAAACAACCTAACCCTAGTCTCTACTATGTGGGCTTATGGGCTAGTCACCCATAACCCTAACACCCTCCCTCAAACTCATGGTAATTTTATAAAATTTCTATGAGCTTGCAATACAAAATTAATAAGTAATAAAAAAAATATAAGTTCGATCAAGCCGGATCCATGATCAATGCGTATCGGAATCGCCAGAATACGCCTATTGTCAATCAATAACAGCCAGTAACGCCATCCTTTTCGAACATGTCAGATCAGTGCGTGTCGGATTCGCCAGACTACGCGTAATTTGCCATCAATAACTGCCAGGAACGCCATCCTTTTCGAACCTGTCAGATTAGTGCGTGTCGCTAACAACTGTATTATCCCGATACATAACTACGACATCATCCCGATGCGTAACTGCAACATCATCCCGATGTCTGACTAAAGTATCATCCCGATACATAACTATAGCATCACCCCGATGCCTGACTAAAGTATCATCCTGATACATAACTACAGCATCATCCCGATGCCTGACTACAACATCATCCCGATGTCTAACTAAAGTATCATCCCGATACATAACTACAGCATCACCCCGATGCCTGACTAAAGTATCATCCTGATACATAACTACAGCATCATCCCGATGCCTTCATCCCGATGTCTGACTAAAGTAAGATCCTGATACATTATATATTAGATGATAAGAAAAAGACCTCAGGGTTACTAACGTGTGAGAGGTTAGTAACCTGACATTCAGTAAGAGCAAAAATAATGCTATTAACAAAACCGACCTAGCCCGCCGGTGAGTATTACATAGTAGAAAACCCACCGGCAGGGCAGCGGAATGTGTATTTACGCCTCAAGAATCGATAGGCTCTGATACCATGTAGAAATAGAGAGGGAGGATATTTTATTGATGATAATTGTTGTTGTCATATAATACACAAACCTATATTTATAGGTAAAATATAACCTAAACCTAATGCTTATGTGGGTTTATGGGCTAGCCACCCATACCCTAACAACCTAACCCTAGTCTCTACTATGTGGGCTTATGGGCTAGTCACCCATAACCATAACAAATAAGGTCGTTGATTCCAACAAATAACGGCAATATTATCCCTTCAAAGCGATCGTTGATTCATGAGTGAATAACGAAGGTTAAGGCTTCAAAAATACTATAATTATTCAACAAGAACAATTGATAAATATTTTTGGGAAGAGAGAAAACAATTATTTTCAAAATTTTATTCAATAATCAACTGTCTCAATACATTGACTAGACCACTTATTTATAGTAGAATTATCAAAACCCTAATATAAGTGGGCTATTCAAACAACCCGAATACGAGTGGGCTCGTGTAATAGTTATCAGATAATAATTTAAATAGTAATACTAATAATCTTAATAAAATATATAAATATTAAATAAATAGATTTCCAATCTTCATCAATATGCTAGCAAAAAGAACACCAAAATTGCAGCATAAAGCGTACCAAAAAATGCAGTTGTGCTTACTGTTTCTTGTTTAAACTTAATAAGGTTGAATCTTTATGTCCTAATGGCTATGGAATAGGTTTTATGGTTTGATTAAGAGAATTTGTGAGGGATTAGATTTTATAAAGAGAGGTTTGAGAGGACAAGAAGACTTCAAATTTTCTCCAAAATGGCGGCTCATTTATCACTTCAGACATTGTGGGATAAATTAGTCATTCATGGATGTGTATATTATTTTTAGACAAGAAAAAACTCATAGGTGTTACTTTTCACTTGATTATCTTGACTAGTATTTTTCAGCAAACTTTTTCGATAGTTTAGTCATTTCGTGAGGAAGAGGTTTATTTTAGCAAACAAAAAACAAGGTGTTATTTTCTTTCATCTCGAATCGACTATTGTTATTTAGTCAAATTTCTCGAAATATCAGTACTCCAAAAGATGTAAGAAGCATAAATGAGAATTGTCAAGGGGTAGATAGAGTTACATGCATAGACAAAATTGGAAATAAAAGGATTCATGAAAAAGTAGGTATTACTTCAATTGAGAAGGAATTGAGGGCGACTCCATTCGAGATGATGTTGTCATATAAAAAGACGTTAAGTAAATATGTTAATTAGAAAATGCGAAGTTATGATAGTCATAAAATCAAATATAGAGCCAGAGTAAGACTGAAGAAGTGTTGGACGAAAATTATATCGAAGGACTAGAGTTTATGCATGAACTTAAGGAAAAGAGGACATACAAGAATAATTGAAATGAAGACTTTTAATTCATATAAAGTTGGTTGATTTGATCAAGTTTTACACCTTAGAAGATTAAGACGCAAAATGTATAAAATCGAATTAATTGAACACTAAAACACATAAAATAGAGTACTAATTTTAATAAAATAAAAAGCGATTTATTTTATAATTAATTGCATTCACGCTTTTGAAGTGGTTGTGGAATAAGAAGTTTCGGTCATAACTCATAAGAAATATGAATATTATCCAAAGTAAGTGTCCACGTGAAGTTGGTCAGTATCAGTTATTCAAATTCTTACAATTTCAAACTTTCTTTCTAAATGAGTGTAGTTATTGCAAATCACCAAATGCTCCAATCCCCTACTTGCTCCTCTATGTTTGTCTTATTCGATTGCTTCCCTTAAATTGCATTCATATTTATGCTTCAATTTAAGAGATAATCCTAATCCATATCTTATTATCATTTGATTTGCATCTTAATATCCCTTTATTCTTAATCATTATCATAACTGATTTTTGATTCGAATATTTCTAGATCTTAATTAACTTACATAACTTCAATTGAGTTGAAATTATGATGTTAATACTAAAATTATGAAATCTAAGTAGTAATGATTATTACATGTTAAAACTTAACAATTGTTTCTAGAATTATGAAACCGAGCTAAGGGATGTGAGTGTCCCGGACATATCTCTGATATATATAAATTTCTAACTAATTGATATATAGTTAGAGCGTAATATGAGACAAATTATTTCCAACGAGAATTGAACTAAGACCTCTTAATTGGAGACTTGGGTCAAATGTCACCATCGGCCTATTAATAATGGGTTTGAATACCAGTCGAGAAGACTGAGAGAGCAGCTTAGATTTTATTCTTCATCATTAATACATACGTGGATCATGTGAATTGCTAAATATTGTGCATTAATAAGACCAATACCCCTTCACCCCCTCCCTCCCTTTGAATTTGTCTATAAATGTTGAAAAACACCATTTCCTTTTCAACTCATTTTCCTATTTCTTGCATGCATGCTTTTCTATTACCAAATCATCTTCTCTTACACACAAAATGAGAAATATTAACCCTTCTTTTCGGATCCAAAACTTGTCTCTTTTTGCTCTGCTCTTTATGTTACTTTCTACTACTACTCAATGCCATAGACCTTACACATGTAAGCTCAAATTCTTACTATTTCCTCCCCTGCAATTCTGCAATATGTAAATCTCTTCAATACTACTATTAATTACCAACTGTATCAAATATCTCACTTTTTCTTGCTTTATCTTGTAGTTACTTACCACCATGGAAAAGGAATCGATAGAGAAGGCCAAGCTCGTATGTACCCAAAGGTACGTCATGTCAATAATGAGAGACAATTGCACCAACAGTCATTGAAGAAAAAGGACATAGTCCCTTGAATTCGTGCTTTACGTTTAGTCCTTAAAGTTGCATAATGGTTTCACATAAGTACTTGTCTTTAATAACGCGTAGATACTAATGAGGAAGCATCAATGCAAGTTATGTAACTCCGATAACTACAAATGCACCAACATAAACTCTAGGGACTAAGTCTCGCTTTGGCCAAACAGCAAGACTACTTATACAATTATCTATTAATATTGAGATAGAGGACTTTCTACTAGCTTCATAGATGTATACATCACTCCCAACTTAATGTTTTCCCAAAATCTTGCAAAATTATTAACTAGTTTGGCATGTGGCTTATTATAAGCAGGGGAAGGAGCTAGCAAAAGGAGAAGTTGTCATGGAACTATACCCAACAGGATCAAACCTGCCGGATTGTACACACGCTTGTGGACCGTGCTTTCCCTGCAGAAGAGTCATGATCAGCTTCACCTGCGCAGTTGAATCTTGCCCTGTTGTTTACCGCTGCTCATGTAAAGGGCGGTACTACCACGTCCCTTCCCATTGAGCCCACCAAGCAACTCAATATCTCAAGAATCAGGGTGCCTATAAGGATTAGTTTTGAATTTTTTCCTGGACTATTTTGTACCAATAGTTAGGAAGTGTATTCAAAGGTATGAGCATGACTTGATCATGCCTTGCAATTGAAATTTTTGTAACATCTGATCCGTCTTTAGTTGAGTAATGTTCCAAGACTACGTCTGTCGAAATTTTTAAAGTAAGGCTGGAACCTGCATATCATGAAGTATGCCCTCGATAAACTTAAACTAGAATCCTAAATGTGAATAGAGGCTCTAAGCCTCTAACTAGTTGGTATTAGGCTATAAGATCATTTGCGTGAATGACACCCCATCCCGTATATGCCTATTTTAACGAGTAATACTTAGTCAATGAAGATCACTTTCAGCTAGTCAACTTCAAATGGTGCATGATATAGTCGTTAAGAGTGCTCGTTCTCAAGGTCTTAGCTCTCCGTAAAAATAACATCACTTCAGTATATACATATTACTACCGACACATTTGTCATTAACAAATGCAACTAATTTAGTACATCATGAATCTAGCAATTGAAGATAGTCTGACGCGGTCTGGCAATCCAAAGAGAACTCAGGGAACGAAGACTTTGAAAATACTCTCCAAATGCTAGAAGACCTGTGGCCGCTTGCCTTGGAGTTAATATACGACACATATGATGCAAAGTCTGCTGCCGTAGATGATCTGCCTGTTTCAAATAAAATTCGTCCGATTTGATAATGTGGCTCATGATATTTGATCATTATCATCAGTTAAATATTTTATTCTGAAAAATTCATATTTATTACCTGATTTATGAAGTTCTCCAATGATTCCAGTTTCTCCATTGCAGAAGCTAGGTGAGCACCATAAGTAACTGAAGCGAGTGTAGTTCCCGTTGTTATGCTATGGGACAGAGTATTCTGCAGCTTATCCATTCCTTGTGTGAGAGCATCCTCTGCTTGCTGACACGAATGCCTTAAATTGTTTATATCCATCTGTTGTTGCTCCGTTAAGGGCTCAACTTGTGGTACTATAATCTGCTAACAACAGTATTTACACACTAAAGTATTTGGATATTATAGGGAAATAATAAATATACTTCTAATGCCGAATCATGATCACCTAGCTCGGTTTATAATGTACATAGACATTGGATGTAGTTATTCAGATAGGAAGTTATGTTATGCCTTACATTGATTAGGTGAGTTGGGCGAAAACCTCCTATCCAAAGGAAAAACTTTTCGACAGGAGTTCTCCACATTCCCGAGACTAAATAGAAAGCATCAACTCTGGCAGTATCCGTTTTAATGCGAAAAATATTGGTGTAGTGTCGGAGGACATCTTGTACAAGCATGCCCAGCTGGATATCAGTCGTAATAGGAGAGTTGAGAGCAGGCTTAAGTTGGCAAATCAGTCTCTTTTGTTCTTCAATCCACTGTCCATATTTGATTTCAAAGGAAGCTATTCCTGTATAATTCAGGAAACTGAGTTAGCTGTTATACCTTGCATTAAATAACGAAGTTTATGTATATGTACCTGAACTGATAGACGCGCCACCATAACCCATACTTCCTATCAACATCCTCTGCACATCGACAAATGAAATATTTAAACAAGCCTATTTCAATTTTCAAGTAGCCAGACACATACATGATACATACAAGTATGAATGTATGATCTCACCTGGTGTCTAGCTCGTTCAAGTTCAAGTTCAAGTTGGGCTAGTTTTAGTCGGCTTGTTTCCAGTTGTTTAACATAAGCCTTAAAACCAAACAAAAAACGACGTAATCAGGTAATGCAATGAATTATGAACTGAATCCCCGTTTAGATTTTTGATATTGAGGTACCTTTTTCCTCAACCGACTTTTTCTAGCTGCTTCACGATTTTGCGCCAATCGTCTCTCAACCTAGTAATCAGGTATATACATAGTTAAAAAGAGAAGGATGTTAAAGCGAATAATAGTAAAGTATCGTTAACCTTCTGGGAAAGGCTCCTTGCATCTTGGAGTTCGACGTCTCCAGAAGTAGTTTCTGACTTTTTATTATCTTCCTCAGTGGCTTCTCTGAGTCTGGTTGTGGAGGGGCTAACATCGGCTCCGAAAGTGTCGTCGTCCCACATATTAATATGCTGATATACAGATTCATCATACAAACTCATACCTGGTTTTGAGTGAATTATTATTATCAGGATGGATGGAGAATTATTGTTATAAAGGAAACTTAACTAACTGGGTTCACAATTGGCAATTGGCAACTCAAAAGAGAGAGACGCCAACAAAATTGAGTAAAAAATACAAGCACTAATATATAAAGAGACCTTCCTTTCAATGCTACAAATACTTAATGAAACGTTTGCTTGTTAGGCTCACATGGAATTTAGTATGTAATTCTGAAATACGATACTATATTAAGATATTATGGTTGATAAGGAGGCTGCAATGCAATAGGAGCATTAGAGCATATACACTTGATTTTAAAATAGGTGGTGCCAACTAAGGTGGTGGAACAATACCTAACAATTCTCAGCATCATCGATAACAACGTAATAAAAAGTATCCACATATATAATACTCCTTCCACTTTTTTTACTTATTGTTTTAACCAAAAAAAATATTTTAATTTGATTATCGTTTTACATTTTGAAGATATTTTTTGGTTTAATTTTTCTATTATGACTTTGTCATTAAATGAATATGAATTATATTTTTCTCTTGAAATTTGTGATAGTAATGTTTATTTATATAATAAATGAGGGTATACATATAAAAACTACAAGATTCTTAATGATTGTGTCAAAGTTTAAAAGGATAACTAAAAAAATGTAAGGAGTACAAAACAAAGACTATAGAATACATTAGACTTATTTTCTTGTTGACCCCTCTATTATTACAAATATTTCAAACTGGCCCCTACTACTTTGCTAAGTCTCAATTTACCCCTTAATTTTTTTCCCATTTTTCCCCTACAACATCAAATTTATATTGAATTTCGGTTTAAAAAAAGAGCAAATTCGGAATATCAAATAGTACCCTCCGTCCTTTAATCTAAGATCCATTTTCCTTAAATGAAAATCCCCTTTTAGTATCCATTTTACCCAATTAAGTAAGAAAAATTGGAAGGAAAACTAAATTGTGAGAGGAGTTTGAATTTTCATTAAAGTTTGTGTAAAAGTAAATGGTTATTAAATAAATGGATGGATATTAAACTGTTAGGTCATTCTTTCAAGATAACTTAACTAGTAAACTAAAAAATAACCTCTTTCTTCATCTTCTTCATCAATCCCTCAGCCCCACACAAATTGTATCACCATGGACATTCTCAAACCCAGTTCTCAATTTTCATCAAGATAAAAACATACTAAATTATCAAATATACAAACATGACTACCAAATCGACCTCTGGCACGTGTTGGACTACGAGTCCGTACACCTTGTTTTAGTGACGATTTAAACATTGATTTAGTATCTAACATGATTGCTTAAATGATTTATCTTATAGCCATGTTAGAACCATATCTAGCAGGCACAAGACTGATGTCATTTTATATGCAACGAATGCTTGCCGTGATATGTACATAAAGCTACTGAAAGATTAGATGTGGTGACAATGATGAAAGTTCAATCACACATAGGTCAAGAAGACCAAGCTTTATTGAAGAAAAGAAAATGAGAATTAACATGACCAAACATATATTGATCTAATTATATGGTCGGTATGTTTCTCATTCATGTTCAACTCTTATGCTTAAGTTATTGTTTAATCATGAACATGTTGATGCTTATGTTGAAGGGTGTTCAATACATGTTATTATTCTCATACCCCCTCATGCATAAGGTATTTTGTTATTGTCAAAATGAAGAGTTAGTCGATATGCATTTATCTGACTTTTCTATTTTGATAATAACAAAATACAACTTGGACTAACGAGTGCTTAAGTGTGGTGATGAAGAAATAGAGTCAACCATACACTTCATTGAGGACTTCAAGAAAAGAATGAAGACTAAACTAAGAGTCGATCATTCACCGGTCACGAAGGGCAATGAAGAAACAAGCTCAACGGCATTCAAGAGTTCAAGATATCAATCGAAGAAGCTATGGATGCAAAGCGTATATAAAGGTAAAAATTATATCTCAATCATAGCTTAAAGCTAAGTCTCTTGAATAATCTTAGTTGAAGCGTTGTATATGAGAGATTATTATTCAAATCATTTTTTAGAAAAAAACGATAAGTGTTTCAACGATTTTTGGTATGTTTTGTCAAAAGAAAGGTTTTGAAAATCTTAATGTTTAAAATTTGGGTTTGAATACATATATTTTTTTTTTTGTAAATTAGCGATGAGATGAGTATCGAACTCAGGACCTTCTTGTCACTAGCAAAAGCCTTTTTCACTAAGCTATCAGATTAACTCGGTTCGAATACATATTCTTAAAGAGGATGAAAAGAGATTTCTAACCCATTTTGAATCGTGTAAATCGGAGTCTTAACGAATCGGGAAATGAAGTTTTAAGCTTGTCTAACGTGCCACCGAATTCGTCAGCGTGAGAGGGTGTCACGATGAAGGACCTTCTGTTCTTTTTTCATCGTGAGTAAGGGTCACGATGGGGGTCACGAGGAGCTAAAAAATGATATGACCGTTTAAGCTCCAAATCAAGCCTATTTCATCCTCATTCAACCCCATAATATTCCAAGGGTCTTACAAACATTTTCATATCGATTCAAGACCAAAATCTCTCATTAAAATACAAATTCTCTCCTACATTAAGCTTCAACTTTTATTATCATTATATACTTTAATTTAGGATTGTGATTAAGTTTTATATCTAGAGATTGTATTAAAGAAGTAGCATTCAAGGTATTTGTTGAATTGCTCAAGAGAGAAAGAAAGTTTCAACATTATATTCACTCATTCAAGGAGTTCATACAAGCATCAAATTATTATTTACTCATTAAAGATTTCCTACAAGCTTCACATTCATATCTACTCAACTAAGGAGTTCATACAAGTTTCAAATTCATATCTACTCAATTAAAGAGTTGTAAGTTTGTGTTATGCATTGAAATTTTATTGTAGCTCATTGAGGAGCATTTGAATTGGGATAAAACATTTAATCTCTATACTATAAAGAGATATCCCATTAAATTTAGATTTAATCTTCATATTAGAGACTTGAGGCTAACGATACCTAGCATAATTCTTTTTGTTCAAAAGTAATGGTTATTTTAACATAACAAATTGTATCTTTATATTTTCAATTGAAATTGTTACTATTTTGTCATTAAGTTATCTACTAACCAATGATATAATTTTAAATAATCGTCCTTCTACGATTATTTCAATAAAGTTTTTATTTTTTTGTTAATTTATGTGAAATAATGGCTAAAACAAGCATTTAGAGTTTAGATTCTAAAGGTTGTCCTAAGTTAAAACAGTTAGTTAATAAGTACATGCATGATATGTGAAATTGACGACAATAAGGCAAAAAAATAAAACATAGTGTATACAATAAAGAAGGACATGACCCCAATATTACTGTATAAATAGTCCAACTTTTCACATCTTTATTTATAATGATTCCGATTATGTAACGTAGCTTTTTCTTACTTTAAATTTGTATTGCAATTTGCAAGCACTTATTAACCATTTATTTCCAATTATTATTAAGATATCTGTATGTTTAGCATGCAGATAATAGAGTTATAGAGGCTTTACGAATTCTGCTTTTGCTTTACTTTGATGGGATAATATAGCCTTTGAGAGGGTGTGTGTCACATGTGCTTTCATTCTTTCTATATTTAGCTTCTATATACTGTTGTTTAATTCAAATTATATCTTATCAAACATAAGTAATGCTTGTCTATATTAAGATTATATTTTTACGTCGAAAGATAATTGGATAAATGATATCAAACATCACTAACATTTTATCTATTTACAAAATCGACGACTAATGGAAAAGAATGACTATTGAGAGCGAGAATTTTCTTGTATGCTTAGGAGGTCATGCTCACATGGTGTTCACAACCATCTGAGCCGTTAGATTAAGAGTTTAAGTGATATTTTAATCCTATGGTTCATATTTAATTGGGTATTTTTGTCCTTACATCTTTAAGTGGAAAAACAATAATAGTAGTATTTTGGGTATTAATGATAGAGTAATTAGCAATTAATTGAGATTGGAGAGAGGAAGCTAAATGCAATGATTACTTCAGCTCACCAATGTCGAAAATATGAATTCTAGTATTAATCTCATTTAAAATAAATTGAAGTATAACTTTTTTTTTCTAATTTTAATTATTTCATTCAAAAACCAATGAATTTTCTCAGTCTCATGTCAATAACACCACTGAATAATATACATTGGTGTTGCATATTTCTTCAATAACACCATATAGAATTTATTTATATATCTTTACTATAATTAATCTTATTTTAGATATATTTCTTTAATAATAAACAATTCTAGTATTAATCTCATTTTAGATATATTTTTAGTGACACCATTTACTAATACACACTGGTGTTCCGTTCTTATTCAATAACACCACCGAATAATATACATTGGTGTTGCATATTTCTTCAACAACACCACATAAAATTTATTTATATATCTTTACTAGTATTAATCTCATTTTAGATATATTTCTTCAATAATAAATAATTATATTATTAATCTCATTTTAGATATATTTTTAGTGACACCATTTACTAATACACACTGGTGTTCCGTTCTTGTTCAATAACACCACCGAATAATATACATTGGTGTTGCATATTTCTTCAATAACACCACATAAAATTTATTTATATATCTTTACTAGTATTAATCTCATTTTAGATATATTTTTTCAATAATAAATAATTCTAGTATTAATCTCATTTTAGATATATTTTTAGTGACACCATTTACTAATACACACTGGTGTTCCATTCTTGTTCAATAACACCACCGAATAATATACATTGGTGTTGTATATTTCTTCAATAATACTACATAAAATTTATTTATATATATTTACTAGTATTAATCTCATTTTAGATATATTTCTTCAATAATAAACAATTCTAGTATTAATCTCATTTTAGATATATTTTTAGTGACACCATTTACTAATACACACTGGTGTTCCGTTCTTATTCAATAACACCACCGAATAATATACATTGGTGTTGCATATTTCTTCAATAACACCACATAAAATTTATTTATATATCTTTACTAGTATTAATCTCATTTTAGATATATTTCTTCAATAATAAATAATTATAGTATTAATCTCATTTTAGATATATTTTTAGTGACACCATTTACTAATACACACTGGTGTTCCATTCTTGTTCAATAACACCACCGAATAATATACATTGGTGTTGTATATTTCTTCAATAATACTACATAAAATTTATTTATATATATATTTACTAGTATTAATCTCATTTTAGATATATTCCTTCAATAATAAACAATTCTAGTATTAATCTCATTTTAGATATATTTTTAGTGACACCATTTACTAATACACACTGGTGTTCCGTTCTTGTTCAATAACACCACTGAATAATATACACTGGTGTTGCATATTTCTTCAATAACACGACATAAAATTTATTTATATATCTTTACTAGTATAAATCTTATTTTAGATATATTTCTTCAATAATAAACAATTCTAGTATTAATTTCATTTTAGATATATTTTTAGTGACACCATTTACTAATACACACTGGTGTTCCGTTCTTGTTCAATAACACCACTGAATAATATACATTGGTGTTGCATATTTCTTCAATAACACCACATAAAATTTTAATTTATATATCTTTACTATTCATGCTTAAAATGTATTTTGGTATCTCTCATTATCTTTAAACACAAAATTAACTCTAACCGCTTAAGAAATTGTAATATGATTACTACCAAAATTGGTGGAATAATTAAAATACCAATTGAATTTGTCTTGACTAGACTTAATGCAATACCAAACCAAATTATATAAATTACAATAGAAAATAAAAATTTAATTCGAGTACACCAATCAAATTTGTATTGTTTATATGTGTTAAGTATTCAAGTTTAATATTGTGAGTATATTTTATAAAATTTCATAATTAAGATTCCAGATTTGAGTGTTATTTTGGTTAATAAATGGTAATAAATTTGGAGTGCAATAAATTTTGTGTTACTTTTTCAAATTCTATAAAAAAACATTTCTTAAATGACCATGAAACCCTTGTGAGCATGGTGCTCACAAAATAGTTGTAAGCATATAAGTACAACTCATTGAGAGCACTCTAGGAATTTGAACAACCACTTCTTCATCATCAAATAAAAAGTCTTGGTTATCCTTATAATCATGTACTCCCTCCGTCCCT
This sequence comes from Echium plantagineum, assembly GCA_003412495.2. Taxonomy (NCBI): domain Eukaryota; kingdom Viridiplantae; phylum Streptophyta; class Magnoliopsida; order Boraginales; family Boraginaceae; genus Echium; species Echium plantagineum. The sequence goes on along the minus strand of CM016563.1, from coordinate 29,208,624 downwards.
AAAACATTGTTATATTTTGACTTTTGTTAGTCAAACATTAAAAAATTTGATCATGAATTCCCATTAAACGATAAAAAAGAATATAGTCTTGTGAGACCTTGTTAGATTCGTCTCAATATATATTTTTGAAATATTAACTTTTTATAATTTTGTCGCATGTAGAATAATAGATATTTATATTTTAAATCATATTTTGTTGACCACCAAAAGTCAAAATGTGACAATCTTTTAGGGACGGAGGGACTATTTGGTTTTCTCATTGCATAGTTGCAATAGTTTGTATTACTCGTCTTCTATAAGGCATGATGATCTTTACGAAATAGATACCATCCCGAACCCTTATGTAACAAATGATATTTTATATTACAAAAATAATATATTCCCTCCATTCTTAAATGATAGAAATATTTAAATTTAGAAGCAATTTGATAAAATTTTATATTCATTCTACAATTCTACTTTTCCTTTCATTCAAATTACTAAAAATAAGCACCTAAATGAAAAATAGGGGTATAATTTAGAGTATTCCCAACAACTTTCTCAAATAATTATTCCCTATGTCAAATATAAAATAGTAAAAACATAATTTTTTCTAAAAAGATACTACAACAGATGCCCTAAATATATTGGACCCCACAATTATTTTTACACCACTTGTGGCTTGGCTCATATATGAGCATTCCTCAAATACTTTCTTGAATTCTCTCTTCCTAGTTTCTCCACCCGGAACAACCTTTCATCTTTAAAATAAGGCTAATTTGCTGGATGCCCCCTATACTAGTAAGTTAGTTTCTATGTGCCCCCTATACTATTGGTTGTTTCACTGATGCCCCTTCAACCCCTTTTTGCAGTTTTGAATGATGAGATAACTATCGTAACCCTATCACTATTACAAAGTATAGGGGACAATATTAAAATATTTTAAATAATTAAAATTAAATTCCACCCTTCTTCTTCAACACACCCACACCCACCCCACCCATGCCCCCACGTAATTAGGAAAACGTTTGCCCCGACCAATATATCAAATTCATCTCCTCTTTATGCACTTAACAACAATGCCTTCTCAATGATTCATCACCATCACGTTTTCCATGACTAAACATAGCATTTTCAGCTAACTTTAACTCAATCAAACCATTTTCATCCTTTTCCTTTCAATTTGTCAGATCAATGGAAATTTCTGCATTTTTATATACCTTCAAAAATAATTGTACTGTGTATTGACTGTAAAATTGGGAGAACATTTTAGAAATTGGGAAAATGCCATTTCCGATAAAGATTCAACCAATTATCTCATGCCCCCAATGAATCTTCAATGATCCGAAACGATGTCGTTCCTCTTTTCTAGACACTTCCCTTGTAGGAATTAAAGAACAGATTTCCCTTCTTCGACAGAGAAACTGGCCAACAAGCTAGTGTCCTGAGTTCATACCAAGTTCATCCTCCAAACTAACAGACTGTTTTATTTGTTTAGTTTGCTGGGGTTGGAAATGAAGGTAAAGGGTAAATTCGAAGGCTTTATTTGTTTCTCTTTCCGGGGTGGGAGATGTAGGAAAAGGGTCAAGAGAGCCCTCTGCATTTTCTAGAAGGGCAAGGGGGAAGGGAAGCACTTTTTCATATGCATAGTCGGAATGGAAAATTTGTTAGCAAGGTGGGGGGAAGCACCCGCCGATCTTTCTTCCCCGTGCAACCAGACTCAAATGTCAAGTGCGTTTCAAGGATGTTATGATTTTGAGAAAGTTCGAATTTTGACTCATTTTGAGCAAGAAGGGATGGGGAGAAACGATGAAGCAGGGGTGGGGGTAGGGGTGGGGGTGGGGTGTGTTGAGGAAGAAGGGGTGAAGTTTAATTCTAATTATTTAAAATATTTTAATATTGCCCCCTATGCTTTGTAATAGTGACAGAGGTACGATAGTCATCTCATCATTTAAAACTGCAAAAAAAGGTTGAGGGGGCATCTGTGAAACAACCAGTAATATAGGGGGCACATAGAAACTAACTTAATAGTATAGGGGGCATCTAGCAAATTAGCCTTAAAATAATGTAATAGTACTTAACAAAATGTAGCTTTTTAAGTGTCCCTAACTTTTTTGATAGTTGTAATAAGCATAGTAGGACATAGTACTGTTTCATCATTGGTTTACACTGTTCTGCCAGATGATGTAGCTAACATATTTACATTATCAACCCCGTTACTATTTTCCTGAGCTAATAATGGATCATAAGGAGCTAGAAATGGGGGATATCTAGTCAAAACATGATCAAAAGAGGTAATATCCGTCGGAAGGATAACTAAACTATTCCTTCCCGTAATGTACTGTCCGCAAAATTGCTGCCAGGTGTCAGTTTTGATGATCCAATGTATGCATCTAGAGAATACCTGCGAAGTAAGAAGATCAAAGACTAGATAAGCGGAGTATGGGGCATTTTTTCCGAGGATGATTAGAATGGATAAGAGAGCCTCAATGACTTTGGATTGTATCATTGCGGAGTCGGTTGTTGTATTTTTGGATATGCTGATAGTATATTGAGTGTTGGGTTGGGATAATGATGTGTAAGTTTTAACATTGATTACTGAATTTGGGGTGTAATCTATGTTAATATAGTAAGTCTGTGTGATAGTGTTAGATGGTAGCTTGGTTGATTGACTAAGAATGAGTGGAATGTGTGCTTTGAGGGTTTGGTAGTTGTGTTTCTGTGGGATCCGTAAAGACGATATTGGTGTGAGAAGTGAAGCTTGGTTCCATGTTTTAAGAATGGAGTTTCTTTGCGCTTGGAGTTGTTGTAAATTAAAGGTGACGTTTTGGAAAATAGTTTGATTCCTTGTTAGCCATATTGTCCATATAGTGCAATAAAGGTATGTATTACTAGTGTTTGGTTGTATGTTTGGCTTGGGTTTTTTTGTTAAGCTATTACGGAGGATGGTGATAATATGTGATTGTGGTGAATGAAAATTGTAGCGGTGATAGTTTGACCAAAGGGGAAGTAACTTAGGGCAAGAACGGAAGAGGTGGTCAACCATCTCTTGGTCTTGTCCACAAAATACACATTTTGTAATAATGAGTTTTTTGGTTTTGTTTTGTATGTTGTGTAAGGTAGGGAGTCTATTGTAGAGTAGTTTCCATAAGAATAATTTGACTTTATGTGGTAAGCGGAGTTTCCACAAATGTTTCCATGTGTGTTTAGGAAAGATGTGATGATTTTTAGGTTTTTTGATGTATGTTTGGCTTGATGTAAAAATGTATTGATAAATATTTTTTGTTGTGGGTTCTGTTAGTAGATTATGAGGTTTCCATTGGGTGTTATTTTTTGTAGGTGATAGTGAAAGTTGTGTTATGGTGTCAATAAGAGGTTGTGGAAAAAGTGTTTTTAGTAATTTAACGTTCCATGTAAGATTTGGAAACGCGAGATCTTTTAGAAGTTGGAGATGAGTATTGTTCTTGTGAAATTGATGGAGGGTGCTATTAAACGGTGGTAGCCATTTTTCTTTCCATATGTTGGTGTTAGGGTGTGGTTGTTGTGTTGTGGTTGTGTGTGGCAGTAGATGGGAAAGACCTAAGGTGAGGCTTTTCCATGTGTGAGTGGAAAGGGTTTTGTGCTTTTTAATATTTAGAAAGGTTGAGTTTGGGTAGTATTTGGGTTGGAGTGCTTTGGTGGTAGGATTGTTTGGCTGGAGGAGAAGATTCCAACTTGTTTTAGCTAGTAAGGCGAGGTTAAAGTGATGTAGATTTTTGATTCCTAGTCCTCCTTGATTGGTGGGAGTTTGTAGAAATTGCCAATTTATCCAGTGGATTTTATTTTGTGTGTTATTGTTCCAAAAGAAACTTGCTAGAATTTTTGCAATTTGTTGTAGGTATGTTTGTGGGAATTTATATATAGACATCGGGTATACTAAGGTGCTTATGAGTTCAGATTTAATGAGGGTTAGTCGACCTGCTTGGCTTAAAAATTTTGTATTCCAAGAGTGTATTTTCTTTTTTAATTTTTCGATGATTTCCTTGAATATTTGGTGTTTATGTGTATTAATATCTAGGGGGATACCCAGGTATTTTCCAAATGTGGCTCTTTGTGAGAATGGTAAAGAGTTTAGAGTTTGTGTCATTTTAGGTTGTGATGTATGTGGGCTAAAAGTAATTTGGGATTTGTCAAAGTTAATTTTTTGTCCTGAGTCAGTGCAGTATTGTTCTAGGATGGCTTTAAATGCTAGGACTGATTTTATATCTAATTTGATGAAAAAGTAACTGTCATCGGCAAATAAGAGGTGGGTGTATTTAGGGCCATTACGTGAGATGTTGATGCCTTGTAGTTGTTTGAGGTTTTGTGATTTGATTAGGGATGCTGAGAGTGACTCCGTGCATATTGAGAAAAGTATAGGTGAGAGGGGATCACCTTGTCGTAGTCCACAAGTGGGGAGGAAGGGTTTAGTAACATTACCATTAAGAATTACTGAGTATTGGACTGTAGAGATGCAAGTGCGAATAAGGTTGATCCAATGTGGTGGGAAGTTTAGTTTTTTGAGTGTGGAGATTAAAAATGGCCATGAGATTCTATCGAATGCTTTGCTCATGTCTATTTTAATTGCAGCAAGCCCATTTTTTTTGGATTGAGAAGTACGAACAGTGTGTGTGAGCTCTTGGGCAAGGATGATATGGTGTTGGATATTTCGTTGATGTATGAAGCCATTTTGGTATGGTGATATGAGGTTAGTGAGGAAAGGTTTTAGACGATTAACTAGAATTTTGGATGCTATCTTGTAGATGACATTGCAAAGGCTAATTGGTCGATATTCAGTGATTGATTTGGGGTTAGGGATTTTGGGGATTAAAGTAATGTATGTATGATTGAGTTTGTCGGGAAAGTTATTATGATTTAAGAAGTCTAATGTAGTGTCGATAATGTCTTTTTGGAGTATGTCCCAGTTTTGTTGAAAAAATCCAGCATTGTATCCATCGGGTCCAGGAGATTTAGTAGGGTGCATTTGAAAAAGGGATTCGTAGACTTCTTTTATGGTGAAAGGCTGGGATAGAGCTAGAGATTGTTGTGGAGAAAGTTGATTTGTTATGTTGGAAATGGTGGGGTAGGAGTTATCATTTGGTTGAGGAGTTGAATTGTATAAGTTATGAAAGAAGGTGCGGCAGTGTTGTTGTAGGTCGGCATTGTTAGTAATGAGGGTTTTGTTCTCATCATAGAGTTCTAAGATGTTATTGTATCTTAATTTGTTTTTAGCGTAAGCATGATAGAATTTGGTATTAATGTCCCCATTCAGAATCCAGTTTAGTGAAGATCTTTGGTGCCAGTATTGCTCTTCACACATTAAAAGAGTGTTTAATTGGTTTCTAAGATGGATGTCCTCGGAGTTAGATTGATGATTGTGTGGATTTTTTTGACTGTGGCTTAGTAAATGTTGGATGTGTTGAATTTGGTAGTGAATATTACCAATCCTAGTGAGGTTCCATTGTTTGATGTGGAGTTTAAATAAGTTAAGCTTATAAATAAGATTATTGGCTGGCGTGTTAGTTAGGATGTGACATTTGAGGGTACTAGTAAGGATTTGCTTAAATTCCGGAAAATTCATAAGGAAGTTCTCTATTTTAAATGAGCTATTAGTTTTCGTGGGAGAGGTCTTAGTGTGTAATATAAGAGGGCTATGGTCAGAACCTTGTACTGGAAGAACATGTGTATAACCTTGAGGAAATATGGTGTCCCATTCGTAATTAGAAAGTGTCCCTAACTTACCACATCAAAATATTAGGAAACTCTATAATAAATTCTAAGATTGGGACCCTATTCAAGTTCCTTATTCTCTTTTATTGTATCAACTTTTTTTGTTTTCATTTCAAATTTTATTATTTTCATTTTTTTCAAATAAAATTATAGTATTAATTATTAATTTGTTTTATATTGGAGCTAAAATTTTCATCTTCTTTTTTCAAATAAAATATTAATTATTAATTTATTTTAAATTTTATTATTTTTAATTTCATATTGAAATAATTGAATTTGTCTTTTAACATTTAAATAATTTGAATTTGTCTTCGACTTAGATAAAAAAATATAAAAAGCATTGATTTGAGGAGTCTAAATAGGAAATCTGATTTTGTGTTAATTCTAAAAATAGATTATAAAGTTGATAAAATAATATAAATAATTGATTTTAACGAAAACTTATAAGAAATCTAGCATATGTTAGAGGGGAAAAAAGTAGTTTCACTATTGTATTCACTCTAGTAATTGAAAATATCATAACCTTCCATTATAGTGGATTTCATATATTGCTATGACAATAGAAATTGAAAATAAAAACTACTTTCTCCGTCCCATAAAGATTGTTATATTTTGATTTTTGTTAGTTAAACATTACAAAATTTGATTATTGATTCCCATTAAACGATAAGAAATAATATAGTCTTGTGGGACCTTGTTTAAATCGTGTAGAATAATAGATATTTATATTTTAAATCGTGTTTTGTTGACCACCAAAAGTTAAAATGTGACAATTTTTTAGGGACGGAGGAATAGTTATTACCCAAATATTACGGACATGTCGTACCAACTGATTTGGTTGATGGAATCGAATTAAAGTATCAGTGGAAACATCAACGACCAACCCCACCCCACCCCACCCCACCCCTTTACCCCAGGCAGCCAATGTTGTCACCACCACTTCACTCTGGCCACCTCTATCTCTTCCAGCAACCACCACCACTTCCTCCTCCTCCTCCTCCTCCCCCCTCCCCTCTTTACCACTTCAAACAACACCTTCTAACCACCACCACTTCCTCCTCCTTCTCATTCAACCCATTTTCTTTAGCTCCCTCCCGAGCTCAGTTGCCACCAAATCATTACTCACATGACTCTGATGGTAGTGATATCGACATCAACCCACAATTCAACAAAACTAGTCAACTGTCTAATGATACTTGCACACAGACTGAACTTGCAAGTTTGTTACAATCTTGTACAACTGCTAGAGAAGTTTACCAAGTTCATGCTGTAGTTATCAAGTACGACAACTACCTGATAAGTAGTTATGTATGGAATAATTTGATATGTGGGTATGTCAAATTCGGTAAATTGACTGACGCTCGTCAAGTGTTTGATGTAATGGATGATAGGAATGTTGTTACTTGGACTGCTATGTTTAATGGTTATTTCAAATTCGGATTAGAAGATGAGGCACTGAGTTTGTTTAAGGAGTTTTTGGAAGAGGGGTTTTATGGGAATGCCAAGACGTTTGTTTGTATGTTCAATTTGTGTCGTGAGAGTGGGAACTTTATGCTTGGGAAGGGAGTTCATGGTATGGTGGTAAAGGGTAGGTTTGATGGGGGGTTGATTTTGGATAGTGAGATTATGCAATTTTACGCCCAATGTGGAGATTTAGATGGGGCGTTTCATGTTTTCGATAGGATGAAGGAGAGGGATGTGGTTTGTTGGACTACCATGATCACAGCATGCTCGCAACTCGGGAGGGGGACAGAGGCATTGAGAATGTTTTTGGAGATGTTGAGAGAGGGTACGGAGCCAAATGAGTTTACAGTTTGCAGCATTTTGAATGCCTGTGGAGAGGACGAGGAGTTAAGATTTGGGAGGCAATTACATGGGGCTATAATTAAGAACAAATATAGAATGGATGTTTATGTTGGAACCTCACTGATAGATATGTATGCAAAGTGTGGGGAGATTGAGGATGCAAGGTTAGTTTTTGATGGGATGAGGTGGAGAAACACCGTAACTTGGACTTCTATGATTGCGGGATATGCTCGGAATGGAAGTGGAGAGGCGGCCATTAGACTCTTTAGGCTGATGAAAAGGAGAAGAATTTATTCTAATAGTTTGACAATTGTTAGCATCCTTAGAGCATGTGGACTACTGAAAGCTTTACCTACTGGAAAGGAACTGCATGCCCAAATAATCAAGGGCAATATTCAGAGTAATATTTACGTTGCAAGTGCCTTGGTATGGCTCTATTGCAAATGCGGGGAATACTCTACAGCCTCTAATATTCTGCAAGACATGTCATTTAGGGATGTGGTTTCATGGACCGCAATGATATCTTGTTGTGCTGACTTAGGACATGAATATGAGGCTCTTGGGTACTTGAAGGAGATGTTAGGGGAAGGTGTAGACCCTAACAGTTTCACCTATTCATCTGCTCTAAAAGCATGTGCGGAATTAGAAGATATCAAGCAAGGACAATTGATCCACACATCCATCAATAAGTCCCCTTCATTGCCCAATGTTTTTGTGGGCAGTGCCCTTATCCATATGTATGCTAGATGTGGGCACCTATCTGATGCAATTCGTGTCTTTGATAATATGCCTGAGCGGAACTTGGTTTCGTGGAAATCAATGGTGGTAGCTTATGCCAAAAATGGGCTCTGTGCGGAGGCATTCAAACTCGTTTATAGGATGCAAGCAGAAGGCATGGAGTTGGATGATTATATTCTCTCAACGGTTCTCACTGCCTGTGGAGATTTTGAATGGAAAAAGAAATCAGATGAAAACACATCTCAACACAGCTTCAAGTTGTGACATTTGATCATAGTCAAGTTTAGCTAACAAAAAGCTCCGTAAATATGCCACTCTTTACTATATCAAACGACATACGGTCAATGTGTAACTTAGTATTCTCACAAGCAGGTAATAATATTTTCACAAGCAGGTGATATTTAAGCTAAGAAAATAAATTGGGTGATATAAGTTGAAAGGAATAGTAGATAAGTGCTAGTTGTTCTATTTCTCATTTTCAAGCACCGAGTCTAGTGTGGACAAATGCATGGATGAAATGTGGGTGTAAATAATATTCGACCTTATTAAAATCACTCATAAATTTTGTATGAGTCGATTTGAAAAGTAAAAACAGAAGTAAACTCCACATATTACAACTAATAATTTCCACATACTAAAATACTGAGTAGTAGGGTTTTGTTCGTTGAAATCACATACTAATAATGTTCATTTTGGAACTCACTTTCTGATTTTGGTTCCTCGAGAACAGGCAACATACTCGGTAATAAAGATCGACATACCAAACCGGACATTATTCAAATGCAGATTTAGGATAAGTGGATGAGCAACTCATATTCTCACTCTAAACCTAAACTCATATTATCCAAGCTATAACATAAAACAAAAAAGTCATCATCCATCAATTATTTTGAAATATCATCCACTGATTTAACGAACAGTACGAACCCCTCCTTTTTGCCTTAAAACTTTTGCTGCAACTTCTTCGTCAGTCAATGGCAAATAGTAAATTCTAGGGGTAGCTTTGGTTTTCCTAAACAGATCATCCAAGGTGGGCACAGCTTCAACTTTTTCATCAACGGGCAATATCACCTTAGGTACCTGGTCTTCAACTGAAGAAGGATCTCTAGAGGGAGGCACACGGGATAGTGCATGCCGAGGCTCTTGCTGCTGCTGGGGAACTTGTTGGACACTTGGTCCCGTAGGCTGAACAGGGTGTGCATTTGCTGACGGCCCTGCAGACTGAGAAAGGCCTTCGGCGTGCAGTTTCACATCGTCAGGATCCACAAAATCAGCATCCAACAAGCGCCCTCCATTTGTAGGCCATTGAAGGTTGTAAACAGCATTTCGAGTTTCAATGGCTTCCTCAGCAGATGAGAACTGTATGCACACGTGACCACATAAGTTCTTTAGGATGGATTAACAAAAAGAGAGAATATTACATTTGACAGATTAGTCCTACTACACATGTAGGGTCAATATTTGCCACGTCAGTCCTAATATATGTCTAGGCCTTTAGGGTCAATATCACAAGTTCAGAAGTGAGCCTGAAGTCCTATCATGTAAAGTAGCTTATTATCCTAAGGGGAGGCACATCTTACTCGGTGGTCGTGCTAATCATCTCTAGAATCAGTTGCTTAGATGCTCAATAATTTCCAAGGAATCCACTATTGTTTATTTGAAATTAATTTTTCAAACAATTAATTGTAAGATGCCACAATTGTAAGCCACAACTTTGAGTGCTAAACTACTCCATCAACGACACCCAACACGCTATTGCATAGACTGAGAAAATTACCACACATTTGCTTAAAGTATAAATGTTACTGACTTTGTTTCACTTTGAATGAGCTAGTTAACTTGTACTTATCTTTTGCCAACTATCTCGAATTGGACCCTGAAATTCATACAAAATTACATTTGAAGTACCATAGTATTATACTAGTTTGCATGCTATAATATTCATTAGTTTAGTGACAAAACATAATCAAACTTTAAGTTTGCTACCCCAAAAAAATCAACTCATTCTATGTGACATGAGAGAAGTACAATTTTTTACTACATCAACTAGTAAACATAGTGTGTAGATCCTTCTGCAAGTGATAACCTCAAATTAGAAATCTTTAGCCTAAGTAAGAACACGCATATCTAGTTGTTATTGTTACCACTTATTACATTCTTAGAACCAATTAGATTCTTGTGATCAATCTAAAATCTATAAATTCAAATTTCGGGAGTGAGTAATATCTGTAAACCACAAAGTGGGGAGGTGTTACCGTAACGTAGCAATGAGTCTTAATGTGATCCATCCAGAAATTGCGGACATTGCCAGTTTTTGCAAGGAGCTCATGCAGGGCTTTTAGTGTAAAAGGGCGCACAAAATTATTAATTCTGAGAGAAGTGGTGGGTATTTTCTCTGATGGTGGAACTGCATATACATACACAAGAAATTAACAAATCTTTAAAACCAGCCTTAGTTCAGTTCAGAAATCAAAATGCACGAACATTTGTTATCATGTGATTAACATGGGCATTACAACATTCATAAATATAATGGTTACTCACCCACACGTTCCTTGGGTGTCTCACTTCTAGGTGAAGCGTTAGAAGTGCTAATATTAGGTCTTGTTGAAGCAGTCTGAGGTGCTAGATCTTCTTTGTGGCCTTCAGTATTCCATCTTCGCTGCCTTTTAGGGGGTTCATTGCTCCCGTCTTTAATAGCATCTGCAAAATGCAAAATTATACTACCAGAAGAGCAACGGAAATTTATTCCATGGACTAACAATGAGAATATTATTGTTTTGGACTCTCTATAAGCTTAGTAAGGTTGCTCAAGTTATATTTCCCATTAAAATTGATGGTCCCCAGTATGAGGAGAACGAACTCCATCCAACTACTTCGCCATAAAATGAACAAAAGCAAACCTATACTAAAATAGAAACATACGAACAAAAAGAATAAAAAAGTTGCAGCAGTCTTAGAAAGAGGCCACCCTACACCGATCCGCAACCCAAAAATAAAATAACCTTACACCACGAATGCTGTAGTCTCCAAATAATTCGCAAGTGTTTGCAAATTCTACCTAATAGTTTTCTGCTGATTTCTACACACCGACTGACGCCTAGAAATTTTTACCAACACGAAGGGGAAGCAAGGGTAAGTAGTGGAAAAGGCTCTTGCTAGTGACCAAAAAGGTCCTGGGTTCGAAACTCACATCCATCGCTAATTTACAAAAAAAAAGTAGGAGGAGGATGGGGCGAGGAGCATGCTCAATGAATGAACATGGGGTGACAGGGAGGTGAAGTGAATTTTACAGTCTTTCCTAATACTGGTAGGCAAAAAGTACAGTATATCTCTCCCACAAATGCAATGGCTACATTAGGAGGCAATAATGTCACACCTGTTATCAGCCAAAACATTCACAATTTGATTTTGATTAAGCAACACTTTCCCAGGGCAACAGTTTAAAAATAGCAAGATAGTGATACCTTGAAACTTCCTTTTCTCAAACAAAGCAGTACCACTTCCAACGTGATCATTAGATGATTCCAAGTTGTCATTTGGGGTAAAATGATGCAAACCCTCACCAACACCAACAACAGGTTCTTTGTTCGACTCGTTCATTTTAGACAAAATATTATCAGAGTCAACAAGCTTAGTATCCAAAGTATCCTCCTCCATTTCATCAGCAGAAGATTGGTCAAGGTTTACTTTTTCAAGAAGCTCCCCATCCATCACATCAATTGTCTTGTTAAAATCATGACAATCTATATGTAGAAAACAAGCAAGCATCCACAAAAAATAATGAGATTCCAGCAGATAAACAAGATTACTACATAAAAATGAATTCCAGATGAATAAGAAGTAAATGATCGTAACTACCTTGTTGGTTGCTTGCCTCCCCAAAATCTGCTATATTAGATGTGTCTTCAATAGGAGGTACAGTTTTCTGAGGTACTGGACTTGCATCTTTTGCAGAGTCCATCGGTTTTATCACATTATCATTTGCAACCTTCTCTGTGTCAACATTCTCCAAACTTTGACCAACCACGGGAGTATCAACTGAAAGCTTATCTTCATTATCATTTTTCTCGCTAAATTCTAAACTTTTAGGTTTATCATCAGTTACTTCTTTGAAATTTTGGTTACCATGGGATGTTAGATCATCAGATAGATAAATGGTGCCACCACCTGGAGGGTCTCTGCCAAATGATGGCTTCACCATTTCTTGCCTAACAAATTCTGATTCTAATTGCAAATTTTCAGCATTAAAATTATCCTTTAGATCGTTTTCATTATTAATAAAAGTATCAGTAGAAAATGATTCAGACTTTACTTTAGACCCTAAGTTAGCGCTGACTTCATCAAATACCTGGTCGCTTGAATGAGCTTTGTTATGGTCAGCAGCCACCTCCAATGATTCTAAAGTTGTGTTCTCTGGCTTCACTTGGTCACCTTTTCCCAAGCTTTCATCATAAACAACCCACTCACTTGGCTGGGCAACCTTATCCTCGACATTACTTATGGCTGAAGTAGTGACAACAGCTGACTGTTCATTTGCTAAAGGCATATCATTAGATACGACAACTTGCTCCAGCTTGAGTGCTACTTGACCACATTGAGCTGGCGCATCATCCACATCCATCTGATTCACGACAGCATTAACCTGGTTTAACCCTTTGCTGTCAGGATCGACAGTTCCTTCAGCTACATTAAAACCACCACTATCCGACTTCACATCTTCAAGATTCCCCATGTCGCTACCATCAGGTCCATTGCCCTCTTCTTTCTCATTAGCTTCCCTCTCAATGCGAATTGCTTCGTCCAACCGTTTCACTAAGTCATCTTTCAGCCCCTTCGTGATCAAGTTTCTTCTCTTAAGCTCTTCCTTCAACTCTGCGACCCTCCACTTATTGATTGGCCGGTCACCGAGAACAGGATACTCAGTCGACATCTTTCTTATTTTACCACTTAGTGACTTTTACCTACAAATTCAGATAAATAAAAAAGCACAAGAGGCGCTCATGAAACTGTTTCAACTTGGGGTATCTTGGTCAAACACAATTGTTTTTATAAAGTTCCTTTTCTTTACAATTACAATATCAGACAAACCATGTATATAACGTACAATCAGAAAGAGAAAAAAAATTGAGGGTTAAAACAATATTTTTGTTGAACTTGAACCTTGAGAGAACGAGCATAGCATTTATTGAAGCTCCCATATAATACTAAATCATTAACAATCCAGAACACAACAGGTGCGGTAAAAAGACTGTAACTTTACTCTGCACCAAAAATAACACTATAGAATTCACTATTACTACATATATGCTCAAGTAATATCACAATCAACTGGTGAAGTAATATAACCGAGGGCACTCCATCGAACTGGCATAATAGATACAACTAGACAAGCCAAAAAAAAAAACTTATGTCCATACTAAATTAAAAAAGAATCCAATTACTAAAGTAATAATCATAATGATGAAATTTAATCTGTTATCAAGCCTGAAAGCTTTACAGATTATGCATGGTAAAAGAGCATTGAATAAGGACGTGGGGACTATCAGGTAAGCAAATAACAGCACTAGAATATGACATTTTACATGATTCGAGTCTCGAGCTCCACTATAATGTAATAATTACAAGTAAACAGCAATTCACACAACTGAAACAGGGAGTATAGCAATAACTCATTGTGAATTGGTGATCATATTCAAGTAAGTTATAGTTATTCACAAGGAGATTGATTTATTGATTATAATATAATTGATTCCCAAAATAACATTGATTAACGATCAATAAAAATCGGAAATCTTAAACACCTAAAAGCGAAAATCAAACATTTATTCAAAAACCAGAAAAGAAAAGAAATTCGTTGTGGCGAAACCTAATTGAATAAAAAAGAAAGCAAAAGGCAAATCGTGAAAATGATGAAATAAATGATAAATGTACCTGAAAGCAAATTGGGGAAATAGGTTGCAGTTTGCTATTAATATATCGAAAAGTAAAATGGAAAAATAATGTGATTATAAAGAATAGAAAAATGTAAAAGATTAGGAAGAAATGTAAAAGAGGAAGAGATAAGAGGATAGGGCAGTTAATTATGTTACCTACCACGAAAGGAGTTTACTAGATCTGGAGACTCGAATCAATTCAATCAACAATGGCTAAACCGAACTACTTTCCCCCAAACTCAACTCTTTTTTTTCGATATTAATCACATTGTTTGGCCCCACTTGAATCAAATCAATTAATGATTCTATTTCAATGCGATGAAAATAAAATAAAATACATCAACTATATAAAAGAATATCTTCATTTGTTACCATCTTCACATGTATTTGAGCAAGTAAAATAGCACAACTTTTTTAGCACATTCAAGAAATATGGATGAATTAATAGTGATGTGTAATCCTAGTTACAAATACATTTCGACCTCAACTTTATTGAAATACTTGTTGCATAGTTTCGCTTGGATGAGTTTTAGTTTCGAAGATGAATGTTTGATAAAAACTTAATATAAAAAGATAAGCTTTTAAGAGTGGGCAAGTTGGTGAAGTAGATAAAGTTTGTGATCGTAACACTTTTTATGGAGGCTATTATAACAGATTGTAGGTCCCATACAACACAATATAGAAAGATGGGTAAACATTGATCGTATAAGAAACAATACATCCTACTACCACAGTGAGTATTACATGAAATTTGTTTGTATACATGGACTATTAATTGAGTCTAAAAAACTAAAGACAACCAGACGGCTGAATTCTGCCATATGATACCACCTTAGCATTGACGCATTTAGAGATTGTACGTTTAGCTAAGGTGCCATTATATGCCAAATTGATGTTCATTAACTTCACATTTTCGCATGGGATATCTTCACTACAACGTAGATTGATTGCCACTTCTGATCTTGACGTACCCCTTATGTTCTTGAAGGTTACGTCTTTGATCATAACGCCTGCATTTCTCTTTTCCTGAAGTAAGCATTATATTAGTGAGATATCTTAGTGCATAATAGCTCTCCATATGTTAACAAACTGGAAACGTACCTGATAGAAGCAGTTACCCTGAGGGCAGTATTGTTGATCAATAATAAGTGGGTTGCTGACATCTATCATCGTAATGCGAGAAAAAATGACATCTGAGACAAAGCTTGGGAATGAAGAAGGCCTTGTTTTGATCCTAAGTCCATTTTGTGTGGAAACGAAACTACAATTTCTTATTTTTACTCCCTTCACGAACTCCTTCCCCTCATTATTCCCTAGACTTCCAATACTAATACCATGACCAGGACCGCAAAGGACATTGGAGACGTCAATATTTTCACTGCCGGATATCATTGCAATGCAATCATCTCCAGTGCGTATAATTGAACGTGATATCTTGATATTGGTAGACAATCCGATCTTGATTCCATCAGTATTGGGGCTTTCATCTGGTGCAATAAGCTTAACCTTGGTAATGTTCAAGTTGTTGCAGGCGTACAAAGTTAAGTGAGCATTTTTGCTGTTGATTGATCTCAAGTTAAGCACTCTTCCATTATTTACGAAGTCAAATCTCAACGACTGGTAAGATCAAAAAATTAATACATCTCTAATTAGATAGGGGCATGGAATAGTATGTTCATCAAGTGGTAGGGATATCAAGGGTCTCTAATTACATTATCCTTCAAGGACGATCACTTGGTTAAGATTGTGAAAAAATGTAACGTATGATCCAAAGGCGTTCAACTATCACATCCTTAAATACTACAACATAAGAATAAGTTGGAATCGTATTGTTTAAGAAGAGAGGGAGGCCGATTACTCACAACTGGAAGAGTCCTGCACTGCCTGTTAGTGAAGCAATCATTGTAAGGCCAAGCAAATGCCCCTTGTCCATCAATAGTTCCTCCACCGTTGACTACCAAGCCATCGATATAATGAAAACCAATCCAAGTATCAGTGAAAAATAAAGAAGGATTTGAAGGAGCCTTGAGAACTCCTCGAATCATCAATACCATTTGACTTTTACAAGGACCCACAAATAAGACAGAGACTACCATGAAGGTCCCTGCAGGAACTAAAACTACATTTTTCCTGTTCCAGTTATTCCACTTGCAAGCTTCATTCCATGCTTTCGAAAATGCCTATCAAATGGCAACAAGGTATGAGTTAAGCATTCACCACATTAGATACCGAGTTTGAAATTATCGCTAGCTTAGCCCTTAATCTTATAATTTCATGAGAATGAAACAAAATGGACATAAATATACCTCGCTATTATCAGTCCGTCCATCTGGAATTGCTCCATAAGATAGTACATTGAAGACTCTGGATGGCGAGGCAATGTAATTAGCACGTGAGACGAAACTCTGTAGAAATAACAAGAAAATGCTTCCAACAATGGATACAAATGAGACCATATTCGATTGTGTAAGTGGCTATGCTGCATTTTAAGGAGGTTATATAGACATAAACTTGATGAACACATGATGCCAATAAAGGAAATATTGACCAAATTATTGACTAAATTTAGGAGATTACTTGCCTTGCTTTGGATACTAATTGGATATTCTTTGCCATTTTTAATCAAACAACAAATTTGAATAGAAAATCAAATCAAAGTAATCAACAAAATTTCATCTATACGTTGTTACATTATATCCTTGTTTATATATATGTTTATACAAATAAGTAGCTCCAAAGTCAGTCGGGATGTGCATGAATCTCAAACGACTTGTCTACTTATTGCTTTCGCCGACATTTTACTTTTTTTATACTTAAACTTCATCATTTGATTCCACTTATTATATAGATCTTCATTCTTATTGAGGAGCTTCTCTTTCTTCTTTTGCTAATTTAATTAAGGGTTAATGGCTGGAGATATCCCAATATCATCAGTTAATCATTTACTTTTTAAAGGGTCCAATTAATTACTCACCTTTTAAAATTTGTCTCAAATGACCTATCAACCATTTTTTCGACTGATCGATGCCCGGTTAACGCACGTGATGACCACTATTATTGACTATTTTGTTTTTTTAAAGTAACTTTAAAAAAATTGAAAATTAGAAATGAACTCAAAACCAACTCTTGATTTTGACATGAAAAGGTGAAAAAACCTTTAATAATGGTCATCACACGCATTTATCAATCGGAAAAATGGTCATATTACAATTTAAAACTAATTCAACTACTTTTAATCTAACTCAACCTCAACCCAACTCCCATTTAACCCCACCCCGTTAATATCTAATTCAAGGTTTATCCTCTTTCTTTTGAACATAATTCGTGTAGAAAAGGTATCACAAAACTGCATATTGCAGTCACTAAAAAGACTTGATTTTTATGGAAGGAAATGTGGGTTGTGATGAAATTGCATATACCCAATTGTTGTTTACTGTGAATTAATCAAGATTAGGATTAGAGTGAAATCTAGTCGATCCTTATTCACGAAGAAGTTGAACAGTTACTCAAGACCTGCTCAAATCACTTTTTGGTTGGGAGATCTCAATTACAGACTTGAAGGCATCACCACATTCCCAGCAAGAGATATTATCCACATAAATCATCACCAAGTAAGCTTAATTTATTATTGGGCTTCAAGAATGTCCTCACATCATTGACTTTCAAACCAACTTACAAATATGACCTTAGATCTGGATTCAGTGTAGATTATCACTTCTAAACTGTATGGTGCCATGGAATCATAGCACGGTGGGTGGTTGTGTAGTTGGAGGTTGAATAGGGGGGCTGATGTTGTGGCGGATGGGGAGGAAGAAAGGGAGGTGGGGCTGAGGGGGCGGATGGGGGTTATGTTGGTTGTAGAGGCGATGGGAGGTCGATGATGGTAGCAGTGTTGTCGATGGTGTAATGGTGGTGGTTGGGGTTGGGGGGTGGGGGTAGGGGTGATTTTTTATTTTTAGTTTTTTTTTATATAATAATTGTATTTATTTTTAAAAGATCCCAAAGAGTCTCAGAAGTGGCATCTGAACTTTGTCCAAATTATTGTCGTCTAAAAATCTTTTTTAGTACTGACACCTGAACTTTTCTGTAAATTTTATCTCCAAAAAGTCATATTTTTAATAGGACTAACTTGTCATTGGGTTAACAATTTTTGAAAATGTCAAAAATCTGAGAAATTCAGAAAAATGTGAAAAAAAGCTCATGTGCCAATTTTGGAGTTCAGGTGGCTACTTGTTACAAAAAGGTCATCAGGTGTCTATTTGGGAAAATTAAGAAAGTTCAGGTGCCCAGATGAAATTAAGCCAATTTATTTCCACTAATCCACCCTCGTTACTATTGATTTCCTAAAATTTTCTCCCCTCCAAATCGGAGGAGAATCACATATTTAATTATATAATCTCTCATTCCTCTCATTTTCCTAGTTTAGAATTATGATACCCAAACAATAAGACTTCCTCTGCTTTTTTACTTGTCCTTCTATCAAAAAAGTTTTGTTTTTATTTACTTGACGTTTTATATTTTCAAGGCACTTTTTGATTTAGTTTTGCTATTATGACCATGTCATCAAAAAAGCATAAATTATATTTTTGTCTTGAAACTTGAGATAATAATATTTATTCTTATAATAAATGAGGGTAAACAAGTAAAACATATGATAGTCTTAATTGTTGTGCTAAAGTCTAAAACGACAACTAATCAAACTTAGGTAGGAAAATATATTCTCCTTGATCCCACTAATTCCCTTCTATGAATCAAGTGGTACAATTTAGTTCAATTTTTGGTCTCTAGAGATTAAACTGCACCATTTATATTAATTATTGGGACCAGTTTCACATACCAACCATTTATAGGTGTTAAAATGCAACTTGCACATAATTACTAAAACTATTTCAACGTTTTCTCTTCTATTGATTCGTTAAGAAACAAATTTCTTATGCATGAAATCGTTTCTAAGAAATAAATTTGATCTTTTTGTATACATGAATTTAGATATCAACCATGCTTTTTGGCTTTATTTTGTCCTGTTGCATCATAATGAGTTTAGATTAAGTTTTAACTTTATTCTAATTTTTCAGCTCAATTAGGATAATAGAGGTTATGATGATAGGACGAATAAAATGTTCTTTCTACAAAAATCAAGAAGGTGAAGAAAAAAACAATTTATTCTCTTAATCCCTTTTGACTTTTGTGTACTTAAAAATTTCTTTAGCTTTAGATGAAGACTAATTCACTAACAATCTCTTATTCTAATTATCTTTAAAATAACTTATTTTAACAAACACAAACCCAAAATCATAATAAAAAAAAATACTATATTCGTCCCTAAAAAATTGTCAAATTTTAACTTTTGTTGGTCAAATATTAAGAACTTTGATCATAAATTCTCATTAAACGATAAAAAAATATAATCTTGTGGGATTTTGTTAGATTCATCTCAATATATATTTTTGAAATATCAACTTGTTATAATTTTTTCGCATGCAGAAAAAGAGATACTCCCTCCGTCCCTAAAATGCTCATTACAAAATTTGATCATGAATTATCATTAAACGATAAGAAATAATATAGTCTTGTGAGACCTTGTTAGATTCGTCTCAATATATATTTTTGAAATATTAAATTTTTATAATTTTTTGGCATGTAGAATAATAGATATTTATGTTTTAAATCGTGTTTTGTTGACCATCAAAAGTCAAAATGTGATAATCTTTTAGGGAGAGAGGGAGTATTAATATTTTAAAGCGTAATTTATTGATCATGAAAAACCAAAATGTAACCATGATGGAGGGAGTATAATGCAACAAATCACTTTTAAAAAAAAGTTTCTTATAAAGTTTACAAGTGAGCTAGGAAAGTCTAGAACATTGGTGGCAGCAGCTTGATGTTTCCGCGACAAATGTACAAGGTTCCAGTAGTTGTGTTCTAGCACCTTCACTCTTTCTCATTCATCATCTCTTTTTTACTTTCTTTCATTCTTAATAAGCTTTATTGCTACCTCAACTGTAAGTCTTTCTTCTTCTTGCTCGCCTCTTTTTATTTACACTACCATACTATTGTATGTTATCAATAATCGTATTCCTGTAAACCATTTTCTTTTTCTTTTCTTGTTTTCAGTATATTTCTTAGTTTGTTTATGAAGCTATTAATTAAGTCAACAAAACAACCTGCATATTCTTCTAGCGTGGTGTTCAAATATTCTCTCAAACATAACGGATGAGTGGAATTTTGGTGTTATGAATTGATTGTCACATTAATTGGATCATGATCAATAAACTGGTTTAGTTGAGGGTATTATGCATATAGTAGCATAATTTAATCTGTAAATAATATCATAAATAGATGATATTGTCTTGAGGCATAATTCAACTAGTGAAAAGCTAGAGTGCTAAGTGGCATCTTCACGTACTGTGCATAGAACCTTGTGTTCAAGTCAATAAAATGCAAACTTTAGTCATCTGATTAGTCGAGACATGATGGCCGTTAGGATGACCATTTCATCTTTAAAATAGACAATACTAAAGGGGTGCTTGGGGGACTAAATAGCAACTTAAATTCGAGTCCGGTTTCGGTGCATCAATAATTCTGTGCATAGGTACCCATTTAAAGGTTTTACGTGGGTACTGGACCCACTTGAAACTTCATCATTGGTACTTGTACCCAAATTGTACTATAACAATGGTACAATACCACATATTTATTTTGGATTGATAAATATGTGGTATTGTACCATTGTTATAGTACTGTTATAGTACAATTTGGGTACAAGTACCAATGATGAAGTTTTAAGTGGGTACAATACCCACGTGAAATCTTTAAATGGGTACTTGATGCACCTGATGCATGGAAGTATTGATGCACCCAATCTTTTCACCTTAAATTCTCCCCTTGAACCTATCAAGTATTGAAGTATCTAATGATCGTATTGATTTTCTTTGTCCTTACCTGCAAAACAACTGGTTGTGTAGGTAAAATATCCGCTTATCCAACATGGCTGAACAAGCATATACTGTTGCATCCGACAGTGAGGCTACTGGAGAGGACAAATCTTCGCCCGATTTTCCAGATATTGCAATTGGCATCGACATTGGTACATCTCATTGTAGTGTAGCAGTCTGGAATGGATCTCAGGTAGAGGTGCTTCGGAATACGCGAAATCAGAAGTTGATGAGATCTTATGTTACCTTCAAAGACGAGGTTCCATCAGGTGGTGTGAGCAATCAACTGTCCAATGAATTTGAGTTGTTATCCGGTGCAGCGATATTTAACATATTACGTCTTATTGGTAGAGTGGACACTGATCCTTTGGTTCATGCAAGCAAAGGGCTCCCTTTTCTTGTGCAGACTTTAGATATTGGTGTCAAACCGTTCATTGCAGCACTGGTTAATAATATGTGGCGATCCACCTCTCCTGAGGAAGTTCTTGCGATATTCCTGGTTGAAGTAAAAGCCATGGCCGAAGTCCATCTTAAACGACCTGTCAGAAACGTGGTTTTGACAATACCTGTATCGTTTAGCAGATTCCAACTTACGCGAGTGGAAAGAGCCTGTGCCATGGCTGGCTTACATGTTCTAAGATTGATGCCTGAGCCGACTGCAGTGTCCCTTCTGTATGCGCAGCAGCAGCAACAGGCTATTCAAGAGAACATGGGAAGTGGTACTGAGAAGATAGCTCTTATATTTAACATGGGTGCTGGATATTGTGATGTAGCTGTTAGTGCTACAGCAGGAGGAGTTTCTCAAATAAAGGCCTTGGTGGGAACAGCTATAGGAGGTGAGGATTTGCTTCAAAACACGATGCATCACCTGTTGCCAGAGATGGACACTCTATTCTGCACCCATGGGTTTGATGAAATAAGGAAAATGGGGTTGCTGCGAGTTGCTACACAGGATGCAATACACAAGCTCACAATTGACCCCGATGTTCAAATAGATGTTGACCTTGGGAGTGGAATCAAAATAAACAAAATCCTTCATAGAAAAGAATTTGAGGAAATAAACCATAACCTGTTTGAGAAATGCGAAAGTCTCATAACAAGGTGCTTAACTGAAGCAAAGGTCGAAACAAAGGATGTTGATGATGTCATACTTGTTGGAGGCTGTTCAAAGGTTCCTAAAATGCGGAGTATCGTAAAGGAGATATTTAGGAGGGAAGAGCTATATTCAGGAATGGATGCCATGGAGGCTGCTGTACGTGGAGCAGCACTGGAAGGTGCAGTCACATCTGGGGTCAGTGATCCTTTTGGTATATTGGACCTTTTAACCATCCAAGTAACTCCTATGAGCATCGGGGTCCAAGCTGGCGGAAGCAATTTTGTGCCAATCATACATAAAAACACAACAATGCCTGTGAGAAGAGAATTGGTTTTCACCACAGTCCATGATAATCAACCAGAAGCTCTGATCATTGTTTACGAGGGTGATGGAAAATCAGTGGAAGAGAACCATCTCCTTGGGTACTTCAAAGTAACTGGAATACCGCCAGCTCCAAAAGGCGTTCCAGAGATCAATGTGTGCGTGGACATCGACGCCTCAAATGTCATGAGACTTTTCGCTGGCGCTGTAATGCCTGGTGCAAAGCATCCTGCAACTCCTGCAATAGAAGTTAGGATGCCGACCATTGATGACAGTCATGGTTGGTGTGCAGAGGCTCTAAAGAGGGTTAATGGGTCTAATCTAGAGTTGGCCACAGTTGAGAGAAAGGCACAACAATGATAAGTAGCGATGCGGATATTGTGTTCGGGTTTGCTTGGTAGTATTCCTGTTGTAATATGCAGTGTTGAAGATCTAAAACTTGTTTGACATAATAAATAAGCCTCATCTGATGGCAAGTTTGTTTTAGAAGGTCAATCTTATATACTATTGTTAATGTAAGGATAAGATGCAGAAAGCAGACAGAAAGTAACAGAAGCATAACCAGATATGAGGTACAAGGTAAAAGCAACTACATCAAATAACTTATGCAACTAAAGAAGACCGCCTTCATTAGTTGATTGCCTAATTTTAGCATATTGGATAATATGTCGGGTTAAAATGGAAGTTCTTTTGGATTCAGAATTACCACTGTTGTTTCAGAAAATTTACAATGATGTGGGTGATTTAACCAGAGTTCAGAACCAGATATGAGATCAACCATACATATTATCATCAACATATATCAATGCCTCTAAACAGGCTTCCCAAAGGCAGCAGTCGGGGTTTGTGGTTGAAAGTAGTCGGGTAACCTGTTACCCGCTCAAGCAGCCGACTCGAGTACTCGACTCGATAGACCACTTGGTTGTTAAGGAGTAGGGTACGAGCCTAAGCTTGTGTTCGTTGAAACACCCGGATCGCTCAATAAATACTCGGTATCTTAATAAATGATAAAATAATAAATTCAGTATATACATTAAATTTTACTATCTATAATGAAGTTTTGTAAACTTTATTATCAATATTTCAAATAATTAAAGTTTAGTAATTTATTTATGTTTCAAATATATCAATGTATTCATTTTTTGTTAAAAACAAGATTTTTTTTTCTTCATTTTGCCTTCAGGAGCTGGGTAAATATCGAGCGAGCGAACCAGTTATTCCAAATGAGCACAACCTTATGCTTCTAGCCTACTCTTTAACTATCGAGTCGAATATTGGAGCAGGTAACGAATTACCCGACTCGTTATCAGCACTACACAACTAGAACATAAATAAGGAAATGGTGATAAAACACCAACAAATTGATATTGAGTAGTTCGATCAAAGTTGTTGTAATTGCTATAAAAAATATTTTTACTATTTGACCTACAACTACAAGGATCCCATTGATAATGTTATTTGGAGAGTTTTAGTTAGTGATTTTATTGTATAATATTCATCCTCTGACCTTAATTTTGGGTACTAAGTAGCAGGACCGGCCCTTATCCATGGCGGGGGTGCGGTCGCACTAGACCCCATTTTGGAGGGGCCCTAAAATTTTAAAAAGAATTATATATATTATTTTACTGATTTAAAAATTAGAAATTAAATTATATATTTAAAAATTATATTTATTAAATAAGTATTAAGTTTATAATTTAGAATTGTAAAGTGTTGAACTAATGTCGATATAAAAACATTAGCACTAAAACTATGAACTCGGTTAACTATTAATATTATAACGTTATTATTGTAACATTTAATAATCAAATTCCGTAGAGCATACATGAAACATTATTTAATGAGATTGTGATAAATAAGAATCCGAAGACCGACGTACTGTCTACTTAGCTTATTAATACTCTTTTAGTCTTTCGATCTTTCTTAAACAATATATTAATTGTATAAGTAGAAGTAAGAGCAAATTTACTCATAATCTGAGATCAGAGTCAATGCAATACTGTTGTTTTAATAAAACACAATATTTGATACATTCGATGAGTTGGTATCCGGTGAGGCACAATGCTTTGTCAATTTGAAGAATTAGAATCGTGTCATTAAATAGGTGATATCATTCCTTTTTCTCTTGTTAATTTATTTATTTTAATTAATTTCATACTTTAATTATGTTCATTAATTAAGTTATTTTATATTCTATTTTTTACTTGTTTATTAATAATTGTTTGACTATTTTATAAGATGTTGTCTCGCAAATATTTATCCGAAAACGATAAAAGAAGAAAAGAAAACGTGAAAATGAATTGGTTATATCACAAAAGGAGCTCTTGAAAAATTCTTTTCTAAGAGTAATCCTATACATGGGCGGACCTAAAGGGGGGGGGGGGGGGGTAGGGGGACACCGGCCCCGCCTAGGTCTTTCGGTATCGTTTTATACATATGCGATTTTTTGAATTTTTGTGATATATATAATAAAAAATGTAAGTAAAATAAGTGAAAGTGTAGCTTCGTTGGTTAGATCTGATGGACTCTCGTTTATCGGGGCCTCGCCTTCGGGGTGGTCCAATAAGGGTGAGGGTCCAACTGAACTATTAACACTGGCAGGAGCCTGGAACCTTCGGGTAGAAATGGTGCGCCGAGGGTTGGGGCGCGCCTTGGGTGCCAGGGTCCGTCCTTCGTATAAGCTGCTACACCTGAAAGTGTGACCGTTGCCGGCCACAGACACTCCGATGCCTAAGTCAGTAAAGGAATGAGGTGTGCCTTAGTTAATATAGTCTTAAATGCTCTAGTAATCAATACCTTTCAATGAGAATGACTAGTAGTATTTATACTAATAGAGGAAAGAGAAAGTGTTACTCTTAGGCTGGTGAGATGATGCCAAGTGTCACCATCTGAGATCCCTGGGCCCTGGAACGGGCCTTAGATCCAATATACCATGGGCTTGTCTATCTTGATTTAGTCCTTCCCTTATTGGGCTCGTCCTCCTCAAACGTTGTCCAGATGAGATCCATGAAGAAATACTAGGTCACATCATTGCCCCCTTATCTTCCTATATGAGGTCCTTAGCCGCACAAAGCAGGATGGACGAGAATCGGAAGATAAGTGTAGGTCTGCTGAGGCATTGCCAACCCAGTTATTGGGATCTCCGTCAACACGCCACGTGTCCACCAACGATTGGAGAGGAAGTTCAAGAGTCCAGCCTGAGGTCTATAAAAGGCGAGTAGGCAGTTCATTTTGTACTTTTCATCTTCTTCAACTACTCGAAACACTCCCGAATTCACTGTTCATTCGCAGCATTTCCTTACCAATTTTCTGCTTTAACCCTTTCCTTTCTCTTCAGCTTCGTCAATCAGGTAGGTTTTCTTCTATGTCATACTTAGTTCTTTCAGATTTTGGTAATTCTTCACAAAAGGTCGTCTTCAATCTCACTGTTCTACGAGTTTTCCAAAAACCCTGCAACTGGTTTGAAGCTTTTTGAAAAACTCTTTGAATTCCTGTCTTTGATCTTATTTTACCTTACATTTTGGGTAAAAGGGTGTTATGGTAATTTTCACAAGTGTAACTGATGACCGTTGAATTTAGTTCCTAACTTTCCTGGTGTGTTGTTTTGTGTATAGACATCATCATGGACGGAACCAACTCCGAAGCTTACCAATCGAATGACAAAATGGTATGGCTGATGATCGATTCTCCTCTTTGCGGTTCTTGTATGGTATTTTTCCTCATAACAACGGTGTTCCCTTTTCTGTAGATGTCCCAGGACATACCTGCCCCCAACCAGGCCGATGCCCAACCTTCGGCTCTCGACAACACTGAGACTGCTGATGTGCCTCCCATCTCTGAGGTATCTAGGGATGTTCCCTCTCAGGGTCATTCCTCCCCTGACTCCCCTATTACCATTGCTTCGGAGGAGGATGCGGCTTTTGAAGAAGAGGTAGACCGTGAATTGGAGGAGATGTTAAAACTTCCCGAGGAACTGGTCTCTCCTCTGGCCCCGCAGCTAATGAAGGTGGGTTCCCAAAACAAGGTGAACTCCCCAGCGGAGCCTCCCACCATCGTGCCCGAGGCCTCGAACGAGGCAGAGGAATATGAGGAGGATCTTTTGGCCTCGCTTTTCTCTGATGGTAATATTCCCGCCTTTATCTCCAATTCCCTTCCTATAGACGAAAATGTAGACTTAACTAGGATTAGGAGATTTTACGGGATACCCTCATCCTTCATCCTTCGTCTTCCTCGCGGTGATGAGACCTTTTTAAAACATGAAGGAGGATTCACCCCCATGCATATCCTTTCCTTTAATGTTGGATTTCGTCTTCCACTTTCCCCCTTCGTGCAATCCCTCCTATCTACACTTCCTGCTTCTCCCGGCCAAATCACTATCATGGGTCAGCTAAATATAACTACCTTCCAGGTAGCCTGTTCTCGGGCGGGAGTGACCCCTACCCTCGGTCTTTTTAATAAATTTTTTACGATGACCCACAACGGTCAATACTATGTTTCCTTTAAACCAAATAGTAAATTTTTGTGTACCCCTCGCCCTACCAAAGTTAGAGAGGCATATGTACACCGGGCCTGGTGCCTTGTGAAAGGGAACTTTGATGAAGGGATCCCCTCGAAATGGCAACCTCGCCGTCTAAGTCACGGCATGAAGAAGATTAAGAGCCTCTCTCAGGATGATGTCAACTTTGAGGTTATAAAGAGGGTTTTTGAGCAACCCTTACCCTGGGCGTCCTTTTGCGATGAAGGATGCCTGATGCTGGCGGGTCTTGTAAATAAACAATTTACTCAAACCGTGTCCTGGGGTATAGCATCTTATTTCCATATGTAGGGTTCCTTTTCTTTGATTTTACCTTGCACCTATCTAATCCTGTCATTAATGCAGATGGGGTTCTGGATGCTGCTTTGACTGCTCCTTCAGCTTTGAAGCTAGATTTCTCCCAGATGATGGGTGAGCGGGCTCCTCTGGTCGACGTGCCTGTGGCTCCCAACCCTTCGATAATTCCGCTTGAGCCTACACCCATTCAATCCATCCCAGCCGGGCCTTCTAAAAAACAACCCTTACCTCAGAAGGGTCTCCTTTCAAAGCCTCCCTCAACAAAGGTCACCAAAGGCCCCACAGATGCCCCCATATCTTCCAAGACAACGGCTAAAAGGAAGGTGGTCCCTTCTTCATCCTCTAACGCACCTAAGAGGACTAAAGGGGCTCGTCTTGCCTCTGCTGAAGTTGAAGGGCCCATTGCCGGGAAGGATGGGAGCACTACCACCAAGGTAACAAAAGGGGCTGCTCGTAGCTCCCTATTTATGGTGGACGGTCGCCCTGTGGAAGTGAAGAAAACTTTGAAGTATATGGCCACGCCTTATATTCTTCCTGGCGCGGCTTTGGTGATAGACAAGGAATCTGCGTGGGACCATCCTGACGACAGTTTTGCGGCCCTTAAACCTTTAATGTTACAGGGAGAAGGAGAGGCCCTGGAAGAGATAGATGAAGCCGTGGACTTGACTGCGGAGATTTTGCACCAAAACTTGAAGGTATGTTCCTAGTCATATTCCGGCTTAGCTTGTTACTCTTCTTTATTTAATCTATGCCTTTTTCAGCAAGCCAATGGGATATACTTCTTGGGTCGAAGGCTTCGTCAAGCAGAATTGTACAGTGATGAGCTCCAGACTAAGCTGACTGAAGCTCAAACCAAGTTGGATGCCGAAGTGACCCTTTGCCAATCTTGGAAGACTGGAGCTAAGGAGATGGAGGCACGCTATGAGAATGAAAAGAGAGAGTCTGCTGCTTGTCGTGCCCAACTAGCTAAGCTGAAGGCTGAAAATGAGCGTTTGAAGCGTGAAAAAGAATCCGAGGTCACAGCTGCTTTGGCCGAGGTTTCCGACTTGAAGAAAAAGAATACCACTCTTCACAGTCAGACCGCTCAACTTGCCAAGGCCACGGTCGCCCTGAAGAATTCTATTCCGGTGACTGTCAGCCAGCAGGTTCATCAATTCATGCAGAGCCCTGTCTACCGTGCCACGATCTATAAGGCTCAGTCTTGTATTTTGTCAGAGTTTGTGTCTGTAAACTCCGAGAAGTATCCTGAGCTTGCTTCTTTAGCTAGTGAGTTTAGGACATTAAAGAATTTGCCAGACCCCTCTGCCTCATTGTCGGAGATATGTCCCCCTTAACTTGTAAACATGATTGTACTGTGCTTTTATGAAATGAATGTTGTTTACCTTTTGTTTGTGTTTGTATCTCATGTTATAGCTGCCCCCTTGCAAAGATTTATCTGTGTAACTGATAGGTGTTTGCATTTTACATAACCATATCGCGAGACACAGTTCAGAAGGTTGAACTACTACTTTTAATGTCCCCTTTTAGCTGATGCCTCGGATAATGTACATGACATGTCCGAGGCTCAGGTTTGCGAAACTCCTTTTATGTCACATGGGAGTTCTGGTGATTTAGCTGATGCCTCGGACAATGTGTGTAACCTATCCGAGGCTCAGGTGTGCGAAACTCCTGTGATTTGTCACATGAGAGTTCTGTATTTTAGCTGATGCCTCGGAGGATGTTTATGACATGTCCGAGGCTCAGGTTTGCGAGACTCCTGTGATGTCACATGGGAGTTCTGAATATTTAGCTGATGCCTCGGAGGATGTGTATGACATGTCCGAGGCTCAGGTTTGCGAGACTCCTGTGATGTCACATGGGAGTTCTGAATATTTAGCTGATGCCTCGGAAGATGTGTATGACATGTCCGAGGCTCAGGTTTGCGGGACTCCTGTGATGTCACATGGGAGTTCTGAATATTTAGCTGATGCCTCGGAGGATGTGTATGACATGTCCGAGGCTCAGGTTTGCGAGACTCCTGTGATGTCACATGGGAGTTCTGAATATTTAGCTGATGCCTCGGATCATCGTATTTGACGTGTCCGAGGTTCAGATTGGTGAGACTCCTGCAATAATATTTCTCAAACAAGCATAAATTATATATTAAAATTCATGGTCTTACAGAAGTGTATTCTTTCCTTGGGATTTACATACCCTTGACATTAACAATGATACCTGACAAGCTTGGTCACATGCCACGTCCTTGGCACAGGTTCTCCGGTTAACTCTTGTAATTTGTATGTTCCTGCTCCCAAGATCTCAGCAATCCTGTATGGGCCTTCCCAGTTTGGGCTAAGCTTATTGACCTCCTTTGGATGTGCTGCTGGGTATGACCTTAGAACCAAGTCTCCAACTTTGAACGCTCTGTTCTTCACCCTTCTGTTGTATGCTCTGGACATTAAGCTTTTATACCTTTGTGTATTATATAAAGCTTCGTCTCTTTTCTCATCCAAGAAGTCCTTTTCCTGGCGTAACCTTGAATCATTTTTTTGTTCATCAAAGCCTCGCTGCCTGAATGTGGGTAGTCCTACCTCGGCTGGGAGTAATGCCTCTGAGCCATAAACCAAGCTGTAGGGAGTCTCGCCGGTTGCTTTTGAAGGTGTTGTCCTCATAGACCATAGCACCACTGGCAATTCTTCAATCCAATTACCCTTTGAAGTTTCGGCCTGTAGTAGATTTTTCTTGATACCATTGAAGATAACCCTGTTCATCATTTCAACTTGGCCATTTGCTTGTGGATAGTAGACCGGAACGAAGCGTTGCTCGATGTCATATTTTTGACAAAAGTCTTTCAACACCTTTCCTTCGAATTGCGGGCCGTTGTCTGACACCAGGATCTTTGGGATGCCGTACCTTGTGACAATATGCTTCCATATGAATCTTACCACATCATCGCCCTTTGTTTTTGCTAATGGCGCGGCCTCCACCCACTTACTGAAGTAATCCACGGCTACTATGACGTACTCCATGTTTCCTCTTGCTTTAGGTAATTTACCCACCAAGTCAATGCCCCACATAGCAAATGGGATTGGATTGATTATTGGTGTCATGGTCGTTGCTGGTAAGTGTGAGGCTGGGCCTTGTCTTTGACAAGCGTTGCATTTTCTGACAAACTCTGCCGAATCTCTTTTTAATGTTGGCCAGAAATAACCTGTCCTTGTTATTTTCAAGGCTAAGGCTCCACCTCCTATATGACTTCCACACCACCCATTGTGCACCTCCGCCAATATCTTAGCCGCATCCTTTGTGGCCACGCAGAAGAGTAAGGGACCATCCCAAGACTTTTTGTACAATTCCCCATCGAAAACACAAAAACGGAAGGACCTTGTCTTCACTTTACGTGCCTCTTCCTCCTTGAGTGGTAAATCCCCCTGGGTTAGATATTTTACGAGAGGTGTTCTCCAATCCTCCTCCTCTTGTAGGACAGTATGCACCTGTTTTATTTGGTGAGCCGGTATATCCCTTACTTCCACGAAGGCGTCTTTGGGTAAGTCTTCATACCAAACCGTAGCTAATTGTGACAAATAATCCGCTTCTTTGTTTTCCAACCTTGGTACATGTTCAAAGTTGATCTTCTTGAAGGATTGTGTCATGGCTATAGTCTTTGTCTGGTATACCACCAGAGACTCGTTCCTCACCTCGCTATGGCCGTTTACCTGGTCTACCACAAGCTTAGAGTCTGCCCTGACCAGTATCTCCTGAACTCCTAAGCTTTTGGCTAGCTGAAGGCCTGCCAACAATGCCTCGTACTCGGCCTCGTTGTTGGTGGTGGGGAAGGTAAACCGTAGTGCATAACTGAACCGTACCTCTTGAGGGCCTTGGAGTACTATGCCAGCCCCCGATCCTTTGCTATTTCTAGCTCCGTCCACATTTAGTATCCATAGGGGCTCCCATGCCTCTTCGATCTGGCCTGGGTCTGGCTCACTCCTTGGGTTTGTGCACTCATTGACAAAATCGGCCAAGGCCTGAGCCTTAATACTCGTTCTAGGGACAAGTGATATATGAAACTCACTCAGTTCAATAGCCCAGGTAGTCAATCTTCCTGATAAGGCAGGGCTTGATATAACTCTCTTCAAAGGCTGATCCGTAACCACCTCAATGGGATGAGACTCAAAATAAATTTTTAGACGTCTCGCAGCAATGACCAGTGTAAACGCAAACTTATCTATCAATGGGTAGTTCACCTCCGAGCCTCGTAGCACGTGGCTTACATAATATATTGGTTTCTGGATGTTTTGCTGTTCTTTAACCAATACTGCACTTACTGCCCCTTCAGCCACGGCTAGATACAATTGTAAGGTTTCCCCCTGATCTGGGTGTGTCAACAATTTAGGACTAGCCAAATATTTTTTCAATTCCTCAAAAGACTTGTTGCATTCCTCATCCCACTGGAATTTTGTAGGGGCTCGCCTTAGATTTTTGAAGAAAGGGAGATTGCGTTCTCCTGATTTTGAGATAAACCTGCTTAAAGCTGCCAAGCATCCATTTAGCCTCATCAGTTCTTTGTAACTCTTGGGTGGTTGCATATCAATCAGAGCTTTAATCTTGTCCGGGTTCGGCTCTATCCCTTTCTTACTGATCATATAACCCAGAAACTTTCCGGACGTAACCCCAAAGGAACACTTGTCAGGGTTTATCCGTAACTTGTTCTGGCGAAGCCTTTCCAGTGTCTCGGTCAGATTTGTGATGTGATCTGCGCGTTCTTTGCTTTTTACCAGCATGTCATCTACATATATCTCCATATTCCGGCCGATTTGAGATGCAAACATGTTGTTGACCATTCTTTGATATGTGGCCCCTGCGTTTTTCAGACCGAAAGGCATAACCTTCCAATAATAGAGACCATACTCTGTTATAAAGGCAGTTTTTTCGGCTTCGTCCTCGCACATCTTGACTTGGTGATATCCCCTGGAAGCATCCATGAAATCAAAAACTTCATGACCCGCACTTCCATCTACCAACCTTGCCAGACATGGTAGTGGGTAAAAATCTTTGGGGCATGCCTTATTCAGACTTGTGAAATCTGTGCACATCCTCCATGTATTGTTTGGTTTTTTCACTAAAACCACATTAGCAATCCATGTAGGAAATTTCAATTCTTCAATTGCCCCAGCCTTTAGCAGAGTCTCGACCTCTTCTCTGATGGCTTTATTCTTAGCTTCATTGAACGTTCTCTTCTTTTGTTTAATTGGTGTTGACGAAGGTTCCACATGAAGTCTATGTACCACCATTGTTGGATCTATTCCAGGCATGTCCTGGGGTCCCCATGCGAAGACGTCTTGGTAGCTTCGGATTAGTGCGATCAATTTTTGCCTATGAGGCGCGTCCAACATTGTCCCAATTCTAAAAGTTTTAGCCTCGTCCTGAGGTTGAAAAGGAACCTTCTCCACATCCTCATGTGGGGCGTACGTCTCCACTTGTTTCTCCCTTGGAGAATTATCCTGTTCTTTGCCCGTTGTAACCTTAATCTGGTTACACTGCTCTCTCTTTCGCTTTTCCCCTTTCTCCTCCGAGGGTACTGACTGTAAATAGCACATGCGAGCCTTTTTCTGGTTTCCTCCCATTTCACCTATGCCGCGCGGAGTTGGGAATTTCATTTTCAAGTGCACAGGTGAAATGACAGCTCTTAATGCTGTTAAGGTGGGCCTCCCTATGATACCATTATATGCCGGGTCCTGTATATCCACCACTGTGAATTTTACGAGGACCGAGGTCCTGGCCTTGCCCGTGCCGAAGGATACATCCAGTGCAATCATTCCCACAGGGTTCACTGAATGTCCCGTGAACCCCGTGAGGGAAGTGTTAGCTGGTTGTAGCCTACTCCTCGGCAGATTTAACTGATCATAGGTGGACAGGTACATTATATCTGATGAACTTCCCGTGTCCACCAACATTCGATCTACCTCTGTTGTTCCAATCACTGGAACTATCATAAATGGGTCATCATGGGGAACCTCTACTCCCTCATTATCTTCGTCTGTGAAGGTTATGGGATCTGTGAGTCTAGGCGCGCGAGCACTGAAGGAATATACCTCTCTCCTTGCATAATTTTTCCTAGCATTGCGGGAGTCACCTCCCCCTGCGTGCCCCCCAGAGATGGTATTAATTCTCCCTGTGATAACTGGAGATTTGTCCCGTTTTTCTCTCTTTATGTTATCGTCCTTCTTGTACGGGCTTCGTGCTCGGCCCTTTCCCTTCTTCTTGTGATCTGTAAATTCACGAAGATATCCCCTCTCCAGCAACTTTTCAATTTCCTCCTCCAAGCTACGACACTCTCTTGTGTCGTGCCCACTTTCCTTGTGGTACTCACAATATTTGGTTTTGTCTCTTTTGTAGTATGGAGTGTGCATTCGTGCTGGTTTGGGTAACATGTTCTTATCCCCGATGGCTGCATATACCTCTGCTATTGACACGTTTAAACTAGCCGTACCTCTGCCCTCTCTCGAGCTCGTGCAATTTGCTGTTAGCTTAGGTAGATTGGGGACGTAGTCACTTTTTCTTCCCTGTGTCGCAGCTGGGAAGTCCGCGCCTCGAGGCTTCTGTAAACGTTCCCATACCTTGGGCTTGGAAGTTTGTTTGTGGAGGACCGAATCCCTGAGATCTTTAGGCTCCTTATCTTTGAGCTTTAATTCCTCCACGTCGATGTACTTACGAACTTGAGCCGTAAGTTCATCCTTACCCAATGGCTTTTGTAGGGTCAGAGCCTTCTTCAACTTACCATATTGAAGACCTTCATAAAAGGCCATGTATGCGAGGCGTGAATCCACAGTTGGAATTGTTAGCAACTTATCGTTGTATCTTTTGTGGTATGCCCTAAGAGTTTCGCCATTCTTTTGTTTAATGGCGAGTAAGACACGTTCGTCCTCCTCTTGGTTTATCTCCGATCCAAACTTTGCCAGAAATGCCAATGCTGTTTGGTCAAACGTGTCTATGCTTCCTTGTGGCAATTGCATAAACCAGTCCAATGCCTTCCCTGTCAGACTATTTGGGAATGCCTTAGCGTACATGTCTCTATCTGGGGTCGAGACTATCATCTGTGCCGTATACCCCCTCAAATGCTTTTGTGGGTCCCCCGTTCCGTTATATTGCCGTAGCAGTGGCAACACATACCCTGGTGGGACTGCCTTATTCTCTAACCTCTCCGAGAATGGCATGCGTGTTTGTGGGACCATGTACGCGGCCTGTGGTTTGATGGTGGCCAGTATTGAAGCTTTAAACCTATCCATCTCCTCTTTCATTGTTTTTATTAATGCCTCTTGAGATGTAGGTGTCTCCTGAGCTGCAGGCACCTCCTGAGGAGGTGGTGCGGGCCTTGAAAGCCTCTCAGAGTGATGTAATCCTTGGCCTGTATATGGAGCTGCAGGTACCTCCTGGGGTACTGCCGGTCTGTTCGACCTCTCCGTTGCTCTGTTATTAACAGGAGGATTATGTGAAGCCTCGTATGGTTCCTCCAATGGAACTTGCCTTTGTTGGGCTGATTGTGCTTCTTGTTGTTGTTGTTGCTGGACCATGTTTGCCATAGCCATTTGTACAGCAATCTGTACTCTTCGATTTACCTCAGCCTCGATCTCCGGAGGAAAGACCATAGGAACTTGAGGCTGAGGTGGTAGGCTCGTAGATTCCTCCATCTGCGGATGGGGTTGTTCGTGTAATGGATGATTATTCATGTTTTCCATTATATCTTGCTTCGAGCCCACAGACGGCGCCAATGATGGACTCTCGTTTATCGGGGCCTCGCCTTCGGGGTGGTCCAATAAGGGTGAGGGTCCAACTGAACTATTAACACTGGCAGGAGCCTGGAACCTTCGGGTAGAAATGGTGCGCCGAGGGTTGGGGCGCGCCTTGGGTGCCAGGGTCCGTCCTTCGTATAAGCTGCTACACCTGAAAGTGTGACCGTTGCCGGCCACAGACACTCCGATGCCTAAGTCAGTAAAGGAATGAGGTGTGCCTTAGTTAATATAGTCTTAAATGCTCTAGTAATCAATACCTTTCAATGAGAATGACTAGTAGTATTTATACTAATAGAGGAAAGAGAAAGTGTTACTCTTAGGCTGGTGAGATGATGCCAAGTGTCACCATCTGAGATCCCTGGGCCCTGGAACGGGCCTTAGATCCAATATACCATGGGCTTGTCTATCTTGATTTAGTCCTTCCCTTATTGGGCTCGTCCTCCTCAAACGTTGTCCAGATGAGATCCATGAAGAAATACTAGGTCACATCAAGATCCTTCCTTTAAAAGGTAGAGGTCATGAGTTCAAGCCCTCGTAACTACATTTTTAACGTATTTTTTAATATTTGAACGGTTGTTTATCTTTTTTGCCACTTCTTTTTTATTTTTCTCAAAGTTGACCCCTCTCTGATTTCATACAAGTTATAATGCCCAACCTTATTTTTAGCTTAAAATATGTTCAAGAGTATTTTCCATGTGAAACGCAATAATAATTTGCAGTAAATTAAAAGAGAAAAACAACAATGAAAGGCCAAGCTACTTATGAGTACATACTACATGGCCTATTTCTACGTGAACCTATATTAAAAATAAACGATCAATGTTATAATGAATATTTATATTATACAAATACAATAAAAAAAAAGTAATCTTATGTTCCATGTTTAGGGCATAGCTTAATTGATAAATAACTCTAGAGTGCACATAAAGGTGAAAAGATTGGGTGCATCAATACTTTCATGCATCAGGTTCATTAAGGGGGTCGAATATCTCATAAATTAAGGGTCACACTGCAATTATCTATATAATTAAGGGTCACGTTGCAATTATTTATATATTTTTGGGTCAATTTGCAAATTACATATATATATTTACTACTTTTATTTTGGGTTGATAAATATTGTGGTATACTGTACCATTGTTATAGTATAATTTGGGTACAAGTTATGTTAATATTGTTTCTTGTACCATTGATGAAGTTTTAAGTGGGTAGAGTACCCACGTGAAGCATTTAAATAAGTACATTGATGAACCTGATGAATGGAAGTATTGATGCACCGAAACCGAACTCAAAATAAAGTACCAACAATTTCATATTTTTATGTAAAACGGAAAGTATTTAACAGGTAAATTTCATTGGTATATTTTAAGATATAGTATCCTATATTCCTATTCATGCTTTGAGAAGAAAGGAAGCCTATTGACTATTGAGTAGACAAGTCTAGTGCACAAGTTGTGTATATAATTGACGTTATTGGACTCCTCACATGGTGGAAAAGAGGAATCATAATAACTACTCAAATGCTAAAGACAAAAATAAACAAGACATAAGATAAGAGCATATATATATAGACTATAGTCAACCAGGCGTCATTTTCCTTTTACCACACAATCTTCAATTTATTGCTACCTCAAATTATGTTGCATCACTTTCAATGGCTATCACCAAACATGATAGGCAAAGTGGCTTTGCTATTGGGTTTTGGGACCCTCTCTAAGACCATGCTCAGCTTCTTCGAACACCATCAAAGGTGGAGGACGATACCTTTTGCAATCATTTCATGCCCAACCTTATTAACTTGTGTCCAAATATTCCTTCCCACGGCTATTATTTTATGTTTTTCACTAATTTCAAACCTCTTTTTCTTAAAATTGGCTATTCACTTTCTTAATTTCTTTTATTCTTTCATGTTCTGTTATAATGATTCGTATTCGTAAGAATATAAAAGAGATATTTTATTAATAATCGTTGTTATTGTTATGTTGTCGTTGGTAATAATACAATAATGGAGAGAGCCTATATATTTATAGACAAAGTCTAAACATAACCCTAATTATGAGCAGCAATTGGGGGTTATTAATTAGTCCACTAACCTAACATATAAGCATAGTTTGACGAGTCCTTTACACACCGATTTGACAAGTTCGAAAATGATGGCCTTCCTATAGCTAGCAGTTATTGATTGGCGAATTGCACATCTGGCGATTCCTATATGCACCGATCTGACATGTTCGAAAATGATGGCATTCCTGGTAGTTATTGATTGGCATATGCATTGTCTAGCCGATAAGCATTGTCTGACGAGTCCAATACGCATTGTTCTAATGAGTTCGATATGGACTGATCATTTATTCGACTTGATATAATTTATGTTTCTTTTTTACTATTATTATTGTTGTATTGCAAACTCATAAAATTATTATGAGTTTGAGGGAGGATGTTAGGTTAGAAATAAGGCGAATAGTCCACAACCACGGATCATAATTAGGGTTATGTTTAGACTTTTCCTATAAATATAGGCTATCTCCATTGAATTACCAACAACAACGATTATCAATAACATATCCCTTTATATTTTTTCAACAATATTTGTTTCAGATAATATAACATCTCTTATTAATTTTACAAATCGTTTTCAAAAATGAATCAAACAATATTCTAAATTAAGTCGATAATTAACTCTTAACTATTTTATAACATGTGCATACACTCTTAAATAGAACATAAGTAAAAGAATGAAGTGCTTTGGATGAGTCAAAATAAGGAGACGAGAAATATATATCTATAATCTATAATACTTATAAAAGAGCCAACACCCTTAGGTGTTTCTTCCACATTTTGTCAAGACTATTTTACCCCTTCCCATTCATATATTACTATTAATTTAATTTTTCAATTTTATGTATCTTTTAATGAGAAGCTGAAGGGATGGGTACATTATTAAGTAATATTAATGATTATTTGAAAAATAAAAAAATCATCTCAACCAATTGTGTCCATTAATTATTGGCCACAACTACATTATTTCATTCGAATGCAAATAACTCAGAGAAGGTGAATCACTACCGTTATTAGTGTTATCATTTCCTACACAATAAATGTAACTAAATGTGTTATTTAGTGTAATTTTAGGATCATCACTTTGATGAGCCAATTCTACTTTCTCTAATAATAATTATATCAAAATAAAACTAAGCATATATAATCAAATTAAACTAATACAATATGAATTTTATAGCACATTCAAATACTATATTTTCAACAATCCTTGTGATAATAACAAGATAGAGAATTTCAAGAGCCAATAAGAATCACATCATCAAGAGTATAAGGCTCTCCATTAAATTTATTAATGACATAACCTAAATGCTCAAATATTTTTTAATATTCCACGAGAGTCTAAAAAATAGGTAAAAATATTCATATTTATCAAAATAATTTTTAGCTCTAAAGATGATAATATGGAGAAGTATTTCTTTTACATGATTTAATTACAAAATATCAATTGATATTGAGAGATGAAAAATGACAATATGCATATTATGAGATCAAAAAGCAATACCCAGACACAAAAGTTGTAAAAATTATTAAATATTTATAAGAGTTCAAATTCGACTATAACAAAAGTTAGAAGTTAAAATTAGTAGAAAGATCTTCAAAAGATACAACAATTACTAAAGATAACATTTAACTTTTAAAACTACACTATATAGTTGGTAATAATGTCAATTAAAAATCTAATTTAAAAAATAATGAGAATAAATAATGTTTTTGAGAAATAATGACACTCAATTAATGTGTTTTAACACTATATCTTGAATTACCTTACTTTTAACATTCCTTTA
This sequence comes from Echium plantagineum, assembly GCA_003412495.2. Taxonomy (NCBI): domain Eukaryota; kingdom Viridiplantae; phylum Streptophyta; class Magnoliopsida; order Boraginales; family Boraginaceae; genus Echium; species Echium plantagineum. The sequence continues at coordinate 29,169,620 of CM016563.1, read as the reverse complement.
TATCCTTTAATCTATTATCATTTTTTCTTGTCTTTCATCTAAAGTAAATTCATTTTTTTGTTCGAGCAGTTCACTTTTTCATTTTCATTAACATCGATGATTAAGAAAAAAAAAATCATATTTGCGCAAATTCTCTGTTGTTTATCAACTAACATCGTTTTTATCTTTCATCTACAGGTTTGGACATACAATGTACAATTGAACAATCATCAGGAATATTGGTTTGTTGTTGAGACTTCTCAATGTAAGATTTCCTTTATATTATAGTTCTTTATTTACTTTTATGAATTATCGTTAGTTCATTCACAATAAAAACTAGAAATATGATCAATATACTAAGGTTAATATATCTATATATAAAACAAAAAATACATTCATATAATATTATTTAATTATTAAACTTGGATGAGATATGTAAAATTAACTGATGACTTTTATATTCTTTCTATATAAATTTATTTATGCATAAAATTATAATATGTCTTCTATTGATATATAATACTCAAATATTATGAAAATATTTCTTTAATGTTATCGTAAGCTCAATCTACATATAATATTATTTTAAATTTTGTAAGAGTGTTATTTTATTATATATTAAAACGATATATATACATACATATATATATATATATATGTATACATGATGAAATTATAAGGATCAAAAGTCAAATTAAAAAATTAAAATTGTTATTACTAAAATATATATTAAATTCATATAAGTTAATATAAATTACTCCCACCATCCCTTTAATAGAGCCATTTTGACTCTGGGTCAAACTTCGAAAGTTTTTACCGTAAACTTTTATTACTCGATAAGAAATAATATAGTCATATGAGATCTTGTTAGATTCGTCTAAATATATATTTTTGAAATATCAAGTTCTTGTAATTTTTACACTTGTTAAATTAAAAATATTTATGTTTTACGTCGTATCTTGGAGACCGTAAAAAAGTAGATGGGTCTATCATTTAGCGATGGAGGGAGTAAATGTTTGGGTTAATTTGCGTAATTATATATGACCCTTTAGTTTCTTTTAGAATCAATATATACAACTTTTTCATTGTAATTACTTAATTCATTGTTTCTTTATAAGATTTTTCAATCATATGATTGATACTCAAATAAGGCTAAAATATGTATTTGTATGTATTTATATATGACTTATATGCAATATATTCAATTTTGTATAATATATGACTGACATATGAATGTCAACTATGTAAATTGTAAAAAAAGTTAGATTCATAGTTTACTTTAGCAAAAGTAGTCATCAAACCATATAAATCTTACAATTAGTTTAAAATATTATTACCATTACATATCTAATTTTATTTGAATTTTGATCCTTACAATTTCATGATTAATATATATTTTGTTCGTTATTTGTTTTAGGAAAAGTAGTCATCAAGTTGTATTAAAGTTATTATTGAAAAAGGAGGTCTTCGATTATTTATAATTTCAAACCTTGTTGACAATTTAGCTCATATGTACTTTAATTGTATATTACTTCAAAATTTATTGTAATAGTTAAGTGTAATACCATCGCACTCATACTCTCATCGCTAATTTATATATAAAAGCAATTATATTAAAGTTATTATTATAATATTAGTTTCAACTATAGATTCAACTATATGTGAATGTATTAAAGCCCTTATATTTTAGTGTAATAATGTTTGTATTATTTTAGTATTAAAAATCATATTGATGACTTCAAATTGATTTTTTACATTCTTTTTATATCAATGTCATAATTCTTTTCATTATAGAAGATCAATTTAAAACAAATAAATAAGAAGAACAATTATATTGATTTTATGATTTGATTAACTATCTTTTTTATACGAATAAAACATCAAGGTAACTGTTTTACAAGAGAACTATCTAAGAGACGCGTTAGCGAATGGCTTATATTTCTTTATGAATAGATATTTGAAGAAATAATAACAGGCGATTAGATGAAGTTCTTATAGTCCTGATACTATCTAAGGCCAAAACATGTTATGTAACTTCGTCTTAGTGTGTCTCATAATCTCATAATCTTCTTTCAAAGATGAATTGCAAAAGCTTTGGTATGTACTTTTGTATGGCTCGTTGAAATTATAGTCAATTACTATTTTTATATATTGCACATATGCATCATGTAATACCCGGCCAGAGTGGGTGATGTGATATGTTTGATATGATTTGATTGGTACTACTCATACCATCAAGATGCATCTTCTTTTCGGTAGCCCAACTCAGAAGAACTCCAAAGTTAAGCGTGCTTGACCTGGGGTAATTCTAGGATGGGTGACCCACTGGGAAGTGTCCCGGTGAGCACGTGAGTGAGGACAAAACGTGCTGGAGAGACCCGTGGTGTTTGTGAGGCCAGTTCATCAAATCAAATAACGTTCCGACCCGGTTTCCGGGGCGGGGCGTTACAAAATCACATATATTAATATAATGTAGTTATTTAGTATTACGTAGAAATACACTAAGTAGTATGGTGAACTATCATATGCGTATTCTTAGTAACAAATATGAGTTAATCCAAAAAATGTAATTTTTTTTAATCTTTTATGGATAATATTATTTGATTTAAAATCATCATCTATATATACTACAAAATACAAATAGATAGATATAGTTGAAAAAGTATTAATTATTTTAGTTAGTAACAAACTCACTTTTAAAAGAGAGGTTCTTATGTAAATGATTATTTTATTATATTTTTAAATTTAGATATTTTTGCTTAACTTTATATATTTACTGCAACGATGACCCAGTAGTGGTAATAATATTTCATAGTATTTCTCAGTTATCTATTAGTGATGGAAAACTATAACATTTGAAGTGTTTATCATATGAGATAATTTTCATTCTTTTTTATTAAATCGTAATCTATGAATTATCTACATATGAAGAATTTTAATAATAAGCTTTAACGTATACGTGAGTGCATGTAGTCTGTTAGATATTTTTATTGGTATATAGTATATCAATTATCCATATATGGATATCTTTAATTAAGTATATCAATACTATAGTACTCTTAAGTATATCAATATTATATTACTTAATGCATAAGTAAATGTACTTTTTAAATTCATTATTATTTGGTAAAGTATTTATAAATTATAATGGTTGTACACTTGTGTTTGTTGATTACTATAAATCAATCATGTGCAATGGTATAATTTTCGTTTTTTGATGTTTTCTTCGAGGAAGTTACAAATTGCACATGAACTGACATTGAACTCGATTAAAAGTGAAAAGTTACACATCCATATAAATTTTGATATATGTAGTATATATCGTTAACAATTTATTCAAAAATTTATCACGTGCAACGCACGTAACATAATACTAGTAGACGAGAAATGAGCCGCTCCACTGTACTATGTTCCTCCTCATCACTCTCTTTTCTTGACCTTAAAAGTGCTATATAGAATCACTTGATCGATAAGTTTAACTTACATCTCTTCAACAAACAAACACCTCTCATAAAATAGTAACACTAACGTACATATTAGTATTTGCTAATAAGTTAAAGGTGAAGAAATGAGTGATCTTAAGAAGAGCATGTATCTGGAACAACACTCACCCGAGTTGGGGCCTCCTACTAAGAATTTTGACGACGATGGTCGCCACAAACGAACCGGTATGTTCCTCCGCACGACATATCAAATTTGGCTAAAATGTCACCAGACTGTTGGGTCATTAGTCTCTTTTTTATTTGTTGATTGTTAATATCTTTTTTCTTATCTTACCTTCTTCTCACTCGTAGAAGTTATGATTCATTAAACTTTTGTTCATCATTAATGATTCAAAATAAAAATTATACCTCCATTCCATAATATAGTTTCCAATTCTTTTGGTTCATTTTACGTAATACGTAATATTTTTTCCAAAAAATCATTAGTTCTAGTTTTAAAAACTCATTTTTCCTTTAGTAATTATATCAATTTTAACAAATTATGGTATACATACTAAATAGGAGCATTGAATAATTTTGAAATCTTATCCTTGAAACTTTTAATTTGTATCATCTTATAATGGTAATTTTAGTGTTGTATATATATCGGGGGCGGATTTACCGCTTTCGGAGTGATGGTTCGAAGTATGTATTCAATTTTTTTTTTGGTTTAAAAATTGATAGTTATGTATTTCATTTTTTCGATGTCGAGTCTGATCACATTAATAAGATGACTTTTGCGGCGAAATTTCTATTTCCAGCTACCAAACACCTAATGGTCGAAGCATTTCCCACCAATTTACAAGGAAAAAACATTTCAAAATTGTTGATTTTATACTCCCTCCATTTTTCTCATTGTCGTTCTAGCTATTTTCACGTCAATCAATAAACAATCACATGTTACTGTTACACGTGTGTCTTTAATTAGTAAATTAATCAACAATTACAATCATGTATTGATATTATATATTTTTTTTGATAATTATATTGAAGATACAAAAGTAATTTACATTAAGCATTCTTCAGTGACACACTTGCCACCTGATGTAGGGATTATACATATACTATCTACGCTATTGTCACCAAAAAACAGTGGTACAAAAGGGGGCTCAAACGCCACTGATTACATTAAATATAAACTTAAAAAGAAATATCCATTAAAATATTATATTGAAAATATAAAACGCCAACTAAAAAAATGAACATAATATAACCTATATAAATTCTTCTTTTTTTTTATACAAAATTCAAGATGGTTCAAATGCACCACCTTGAACAAAGGCACATTAGCCACTGATATATATGTATCATTTTTACATTGAAATTAAGTATATAGATTAATTAAAATTAATGAACCATATGATTAGCCGTTCTCATAACTTCATTTTCTACTTTATATATATATCTTTTTTTTATAAAATTAGTGAGGATGTGAGTTCCGAGCTCAAAACTTATTTTTATGAAAGTTAGCGATGAGATGAGCTCTGAACCCAAAACTTGTGGTCACTAGTAAGAGCGTTTTTTCCACTAAGCTATTCGATTAACTTGAACCCAAAACCATTCTGTTCACTAGCAAAAGTATTTTTCACTAGGCTATTGAATTAGGCTAGCGATATTGCCAGAGCAATTTTCATTCTGCCAGAGCGAAGTTTGAGTATGTACCTATTTTAACCTTCAAGTCAACTATTATAGTTTATCATTATTTAATATCTTCTTGCAATTAGAGTTAATTTTGAAAATCAGCAATAAATGGACACACATGTTTTAAATATATGCATTCTTAATGTTAGTAAATCATCATTAATGAGATGAAACATTGGATAAGAAAGAGTGAAAGAAGATTCCTGTTGGGATTATTCATTCTCAATATCATGAATATTTGACACTGTTTTTTGAAGGTAATGAATTTGGGTAATTACTATCTAAGTTGAACGATAATTATCATCATCAGAAAGGTAATGTGTTCAAGATAAATTATACGAGATTGTTGACGAGTCAAATCCTATAGTTTATGAATCCAATGTGTTCAAGATAAATTATACGAGATTGTTGACGAGTCAAATCCTATGGTTTATGAATCCAATATTCAACGGATCAAAGGGCGACCGAAGAAGAAAAAAACAAAAGTTCAACCAAAAGAAATCCTTTACAATTTGAAATCGTAGAAAAGCTTGGCAAATGTTTTCATCCTTATAGTTGAGAAAATGTTAATTTAAACGTAGTAGTTTTTATTTTAATTTATTTGTCTTATGTTCATCTTTTCATTGTTTAATACTGAGTAGTAGTTCTTGTGGATATAGTGTTGCATAAACTTACCTAACAAAATTCATTGTTTAAGATTACCTTTTCTTCTTTCATTGCTAACTACGTGCAAAAAAAAAAGTTACAGACAACTAATTTCTACATTCATTTCTTTTTAATTGATATTAAGATTTTACATACTAATGTTTATTGCGTTTTATTTTCAATTGAAATATAACATATTTTGTAAATTGTTTCCCTTAGTAATAATTAATTTATACTAGTAGTTGACTAAGAGAGCAATAATGATGATTATCTAACACTAAGGATATATATTTAAAATATGAAATGTCTTCATTTATTGCTGATTTTCAATATTATTCTAAAGTTTAGTCTAATTTGTTATGAAATTAAATTGAAGGGACGTTAATGACGGCAAGTGCCCATATAATCACGGCGGTGATAGGTTCAGGAGTGCTATCTCTGGCATGGGCGATAGCGCAGCTGGGATGGGTGGCTGGACCATTGGTCCTCATGGCCTTTTCCTTCATCACTTACTTCACTTCCACACTTCTCGCCGACTGTTACAGGTCTCCCGGTCCTGTTTCCGGCTACCGAAACTATACTTACATGGATGTCGTCCGTGCTCATTTAGGTATATTCATCATCATAATGCTTATTAGCTGCATTATTATTAGGGTAAATGGCTTCTGACATCACCCACGTTTGAAAAAAAAGCCAGTTAGATCACTCATGTTTTAAAAACGCCAGCTAGATCACTAATGTTTAAAAAAGTCATACATTCGGGTCACTCTATCAGATTTTTGAAGGCTATTTTATGTCCAAACACATTTTTTCCTCTCATAAGCACCCAATTTAACTCTTATTAACACATTGACCCTAATTATGAGATTACGATTTTTTCGATTTCTTTTTTGATATCTTTTTCCAAAAAAAAAAAAATCAAAAAAGAAATCGAGAAAAAATAAAAAAAAGTAATAAAAATCGAGAAAAAATTGAAAATAAATCGAGAAAAGAAAACAAAAAAGAAGTTGAAAAAATCGAAAAAAATATCAAAAAAGAAATCGAAAAAATTGTAATCTCATGATTGAGGTCAATGTGTTAATAAGAGTTAAATTGGGTGTTTATGAGAGGAAAAAATGTGTTTGGACAGAAATACCCTTCAAAAATCTGATGGAGTGACCTGAATGAGTGACTTTTTAAACATTAGTGATCTAACTGGCGTTTTTAAAACATGAGTGATCTAACTGGCTTTTTTTTCAAACGTGAGTGATGTCAGAAGCCATTTGACCTTATTATTATTACTATTAATTATCAGAAATGAGAGTTTTGTGTTCTTTTCCCACATACATTATACATTATACATACAGGGGGTTACAAAGTCCGACTGTGTGGACTAGCTCAATATGGTAATCTTGTCGGAGTAACAATCGGATACACAATCACTGCATCTATTAGTATGGTGTAAGTAACTTAACATACATATATAATATATAAAATGAACCATTAACGAACGAAAAAACTAAATAAACTGTGACGTGTATGTGACAGGGCTGTGAAGAGGTCGAATTGCTTTCACAAGAATGGACATGATGATAAGTGTTCTGTATCAAATTACCCGTTTATGGCCATATTTGGTGTGATTCAAATAATACTGAGCCAAATTCCAAATTTCCACGAGCTATCATGGCTTTCCATTGTAGCGGCAGTTATGTCCTTTGCTTATTCGAGTATTGGGTTAGGACTTTCGATAGCTAAAGTTGTAGGAGGAGGTCATGAAGGCGTTCGAACAAGCTTAACAGGAGTGGAAGTAGGGGTGGATGTGAGCGGGATGGAAAAGGTTTGGCAAACATTCCAAGCCATCGGAGACATTGCATTTGCCTATGCTTATTCCACTGTTCTCATTGAGATACAGGTCACTCTCTTTCCCCTTTATTGACAAAAATTGTTAGAATATCAACCGATACTTTGCATGCATGAAAGATATATGATTGTGAGAAATCTTAGGAGAATGGTCAAATATCAAATGTTACGAATACACAAAATATACTTGATGATTGGTGATTGCGAATTACATGCGAATACAATAGATTAATGAATGATGCAAATGTTACATCATTCATTATAAATAGATTAAATTATATCATTAGTATATCAGAAAGAAAAGATATATATATATATATACTATTATATATTAGTAAGTCTCTCCGCAGAGAGAATAGAGCAGCAGCTCGTGTAATAATACTTTTGTCTTTTTATCACTTACATAGAGAAATATATTATTCCATTTTTTCGATTATAAATATTATATAAACCCATCACGTTTCCAACAAGTGGTATCGAGAGCTAAGGTTTTGTTTGAGAAAATTCAAAAATGGCGAATATGTTGCAACCTCAAATTCCAAAATTGACGGCGACAAATTATGGGAACTGGAGTATACAAATTAAAGTTCTACTCGGTTCTCAAGATCTATGGGACATAGTTGAAGACGGGTATACCGAGCCTGAAAATGCAGTTGCTGAAGCAGCTCTTTCAAACGCCGCAAAAACATTATTAAAAGATTCTCGCAAAAAGGATAAAAAGGCATTGTTTACAATTTTCCAAGGAGTTGACGAATCGACCTTTGAAAAAATATCAGGAGCAGGAACATCCAAGGAAGCATGGGAAATTTTACAAAAATTATTTCAAGGAGTAGAGAGAGTGAAGAAGGTACGACTGCAAGTACTTCGAGGCGAGTTTGAAAATCTAAAGATGAAAAGCTCAGAAAATATTGGTGAATATGTGACTCGTTTGAAAACGATATCAAATGAGATGAAAAGAAATGGTGAAACTCTTGAGGACATCAGGGTCATGGAAAAGCTTCTTCGGTCACTGACAAGAAAGTTTGATTATGTTGTTACCTCGATTGAAGAATCAAAAGATCTGTCTACAATTTCGATTGATGAGCTTGTGGGTTCTATACAAGCCCATGAACAACGAATGAATCAGTATGATGATACAACTTATAATGAAAAGGCTTTGCAAAGCAAGATGTCTTTTAATGACAAACCAAGCAGTAGCAACTTCTCACGAAGAAGAGGTGGTTTTAGAGGTGGCTATCAAAGTGGACGAGGACGTGGAAGGCAACCATTCAACAAAGGCCATAGAAATGATGACTATCAACCATCTAGTCGTAGTCAAAATTTCAGAGGCCGAGGAAGAGGTGGATATCAACAACGCAGTGATAAGTCTCACCTTCAATGTTATAATTGTGACAAATATGGTCATCTCAGTTATGAATGTCGATCAACACCTGCAGTGAAAGAAACAAATAATTTTACAACGCTAGATGAAGAAAAAGAAGTTGGCTCCGCCATATTTCTAACATATAATGGAAGTGAAGAATGCCACAAAAATATTTGGTATCTTGATACTGGCGCAAGTAACCACATGTGTGGTCGAAAAGATTTGTTCACAGAATTGGATGAAACAATTAGTGGAGAAGTTACTTTTGGTGATTCATCAAAAGTTCCGGTACGAGGAAAAGGGAAGATTGTGATTCTCTTAAACAATGAAGAAAAGAAATATATAAATGATGTTTATTATATACCGGCATTAAAAAGCAACATCATTAGTCTTGGGCAACTACTAGAGAAAGGGTACACCATAAATATGAAGGAAAACTCTCTATCGATAAGAAATCAAGTACAGGAATTGATTGCAAAAGTTGATATGACCAGGAATCGACTTTTTACTTTGGACATGAAGACTGGGATACAACATTGCTTGAAGTCGGTCATTAAAAATGACTCATGGTTATGGCATCTAAGATTTGGCCATCTAGGTTTCAGTGGACTCAAATTACTATCAAAGACAAACATGGTGAGTGGACTTCCAATGATCAATGAACCAGAAAATTTATGTGGTGCATGTGTTAAAGGAAAACAACATCGTCAAAGCTTTCCTGTTGGGAAATCCTGGAGAGCCAGAAGGCCATTGGAGATAGTTCATACAGATATAGCTGGTCCATTCGATATCCCGTCACTTGGAGGAAATAGGTATTACTTAACTTTTATTGATGACTATAGTCGAAAAAGTTGGCTATATATATTGAAAGAAAAAGGAGAAGCTCTTGAAAAATTCAAAGAGTTCAAAGCACTAACTGAAAAACAAAGCGGAAACAATCTGAAGATACTTAGATCGGATAGAGGTGGAGAATACAATTCAAATTTGTTTAATAACTTCTGCAAAGAGCATGGAATTATTCATCAGTTGACAACGGCATATACTCCACAACAAAATGGTGTTGCAGAAAGAAAGAATCGAACAATTCTTGACATGGCAAGAAGTATGGTGAAAGGAAAGCACATGCCAAGAAATTTCTGGGCTGAAGCCGTGTTATGTGCTGTCTATTTGTTGAATCGTTGTCCAACAAAAAGTGTCAAATTCAAGACTCCAAATGAAGCATGGAGCGGTACCAAACCATCTGTTGGACATCTTAGAATATTTGGAAGTATCGCATATGCGCATGTTCCAGATCAAAAGAGAAAGAAGCTTGATGACAAAGGCAAAAAGTGTATTTTTATTGGATATGACAAAAGGAGCAAAGCTTACCGGCTTTACAATCCAATTACTAAGGAAGTAATCATTTCTAGGGATGTTGAATTTGATGAAAATGATTATTGGAGGTGGAACACGGAAGAAAGAAATGTTGCAGGACAATTTTTTGATGATGACAATGATGAAGATGTTGATTTCAATATTGAAGATGGTGGAAATGATGACTTGACTCCTCCACAAAGTCCAATTCAACAAACTCCTCAATCAACTCCAACCGCGTCTGGAAACAGTTACAGTAGTGCTGGTGGCAGTAGTAATTCAAGGGGAGTGCCGATAAAGATGCGAAGTCTAGATGAGATATATGACACGACAAGTCCGGTACAAAATTTTGATTATTCATTATTTTGTTTAATGACAGAATGTGATCCAGCAACGTATGAAGAAGCTAGTCAAGATGACAGATGGAACAAGGCAATGGATGAAGAAATTGCTTCAATAATAAGAAATGACACTTGGGAGCTTACAAGTCTTCCAAAAGAAAATAAAGCAATAGGAGTAAAATGGGTCTACAAGACAAAGACCAACCAAGATGGAATGGTTGAAAAATACAAGGCAAGGCTAGTTGCTAAAGGTTACAAACAGAGACACGGGATTGACTATGACGAAGTATTTGCTCCAGTTGCAAGAGTGGATACCATAAGACTTCTTACAGCAGTTGCAGCCCAAAATCAATGGAAGATCTTTCAGATGGATGTGAAATCAGCATTCTTAAATGGGTATCTTGAAGAAGAAGTCTACATAGAACAACCACCTGGTTATGTTCAGAATGGTCAAGAAGATAAAGTGTATAGGCTGAAGAAAGCCTTATATGGATTGAAGCAAGCTCCTAGAGCTTGGAATACAAGAATTGATGAATACCTTCACAAAAATGACTTTGTGAAAAGTCCTTACGAGCATTCGCTCTATGCAAAGAAAAATGAGAACGGCGATATAATGTTTATTTGCTTATATGTCGATGACATGGTTTATACTGGTAATAATCCAGTCATGTTTAGTGATTTTAAGGAAGCAATGACTAAAGAATTCGAGATGACAGATATCGGAGAGATGTCATATTTTCTTGGGGTTGAAGTAAAACAAGCAAAAGATGGAATTTTTATGTCACAACGCAAATATGCTGAACAAATTTTGAGCAAATTTAGGATGAAAGATTGCAAGCCTGTAAGCACACCGGCAGAAACATGCATAAAGCTAAGGGCCAATTCAAGTAAAGAACATGTAAATCCAACATTGTTCAAAAGCTTGGTCGGAAGCTTAAGGTACCTAACTTTCACGCGTCCAGATATAATGTATGCAGTGGGTTTGGTGAGTAGATATATGGAAACTCCCAAACAAGATCACTTCATCGCCGCGAAAAGAATTCTAAGATATATCAAAGGTACATTAAATGATGGTTTATTCTACACACACTCGAAGGATGCAAAATTAGTTGGATATTCAGACAGCGACTACGGTGGAGACATTGATGATGGAAAAAGCACTTCCGGATATGCTTTTCATATTGGCTCAGCAATTTTTTCATGGTCATCAAAGAAACAACAAACAGTTGCACTCTCAACATGTGAAGCAGAATACATGGCTGTAGCTGCATGTACATGTCAGGCAATATGGTTGAAGTACATTTTGAACGAACTATATTATTCAAAGGAAGAACCAATTATTATATACGTTGATAACATGTCAGCCATATCCCTCGCAAAGAACCCAGTTTCACATAGTCGAAGTAAACATATCAATATAAAATACCACTTCATTCGAGAACAGGTGAAGGACAAAATGGTGGAACTGATACACTGTAGAACTGAAGACCAGTTGGCAGATATATTTACAAAGCCTTTGAAGACCGAGGTGTTTCAGAATTTGAAAGAAAAGCTTGGAATGCAAAGTCGCGTTTGAAGGGGAGTGTTAGAATATCAACCGATACTTTGCATGCATGAAAGATATATGATTGTGAGAAATCTTAGGAGAATGGTCAAATATCAAATGTTACGAATACACAAAATATACTTGATGATTGGTGATTGCGAATTACATGCGAATACAATAGATTAATGAATGATGCAAATGTTACATCATTCATTATAAATAGATTAAATTATATCATTAGTATATCAGAAAGAAAAGATATATATATATATACTATTATATATTAGTAAGTCTCTCCGCAGAGAGAATAGAGCAGCAGCTCGTGTAATAATACTTTTGTCTTTTTATCACTTACATAGAGAAATATATTATTCCATTTTTTCGATTATAAATATTATATAAACCCATCACGTTTCCAACAAAAATTACTCCAAATGAGTCCAAAATTGTCACATATGAGGATCTTACGTTAAAAATAAATGAGAGAGTTCGTCACTTAATAAATTAGGGGGCTACTCCACTTATTAACACCAATTGATGCTCCTTGGATTATGATGCAAAAGAGAGAAAATATATTTCGCACTTCTCATACTTTGGAATACATTCCTTCTTTTCTAAAAAGAGAGAAAATGAGCTTTTATTTAGTTATTCCCTATCGACAATGCAATATAGCAACACGACCATTAATAATTAAATGTATGTGTTCTTTAATCTTCACAAAAGTGAAAAATGACATTTTCTTGATTCTTGGTCTTTACATCTAAATCATGTCCTTTTTATTTTGTCTGGTTTATGTTTGTTTTCATCGGTTCCTATGATTTGGATCTTTATTCCTCTGCTAATTAATTTACAGGACACACTAAAATCAGCACCAGCTGAAAATAGAGTGATGAAAAAAGCATCACTAATTGGAGTAAGCACAACTACGATGTTCTATGTTCTCTGCGGTACATTTGGTTATGCTGCTTTCGGAAACAAAGCTCCTGGAAACTTCCTAACTGGATTTGGTTTCTACGAACCCTTTTGGCTTATCGACTTTGCTAACATTTGCATCGCCATTCACCTTATTGGCGCTTATCAGGTCCATTCCAAATAAACGTATATAATTGGAATTACATATAGATCAGATGTCACGAGACAGTATTTTGATTATACATGGTACATGCGTGCATGCAGGTGTTTTGCCAACCTATATTCGGGTTCGTAGAAAGTTACAGTAGTAAGCGATGGCCAGAAAACAAGTTGATTAATACAGAGCATGGAATCAACATCCCTTTGTGTGGAATATTTCGAATAAACTTGTTCAGATTGGTGTGGAGGACAGTTTACGTGGCGGTAACAACCGTGATCGCGATGATATTCCCATTCTTCAATGATTTCTTGGGCTTAATTGGAGCAGCATCTTTCTATCCGTTAACAGTATATTTTCCAATCGAGATGCACATTGCCCAACGTAAAATACCAAAATTATCCTCTAAATGGGTTTGGCTCAAAGTGTTGAGTTGGGCTTGTTTGTTTGTTTCTCTCGTGGCTGCTGCTGGCTCCCTTCAAGGCCTCGCCCATCATCTTAACTCGTATAGCCCCTTTCAAAATCCTTAAGCCTCGTTTCGTATCATCGTATTCATGTATCATCATGTTTCATGTATGTGTAATGTGTGCCCAATAAAATATGTAACGAGATGTCTCGCTCCAAATTTAATACTCCTTCATCAATAAACTCACATACTCCCTATTAGTTACCATGCGAATAAAAGAATTATTTTATTTTAATAATTAAGAAATATTGTGGTTTTAATTTTCTAATTTATAAGAAGATTGAACCTTCAAATTGTATGGATTTTCATGCAATATTCACTAGAGAAGAAAAATGAGTCAAATACATTTAATATTGGGCAAATGGCATCAAAGATCACTGATATTATCTAATATTTCCAATTCGATCACCCTCATTTAAAAGTGCCTATATTGGATCACTGAACTGAATTTTTTTGGTCAAACTTAGTAACTGGGCCGTTTTAAAGGATTTTGGGTGCATTTTGTAAGTTTTTAGCAAGGGTAATTTTGTCCGTTCATATTTATAGACATTTAATCCTCGTTTTTTTAATTTTTTTTAAAAAAAAATTTTAAAACTTTTTTTCCAAATTTTTTAAAATTTTTTTTTTAATTTTTTTAATTTTTGTTAAAACTTTTTTTAAAATTTTTTATTTTTTTAATCTTTTTTTTAGTCTTTTTAATTTCATTTTTTTTAATCTTTTTTTAATTTTTTATAATTTTTTTAGAAAAATAAAATTAAAAAAAAAAGTTAAAAAATTTTTTAAATTTTTTTTTTAAAAAAGTTTAAAAAACGAGGATTAAATTTCTATAAATATGAACGGACAAAATTACCCTTGCTAAAAACTTACAAAATACACCCAAAATCTTTTAAAACGGCCCAGTTACTAAATTTAACCAAAAAAATTCAATTCAGTGATCCAATATAGGCACTTTTAAATGAGGGTGATCGAATTGGAAATATTAGATAATGTCAGTGATCTTTAATGCCATTTGCCCTTTAATATTTAGGGATAAAGTCGGCAAGTTGTCAAGAAGTAAGCTGTCAACCACAGCCTATAATATGACAAAGGCTTTGTTGACATTTCATTAGCTTTATTGATGTCTCTCTTACAATTTTATGAAAAGTCGGAAAATGATGGTCGAGAAGGAGGCAGCTTTGTTGGAAAATAATAGCCAGCACTACCAAAAAAGTGTAAGCGAGAGAGAACACAACACAAATAATAAAAAGAAACATTCAGCATATATAAAATAAAGTCATCGAGCGTTTAAAGAAATGCGTTGTCCTTAAGACTATGTAAATATTTCGGATGGATTGGAATGTTTTAGGCATACTAAGAATCTCCCGATGGTTGATATACTAGTCAATTAAGAGAACTAACGTATGAGAGATGCCTTGACTTGAGAGAAAAGAATAGGGGGAGGAATTTGTGTCTATTTTTAAGGCTCATTGGTTTTCTTCAAGGAAATTTGGAACTTACGTCTTTATGCTTTGTTGCAAACACAAAGTTGAGCATCATCTTTACTATTACACTTTCAACACTCAAAATTGTTTGATTCTCATGATCATTCTCTCAACACATTGCAGGATCATCTAAATAGATCCTTGGAACAATTGATAGCAGGTATAAATTCTGCACAATAATTAACAAGATATATTTACTTCAAACAATGTCCTTTACCCCCAATATTTGTAGCAGGTATAATTTACAAACCTTCAAAATTTGATGATTCTCTCTTTACAGGGTCATTTGGGCAACTTTCTTCAGCCACCATAATACAGGTTGTTTCTTCCTTTCCCGAGTCATCCAGACGACTTTCTTCACCCACAGTAAAACAATTTGATTCACTTTTCTTGGAGTTCTGCGGACGACTTTCTTCTCCCACCGAGTCATCAGGGTGACTTTCTTCTCCCACCGAAATATAAGTTGATTCTCCCTCCCTAGAGTCATCCGGATGACTTTTTTCGCCGACCATAATACCAGCTGATTCTCCCTTCCAAGAGTCATCCGGAAGACTTTCTCCTCCCACCGTAATACGATTTGATTCTCCCTCCCCAGAGTCATCTGGACGACTTCCTTCTCCCACCGCGATACCAGCTGATTCTCCCTTCCCAGAGTCATCCGCAACACTTTCTTGTCCCACTGAAATATAAGTTGATTCTCCCTTCCCAGAGTCATCCAGACGACTTTCTTCTCCCACCGTAATAGTTATTTCTCCTTTTCTAGATTCACACGAATGACTTTCGTCTCCCTCTATGATACAAGTTTTTTCGTTCCGAGAGTTTGCCAGACTACATTCTTCTCCCATTTTAATACAAGTTGATGTTCCCTTCCTAGAGCCATCCAAGGGACTTTCTTTTCCAGGATCAATACTGGTAAACTGACAATATTCTGATGACAAATTCTCAAGAGCCTCTTCTGTCCTATTACACATCACATCTTGCCGATCCATCTCAATGATTATCTGTGCAACAAATCCATCACATTATAAATAAGGTAAGAACCTTCCACCCAGTTTGGTAAGGAGGATGGGAAGTAGAGAAAGGAAAATTTTAAATTTCTGGCAAGTGTTAAGATGAAAATTCACAGTAGTTGCCCACCCATAGGTATTGGTAATTTGGTATATATACCTGTGCAGGAGTCTTTCTAAAAAAGGGATGAAACTTTTCTCTACAATATGCATAGAAGAACATAGTACAGATGATCAGAGGAACCATGAAACCCGAAGCAACAGAGGACTTTTTGAGACCAAACACTGCCAAAGCGATTAATTGCGTTACCAGCAAAGATGATAGTGTTGCAGTATGAATTATGGGCCAATAGAGTCCCCCACTTTCGTATTTCGTCTCATAAACATTAAGAATCTGCACAAGGCACATTTCAATTATTACTCTACAAACATATCCTACAATCTGTTATCTTCAAAAGAATCTAATGAAAACTCACACTATCAATCTGTAGCCCTAGTAATGAAATAAGTAAAGTTGATCTAGAGATTCAAGGATTTCGTACACTATGATGTCAGCATGTACAACTAACGAGATGATGACTACATAAATAAGGTACAAACACCCTTTTGTAGTGTTGAAGAACACTATAAATTGTCAACTTCAAGTTTAAATGAAAGCAGTAAACGAAAAACCTATTCTATATATAATATGGGAAGGCCAAAATTGTTTGGTGAAGCCTATAAGGTCATCTAAGCTAGCCATGTGAGTTGTGACATCATATTTCTTTGACACTTGTCAAGTTTAATAACCAAGTTAAAAACTAGCTCCCATAATTTTTCGTTGTAAAGTAATTACTAAAGTTAATTATATATAATGTATAAACTTCCTCACCCAAGTAAAATAAAATTATGATGCACAAGCAATGATTGTGCCAAAATAATACTTGTTAATTACCGTCTAAGAGCCTCATATCATCAAACTTCTATAAGAACCTACAAGTGTGATCTGATTGGCGATTAAGTTCAACAATATGTGAATAAAATCCTCTCCTGAATAAAAATTTAAGTAACTCTTACAACAATAACCGTTTTCGCTTGTACTTGTTGATATGAATGTATTATGGTGAAATGCAAGGGCTGATGCAGGGAATAAAGTATCTGGTGTCTAAACTTAAAGATTCACACTACCAAAAAATGAAGACCTCAAAACATCAAATTGTAGATAATCTACACTCCTTATAACCAATTCCATATACAACTTCTCAACTTATCTGACTTGTCCTCTGTAGTAACTGAAAGTTCTAGTTAAAACAGTGTTGTTTAACTGAACAAGATCACACAATAGCATTCACACATGAAAACAAGTTAAAATAATTCTCTAGACATTAAGCAGTTAACCTCTGACGCAATTAAAATATGAAATCCAACCATTTCTATTAAGCATAGAAATAAAGACTGTACAAAAACCATGAAACACAAACTATAAACTAAGCTGACCTGATTCCGGAAAACAAGGTAAGCAAGGAAAAAGTAAACCAGCACAAGGGGCAACATGAGAGGAGCAAAGACAGAATATGTGAAGCCCAAAAGCCCAAAGAAGAGAACTCTAGGAACTTCTATGTGGTATGGAAAAGTCAAAGTTCCATAAGTCGACTCATCCTTGTTCCTTAGAATAAAGCGGTAGAAGAGGTTACAGAGAAGACCAAATGGTTGTATGAGTTCAACTGACAAACCTGCCCAGCCTGATGTCATTATGTAAGTCATAAAAAAGCTGTCCTGGAAAACGGAAGATGTGAATTGTTATTAAAAATACATGAGCTATGAACCTTGTGTAATATTAAATCAACCAAGAAGCTTATCACTGGGATGGGGGGTCTGGAGTAGTGGTTAGGCACTCACTTGACAGGGTAGAGTTCAAGGGTTCAAGCTTGGCGTTTTAAAAGGAAAAAACCAGAAAGCTCGTTGCTAAATTTGTAACATAATAAATACTACAGAGTATTATTTTATTGATCCTACAAATTTGGACAATTAAACTCTCCTACAGATTTGGACTATGAAAGTCTACAAGGAACAAATTAGTTAAACAAATTTAAACAAGTCCAGAGAAATTACGGTTAACAAAGCAGACAAAATTATCATAAATACCTGTTCTGGTACTGCTCTAGCCAACTGCTTAGGAATTTGTCCTGCATTGCTTGCTCTTCCCAATCGGTCAAGTACAGACCCAGAGAGAATATTTCCAAAAAAAACATTCCATGCAAAAAATAACAAAATTTTGATGCATGCACTCCTTTTCCTACCACTGCGAGATATGGGACCCTCCAAGGTAGAGAAGAACAACATAAGCGGGGGGACGAGGAACAGGAATAGCATTAATATAACACTTGGGAGATATCCAGTGAAAATCTGTACAATAAAATTCCTGCAAGTAAAAACAAGAAAGTTGTAACATATCACCAGCCTAACTCAAAGATTAGATGTAATCCGACGTTTTTCGGTGTATCACAATGCATAGATCAAATTCCTTTTAGGAATCCACAAATATATGTAAGTAATGAAGCAAACAACAACAGAAAAGGCATTACAAAATCAAACAAAATAATAACCACTGTGTATGCCAGTCAATTAATCATCATAACACTATATCATTGCTTATACTTTTTCCCAGCGATAAAATAGTTTAATGATGATTTTCTATGTGACCACAAGAGATGGCAATATAAAAAGCAATGGCACAAAAGTTGTCAGGATTTTAGTGAATTTATTTCCATCAATGATTTTCTGATTTTATTTTATTTTTTCCCATGCAGCTTATCCTAAAAAGATTTGGATTAGTCATAGATGATGAGATTTCATCATCAAATCTAGTCTGAAGCCATCAGATAAACACCATAACTTCTCTTTTTAAATTTGAAAATCAACAGTTCAGAAAGAGAACTCCCAAGATTTCTTGGGATTCATAAAAGAAACGACATTCAAGATCCTTCTTCGAGCTTCGCAGCCTGAAGTAGTAATTGGTTAATCGTACGCAAGAGCAACATATAAAAAAACCTTCAGCAGCTTCCATCAAGGCTATCAAGCCAAACATGTACTAGCAACAATATCTAGATAAATTGAGCATAACTTCCTGCAAGAGAGAGAGACTAGGATACCTCTTTATAACTTCTTTTAGAAATGGAAAAACCTCCTGCAACTTCTCAGCATTAGTTAGAGCTTGAATGAGAACAACAGGGGCCATGTAGAATGCTACAACAACAATTGATGCAACGAGAACTGATATCCTTCGGACCCAGAGGATTCGGTATGGCACGCTAAGGTTTGACCAATAAACATCGGATGGGTCAGGTGCTGCATCTGTGACCCATGAAATGGGACGTGATGATTGAAGAGATTCCGAGGCAACTAAAGCAGCATAACGAGATCTGAAAAATACAAATGCAGCTGGGCATTCCTGCATTATATCCAATTACTTCAAACACTGCACGCTAAACTCTTGATGCTAGTGAGATGAAAAGAGAAAAGTTCATATACATGGAAGATAATGAAAATATGTTACATATATTCAGATGTAGTTGATAGCCTGCAAGACAGGTTAATGATTTCAAGCTAAGAGTGATAGCTAATGGTAGAGGACGAAGTCTTGGAAAATAACACATTTTACATATATCTAAATGTAGTGTAAACATGGATGTGTAAAGAAAGTCAAAAGCTCCAAGTCCCAACACTAAATAGAGTTCCAACTGCATCTGCTTAATAGATGGAGACACACAGGACATTAAATTGAAGATACCTAACAGTCTGAGAATAGTAAGTGGAGATTAACAACTAGACAATACCTTACAAAAAATCATTGACAAAAGCCACAAACCAATAAAATAATAGTAAGTGAATCCTATTACTCAAAAGAACATTGCACGCAATCTTTGATTGGATAATTAGATTAAGTAGTGTAGGGTGTTATACTTGAAGACTATCGGCATCCTGTATGTTGTTATAATAGCAAGAAAAGATTATACACCATCGTAACATCTTGCAATCAGGGACCTTGTGTTATGAGTTATGACCTAATATTGAGGTTCAGTTGAGAAACACACGACACTTTAACAAGTATGACCCAAAATATAGGCAAGTTTTCTCATTTCAATTATAATAACTAGTTATTTGTGCACAGTCCAACACTCCAACCTGTGCGAATTATATTTTTATATAGTGAAATCATTTAAGGCACAACAGTTACGGGTATTAAATCTCAAAAAATATAAAACAAGTTAATAAAATACTATACATATTCGTTAGCATTTTACAAAATTCAAATTGAATTGGTTAGATTTTTTTGAGTGGTGGGTAGTTACTTTTATACAAATTTTAAATTAGAAAAAGGAGAAATTGTCATGTGGCTTTTTTGAGCCTTAGGCATTATATATAGTATAGATGTCTCTGTTCTTTATTGGCTTGCTAATAGAACCAAAATATTGAAATTCAGATGTGAAAAAACAACCTTTTCTCTTAACTCAGGACCAACAAAATTTCTTTTCACTCTCTCAGCAGATCCTCCACAGAGGTCACATCTCATTAAGTTTGGACCGGATTGATGCCGTGTCGGCGTAGACTTAAATATTTGGTACATCTTTTCTGCATCACTCTGCAAGCAAAGGATCAATTGTAAGACATTCCATGCAGCAGTAAAATTTGGTCAAAGGAAATGCAGATGATAAGAAACCTAGAAGAAACATGTAATATGTACATATGCAGACAAATGCAGAAAAAAAGAAAACAAATATATGTATATATAGTAATTAAAACAGTATCCGAAGTTTCCAAAGTAATTTAGGCACTTAGGCCGCATTACTTCACATGTAATATCAAATATATCCACGAATTATGATCACGGAGAAGCCAGATCGAGAGAACACATGTAATGTTATAATGAGGTACCTTTGCATAGTTTCTCCTCGCATATAATATTAAAGAATTTAATAGCACAACAAATTTCATCATAAGAGCATCAGAATCAACCTCCATTCTCTAACCAATATTGAGGCAACCAAATTAATTATATTATCAAATTCCTGCAGAACATTTTGCTTTAAAATACAGTAGATATATATGCTTCACTAGTGCTGATTGCAATATCTTTAAAATTCCAATTGACTCGATTTTACTAGGTTATCTAAATTAATATATTCATTTAGCTCTCTCTCCCATCCTCATTCCTCTAGAGGCTTAAAATAATTTAATTATGATGTTTAATTAGCTCATTAATTAATGAAACCAGAGGAAGCATCATATTCTACTTAACATTTCTTCACATTCTATTCCATAATTTATGTATTCACAAGAACATGTTAAATGCATACTCAATATATTACAGTAGATTCCCTTTCATAAGCAAAATTTATATTACACCAACCTCAATAATGCTTACCATTAGTTTCTGAACTGTACTAGACTGATAAACCATTTGATGTGCAAGATAACTCGAAGCGTAATAGTTGGAAAAGAATTTTTCTACGGCATCACCATAAGATTCTTCCGCTGAGCAAGGAACGCCACGTACTACAATTGTGAAGTAACATGGCTTTGAAAGGGATGTAGTAATATGCACCAACCTCATATTTGTAATTTTTTTGTAGTCCTAATCAGCAAGTGCAAGGAAATATTCGCATTAAAAAATGTAAGGGTCAATTCAATGGTTTCAAAAACAAGATTAAAAATGAAACATGAGCTTGCATCCTTACATGGTAGAGGAGAAAACAAGCGAAGCATGATATTACATATAATGCAAAGCAGTGCACCCAAAGCCTGAAAGAAGATCAGGAGATTGGACGAATCATGACACTCTCAAGATTCAAGACACAATATGATCATTTTAAGTCCTAAGAATTGTAATTGGATCACACCATTCACCATACATCATTTCCAAAAGCATGAAATAAAACTGCACAGTCTTACAAGAGCACTAACTATATCAAGTTTACTTGCTTACAAAGAAATATATCAAGTTTCACTCCTGTTACCTGGAAATTGCATCAAATGTCATTCATGTGAATGAAAATAGAACTGAGTGAACAATTGAGAATTACATATATTTGAAAGCGAGAGAAAATCACTTCAGATATTCATACCATCTTGAGCCTTCGTTGACATTCACAATTGAGAAACTATTAAGGGACTCAGTCGTGACAGCATCATGCTCGATCTTTTGCCCAAAATAATTCAGCGGGAGCACAACAAATACGCACATTACAGCAGCAATGGAGAATATCCGAAGACTGTACGACAAAAAACATAGTGACACAGATTACAAGGCATGCAAATACGGGAGAAAGAAAAGCATTATTTGGAACACATAAAATATAACTTCGCAAGCCACCACTCAGCAGGAGTATAATCTCCTAATAGAACATCATGCTGGATATCTTACAAACAGACCACATCCCACAGTGGTTTTGATTATTGATGAACTAAATGAAAAAACAAAGAAAACACACATGCATGGATATACAGGAAAATGAGAGATTTATCAAGCACACACACTAGATGAATTCCAATCGTGTCTGTATAAAACAAGAGGTCATAATTAAGACTTCACTATCGTTCAATTCTTATTGATGCTTACTTAAAATTCAACTAAAAAAATCTTTCAGTTCCATTTTACAGTTTCAGGCTAGCGTCTAAAAAGTATATTGGCTGCAAACAAATGAGTCTAACAATGATATCAAAATATTGCTATTATTTCACGAACTTGATGGTATTGGTTTTAGTGAGAAATATAGATGTTTAGTTAGGATTTTGTATGTAATTTTACTTGGCAAGGTAGATGTGTAGTTATTATAAAAGAAAGGATTGCTTGGTCATTTAGTTCTTTAGTTAGCCAGATATATGCATATGTAATGCTTTTAATGTAACCTAATGCGAACTTATCTCCCTAGCCTCCAGCGTTCACGATCTCTCTACCATTTTTGGTAAGGCTTGGTCATAAGTTCTTTCGTTAACGTACAGTAGTATATAATGCCTCGTCAAGAAACCTATATCCCCAGCCTCCCTTTTTGTCGTCTTCTCTCTTAACACCAACTCTCTTGGCTTCTTCTCTACACTATGTTTTTTTAGCTATTAGCTTGGTCATGTTATCTCTTAGCTCCCTCTCTACATTTTATCATTCTTCTAACAGTTTTAAAGGTCTTATAATTAAAAACAGGTGATGAAGCTATTGCCAGTACTAAAAACTCGATCATCAAGATACCATAGCTGAAGAAGCTACTTTAAAGATATTCTCTGAGTCGACCTCAAGCCCCCGCCCCCGCCCCCTGGGTTATAATACGAAATAGTTGCTGAAGCATACATTGGAATATCTTGAATCATTATATGGAAGGTACTAATATGCATTTAAGAGTAAGTAATATGATATGACCTTAACAGAACAGCTCTGAGAAATACAACGGCGTCCAGTCCCCCGGCTGCATATAATTCATCTTCAGATGCTCCCCAGGCCTTGACTATCCAACTAGCGGACGGGACAATTCTTCGAAACCAGTAAGCGTCACGTTCTCCTTGCATTTGTTTAAGTCTCTGACCAAAGTATACATTTACTAGACTTGGTTGTTTCCTCAAAACAGAATAAAGAGAGAAACAGACCACGCACACTGCTGTGTTTATTCCAGCAGATGTCAATAGAGCAGATAATAACATCTCCCAATTCGATTTCGATTTCGATTTCGATTTTAATTCCAATTTCGGGTATTATAAAATCGAACAAAATGATGATAGAGCATTACAGCATAGCATAGTAATATATGACTAAGATTAGGATTAATAATATGGTTAAGTGAGGGAGAAATGGAAAGCAAAATGACAAACTTAGCTTGGACTAAACCTGTAAAGCAGTTGGGAAAGGAAACTGAAAGGAGGGAATGAATTAAATAACCCCTAAATGATAATTAATGGGATTCCAGTCCAGAGGGGTTTGCTTGTAATTAAATATTATGGTGGGGACAACACTCAAGATGAAGAGGAAGAGGGAGATGGAGTGCCCCATTGGCCTCTAATAATGCAATCATTTCAAGATGCGTGTGGCTGCCGCGGAATTCTCATTATTTTGGCGGTGGATGAGGGACCTCCACGTGGATGTTTTTTCTTCTTCCCCGATA
Source organism: Echium plantagineum (assembly GCA_003412495.2). Lineage (NCBI taxonomy): Eukaryota > Viridiplantae > Streptophyta > Magnoliopsida > Boraginales > Boraginaceae > Echium > Echium plantagineum. The sequence goes on along the minus strand of CM016563.1, from coordinate 29,145,282 downwards.
CATCATGGTAGTCGGAGACACTCAAACATGACGAGTTTAAATGAGAGTGAATGTGATAATTTATTGGAATATTATACATGTTTTTGTGCTTTATTGTATCATTAGTCATCTTTTTTCATTTCTTAATTTACAATTAATCTAATTAATAAACCTGTGACACAAATAAAATAAATTAAATTTTATCAAATTGGAATATATATATATATAGTTGAGTGCGACCACTCTCCCAAAAGTCAGAAGGGAATAAGTGTGATATGGCTAAATTAGTTGTCCAATGTGGACCTATCACCTATGCAGAATGAATATGGGCATATGGCTAAATTAGAGATCACATACATGTTCAAATTAGGTGTCCAACTTTATATCTAATGTACGTCGGCATTTCCTCAAATCACTTGCAATTATTAGCATTCTCTTCCTATATTTGTCAATGCTTTTAATTATCCTCTAAATTATTGACTTTCTCCATATTTTTCTTGAATTATTATCACATTTTAAGTTGTTCCGTCAATTTTTTCATTATTTTCAATTGTTCTTTCAACTATTATCGACATTGTCAAATCACATTTGTTTGTCGATGATAATTCATTTCTTGTAAATTAACAATGAAATTATAAATACAATAGTCAGTGAAATAATTTGAAATATTAAAATAATTTAAGAGCTTGAGAAACATGAAGACAATTTAAAATGTTAAAAATAAATTTGCATGAGTGTTTTAAGAAACCCAATTATTAGCACTAAACTTACTTCATCAAAGTTAATTAATATTCTCATATTATACATTGTTAAAATTAATATCCTCATATTTATTTTTATAAAAACAACTCTTATATTACTTTTTGTCCTACAAAGTTATTCATAGTGAAACATTCACATTGAAAGATTGAACAATCATAGTGAAATTTGATTAGGGCCTGGTCTTTGCTAAAAAGCTAGTCTTCATACATTGATGTAACATGCATCGATCAATGATCATATTGTTATATCATTATGTCTTGTTTAATCGTTTACCAAGTATCTTTTAAAATTATGTCTATATGATATTATTATGAACTTTTTCGTAAGTTAAAAAAGGGTTATAAATAGGTAATTATTTTAGTTTCTTGGCAAGACATACCATTTGACTCTAACTAAGATATATGAAAATATTCATGATTTCCGTAACTCTTCCTTATTAAATTTAGGCCATCTGAGCTTACGAAATGGGTCAACTCAATATTGGGATTTCTACAAGTACAATTAAATTATTACTGTTGTATTAATGCAGTTTTCAGTTTATATTAATTAATACTTGTCATTATTGTTTATTTATGGTATAAAATTTATGTAGGATCTTCAAATTTCATCTCAAGAATCAATGAATAGTTATCTTTATAAAAAGGCATTTTATTAGGATGCTCCTGAACTATCATCTTATATTCAATGTGTCCCTGAACTACTAGTCTTTTTCTGAAGTGTTCCTCAAGCCGCTTTTCCTATTTTAAAACAATAAAATGACTATTGTACCCTTGACACTATTACAAACAGTAGATACATATTTTCAAATATTTTACATAATTAAAATTAAACTTAAACCCCTTCTTCTTCAATAGAGTTAATTGTCGAAATGGTCCCAGTAAGTGTGGCTCTGGTGCACTTTAGTCCCCGAAAGTGCCACTGTTGCAGAAATGTTCCCTGAAAGTGTGTATATTGGTGCAATTTGATCCCACTTCGTTAGCTTTATTAAATTTAAGCCTGAATAGCAATTTTTGGGACAAAAACTAAACTTTTTATAACTTCATCGATGTTGTAGAAATTTTTTTCTGGCTGTTTTTGGGAGTTAGAAGAACGTTTGAGGATATGAAAATGATTAAACTGAATTGATTTCTTAATTTTAATGTATTTAATTGTTACTTTTGCATTTAACTTTTTGTTATTTACATTTTAGGCCCCAAATAGGGCTATTAAGTTATAAAAAGTTTTGTTTTTGCCCCAAAAATTTTTATTCACACTTAAATTTAACGGATTTAACGGAATGGGGACCAAATTGCACCAATATACACACTTTCATGGACCATTTCCTCAACAGTGCCATTTTCGGGGACTAAAGTGCACCAGACCCCCACTTACTGGGACCATTTCAGCAATTAACTCTCTTCAATACATCCCACCCCTTACTCTTATACCTAGTGTTGAAAGCGAGCCAGGTATCCCGTTGGAGCATCTAACTTAATAGACCGCTTGATAGTTAACGAGTAGGATACGAGCCTAACGTTGTGCTCATTTAAAATACCCGGCTCGCTTGGTATTTACCCTTTCCGTTAATGGGTAATGATACAAGCAATGGTTGCTTCTTCTTGAAATTTCTTCCCACTTGATACCATATCTCTTGTTTGCATGAAAACTAGTTTTGATGAGCGTTCTTGTGTTTCTTAAGATTTTGATCTGCTCCATCTAAATATTATGATGAAGACAAAAAGACTTTTTAACTAAATAGTTTTGCACTTTAAAACATTTTTGTACTAGATAGCTACAAAAAATTGGGGCAAATGACATCTAGGTCCCCGAGTTTTATGTTAAATGTCAATTAGGTCCCTGAGTTTTTTATATTACCACTTTAGGTCCCTGAGTTTTATCTTATATGTCAATAGAGTCCTCTGACATTAAATTAAACACATTATTGACCATTATACCCCTATTTATAAATAACTTAACATTTAATTAATTTTTATCTAATAAAAATAATTTATTTTTGTTCATAAATTAATTATTAAAATTTAATCAATAATATTAAAATCAAATTGATAATTATGAAAAATAAAAAGTATATATATTAACATAAACTATCCAATTTGAATATATAAAATTATATATAATATAATTATTTAAATTGCTAAGCTATCATATTATTTTTTATAATACAAATTTAGTTAAGTATTAATAGTATATGAGGGTATAAAGGTAATTGAACAACTTAAAATTGATGCAAGGACCTAAGATGGTAATATAAAAATCTCAGGGACCCAATTGACATTATAGATAAAACTCGGAGACCCATATGTCATTCACCCCAAAAAATTGTGTATGATACTTCCGCTGAAGCACCTTCTAAACTCTTGTGCGAGTGTTATATCTTGAGCCTTTGTTACAACTTCTTTGGCTTCTCCATCTGAGCTCCAATTCATTTCTTCAACTTACTCTATCTCATTACTAAAAGATACATTCTTTGTGATAAGAGATTGAGCATTTTGGAATTAATTTTCTTTTGTTGCAATGTACGACACGGATAGCTAGCTATTTAATGTGTTGCATGTGGATTTTTTTAGAAAACTATAATTTTTTCTTTAAATACCCTCTCTCAACAAGGTAAACATTCAAACCAAAAGGTTGTTTTTAATTTGTGTGAGTTTTTTGGCCATCGAAGAAAATATATAACTTACTAAATTAAGATTTTGTTGGAACTGCTTCGGAGAAGTATAGTAAATAAATGTGATGAGGCATTATAAATAATACAATGATCAGCCATATGGAGATGTGTCATACATATGGTTTAAATACTTTTTCAACAATTATACATATTCATGTTCTATCATATTCTGATTTAAATTTGGAATCTTGGATAGGCAACTAACTGTATTGCATGTACACCTCTTCCAAATAATCACTTTTAATTGATATAACATTTGAAAATAAGTGTGGTTTTGTGTTATGACATGTCGATATTTTATAACATGAATATACAACAAAAGAAATGAGGATTGAATACAAGATTTAGTAGCTTAAGCTTCACATTAATTAGAGTTGTGTACGAATTAGGTTAAGAGGACAGTAATGCATTTTCGAGAGAAAATTGCTGGAATAGTCCTAGTAAATATGTGCCCGTTGCATTTTAGTCCCAGTTTTATATTGGTCTGCCAAAATAGTCCTCGTAATTGGTACTTTAGGTGCACTTTAGTCCCTAAATGTCAACTTTTAACGGAAAATCGGGTTTTGATGTTAATTTTGGGGCAAAATCATAAATATAACCATTTGTTTACTCAAAAACGAAATATATACTTTAAGTGGGGCAAAAAACTTTCATTATAATATCTAAAGTATACCAAGTTTCCCTCCAAATTTTTCCCTCCTTCTATACAACTCATAGTTTCCTTCCAATATCAAAGTTTTTTACCTCTTTTGCACCCTTCTTTTATCTTCAGTTTTTTTCAAGGTTTTATACACTATTACCTAATGGAGTCGAATTGTACTAGCAAACACAAAATAAACTCCGAAAGATGTTGATTCCAAAGATAGCTTACATTTTAATGTTAAGCATAATAGCTACAAAAACTAAGCATTAAAGCTTAACAAAAACGATGGATTCAAAGTGCGAAAGCTACAACTGAAATCAATATTCATTCAAAAAACAGAAATGTATGGAAGATCCTTTGTCCCTCCTGGGTGACCGGGGTTTCGGGGCCTTCAGACTAAGCCTATCCTTTGGCTTCTGCAGTCTATCCCACACCCTCAATTTCTTCGTTGGACTAGATGGTTCCCTCCTGGGGGTCCGGTTGTAACCCTTGATCTCCTCATCCAATATTTTCACTTCCTCCAGCTTTATGTACTGGATGACCAATTTGGCAAGTTGATACCTGGTTGTAACCGGCTCCAACACCAACTTGTCTTTCAGGGGTCCATGTCTCAATCCATGGAAGAATGCTATTAAAGCTACTTTCTCAAAAGTCTTTTCATCCGTAGCCGACACGTTTGTGGCTACCTTCTCAAACCTCCCAGCATAACTCCTTAGTGTCTCTCCTGGCCTTTGTTGGACTTGCATGAGGGCTGTCTCATCTTCATCAGCCACTATAGAAGCCCCAAACTTCTCCAGGAACTTGTTTGCTATATTCTGCCAGCAATCCACGGAGTCCTGTGGTAAATTGTGGAACCACTTCAAAGCTGGACCCGAAAGGCTGCTGGGGAATGCCCTAGCGTATATCTCATCCTGGCTTGCCCAGAAGGATAGCTGGGAGTCGAATGCCTTAAGATGATTCGTCGGATCTCCGACTCCATCAAAAGTATCGAACTTGGGCATCCTAAACCCTCTTGGCATCTCTGCCTCTCTCAATCTCTTCGAGTAAGGTTGTAATGAACTATGCTTCTCCGGACCTCGGGTAGGGACCATGTCCTTCATGGCTTCCCGGATAAGTTCTCTAAGGGTGGCCTCATCCTCTCTGCCCCCGACATGGTCCTGCCCCCGAGGGAGGTCTTTATCACCCACCGGGCTTTAGTGCGCCTCCGTTTGTGGTGTGGCTTCTTGTGCCCCCGGTGGGTCTTCCTTTTCGGTGTGGGGCTCCTACTCTCATCGCTAGAGGAGTCCGGGTAATAGTGTACTTTGCCGGATCTCCGAGTCTCCTTGATGGGAGACTTGGGGTCGGTACTCCGTCTCCTCTTGACTGGACTCCTGTCTTCCCTCCTGGGGGACCGGGAGTGTTTGCCCCTACGCCTGGAGGGGTGTGAGTTCTGAGAGTAGGACTCCTCGGAGGGTGTCTGCTCCTTTCTCCGTCGTGTGACGGGAGTCCGGGAGCGATGACGATGCATCCTATGGTGGTGGGGGTGATTGCCCCCAGCCCTAGAGTGTGAACGTCTACCCTGGTCAGGTTCGATCCGTTCGGACGGCGCCAATTGATGTGGTAGCCTTTTCCTGAGAAGGCTCTCCACCTCAAAGGGGTCCTCCATAGGCTCCTTGCCTGGCCTGTGTTTGATGGGGGACTCCTGTCTCTTTTCCACCCTTGATGGAATGGAAGGTCTAGGGAGATCAGCCTCCTGCCCCTGGGCCATTGCAGGAGTTGGAAGGGCTCCTGGATGTCCTGGGTAGAGGTGGGATCCCGTCCTAGGCCTCCTAGGGACCTCTACAAAGATGGAAGTGCTCCTAGACACCTCCTGGGAAGTGCTCCTGTGTTCCATGGCTTCGGGTGGTGGATGTTTGCTTGAAGAATCTCCTCCTGACTGCTCCAGCTCCAGCTCCGGGTACCTAAGGCCACGACTGGCTAGGACGCGGCCACTCCGACGATCAAGTAATTATAGGCAAGGGCCTTGGTCTTGAAGCCTTGAGATGATGACAAGTGGAAGGTGAGGATTGAGCCAAATCTTCTTTCACCAAAATGTGGACTACATTCATTTGGCTAGCCTTGGGCTTTGGAGCCTCTTACCCAAAATGGGGGTCTTCTTCTTGATAAAAGAATGCCCTCATCACTAGGCTTGTTTTTTAATTTTATTAATTTGAAGCTCGTGCTGAAATGAATCTCGAATTGTTATCGACGTTTACAATCTTACATAAGATAACCAAAGAAATCGAAGGATGAAATAAAGGTAATAATGGTGACATTCTCGACAGCAAATGCAGCTGCATTCATCGATGAAGATGATGAGGTGGATGAAGAGCCCGGCGAGGTAATTGAGTCTGCTCCGCCTCTCCAAGTCGGCGAGGAGCGTCAGATTAGCTCTTTTGGAGTCATCAAGAAGCTTCTCCGCCGTGGACATGCGTGGGAGACTCCGGGACTCGCTGATGACGTCATTAGTAACTGCTTCAAACTCCATCTTTCTATATCTGTTATTTATAATTTTATATAATTATTGATTTCCTTTTTGGGTTTTGTAGTTCATTATGAGGGGAGGTTACCTGATGGGACTAAGTTCATATCTACAAGGGAGAATGTTAGGAATCTGTACCCGTTGTAAGATTAATTAAAGCGTCCCAAAACTAATCTAACAACTAGATCCCGCCCAGGATGATGACCCACTAATCAGATTATAATAAACAGAAGAAATAACTTGCGGAAACAAGAAACGACACAAGGATTTTATACAGGTTCCCCCACAACGTGTAAGGTACGTCCTGTTGCTGCTGCAGATTCCACTAATAATCACCGGAAGAATTGTTACAAGGACTCCTGACCTATTCCTATATCTCTCGATTAGGTGTTCTTCTTATACAATGAAGAACCCTAATGACAAGCCTCACAAATCTCTCTCTAGACTCTTTGTTTATGATTCTCTTTTTTTTGAGCACACAATACAACAATGAGTTAGAGACCTATTTATAGGCTACAATGAGATACTAGGTCTAATGCTATTAGGAAATAACTTCTCCGTCAAGAAAAGACCTTTCTTTTCTTGCACTCCAATTATTTCCTAAAAGCCCATCCGAAACCTATTTTTGCCAGCTGCCATAATTCTTCCCGCATTGGCCCAGCTCAGCAAATATGGCTTCACAACTCAACAATCTCCCACTTGAAGACATATTTCATTATCCCGTCTTCGCCATTAGTCTTGAATATCTATCTGCAGCAGCTCCCCTTGAGTTCATCATCCCCGAACTCCCACTGAAGCCGAGACCGACTTCAATGTCCTTCTTACAGATCCCAGAACATCCTTGAATGTCACCAACTTGGCTATCGAAGAGACATAGCCAAACCCATTGCCCTGTTGGACTTTTCCCACATTCAAACCATCAACATGTTCTTTCTTTACCTGCCAGACCTTCTTCGTCTTCTTCCCAGGCACCTTGGAACACCTCCAAGCCGGATCAGTCATCGATGAATATCTCTTCTCCCTTTTTCCTTGTTGGCCAACAACTCCCACTTGATCAGATTCATCGACATTCGGTGTTTGATCAGAACACCTCCCTTCAGTTAGCATACTTTTAAAAGGATGGGAGACCCTTTTACCACGCCTTTTCCTGCGTCCGCTAACCCCGGATGATACCTGCAACACGCCTTTGGTTGCCACCTTATACAGAGTACCTGACTTTTGACCCTGAGCAACAACCCGTGCTCCTCTTGTCACCTTCCAGGACTCACCACCAAACGCAATTCTATACCCCTCAGCATCCAGTTGACTTACTGAAATAAGATTACCTGTCAGCTTGGGCACATGTCTGACCTTCGTAATCTTCCATATAGAACCGTTTGATAACCTCAAATCCACATCACCCATACCACAAACATCCAGGATCCTTCCATCTGCAAGATGAACCTTCCCGAGATCTCCAGCAACATAATTTTTCATTATGCCACAATCACCAGTGATATGATATGATGCACCAGAATCCAACACCCAAGAGTCAATCGAACTCACCTCAGTTGCCAGAAGAGCATCATCCATGTTTACAACATTGATCTCTTTCTCAGTGCAATTCTTCTTAATGTGACCCTTCTTGCCACAATTCCAGCACTCAACTGTCCGTTCGAATCTACCCTTACCAGTCTTACCTCCATGGTTGTTCCTCCTACTTCTATCCCCTGCGAATAATGCAGGCCCTGAAATCACCACACCTGATTCCTTCCTCCTGATCTCTTCATCCAGAATTTTACTCACAACTTCACAGGTAGTCAGTGATTCTTTCCCAGCGGAATGAGTCACTGCAGCCCTCATGGATTCCCAACTATCTGGCAAAGATGCCAAAATAATCAAGGCCTTCCATTCATCATCAACTACAAACCCAACTGTTGTTAGTTGATTGATCAAGTTGTTCATATTATTCAAGTGTGTGTTCACAGAAGTATTCTCAACCATGCGCATATTGAAGAGATTTTTCATAAGAGATATCTTGTTGTGAGTAGAAGGCTTCTCATACAATTCTGACAAAACTTTCATCACTCCCATAGTCGTGGTCTCGTTCTCCACATTATGAGACACATTTGATGAAAGCTTCAATCGAATCGCCCCTAGAACCTCCCTGTCTAGTTTCTTCCACTTCTCCTCACTCATCTCTTTCGGCTTCCCAGATAAAGGCTCAGCCAAATCCTTCGTGTACAGATAATCCTCAATCTGCATCTTCCATAACCGAAAATTAGTCCCATCGAACAGCTTCATCCCTTGCAGTATCGAAACCCCTTCTTCACCCATATTATCCTGTCTGATTGGTCGTCAAACCTCGCTCTGATACCAATTGTTAGGAATCTGTACCCGTTGTAAAATTAATTAAAGCGTCCCAAAACTAATCTAACAACTAGATCCCGCCCAGGATGATGACCCACTAATCAGATTATAATAAACAGAAGAAATAACTTGCGGAAACAAGAAACGACACAAGGATTTTATACAGGTTCCCCCGCAACGTGTAAGGTACGTCCTGTTGCTGCTGCAGATTCCACTAATAATCACCGGAAGAATTGTTACAAGGACTCCTGACCTATTCCTATATCTCTCGATTAGGTGTTCTTCTTATACAATGAAGAACCCTAATGACAAGCCTCACAAATCTCTCTCTAGACTCTTTGTTTATGATTCTCTTTTTTTTGAGCACACAATACAACAATGAGTTAGAGACCTATTTATAGGCTACAATGAGATACTAGGTCTAATGCTATTAGGAAATAACTTCTCCGTCAAGAAAAGACCTTTCTTTTCTTGCACTCCAATTATTTCCTAAAAGCCCATCCGAAACCTATTTTTGCCAGCTGCCATAATTCTTCCCCCATTGGCCCAGCTCAGCAAATATGGCTTCACAACTCAACAGAGAAAGGCGAGGCCTTTAAGTTCAATCTTCAGGAAGGTGAACTCTTAGTCTTCTTATTTCTTTTTCCTTTTGTTGGGGTTGTTTTGGTATCTGCAGTTTGTGTAGTTGGTAAATTTTGGTTCTTTCACTTTAATTTTCACCCTATTGCGTAAATTGATTGATTATACGGTTTTATCCAACGGGAAAATTTGGGGCTCTCAAAATGCATCAATTGCTAGCTATTTGAGCTTCTTAATTAGTTTTTCGTACTCATTTTGATAATGTGAATGAGTCTTTTTGTATATTTCTATGTAAATCCTTACAAAATACTGAAATAGGGAAACTGGTGAGTGGTTTAAACCAAGGAATTATTACAATGACCAAAGGGGAGATATCATTATTCACATTGCCTCCAGAAGTTAGGTATGGAGCTGCAGGCGCAGATAGTGTACCGCCTAATTCAATTGTTCAGTTTGAGGTGGAACTCATCTCGTGGATCACTGTAGTGGACGTTTCCAAGGATGGTGGCATCATCAAGAAAATTATCAAACAGGGAGAGCAAGCTGGGCCCCCAAGTGATTTAGATGAAGTTCAAGGTACTCAAGTTGATTCATTGCCTCATTAATATTTATGTTTCAATAGGAAAGACAAGTTATTTTTCTCTTTGAAGAATTAGTGATCCCTATGTTGCTCAGATAACCTCACTTGATCTTCAAAAACAATAATGATAATCTTAATCATATGTTTTAGTGAGATATACTGCGAGATTGCCTGATGACATGATTGTAGCTGAAACACATGAAAAGGGAGTTGATTTTCACATGAACGAAGGTAACATGTTTGTTGGCTCCTATAATACATGATAGATATATGTTATGAACTTATGATGCATCTACATACTTCATCTTACGCTCATTTCTATGTTCTCTGGTTCCAGGGCACTTTTGTCCAGCATTTCCTAAAGTCTTGAAGACAATGAAAAGAGGGGAGAAGGCCAATCTATGCATTCAACCGCAATGTTGGTTTCTAAGCTCTCCTGCATCCTTCTTGGTTTTGTTTTTTGATACTTGTTCTTGCTTTGGTCTGATTTTACCTCAAAAAACATATTAAATCATTATTGGTTCTCTGGCTCTTGGATATAATGGAAGAAATCAAAATGGCTCATTACACTACCTACTCTCCTTATCTATTATGAATCAGTAGAGGAAACAGCCACCCTGTTAACATACTATTTTACTACCTGACTCCCGTACCCTGCTCGGATAGGAGCCTCTTCAAATTCATTGGTTCCCGCCGAGTACTTGTATCGCTATAGTAGGCCCAGCATACGACATCCATCAGCTGAGCCTTGCACATTTATGGCACACTTTCTCACTTTTTGGGGTTAAGTCTCTGTGTTCTTAGTCTCTTGCTTAATCCCTTGATAAAGTTTGTTGTTTGATGTGATACAACATTAATTTTATGACCAAAATAATACATGTTGGCTGGTTAATGCCCTCTTAACTTAGATATTTGCCACACACTGTGGAATAGAAACATTTTTTCCCATATGCACCCCTGAGGAGAAGATTAAACTAGTGCTGCAGACATTACAAACAAAATTCCTAGTAGTTTAGGGACTTCAAAATAGTGGACTTGCGAAATGTACTGCAGATAATACAAAATCAAAATTACTACTTCCTCTGTCTTTTTTTAACTTGGTGTTTAGGCTAAAGTTCTTGTATTTCTTTAAAATGGTGTTTAAGTTTTCAATGTGCTTTTTTGACCACCGTTCTTATTTTATCCCAATAAAGTAGTTGGCTTTTGAATTTACAACTTTATTAACTCCTACAAAATGAGGACAAAATAGTAATACTTTCCACAATCTTAATAAAGTAAGTTATTGCTAAACACCAAGTTAAAAAAAGACGGAGGGAGTAGTAATTTTTAGAAATTTTTTTAAAAATGGATTCCACTTTACTGCTTTTCTAATGTGAAACCATCTACACTTCGTGCAGATGCTTTTGGAGAAGTTGGGAGATATTCCTCTACTGACTTTCCTTCCATTCCCCCAAATTCTGTTCTGATTATTGAACTGGAGTTAGTGCAGTTCAAATCAGTCATTGATATTTCTGGTGACTCCAAAATTTTGAAGAAAATCCTGAAGGAGGGAGATGGTGCGGTAACTGCAGATGATGGTGCCAGTGTAATCAGTAAGTGTTTTCAAACACTTATCATGGTTTCTTCCATTATCCTTTCTCTTTTAAATATAGAATCTTTGTTAAGATTTGTTGAATAGCATAAGCATAGAACAATACCTAAGGTCCTAAATGGAATAAAGGGTTTGATGGAGATGAACTTTAAGCAGTCATATTATAGCCTTGCAAAAAAGGAAGAGAAAAGGAAAAAAAAGGAAGGGAATGAACTTTTGTTCTTAGCGCATGCTACTTCTATCTGAGCTAAACTAAGTATATATGTTAGAGAGGAAACTTCATTTTCTTCTGCGTTGCTTGAAGTTATTCTGTATGTTTAACTCTTTAATGGGTTTATTTTGGTACCTAGAACATAATTCTATTTGCACTAAACAAATAGGGTTTGTGTGTGTGTGGGTGGGGGGGTGTATTTGAATATACTTGGCATGCTATTATTAGTTCTTTTGAGTTCCCGTTGTCCTTTGCTCAAATATGGTGTAGTCTTCTGCTTTTACTATAACCTCAAGTTCTATTGCATGAAATCTTTGCAGTTAAATATACAGCTATGCTGGAGGATGGTACAATGTTTGATAAAAGAGGGTTTGGTGGAGAAGAACCATTGAAGTTCGTTACTGACGAAGGTGGTTCAATTGTTTAAAAATATAATATTTTTGACCCTTCATTCAGAATGTATCCCTTGCCACATTCCAGTTCACTGTATTTATTATTATTTTGATCCAGACCAGCAATTACTTGCTTTACCTATCTATTCCTTTCTGCAATCCTGTTCACTGGATTTATTTGTTTTTGTAGAGCAAGTAATTGCTGGTCTGGATCGAACAGCTTCAACAATGAGAAAAGGTGAACAAGCAAGTGTCACAATAAAACCTGAATATGGATTTGGATCTGCTGAAGTAAAGTGTGATCTTGCTGTAGTTCCTGCAAATTCAACAGTAACCTATGAAGTTGAAATGTTGGATTTTACGAGGGTAAGCTTCTACTAGAAAATGTGTAAATAAGGAGGAACTGGGAAAATTGTGATTACTTGAAGTCTTACTCAACACTCAACAGAATGCTATGTGTTGGACTGCCAATAACAGCCTGCTTTGGTATTTCACCAAAAGAAACAGGACATGATGGAAGTTTTAGTTTTGAACAGATATACTTGGACCTAAAAAATTGACTTTTAATGCTATTCATCTTAGGCAAAGTTGGCTTCTTGCATAAACCTCTTGTTTCTTAGCAAACAATATCTGGAAACATTTGTAAGCTGGCATAACAATATGTAATCTGTGCTGCAATTATCTATGCATATATGAAAAACCATTTTTTGGAAATCAATAATTATTTAATATTTTGAAGAGCAGGAGAAAGCATCATGGGAATTGGATAATAATGAGCGCATTGAGGCAGCTGATAAGAAGAAGGAAGAGGGCAATGAGCTCTTCAAAATTGGAAAATATGAAAGAGCTGGGAAAAAATATGATAAGGTAAACAGATATGTCTGACGTGAATTCATCTGGAAAAATATTTAGTTGACCTAGATTTATATTTTGCTTTGCTTTTGCTTTTTATTGTCTTAGGCTATGGGCTATATTAGTGAAGATCTATCTTTCGCAGACGATGAACAGAAGCTGGTAAAATCATTGAGAGTGTCTTGCTGGTTGAATCGTGCAGCTTGCTGTTTAAAACGCAATAACTTCCATGAAGCAGTGAAGTTATGTTCAAAGGTAGTGTCTTGAAAGAGAACTTGTAAACAATACAATGATTCTCCCTATACTTTTCGAAGTTAATCTATGTCCTTCATTCGTATTTGAATGACATATTTTCTTCATACTTGCGGCATTCAAATAAATTGTACTACTTATGCTGAATCTCAACGGTCTTAAGTTTCTGCTTTTGTATTTTCTTGTTGCTATGTTTGTTGGTGAGGTAGTGGCATATTGCTGAAAGTAAAACTGCGTTCCATGCTTTAGGAGTAATTTCTTTACGACTTCACGCATATTTTATTGGCGTGCTTCCTCCTCCTTTAACTCCCTTCCCTCACTTTTCACTAGCGGATTTCGAATGCCGAATTTAGTCAGCCATGTGGCTGCTTTCAGGTTATGGTATCACAAGAAACTGATTGGTTTCTCTTAATGACTAAACAGGTCTTAGATGTTGAGTGTGGCAATGTAAAGGCTTTGTACAGGCGTGCTCAAGCATACATTGAATCCCCGAATTTACACTTGGCAGAATTAGACATTAAGAAAGCCCTGGAAATCGATCCTCAGAACAGGTATTTTTCATTTTGATGCGATATATCACTTTGGTTATTATAGACTTATCGCCTTCAAATGCTCATGAATTACTATATCCCAGGGAGTTGAAACTATTACAGAAGAAATTGAAGCAACTTCAAGTTGAAAGCAATAAGAGAGATGCAACTCTATATGCTTCAATGTTTAAAGAAACGAGAAAGGACTCGTCAACTACAAAAGAGACTAGTGTAGCGTCTAAGGTAAGCTTTCATATTCTGCTCGAACTCCAAGTCCGTTCATCTTATCTTACTGAAGGTTATATATACCAAAAGTTTGGTATCTTCCATTTCTCCCGTAGACAGCTAAAAGTCTAAAACACTTGCAGAGACAAAGAGTTGAAAATTCAGCGGAGTCGGGGGATGGTGAGGTCACTAAAAGGAAACCGGAGACGGCTGAAATGAGTGCAGTTGCTCGTGATGGAGAATCAATGGTGGTAGACTCCTGTTGAACTGATACTTAGTTAAACTATTTTTCTTCTTGTCCTTTCTTCATGTTAGTAGATAGCGGTATAAAGAAAGATGATAGAGAGGAATGAAACGTGTAATGTAATGAGTGAAGCGATGCTTGTAAAATTATATTGTAGTATTCACTTTTATGGAAAATGTGGTCGACAAGGAGTAATGACACACAATGCTTGCTCACACTACTATTACGTAATTTGTAATTAGGGTTAAACTGGTATCACAAAATGGGAAAGATGCTTGCATTTTCATAATAATTTAATTTTGCACATGGTCCATGACATTCTCAGTTTATAGTCTTGTGCGATCTTGCCGGAAAATGAAGAAAGTGGTGATCGAGATTTTAACTGCGCAATTTAACTGTTTGCGTATATCTTCTCAGACATGCTGTCCAGAAGATGCACGCAAAATCTCTCTATTGCATGTGTTGTCAACTCAAGGCGGAAACTATCCCAAAATTCCATTTTTCTCTTTTTGTTATAAATCATGTTACATATTTCTAAAGTTCTCCGATCCAAATCACAAAGCATTCTATTTATAGGGTAAATGAATATATCATCCATGCTTCAAGGACCTCATTTACGGGGACTAAAATGCAACCGTCATTCACTTTTTGAGATCATTTCATCAATGATCTATCACAAAAGTGCGTCTCCTCTATTCATGTTGATGATTCACTTTTTTATATGTAAAAACTCAATTACGGAGATGTATATTTATGTTGTATAATATTCGGTAAAAAATCTAAATTTCAAAAATAGTATTTAAACATAGTATTATTAGCATATTTTGGTATTAATCACTTCTTTCATAAAAATTGTTTAGTTTTAAAAATTTTGAAGAGAATATTTTACAACTAGTTGAAGTTGACTTCCTTTTAAGTACATGCAAACATTAGTTAAATGGGGTGAAGTAAAAAACTATACAAACCTATCTAACCTCCAGGTCTATTGATGGAGGAAGTATGAGTTGAAGTTTGACGATTTAAGGGTTTGTTGGATAGAAAAATTTAAGCATTTTATAATCTCGCTTAGTTTCAAAACCATTGAGACAATTTATGAACTTACAAAATAATGAATTCGTGTAGCAGTCCAACCGATGCACGCCTCACTACACTTTCAATGATTGGCAAGATTTACAAAGCTTGTTACATAAATCAAAGTAATAGTTAATCAAGCCTACCTATTGCATTGAGTATTTAGTCCATGAAGACCTAATGGTAAAACCTATTTCCCCGGCCCCTATTTCCACGGACCGGGTGTTTTTACTAATTTGCCCTTTTGAACGGGTGAAATTAAAGTCCTATAGGCTTTGGTATGATGCTTCCACACGTTCCGCATTCAGTTGGACATTAAATCAATTGAATTGGTACAAGTTATTTATTCAAGCCTATTGGCACGATAAAGGTTCTTTACATGTAGCTAAACCTCTAGTACGATACTTTCACACGTACTAGATTTTTGTGGGTTATTGATGTAATGATTCATTCGTGTATATCTGTGGAACATAGAACTGTGTTGTGGCATGCACATCTGTAGTGTAATACATAGTGTGATACTTTCACACGTACCATGTTTGCTCTCATGAACTAATATGAATGAAGTACACGATTCGATAGTACAAGTGTCGATATCACTATAAATGGACATGAAATTTGATTTTTTTTTTCCCATTTTTTTTTACAGTACATTACCTCATTTTGGAACACCAAGTGGATTAAAAATTACAATTTGAATTTTCTAAAATTATATAAAAAAAAAATTAAAGATTTCAATTTAACTGGTACGTGTGAAATTGTTATACCCAAACTTATTGAATGGCTGACCTTTTCATATTACATTGACAGGTATGACAATTTCACCCGTTCACCTCTATTTCTCAATTTCGATTATCGATTATTGATTATTTCATTATTATATTGGATTGTAATGTATTTTATTATCAATTGACCAAGGAATATTACATAAAACACAACATATAAGATGAAAATACAAAAAATGGAATCCTTGGATGGGTTTCGTTGAAAGCGTGAGTCAATGAACTAATATGAATGAAGTACACGATTCGATAGTACAAGTGTCGATATCACTATAAATGGACATGAAATTTGATTTTTATTTTTTCCCATTTTTTTTTTACAGTACATTACCTCATTTTGGAACACCAAGTGGATTAAAAATTACAATTTGAATTTTCTAAAATTATATAAAAAAAAGTTAAAGATTTCAATTTAACTGGTACGTGTGAAATTGTTATACCCAAACTTATTGAATGGCTGACCTTTTCATATTACATTGACAGGTATGACAATTTCACCCGTTCACCTCTATTTCTCAATTTCGATTATCGATTATTGATTATTTCATTATTATATTGGATTGTAATGTATTTTATTATCAATTGACCAAGGAATATTACATAAAACACAACATATAAGATGAAAATACAAAAAATGGAATCCTTGGATGGGTTTCGTTGAAAGCGTGAGTCAATGAACTAATATGAATGAAGTACACGATTCGATAGTACAAGTGTCGATATCACTATAAATGGACATGAAATTTGATTTTTATTTTTTCCCATTTTTTTTTACAGTACATTACCTCATTTTGGAACACCAAGTGGATTAAAAATTACAATTTGAATTTTCTAAAATTATATAAAAAAAAATTAAAGATTTCAATTTAACTGGTACGTGTGAAATTGTTATACCCAAACTTATTGAATGGCTGACCTTTTCATATTACATTGACAGGTATGACAATTTCACCCGTTGCTTTTGTGTCAGAAATAGAATCTTTAACTGAATTTTGAATTGACAGTACACACAATTCGAAGTTTGTGTACTAACTAAAACTCACAATCTATATTGTTGTATCATTCTAGATTTTACAGTATGATAATCTTACACGTTCAATTTATAACATACATTATACATGTAGCGTTTATAATTTGTTTATTAGTTTTAGAAAATGAAAATTATAATTTTTAATCCACTAGGTGTTCCAAAATAATGTAATGCACTGTAAAAAAAAATTGAAAAATTTAAAAGTCCAATATCATGTCAAATTTATAGTGATCTCGACACTTGTACTATGGGGTCGGCGTCCATTTCATTGATATTAGTTATTTAACTCACGCTTTCAACGAAACCCATCCAAGTATTCCATTTTTATTTTGATTTTATATGTTGTGTTTTTTGTACTATTCTTTGGTCAATTGATAATAACATAAATTATAATCTAATGTAATAATGAAATAACCAATAATCGATATTTAGAAGTAGAGGTGAACGTGTGAAATTGTCATATCTCTTAACTATACATGAAAAGGTCATCCGTGCCATTAGTTAAGATATGACAATTTCACTTGTACCAAGTCAATTGGATTCTTTTATATTTTGTTTACTAATTTTAGAAAATGGAAATTATAATTTTTAATCTAATAGGTGATCCAAAATCATGTAATGTACTGTAAAAAAAAATTGAAAAATTTAAACGTCCAATTTTATGTCAATTTATAGTGATCTCGTATGAACCATTAACATCAATAACCATCTAAAAATGGTACGTGTGAAAATATTGTACCATGGTTTACACTATGGATGTGCATGGCATACTATATTTCTATCTTCCTCAAATATACACGAATGGATCATTACATCAATAATCTTTAAATTATCGTACGTGTGAAAATATCGTATTAAAGGTTTAGATACATGTAAATAATCTTTATCATGCCACTAGGTTCGATGAAATAACTTGTACCAATTCAATTTATTTATTGCAGTTTTATGTCCAACGGGTGAAAGTATCATACGAAAGTCATTCGTACTTTACTTTCACCCGTCGAAAAGGGCAAATTAGGAAGTTTACCGGTCCGTGGAAATACCGTCCGTGGAAATATATGCACCCCTAGATTTTACCTTTGGCTCCTTCGTAGAACCCTTCAAAAAAACCTATCCATCGAAAGCCTTATAAGGAGATGTCATAGTTAATCGAAGCATTGAACAGGAGCAGAAAGTTTAAGTTGGTGGGCAGCATGGAAATACTCCGCTGCTTGCTGCACTGAACCTTCTACCTTAGCAATTAATCCAAGGTTCCACCAAGCACTGTGGTTTCTAGGTTCTAATCGCAATGCAGACATTAAGAAACTCTTTGCAATAGGGAGAGATTGACGTCCATTCTTGATCAAGGATTCAGCTGCCGAAACAAGGCTTGGGGCATAGTCGGGGTCTAGAGACAACGAAACTATAAATGAATCAAGCGCTTCCTTGTATTCTTCTTGTGCATTATATAGTTCACCTGTAGAATTTGAAAATAATAACTAGTGGTAACTAATGGTTACACTTACAGATAACATAGTAGCCCAAACTAAACTAATGTTCACCTGTAGTATGCCAATACCGAGGGGCACAGGGATCAAGTACTTTAGCTTTGCATAAGCAAAGTTCAGCATCGCGCCACGCCTTCATGTCTATGTATAGTTTTGCCAAATCTAGCCAGGCTTCTACTTCCAATCTTTTCTCAGACTGAGCCTGAAAAAAAGTGGCAAGCTAAGTCAAGCTTTTCTTCAAGAAAGTAAAACTTCTTTTATCATTTGTAAAGTATGTGAACCTTGTAGTGGTTGCTAGTTGTTATAGGCTGTTCTTTCTGTTCTTGAATCAAAGCTAACAAATTTTGGTATGTCTCTATGGCTTGTTTGGGTCGGTTTTGAGCTGTCTGGAGAATACCTTTTAACCTAACAAATCCTAACTGATCAGATTTTCCAGTCTCATCTATTGCAAGATCTACTATGTCTTCAGCGTCTTTGAATCTCTGTTCTGCTGATACAATTAAAACCAATAGTTTCCATCCAACCACAGAGCTTCCAGCTACCATCTCAGAATACATCATTGCATTATCAAACGCGGAAGCCAAATTCCTTTGAATGGCGCTTTCCAAACCCAAGCTAAAAAGTGTTTCCGGATCCCCATTTTCAACTTTAACAGCAAAGATTAAGGAATTCAAGGCTTCCCTCTGGAATAAAGTCCTTTCCGAATCAGAGAGAGAAGCCCTGGCCGCATTTCCATAACAGACACCAATAAATTTATAAGCCTGTCCAAGTAAATGCTCGTCTTGATTGATAGCATACTTGATTAACCTGCTAGCAAATTTAATTCCAACCAGGGCTTGATCACTATCTTGAGCACACAATTTTGCCCCTAATAATAAAGATTGGGAGTGAGGTTTGTGCTTGGCTTCAGAAGAGCCAGATATTCTCCTAAGTAGGTTTATTGCAGTCTCATGTTGACCAGAAGCAGCATAACATAGAGAAAGAAAATACCACCTTTCTACGCGCGTGTAGGTTCTAGGAAGAATCTGCTCAACATGATCTGCAAGAGACTCAAAATCCCCACATATACTGAGTGCAAAGGTTAAGTGATCCATGATTTCCTGATCCCACTCAATTTCATCATGTAGTAGCTTCCTCATCAGTATGAACAACAAGAGGATTGCTTCCTCTGTACCTGTTTTAGGGGATTTGGGTTCCCACACTTTCACCTCCGGACCTGATATTACTTCTATGCTGCCATAGAGTAGTAGGACAGCCAAGTCTTTTTGGACCATGGCCAATCGATATGCTCCCAAATTCCAAGGTTTTGTTAGAGCTCTTCTATATGCAACAACAGCTTCATCTAAGAAGCCCGCCTCTACCCATAGCTTGGGGAGCAACTCCAGTGCTCTGTGGAACATTTCTTGTATGCTGTATTCATCAGGGATCCCCACTGGCATACCATTAGGAAGTGCAGAATCAACAATATCCAAAATTAACGTGCATTCGATTGCAGCCTCTGATAGTATAGATTCAAACATGTTCCAGAATCAGTAGCACTCTTAACGAGAAAATTCACTAAAATCATTGCTTTGTCATTTATGAAGTTAGCTTAATGCATATATATTTATCAGAGAAAACTATATGATTACTCGCCCCTTGATGAAGTAAGTATGAAGGATGTGCATATGTGAAACACCAAATTATTTGATTTGTTTACATGTAAGATGGAGACATTATTGATGGGAACAACATTATAAGAAAGTGTACCTTTGAGGCGTCCCAAGGTCTGGAGAGAAGTTGCTTTCAATAAAATTGATTCAAGAAACAAACACACCGAATGCAGAGACATGAGTCCATGAATCGAGCGACGGGGTTTGGAACGTGATTTGTGTATCCGCATTCTCTCGGCAATGGCCTTAGATAGGGAATGTGACAAGCTTTTGATGTCAATCCCTTGAAAGACCTGAAGGGCAGCGTCAATATTTCCATTTTGGTATTCAAGCCTCCCCAACAATGCTCTAGCTTCCTCATAATTCAAGGAGAGAGCCTCCTTCAAGGTAGACTCAGCTTGATGAAGTTGAGCATCTTGGTCAGAATCTAGAGTGTGAGCAGTCCTTGAAGAAAGAGCACTGAGGGAGAAGTCCCTGGTGGCTAATGAGTCGGGCGAGTGAGGCGCGACATCAGCCTCCTCCTCCTCCTCGAACTTGTGATGTTCCCCTGAACAAGCACACAACATGTTTTCTTGTGAAGCTGAGAATGCAAAAAGGAACTAATTATTCAATACAATACAAGTGAGATATGAGTGCAGATCTGAGTTTAAACTTTAAACTGTGAATGGGTTGGTGAGTATATGCTACACTCACATTGCTTTGGAGTTTAGCATAGTGAAAGGTATCCAAGGGACGCCATACTCTGTATTGCAGACTCACATTGCTTTCAAGATTCTCATTTCTCTCCTCTTCTTTTTTTTACTATTTTCTTTTGCTCTGGATTTTCATGTTCCCCAGAACATTGTCCTATTATTTCTTAAGTAAATATGATATCGATATTCATTCCCAATAATAACTCAATTATTTCATCACAATCTTCAACAAAACTAATAAAACCTCATTGAGATAAGTGATTTATGACTTCAATATACATTATCATTTTAAAAACCAACTTATTTAAAATGCGTTACCGTTTCAATTGGTATGGTCACAAATGTGGAAAAGTCAGACATAACATTGCTTTAGTACCTTGTAAGTTGTATTGTACCTACCGTTATATATGAGTTGAGCTGAACCGTGCATAAGTTCAAAGATTGTGTCTCTTGGCTCATCACTAAACGAGCCTTAGGCTCATGCATCAACACAATTCATATCAAAAATAATAATCCATTTTTAGGATAACAAGTTACTTTAATTTTGTCACATAAGACATTTGGTCGGGCACCACTATACACACACTGAAACAGTGACTCACTGTAGCAGATGGACGGTTTTGCCCCTGACGAATAGAGAGTTCGGCCACAAGGGTTACTGACGAGTCCATTGCTCGTCGAGAAGGGTTACGGACGAGTGCATTGTTTGTCCAAACCTATCCGTTTATAAGGGTTACGGACGAGCCCATTGGTCGTCAACAATGCTTACGGACGAGTGCATTGTTCGTCCGTAACCCTTATAAACGAACAAACAGTTTTTTTTTCCAAAAAAAATCATATATTATTAGAATAATTAGAATGATTAATATATGTAGCTATTAATTAGAATTATTAGAATTATTAGAATAATTAGAATGATTAATATATTATTCGATTTTTTCCAGCTATAGAATAATCGAATTTACAAATATATGTAGAACAATTAGTATGATTAATATTATTAGAATAATTAGAATGATTAATATTATTAGAACAATTAGTATGATTGTTCTTCATATTTAAAGTAATAAATAAGTATGTGTCTAACCATAATAATAACAAATATACAATACCATAATCAATACTCCTAATAATAATCATATTACTAAATATTAACTAGTGAGTTAGCCCCGTCTAGCGACGAGGCCCGATCCACTTAAAGTAGTTACGAAGCTCACTTGGATGTATCAAGACTGTCCCATCGTTAATATACTTGGAATGAATTATTGATATAAAGTTTTGATTAAGACATGTACTCTTAGATTGCAAGTATTCCCTTGTAGATGATCAATCTAGAAGTTGCACATGAAGTGTACTTTTTTTGCGGTCTGGGTGGCGTATATATACTCCATAATTTAGATCAAGGCTCCACTGGTATAATCTTCACATCATATTATTCCCAAAAGCTTAATCAAAGGTTAACCTTTGTTCTTCTCAGTTTTCAATCCGGAGAATATATAACTTTATGTGTCATTGTTTGTTGTCCGACACATTACACGCCACCCCCAGCGCCTAAATGCATGTTCTTCATCTCCATGTGTTGCATCATTGGTCCTTGTTAACAATATTTTCATTTAACTGAAGTACAAGTATGTGGCTAATGACTTTGCTGATTGAACTGTTAACAATGCTTTCTCGACACAGTAACGAACAGAGGTCTGAGGCTCTGAGCTGATAGCTCAGCTGCCTGAATCCATACTCGAAAGTTCCTTTAGTAAATCCGCAGAAAAGGGTATGGCCATAGTTGCTGTCTCTTCCATAAAACAGATATCCAGCATCTTCTCCTCAGCGAAGGCTCATATCCTCCCATAAAGCTAGACACATCACTGGTATGCTAGTGTATCGTCAACTCTTTGAATGGAAAGTGAACATCAGTAAACAATACTTGTAGTACATAGACTCGCCAATAAGTTAACGATTGTGGATATCAAGGTAATTATGAGGTAACCACACGATGCACGTACGCTCATGTAAGGAAGGACGTTTAAAGTGAGTATACATTGAAGAATTCTTGAGAAATCCACTCTTATCACACTCCCCCGGCTCCACGTATCATAGGAAAAAAGAAGAAAAAAGGATTGAGAAATAATTGAAATAAAACTTTCCTGTACTTGTGCCAAAAAAGGAGCATGATTATACATTTCCTAGCAATATAAAATCTGGACCTCTGCTCTTTAACCATACCCAAAAACCCATGATTGTTTCTACTCTTCCCATGCTTCTTACAAGCTTTTCTTGATTCCCATGAATGTGTAGAACCACATTGACCCATATACTCAATATAAAATTTATAATTAAGAAATCAAGAATCAATAATATATTATGTGGTGATCACTCTAGTGATATTAATACAAACTTCATCTAAAGAATCCCTTTTGTGGGAAGATTAAGTAGTGAAGCAATCATTTACTTGATCCACACAATTATCAAACCTTAGCTTGATTACTTGTTTATGAAATATTTATTGTTTAGCCTGGCTAAATTGGCTTCTATATTCATTGAATCATTTATTGAATAATTTTGTTTATTTATTCAATCAACAAACAAGCAAATAGAATTTAGGAACACGGTCAAACCATGAACAGAGCCAAACAATCATACTTAGTTTAAAGCTAAATTCATATAATCACTAAAAATCAAATACTCCATATGCATAAAAGCCAACAAATAAATAACAAGCATAATCATATCCACAAAAGCTTCAATTGAAATAAACAAAACAAGAATACAAACAGTTTTGTCACCTTTATTGCTTGAGCTTCACCTCGAACAATTTTGCAAAAAATACAATCTTTTTTATTTGCTTCAATCTCACTGCTGGAACAATTTGAAGGGGAAATATCAGAAGAACAAAAGGGTGAAAAAGCTGATTGGTTTGAAGGACATATATGCGAACAGAGCATAGTAAATAACAGGAAAAGAACACATTATGATTAATATAGTAAAGAACACAAGCTTAGACCAAAGAAATATGAATAAAAACAAATAAATTGAATGTCTTACTGCAAACAAATTTTATGAACATGAAGGCTTACTGCAAACAATTGAAACGACAAACACAAATAAATTCATCAAGCTCATCGTCCATCGGTGCTCGCCGGTCAGGTGCTCATTGGAGACATTGAATAAATCTAACAATCGTGACAAAATCGAATGTATGTTTCCCATGCTTCGAAATGAAAGAGTTATAAGCAATAAAATCTATTTCAGACATTTTATCAAACACCAACCAAGCATTAACAATCTGACCAATTCTTGAATAAAAGTCAACCAAAAAGGCAAACGCATAGCAATAATCGGCAACTCGATTCCAATTCGATTGAACATAAAATATTATTTTTGAGAATGGAGTGGTATTCTTCTACAAGAAAAACGATGCTCACCTGTTCAAGTGATACAGCTTCATAGCTTCCTTCATAGTTATGGCCATTCTCTCCAGCTTCTTCCCACACCAACACAATCCACCACTACTTTGTTTTTTGAATGGCCACTCTCTTACTTATATCTCTCAACAATTAGACAGGTGAGGCCGTTATTCAACGGACAATCTCGATCATCACACAAAATCCATCATCCAACGGTCCCTAGCATGATAAAGTGATCACCTTTTACAGATAGCTTGTCATGATATTATAGAGTAGTACCCATCAAGAGCACATCATAGGTTGTCAATTGAAGGCAACTGCCGGTTACAACAATAACCCGGCGGATAATTTGGACAAGCGTGCAGCTGCCATCATCTAACGGCATAATTGAAGCTCGATGACATTATCCAAGGGTTCAAAACCTTGAGAAATTTGATTCAACACATTATCCAATGGAGCAAAGAACGATGGAGGTGTGTAAAGTTGACAAGCTTTGGATATTGTATCCCTTTTTCCTCAATTTTTGCATCTGATCGAACGGTCAAGAATTTTTTATGGATGGTGACCATTGAAGATCCAACGGCGTACAGGTGACAAGCTTTGGAGGATTTAAGTATTGTATCTAATAACAAATATTCACAACATATCATTTAAAAAAAAATGTTCAAAAGCTTACGGACGAACTCATTGTTTGTCCATAGGGCTTACGGACGAACTCATTGTTTGTCCGTAGGGCTTACGGACAAACAACCAGTTCGTCCATAACAGAAGGGACGACTGTTTTTGGCCGAAATCTTTACACGTCCATAGCCTTATTGACGGGTGCCGTGTTCGTCCATAAGGCTACGGACGAACTCGTTGTTCGTCAGGGACATTTTTGTCCAATTGCTACAGTTTTTCACTGTTTGAGTGTGCGTATAACAGCTCAGCATTTGGTCATATACAATATTACAAAGCACAATGAGATTCATAATGAGATATATGAAAATAATATATTAATCACAAACTTAATAAATCTTGAAAGACGACAGGATGTTGGAAAATCAAATGAAATTACTAAGGCTTATTTTTATTTTGGACCCTGAACTATCACGTAAGTTTCAAATTGGACCCTAATACTATCTTAAGACTCACTTTGGACCCTATACTACGCTTTGTCTCATTTTGGACCTTAAAATGCCAAATAAAATTGGAATAGGGAGACATTTTAAAATAAATTTATATGTGGGGATCTTTTATAATACTTTAATTACAAAACAACCTCTCGTTCTTCCTCACACCCCACCCCCACCCCCACCCCCTACCCCCCATCTCACCCGTAACCCCCTTAGCCCCCCCACCCACCCCCGTTACATTACCCCATCACCACGCCTCCAATTTCACAAAGGATCTTATGTTTATAAAGTTCGACAAAACAGTTTGCTCTTCAGACCTCACAATAAGAAGCTTCAATGAGTTGTTGAAGAAATTGATACTTAAAAACTCCTCTCAAGTAAAAATTGTCATCTTGGCTGCCAATTTTTTCAGGATGATGCAAACTCGAACAACGCAATCAAAATTATCAAGATGCAAACTTTTACAATGCAATGAAATTATCAAGATCAAAACATCTACAATCTATGGAAGTTAAGAAGATCCAAACTTTACACAACACGATGCCCCAATGTCTACTACTTTTAGAACACCCAAACCACCCATTAATCAATAAATAAATGCTTACATACAATACAGAAAAAGTAAAAAAAAATTGGTGAAGAGTACCTTGGAAGGAGGAGAAGTCTCCATTTGGTAACGAATTTCGTATCGAAGAAGTCTGAGCATGTGGTCTTCAAATGCATTTTTCTGCATTTCTCATATGAAGGTTCTTTTTTGAGTGTAATAACAAGAATTGTTTAGGTTGTTAATGATGATGTTCATAAATGGTTTGAGTTTGTTTTGTTGATGGAGAACAAGAATGGGTTTTGATGTTCTTTGTAATTGTCGTATTATGCAATTGATCCCCACATATAAATTTATTTTAAAATGTGCCCCTATTCCAATTTTATTTGACATTTTAAGGTTCAAAATGAGACAAAGCGTAGTATAGGGTCCAAAATGAGTCTTAAGATAGTATCAGGGTCCAATTTGAAACTTACGTGATAGTTCAGGGTCCAAAATAAAAATAAGCCAATTACTAATGATGAGAGAAGAGATATTTGCATCTTATATATATCATCCTCCCCATCTCGTGATACAGAGCTAAGCTACAAGGTTTCTAAGAGCTGCTCCTCATCCCTTGACCACCATAGCTGCCAATAGGTTTCGCAACTGTGTGCCTCAATGCTTTCACTGCTAGAGGATTGTTCTTGCTCTGCACGAATATAACAATCAACATGAGTAACATAATGAAGGAACCATCATGGAGAGGACTTGTAAATATCAAGAACTAAGACGATGTTCTTACAATGGAACAAGTTCCTGCACGGACGTTACAGACGGGGTAATCGTTTGGGCAGCAACTGTAATGGTCCTCACAGCAAGTAGCACCCTCCAGAGGACAGCATCCCCAAGCAAAGCAATAACCGTAGTACTCAAAGAGACAACAGCAAGTATCGCCCGTAGGGCATGCATAATAGTCATCACACACGGATGGTGGCTGAACTGGAGAAGGAGGAGAGGGACCAGGGTTGGGAGGATTAGCACCTTTCTTGGTTGGATAAGATGGCTCGATTGCAATACCACACAAGCCATATTTAGAGTCTATGTTTCGTTGCATTTTGACGTAACCAGCCTCTCCCCAGCTTTTACCCCATGAGTTCCTAACTATCCAATAATCCAAACCATTTTCACTCCCATATCCAACAGCTACCACACCATGGTCCAACGATGTCCCACACTTTCCTGTAAATATACCCTGAAATATTGAGGTAAGACTTAAGAGTGAGTTGAACAAGTTCCGCGACTTATGCATTTTAAAGGGACAGAGTATACTAGATGACTTACAGATTGGTATAACTGAAAATCCCTGCCAGCAGCCTCAATGGCAATGCTTATTGGTTGGTTTGCAACTGCCTTTTGAAGTGCCTTCTCGTTGTATACAGGAACATCTTCATAAGAATCTATAGAAACAACTTTGGCATTGGTTTTCTGCATCACGAATTAGAATTAATATAAAGTAACATCAAAGGTAATCAAGTAAAGAGCTAGCCATACCCTATATGCATCACATTGACCATCTCTGCCTGTGTATGGGTAATCTTCATCAGTGTCGATGCCACCATTTTTTATAATGAACTTAAACGCGTAGTCCATGAGACCCCCGTTGCAACCTTCATTGTATGATGTATCACAGTCCACTAGTTCTTGTTCGGATAATGAAATAAGATCACCCGTCACAATGTAATTTATACCCTCCACAGCACCAATTGCAGAGAATGCCCAGCAACTCCCTTCGTTTCCAATTATAAAGATTAGCACATATATAATGTATGCTCGGCTTTCATACCCAGAAAAACAATCCTCCTACCAACCTTTTATTATGTTGTGCTTGTTTACGGATTCTTTTTTTATTCAAATTCAACTTTACTTATTGCTTGCTATTGACTAAACATGGTATGAATTAGAAACCCGACAAAATTTAGATTAACTAATAACATGAACTAAACTTTTTAGTTGATGCTATTAGTTTATCTTATTAGTTGATGAAAACTAACTCAAATGTTGAAGATAAACTACTAACAATCGCTTCAATTGTCGGATGTTTGCGCTTTGCCTAGACTACTAACATCACTAGATAGTACTGCCAACTAATAAGTGGCACCAAAAACTAATGGTATGTTTGGATTTAGGTGAATCGGGAAAATTGAGGGTACTTTAATTTTTTATCGTGTTTGGAAACCTTATTTGTTTTTAGCCTAGGAAAATTTATTACCACTAATCCATCCCAATTACCCCTCATTCTCCTCAAATTTCCTACCCTCCAAATCCTTGTGCATAATCAACTAATAAGATCATAATTCATAGCTACACTTATTTTTTGGCAAGTGACATTAAGGTCCGCAGTTTTTACTTAAATACTCCATCCGTCCCTAAAAAATTGTCACATTTTGATTTATGTTAGTTAAACATTACAAAATTTGATCATGAATTTCCATTAAGCGATAAGAAATAATATAGTCTTGTGGGACCTTGTTAGATTCGTCTCAATATATATTTTTGAAATATTATCTTTTTATAATTTTTTCGCATGTAGAATAATAAATATTTATATTTTAAATCATGTCTTGTTGACCATCAAAAGTCAAAATGTGACAATCTTTTAGGGACGGAGGGAGTATTAGATAGGTCAATGAATTCTTTTAAATATTACTTTAGGTCCCTAAGGTTTAATTTAATTGTCAAATAGGTTCGTTAACATAAAATCAACTATTTTATTAACTATAATACCCTTATATTTACACCTTAATATTCTCAAATTATTCTTAGCTCATAAAAATTAATTGAATTTCATGAAAATATTAAAATTGTATAAAATGTATAAAATAAATAATTTTAATTTGGAAAAATGAAATAGCATTTTATTTTGGTTAATTTTATTATAAATTTATATGTTTTTTAGTTGTTATTCTAATGATGTTCAAGTCAATTAAGTATTACTACCTCCAAATTCCAATCCAAAAATAGTGGTGTTTTAGGATTTTTACATAGATTAAGAAGACATAAAAATATTCTTCCAACGACCTTTCTACCCTTATTTAAGTCACATTTACATTCAAAATTCAATCATTAAGTACCAAGCTTCATTTAATGTAACGCATAAAATTCATTAGGTCACATTTACATTCATAACTCAATCGGAAGTCATATGGTTTCTTTATGCAAAATATTACTAGTACTAGGCATGGAGTAATTACTCTTGGAATGTGGTACTCCAAATAATCATGCGAGCTAATGTAATTAATTTTGAATTGAGTTTTTTTTATGTAACTAAGGGCATTAAGCGAAAAAATGATTAATTTTGCTATGGTTTATGTAACAAAAACCACTACTTTTTTTTGAATAATATTGAAATGGTTAAAGGCCATTATTTTTTTTATTGGAGGGAGTAATTAAGAATGAGTAACTTTTTACATTTATATCTCTAATCAATAAATAAAATAACAATCTAGTAATGGTATTGATATTGGAAACTTTTTATGATATATTACTCATTAAAAAAGGCTTAAAAAGAAAATTCACGAACACTGCATCGTAATTCTAAAGTGACAAGTAAGTTAAAACAAAAATTATTTTTTGTAGGATGATAACTGAAAAAATCAGAGGGAGTATTTCATTACATTTTATATCAAAAAATTCAACAAATTTGATAGATCACTGTTTTCATTAATCTAATGTATTAAATTATTATTAATAGATTTGTTAATCTATGGTAAATTTTAAATCATTAACAGATTTGATATATCACTATTTTGATTAATTATAATATGCCAAGAGATTTAGGGACACACATAGTTTGGTTTGGGCAATTTTTATAATATTTTCAAATCGATTTGACATTGATAGGGTTTATTTAAAGAGCTAAAACCAAAAGTCAACTCTTTTTCAATGTCTGAACCATGCAGTTTTTGACAATTCGACTGAGATGGTTTTACGTGTAGATCTTAAATATTTATTTGTAACTTCATTTTATCAATAAACAATATTCATTTTTCAATATTAAGAAAGTCACACAAATATTACTCCGTATTTCGTGTCCAGATCCAATTGTAATCAACAAAAATTATTTAAAGGTTCAATGTAATGCAATAAAAATCTAAACTAAAATTAATAAGAAACTACGAAGACAAAATACAATAACTAATTTTTTATTGATGTTTAATTATGATTTTATTTTAATTACTTTATTACATATTTATTTATTGCACTTTTCTCTTGTTTTAGTTACAATCGGTTCGATTTCGTTTGTTGCAGTTATTAAAGTGGCAAACTTAACCCAAACTAATTAATACATAATACGAAAATGCTCCAACAAAACAATCTTAAATTTTAATGAATTAACAATTTAACTTTTGAATTCAAATATTTTTAAATATACAATACAATATTTTTTAACAAATAAAATATCTTTAACCTTTGGGAAAAAGACGTGCAAATATAGATTTTTGCGCCATCATTCTAACCTTACAAACATGTATCACTATATCAAGCTCGCACCCCATACTATTTTTGATTTATTTAATTATTAACAGAATAATTTTGTTCAAATTAAGTTGTGTACATATATATGTGTCTAAATTAATAGTGTAAATTTATTAATTTTAATAATTGAAAATCACACTGTATGATATTTTAATAAGGAGGTATTAATTTATTTACTATTCTCGTTAGCCTATATAAGATATTAATAGACAAATTTAGAGCAAAGAATTAAATTACCTAGTTTTGAAAAAAATTTAAAAAATATTATCCAGAACAAATTAGCTATTAATTGAATCTTAAATTGATGTTAAGTCAAAGTTTTCTAAAAAAATAATATACTACTATTTTGATTTAAATACCTTTACTTATAATGTTTAAATTTAAACATGCCTAAATAATTATTAAATTTTGAGAATTTAAATTTGGATGTCAAGGATTTATATAATGTTACATAATATTTATGTGAATAGTGCATTTATATATCAATGTATAGTAATATTTCAATAACTATAGTCTTACCGTTTTAACAAGAAGGCAAACTTGAAATAGCACGCCCGTTAAATTTTTAAGACACCTTTGAAAAATAAATAAATGTGTATGGTTTGGGAGATTTGATACCAAAATTAATACTTATATTAAGTGAAATAGGAGGGTGCAACAATAAAATAAGTAGGAGTATATGAAATAGAGTATGTAAGTGGTTATTAGTTACCACAACTTCCTTGATCCTTGACAGGCACAACAGCACCCAACTCTCTCCAGTCAATAGATTGAGGCAAATCATCGCCAAGCTTGGGAGCATATCTATCACTCTTTACCCCCTTCACCCTACTCCTTTCCTTTCCTCCCATTCCCATTCCCATTCCCAGGTACCTCTTCCTATATTCCTCATTGCTTACGTCCGCAAACCGGTTCAGACCAAGCCTGTAACTCCTGTTCGCCAACTTGTTCTCCTCCTCTATGTATTTGAGGTTGTCTTTGAATATCTCAAACCGCTTCTCTTTCTCTCCGATTGCGTTGTACGATTTGCCGTGCTCAACTAACCACGACTCGTACATCTCCTTCACTTCCTCCTCCGGCCGCCCATTTGCCAAAAATGTAACCAAAGCTATGGTAGTAGCGATGAGTATTATTAGTCTACCCATGTCCCACCAGGCAGCAGATGTGGTATTAGTAAAGATAATGATGATATGTGGATGCGGTCTATATTTATTTAAACATTCAGGGCATTTTAGTCTTTCATTCCTTCTACTGTTTGGCGTCTTCTTTCACTCCATATTTTTTGCATTGCAATTCAAAATGGAGGAAGTTAAAACACATTAATTCTACTTTAGTTAATGCATTAGCATATATGGATGATATCGTGAGACGTGATACGTACATACATATCATCAAGTAGTGACCAATCATAGCCAAGGCTCCAAGGGGGATGGATGTGTCTCTATTCACTCCATTTATTTTGCCATCTACTATACCTCTCGCCCGGGCATAGCTCAACTGCTAAAAACGTAGAGTGCAAAGTGCAAACAGCCTCGCCTCTTCATGCAACCGAAGTTCGATTCCCATTGAAAGCGAACTTTGTGTTTCGAAGTGGTTGGCGGGCAAACTCTAATCCCCTGATCAGGCAAGGCATATATATCCCGCAATAACCTTTGACATACCCAAGACACGAAGCTGTCAGGACCCTAATTAGTTTGAGGGTGGCCTAACTGTGACCAATCAATTTGGAATTCAACCATTGAAATAATTTAACTCAATTAATTCATTTGGCATGATAATAGCTATCATAAATTAAGGATGCATCTTTTTTTCGGTAGTCCAACTCATAATAATTTCAAAGTTAAGCTTGTTTTCCGGGATGAGTGACTCACTGAAAAGTGTCTCGGTAAGCATGTGAGTGAGGACAAAACGTACTGGAAAGAATCGTGGTGTTTTGTGAGGCCATTCCATCAAATCATAATAAGAAGGCGACTTCCAAAGCTTATCAAGTGAATTACTAGCTACCATTATGCTAAGATCTTTCACTCATGGTGCAAATCTAGGAATGAATTTCATTTTTCTTATAAGTTCCTTACAGATTAGAGTTTTGTAAGGGACAATAAGAGTAAAGTTCGTAACATACATTAATCTTAATTTTTTTTTTTTTAATTCCAAACCCAATAAATGATAAATTTTGCATAGATTTCACTTAAGTTCACCAGAAGTCGAACAAATCATAATGGATCGACAACGTGGACAGTGGAGGGGTGTCTCTTGGTGGCTATATTATTTCCAAGAAAGTTAAGGAGATTATTAGAATATGAAAAGTAAAAATGGTATCTACTTAATTAATACATCATCCGTTTTTTAATTATTGTTTTAACTTATATTTTTATTTGTAAATAGTTGTCATTCTAGCATAATTAATCATAATGTTACATTGTCATATATATACTTTTTGCTTACTTTTCCTATTGAAATTCTCAATTATCCAATAATATAATGATAATCAATTGTCATTTTACATTTTTAATATACATTTTGACTGCTTTTAATTTTTCTTAATTTATGTGAAAATGGCTAGAACGACAACTAAAAATGAAGGGAGTACTTACTTATAATATTTACTTAGTGTTGTTAATCAATCAATTCAAGTACGATTTTTTTTCACGATTTGTTTGTTTCGAGCAAAAATAAAAAATCAATTCGTATTAAAACAAAGTACAGTATGAAATTTCGTTTGAAAAAAAAATGCGTGGACCTTGCTAGACTCAAAATAGATCTTAATAAACTCAAAGATAACACCAAAGAAAATGGAAAAATAAAGAATAAAATAAAATAAAAACAAAATACAATAAATGAAACCTAATACAATAATACAATAATAATCAAGATAGTATTCCAAGTAACAAAAAACTGAAACAAAACCGAGTTTATCCGACCAATTATTATTGGATGCAACCTAGTTTAGAATAGTACTACAAGGTTGTAATGAATTGAAATGGTAAAATAAAGGAATTTCAATTCATAAGAAAGTTCCGAGACAAAAGAGAAAAAGGATTTATACTTTGAAAAAGATTCCGCGCCAGGTAGGGGTCGAACCTACGACCTTCTGCTTAGGAAACAGACGCTCTATCCACTGAGCTACAGGCGCTTGTTGAAGACCATATCAATAATATTCATATTATCCTTTGTGTTACATTTTTACTTTGTCGCCCATTTTCTTTTTTCAAAATTAATTGTTGTGATAGAATTCAAAATCATGTTCTTACATTCTCAAGGAATTTCTTTTTACTACTTTTTATTTTTCTTAATTTATATGCAAATGACTACAATGATTAGTAAAATAAACTAAGGAAGTATATCATAGGCTTGTTTGTATCTAGCCACCTAAACTCTTTGCATCTCGTCAAATTAACACTTGTAGTACTTTTTTTGGAAAATAGGCACTTGGACCTTAAATTTGGCACATGTACGCCCATTTTTTTTAGCATTTTAAACATTTAAAGAAAATAAAAAGGCCAAAACAGTCAAACAACATTTGAAAATAACCCAACCTCTCTATATAAATAACCATAATTCATAATCTAATCCAATGTATTAAAGTGTTCAATTTAGTAAAAACACCATCTACAACCTCACACCTCATCCCCATCCCCACCCCTACCACCACCAAAACAATCCACCACGTCACCTCCAACACCCCAATCATGTAATTCACCCCTAATTTCGAATATGAAATAATCCACCCAACATGCACAAAAAATTTAAAGCGTATGACTAAGTATAATATTTTTTGGAACATAGGTGATTGATAAAGAAGTTTTGAAATATAGACAATGGATTGAAACATATTGTAAACATAATTGATTGTTATGACCATTTTCTCTTTTTTATTAGAAGATTTTGATTAGGATCAATGACTTGAGATGTCACTAACGTTTTAAAAAAGAGTCAGTTAGATCATTGACACGTTTCAGACCGACCAAATATGATCACTAATGACCTTTGCAACATTAATGTTCATATTTGGGTGATCTTATTTTTTATATTTAAATTTTTTTATTAATAATATTGTAACCATTACATTCATCAATTCAACATAAATTCGTAACTTCAAAGAAAGGGGCAACTAGCTTTAAAACTAGTGAGCGATTAAGATCGCTCGAACCTCTTTCTTTTTGCTAGCAAGAGGACTCGAACCCGAGACCTCTGCTAGTGGTGTCAGCATGCTTGCCACTAGGACAAGTTGTCTTGACATATTTGGGTGATCTGATGTCAATAATCTAGGTGACTTTTTTTTCAAACATTTGAAGAACGAATGTGAAAAAAAGAATTAACTCAATATCACGAAAGCAAGAGGCTAGAATGTTATGTACTTTTATTTTCTTGGAGATTTATTATATATGAGTGAATTTTGAAGGAAAATAATATTATTGAAGGGAAATAATATTGATGAGTATTTTGGAGGTCTGCAATAACATTAATGAAATGTATTAATTAGTTAAGTTAGTTTTATCATCGATTTGAGGTTGAAAGATATGATCTAGATTTACTTGCATTAACTTTGAGTACTATTGAATAAAGAGAATTAGTAATAAGTTCACCTACATCCAGCTACTTACGCAAATCAAAAGGGACCATTGGGATTGAGATCTGAGTATATCGGTGTGTCTTTCTCTTTCCCCATTCGACAAGCATGCATCCTTCCTGCCATACCAAAGCATACATCCTTCCTGCCATAGCAGGGACGAATGTGACTATGCTCCAGGAGGTTCAGTTGAACCACCAAAAATATTTGTGAAAGAATTGATTAGTAATGATAAATAAAACAGAACAACTAGGATTTGAAATTCTCTAGCTATATTTTTTTAATGTCTTCATCTTTTCAAAAAGAGTAAAAGCCAACTCTTACTAATCTTACCCACAAATCTTATATTTATAGGACATAATCCTAATATTTTAATTTAATGCAAAATTATAGATTTTTATATATTACAAATTTCACGCCTAATTAATTCATGTTTTTTCAAATTATAGTTTATTCACTTATTATACATTACATTTATCTTATATAACATCGAAACATAATAATATAAATAAATATTATAGTCTCTTGCATGCTTTGTTTTTGTTTTCTAGAATAAATATCATAGTTATATTTGAAATATAATATTTTTTATATTGTCATTGGACCAAATTTGAAGTCCTTATTTCTGAATTTCACAGAGACTTCAAAAATCTACTACTCCCTCCATCCCTAATTGATGGGGATGTTTTCCTTTTTTAGAAATCCCATAATTGGTTCTCTTTTTTACTAATTGTGAGAGAGTTGAATGGAGGGAAAGTTATTTGTAAGAGACAAATTCAAAATTTCCTTAAATTTTGTGCAAAGTCAAACGTCCCTATCAAATAGGGATGGAGAGAGTAATTCTTTTTGAAGAATTGGTTGGGGTTGATTTCGAAAAGCATGAAATATAAATAACTTACTGTATTACGGAATAATAAAATTTTGGTGTAAACTTTGAACCACCACTTTTGATAAAACAAATCCATCCCTGCGCCATAGTCGCTTCTTCCTGAAAATAAAACCAGTAACCAACTTCCAACAACATACCTCCCTCATTCCATATACAAATGACATAAAAGAAAAAAAAAAAGAAAAAAAGAAAAAAAAGAATCAAGTATGATTCGGCTTTGCAGTAGAAGCACGCGGCGGTATTTTCGCAAGTGTATACGCCGCCCTATTTCATCCTCATCCTCATCCTCATCCTCGTCTCCTCCTCCTTCTCGTCCTCCTCCTCTGTCGGATAATTCAATCCAGGGCCTTAAAGCCAAAGTAGATGGCCTCCAGCCGGCCCACCTCCATCAACCTCCCTCGTTATTTTCCCGTTTTGCCCCTCCTCATCCTGGTTCCCTCCTTTTCATAGTCTCCGCCGCCTTCATGGCCGCGTACGCTTTCCACCAAAAGGATGAATTGGGATCCGGTAACTTTTATGATGAAATCGAGCAATTGGTGGACAAGTCAAACGGGTCGTTGAGGAAGATCGTTAACAGGATGAAGCAAACAGCGGCGGCTGCCTCTGTGTTCTGGAAGTCTCTCTACTCGGTCATGTCTGTTAGGTCCGGATTCGACTTACGTGTCGCTGCTCTGCTGGCCGACATTGCCGCTGCCAACGACACCAGGAGGGCCGCCATTGTCGCTGCAGGAGGCGGTGCAGTCGTCGATTGGCTGCTGGAGACCGCCGCTTCCTCCTCCCACGACGTGCAGGCCGAGTCTGCCAGGGCTCTGGCCTACTTGATCGCCGATCCCACCGTCTGTCAATCCGTCTTAGGGAGACCCCATGCTGTTCCGCACCTACTTCGCTTCATTTTTTCTGCTCAGCCTCGCCGATCCAAAAAGGTGAGCTATCACAACAAATCTGAATATTATTAGTAATGCTTGCTGTTTTTCGATGTGTCTGTATCTTGTTCTTCCCTAAGTTAATGCTGATTATGTTGTTGGGATAGTGTCACACTGTTATTACTGTTGAACACATATAAAACTGTGAATGCACCTCACTGGTGCGGCTCTTTTGCAGTTTCCTTATCAACATATTGCCTTTATAATTGTTTATCATGCATCTTGGCAATGTACTTTGTTGCTTATGCTCATCATCTATCAACTCGTCTTGCTCTTACTTTCGCACTAATGTACTACTTCTGGTGGATCAGCAACCAAGACGTAGTTCATTCGATCTTTCTAATTCCTTGAAAGGTAGGAGCATGCTTGTTGCCGCAGTCATGGATGTCGTCACTTCCAACTGTGATAAAGCAAACGACCAGTATTTAAAGCCCTTGCTGCCAAAAAATGCTTCAATGAGAGATATTGCAGAAGCTATCCAAGTAATCGAGGAAGGAGGCATGCATTGGGATGAACCTCAAGAGGATGAAGATGATGACTCTGGTGATAAGGGAGTCAGGGGTATTGGAATCAAGATTCTTGAAGGTACAACAGTTTTGGGGCTTGCAAGAGTGAATGACCTCTCAAGGTTGGAAAATCATAGCTCCAACGACTTGCAGGCAGATAATTACGTACAGAAAGGTCTTCTATTTAACAGAATTCATGGAAATTACCAAGCACGAGAAAAGTTTTCATCTGCTGTTGTACCCGGACTCTGGGATGATTTGCATTCGGAACATGTGGCTGTTCCGTTTGCTGCTTGGGCATTAGCCAATTGGGCCATGGCTTCTGAGCTTAACAGATCTCACATTCAAGAGCTGGATATTGATGGGCATGCTGTCATGACTGCCCTTTTGGCACCCGAGAGATCTGTGAAATGGCATGGAAGTTTAGTTGCTAGACTACTGTTAGAGGACCGTTCCTTGCCGTTAAGCGATTCTGTATCTGAATGGAGTTCAAGTCTTCTTTCAACTATTTCTCAAGCAACTAAAAGCCAGGACATATCTCTGGTCCAGATGGCATTGTCGGCTTTTTTGATTTCAATCGAGAGGAGCCCCAAGGCTCAAGAGATGGTGGTGGAAAAGGGTTTACATTTGATGAGAGAAGCTGCAAAACAGACGGCGAAGCACAATTCTGTACAAGAAGCACTGGCAAGGGCTCTGGAATTACTCTGCAACGGGGAATTACATATATCTATTGAAGAAAGCCAAAAATGGTCAGGCATTCTAATACCTTGGGTTTTTGGCAGACATTCCTCTGAGTCCATGCAGTCTTCAGCGATTAAAATCCTTTCTTACATTCTTGAAGATTACGGGCCATCTTCTATTCCAATATCTCAAGGATGGTTAACTATTATGCTAAATGATATTTTAAGCTTCAGAAAAGAAGCTTTAGCCAAAGGAAACACTCAGCCAATTGACCAAGTGAAGGTTTGTAGAGCTTATCTACAATGGAAGTAGAAGCCACTATAATGATATAATGTCAATAAAATCTGTTCCTTGTCATCTTTTTGTTTCTCTGACTTAATATATTGCATTCTTTTTTTTGCAGACACAAATAGATCAAAGCAATGTGATTTCAGCATCACAGATTGCAAATCAATTGGCAGGGTCCGTTGTCAATCTGGCAGGTAAGCAATTGGGAACTGTCATAGAGACTGATGATATGTTTCCCCTGTCAGATCTTCTATCACTCGAACCTTTTGTTGGAATGTTTAAGAATCTGAAGAAAGATAAGATGCCTAAGATGGATGCAGCCGACTCTGCTGTAGCCACTTTAAGAGGAATGAAAGCTCTGACAGATTTATGTGCTGAAGATTCTTTATGTTTAGACAAAATGGCTCAATGTGGGGTGATGTGTCTGATTAGGCGGCTCTTATTGGAAGATGACTATGAGCAGCTAGCTGCAATTGAAGCATACAATGCATCTCGAGCCTCAGAGGCACAAGAACGGACCCCAGTTTCTGGTGAACCATCTCTTGGCAATGCCAATGAACAATCCAGTCTTCGAGTTCCACGTTCAGCTCATATACGCAGACATGCTGCTAGGCTACTAACTGTCATTTCTGTCCTTCCAAGAGTCCAAAACGCTATTTGTGCTGATGAAACATGGATTAAGTGGCTGGAGGATTGTGCAAAAGGGAAGATTGATGGATGCAATGACCTTAAGACTCAAAGTTATGCTAGGGCCACATTGTTGAATGTGCTTTGCAATGGTCAAGTCACTTCAAATTCTGCTGAAGAAGTTACTGGTAACAATGGTTCATCCAATGACAATCCTTGCCCTCGGTACGCTGATATGATTTTCTTGATAAATCCGGAGTTACCGCATTGGACATGTCCGAAGAAAATAGTGAGAAATACGACTGATGGCTCTTGTGTGGAGAGTGATAAGTCAGCAGATGACGACAGTTTCTTGCTCGAGGCAAAAAGCTGTTCAGGTTCAGACGATCCTGCATTCGATATTGTATTTGTCCATGGCCTTCGTGGGGGTCCCTTTAAAACATGGCGCTTATCTGAAGACAAGTCGTCCACAAAGTCTGGGCTTGTAGAAAAAATTGATGAGGAGGCTGGGAAACAAGGCACATTGTGGCCTGGTGAATGGCTTTCTACTGATTTTCCTCATGCCCGTTTGTTTAGTCTCAAATACAAGGTTCGCAAACTTAATGCATTAGGACTTCCTTAGAGAACATATTTGACTCTGGTGAACAATCACATTTTATGCTAACAAACTGTTTCGATTCCTGAGGTGTTTTCTTTGTTGTGTACTTCTTGCAGACAAATCTAACCCAGTGGTCTGGGGCGAGTCTACCTCTGCAGGTATATCATGAATTCAAAATGTGTGGTTAATGTTGTTCTATCATATAGTGTGGTATATTTTGTTAGTTCACAGTCATGCATTATAGATGGTTTATAATTTTCCAACTTGAACATGCTACGTGACAAGGTCTTTTTTCCCATCCATTCAGTTCAGAATATCCCTTGATTGTATATTCAATACAAACTGAAAGAATCAAGAGCTTCAATATAAGTTTAAAGAACCCAATTAGAGTAACTCTGTACATCTTTTCAAACAAACTCTAATTCTGTAATACTTTTCAGAATACAGTAAAGTTAAGTCCGGTGAATAGTTTCAGTAAGGATTTTCATTTCTCCTTTTCTTATTGAGTATTGAGGATGTTATGTGCTTGGATGATCCCTTCACTTATTTCATACTTTTGTATTAAGTTAGAACTTGTGACATATAGGAGGTAAGCTCGATGCTGTTGAATAGGCTTGCTGCCGCCGGTATTGGTGATAGGCCAGTTATTTTTATAACACACAGGTAGACTCCATCTCAAAATGGGTTTGTAGTAATACTTAGGTAGAGTAGAATAGTGAAATTGGTTACAGATATTTAAAGTCTAGCTTTCCAGAAGAGTCCTCTCTGATTTTTAACACAATTATTTCATTTGCAGCATGGGTGGTTTGGTTGTCAAACATATGTTACATCAAGCAAAAGCTGAGAATAAGGATAATTTTGTCAATAACACAGCTGGGATTGTATGTTTTCTTTTTGCAAAGGCATTTCTTTCCCCTGTTAAAGAGGTTTTATAGTTGTTCATAGTTTTTCGTCGGTCATTGTTTCAGGTGTTCTATAGCTGCCCCCATTTTGGCAGCAAACTTGCAGATATGCCCTGGCGTATGGGTCTTGTGTTCCGTCCTGCGCCCACGGTTAGTATCTTCTGTCGTTCATTCTGTAGTACTTTGTATGTGTGAGTGAGCATTTGTCTACGAATGTATGCCTGTCTTGGTAGCAGAACATACCTATTGATGATGCTTATATGAGATTATCCTTCCTGCTACAGATCGGGGAGCTAAGAAGTGGATCCCCGAGGTTGGTAGAGCTTAATGATTTAATCCGAAATCTACATAGGAAGGGTACACTTGAAGTTCTCAGTTTTTGTGAGGTACTGCTTATGACCTTTCACCCTTGTAACACCTTCATTTGCTGGTTTGATTGTTGAGTTTGTTTGTAGCGAAATTAATAAATTTCTTTTGGTCCATTAAATATTTTGCAGACAAAGGTAACTCCCATAGTTGAAGGATACGGTGGTTGGGCCTTTCGGATGGAAATTGTACCATTAGAATCTGGATATCCTGGATTTGGTGAACTTGTTGTAAGTTTCATGTCGATAGTTAATTGTTCACTATATGTTTTAGTATCTCAGTGGAAAATAAAGGAGAACACAGATTTCTTTCGTACTAGAAAATTAGAGACACTTGATAGATATTAGCTAAGTTGATATCAAACTTGGTGATGAGTAGTATATTATAATATTCTTAGCCTGCACTGGCCTATTATGAAGCGCAAAGAATAATTGAAGCATCTGTAGTCACCAACTTTTGTTATGTGGTTGCAGATACTTGAGTCAACAGATCATGTAAATATTTGCAAGCCTCTTAGCCGTACAGATCCTTCATACAGAGAAACGTTAGAATTTTTGCAGAAGCTGAAAGAACATCATAGATGAAGAAGAGGTTGTTGTAACAACAAGTATGAGCAGCTTGTGAGAGGACATGGTGACGGCAAATTGGATTTATGTATCAAACTCGTTTTCTCTCTGATTTTGCTTTCAGCAGACACTAAATGCCATAATACATTACTAATATAGGTTATAGGAAGTTGGTCAGTAGATATATATAGCACTAACATAGCCTACTAATAGTAGTTAATATGTATATGGAAGTAGTTACATGTATTGATCAAACAATACATGTATTTTGCATCATAGATTTATTCAACATGTGTTGTAAATACCTCATCATTCAATTGCACTAAGTCTGAAATACATGTGAATTTAATGTTATCCTGCTCAATGTGTTTGTTGAGTTTTGATGTAATCTTATGTCACAACCTTGCTGCTCATACCTCCATTACCCTAAGTCTGGTCTCATCAGTTGCATAGTTTTGGTTGAATATTGGTGCCGTCAGTTTCATCTGTTGCCATTACCCTAAGATTTGAGTCTTATGATGGCCAATCGCCAAACGAGATTTCCTAACCTTGCACAAACATCTGGTCTCTATTGTTAGTTAGAAGATTGAAAATGGAGGAACTCAAGCAGCACACCGCTCAAAGCTCGCCCTTTGATTCCTGATCCTCCGAGGGAGTTTCCTCTCTGGGTTCAAGATTTTGGATTGGGGTGGAGTGTAAGGTTGAAGATGGTCTTTTGTATTTAATAAATTGGGTTTTAATATCAAAATATATTGAGTTAGATTATGAAACATGGTTAATATATAGTGGGACCGAATTAGTTTTAATTGTTGTTTGACTATTTTGCCTTTCTTAAAAAAATTAAATTAAATGCTGAAAAATGTAAAAATGATGAAAAATAAAAGTTGAGTGTCATTTTTAGGTGCCTAAGAAAAAAAGCCTTGTTGTTTTCAATATTTGTAGTTGTTAGATTGAATAAACTTTTATGAAATTAAGTAACCAAATGTTAATTTCTTGATTTGGCCTCTTTGGAGTTTTGTATATACAGAGAATACAGATACAATATGAGATTAATATGTACATTTGATCTAAAGCTAATCAACAATGCTATAAACAAGGGAAGTAAATGAATTGTAGGAT
Source organism: Echium plantagineum (assembly GCA_003412495.2). Taxonomy (NCBI): domain Eukaryota; kingdom Viridiplantae; phylum Streptophyta; class Magnoliopsida; order Boraginales; family Boraginaceae; genus Echium; species Echium plantagineum. The sequence continues at coordinate 29,102,595 of CM016563.1, read as the reverse complement.
TCATACTAGAGAAGAGTTGTATTGCTACACTAATAAATATGCTGCTTCTGTCTTTGACAAGCTACAGGTTTAATGAATACTCAGCGTGGCTTGTAGCTGAAGATGAGCCATGTGTCTGAACACCTATTTGGGCGTGTGCAGCCATCGAAGAAGATGGTTGTGGCGTTGGGGAATCGCTGCAATCAATTGGGTTAGTTACCACTAAATCACATTCCTTGGAAGTTTTCTGATTTGGTCTTTGAGGCAAACAGTTACTAGTATCATCCAAGGCAATATCTTGTCGAGAACATGATGGAGCCTCGCCATTGAAATAATTGTAAGCAAATGTAAAGTTGACTAGTTTTGGTAATCTACAAATGTTGTCTGAAACAAATCCTGTAAATTGGTTGTGTGCAAAATTCAATCTCTCAACTGTTTCTAGGCCCTCTAATGTCGCGGGTAAGGTGCCTGAAAAGGAATTGTTTTCCACATCAATTATTGAGGCATTCCCAAGAAATCCTATTTCATGTGATAAACATCCATTAAACTTGTTGTTAGAGAGCACTAGTTCATCCAATGTGCTTGCCATTTTACCAATGCTGCTAGGAATGGACCCTTCTAATTCGTTGTTTGCTAGCACCATTACGGAAACAGATGAGTTGCCAAAATTATCAGGTAATTTAGAGGAGAACTTGTTGTCATTCAAGAATAGTGCGTCTAACTCTTTATCGAACAATTGAGAAGGCAATTCTCCTTGAAAACAATTGAATCTAAGATCAAGATATTTGAGATTAGGTAGGGCAAGAAGTTGTTTAGGGAACGGACCTAGGAAATTATTGTTGCTGAGATCCAACTCACGGAGCAACTTAAGTCTATAAATACTCTTTGGAACAACCCCTTGAAAACGGTTGGAATTTAGGTGGAGGAGAGAGACATCCGTTAACAAACCTATTTCAAGCGGGAGGTCCCCTGCAATGTCCACTTGATTGAGGTCAATACCGGCGACTGTATCCAGGTTTGTATCATCGGGTGCAGTCGCGCAAAACACTCCGTTATACTTGCAGACGTCTGGACCGTCCCAGTTGCTTGTAAAATTTTGTGGATCAGAAATGATCTTCTTTTTCCAGGCTTGGAGAGCAATAAATGCACGTTTAAGCTTAGGGTTGTGAATTTGGTAGATTGTTTGAAGCTGAAATTCGTAGTTGTTAGGTAAATCAGCATTTGCTTGGAGGGTAAAGTCGTGCGAGGCGGCCAAGGAAGAAGACATGGATGGGAACGTTCCATATATTGAAGATAAACAAGAAAATAGCAGAAAAAGGATGAGGCCATACCCATAATCCTGCATTGTTGTTTGTTTATTGTAAATTGTAAATTGTAAATCGTAATGCTGGAGAAAGTCTCCTGTGCTCGTTGAAAGATATCGGAGAATCAAAAATATTTGTGAGGCTGAGTTGTTGTGACTTGTGCACATTGTTCAATCGCTTCAAAGGTTGTGCATATTCTCCGGAATGCTTCTCATCATAATTCATATGCAAACTAGATTTTAGTATTGTCTTCTCTCAACCTCATATTCTTTCACTTCATTTCGCTCATGTCTTTCTACTTTCACTCAAATAATTCCATCTACCCCTGAACTATTGTCAACTGATCGAATAAGGGACTGAACTTCTGAATTGGTTAATGTGCCCCCTAAACTTTAAAATCGGTCAATTTGTTCCTTGAACTACAACGAACTGGTTAGTTTGGGATTTTTACCAAAAAATTGATAGTTTTTTTGTTTTAATGAAGGGTAAAATAGGAATTCAACATATTATATGTACTTGAGGTTAGTTTATAAAATACAAAAATATAATAGACTTTTTTTTAAAATAAACTAATCCCTCCCCCCTTTTCCCTTCGTCTTCCCCCCTCCCTTCATCTTCCCCCAAACCGCACCCACACTTCCCTGAACCCCAGCAACCATCATTAAAACCTAAAAACTATCAATTTTATGATGAAAATCCCTAAACTGACCAGTTCGTCGTAGTTCATGGGGTCAAATTGACCGATTTAAAAGTTTAGGAGGCATATTGACCGACTCAAAAGTTCAGTCCCTAATTTGATCAGTTGACAATAGTTCAGGGGGCATTGTAAAATTTAGCCTCTATATTGTATATAAAGTGGTAGGGGTAGAAAATGTTTGGTGAATCCTGAAAAGTCATGCAAGCTAGCCATGTCACATTATAATTGATTGACACATTCCAAATGTAATTAATCAACCAGGGACGGACCAAGATTTTAATCTGTGGTATTCATTTTATTATATAAAAAAAAACGAATGACAATATATAACTGGTGGGATTAAAGGTCGAATTGGAGATTGAGGAGCATGTTAAGATGGTACATTACTTGAACTAGTAATTACACCTGAGCCTCAAATCTATCTTTTGGCTTAAAATATTTATGTAATAATCACCAATTAAAATAATCAAATAAATAATTCAATATATAAATACAATATTATGTATTCAAAAAATAAAAATGAAAATATAGTTAACAACTAATCACCAATTAGAATAATCAAATAAATAATTCTATATTTAATACAATAATCAATTTAACTACCTGTATATTCTTAATATAAATTCTTTAATATTTTTCACAATAGTATTTGACAAAGTGATTAATATCTTTTTACCTGGACATTATTGTAAATATTCGAATATTGAACTTGAAAGTGGGCTAGTATGAATTTAACACATCTTCCACCTGAGTTAAGGAGTTGTGAGGATTAAAAATAAGTGGCATGGGTGGGGCTTGAACTTGGACATATGTTATATTAGTTGACACAATATACCACTAGCCCAATTTTTTTTATGCGTGCATACCTACTAGTGTGCTAAGTCCGTCCATGTAAACAACTTAAAAATTAACTACTCATAGTGTTATTTTCTATTACTTTTATTTTTATGTCAAAAACTAACTAACCCACTTAAAAAATAACTACTCATAATTTTATTTTTATTATATTTACTATAAAATATCTTTTTAATAAATTATTTGGTTGGTCTTTCCACTTTAAATCATCCTTATTTAATATAGGAATAATGTTTTCTTATCATGCTGAATATAATTCAAATTTGATTTTGTTCATCTTCACTACCACAAATTCTGGCTATAAATGGAGTACTGTCTTCCTTTTGTCTTTAAAATTTTAAAAATTACTGATATAACGGATCATTTTGTTCAAAAATGTCTTTTTCTATAAGCATTCTTCCACCAGCATGTTGGACCAAAATATTATTTGGACCTCGCCTTCCTATTCCCCTATAAGAAAAATATCCTCTTCCTTGCGATTCATAGTTGGACATATAAAATTATTATTAAGATAATTCATGTTAAGTGTTTTCTAGTTAAGAAATCTAGGAGATTATTATCTTTCCTTTTTTTATACACGATTTCAAAGTCAAAAGGCCTAAATGAGCTTGCCATCTGGCAAACATTTGTTTAGAAATATCATCTTTGAAATCCTTATTAAACATAAATTTTGTGGCATGACAATCTATCCTAATTACTAACTTTTTTGTTATAAAAATTAGGGGTGTATAAGGTTCAGTTTGAGCGGTTTTTGTCCAATCTTTAAACCAAACCGACACGGTTCGGTTTGGGCTGTTTTTGTCTAATTTTTAAATCAAATCGACATTGGCGTTTTTTAAAAGTGAAAACTCAAACCGACATTTTCAATATCTAAACCATGCCGTTGGATTTGGCGGTTTGGTTTAGGCGGTTTTAAACGTCTAAATTATTACATATGCAACATAAAAATATATTTGTAACTTCACTAATTCTAATAAAAATATTATTACCCATTTAATACCTAAAGATGGTCACAAAAAATTATGCATATTTATAAATTATAAGTTTTCTTGCACTCCGTTATGATAATTCTTCATAAAAAATTACATGATTGAAAAACTTAATAACTAACTAATATATTTAACATTAATAAAAATCACTATACTTTAATCACATATTAATTATACTATTATATACCTAAATATTGAATATTTAGTTATATATTATAAATCATTACCCGAATAATACCTAAACATTGAATATTAAATCACATATTAATTATACTAGGACTAAATTATGTTTTAGCCCTAAAATCAATCAGTTTTCATGGATTTCCGTTTATTTTTAACATCCAAGTTATATTAGGGACTAAACTGCACCATTTGTATCAATTACTAGACCATTACCGCAGACCAACCATTTACTGGGACCAAAGTGCAACTTGCACATATTTACTGGGATCATTCCATGAAAGCTCGGTTGTTCCATGGTAATGGAGGCAACATCAATTTCGCCCTTGGTTGTGTTCAAATCATCATCCGAATCTTCGGCATCTCTAGAGCGCGAGCACAAATCATCCTTACTTTGATTCAACTTGTTGAAACCATAATTTTTTAGTAAGCCAACAACAAGCTTGATGTTTTTTCTACATCTTCTCATCCTTAATTTTTTAGTAAGCCAGTTATTTTTGACTTATTGTTTGTATTTTAAGTTTTCAATTTTTAATTGTGCCTCTATTTAAATATTATAACTTTTACCCCTCAAATTTTATGGTGATTCCGTCCCTGTTCGATCTGTTATACACATACCAACACTGTATCCAAATAGTGCTTTTTGAAATTGAAATGATTATTTTGCCCTCCTCAATTTGCTAGTGTAGTGTGTCATTGAATTTCATCTCGGGGTAAAATAGTCATTCATCCTCTTAAAATACACTACTTGGGTGTGTGTATAGTGATTGCCGTCCCTGGCCATCATCATCAGTTTAAAAACCATTGCCACTAGTCGAATACCAATCCACCGTTTCACAGGAATGAAAATTGAAAAAACCCTACCCCCAACCCCAATGTTTTAGTGAAACAGTAAGGGTTGGTGGTGATGATGGCACTGCGATTAGCTCCAATGAGCAGCTCCATAGTAAGGAGCTCAATCCATCCTGTGAAAGCTCAAATGTCCGATTGGACTCAATCGAAACAAGTAGTGGATTATTATTATTCTTATTCTTTATTCTGTTGCTTAATGAAGCAGCAGTTGCTGAGTCGTTTTGCTTTTAATTGGCTCCAGGTCTTGAAGCCAGGCCTATACTTAGTGGGCACCCCTATAGGAAATCTTGAAGACATTACCTTAAGGTAAGGTAGGTTAATTACTCCTCTTCGTCCTCCTCCTAATTGTACTAAGCATCTCTCATGGTCGATGATACTGCAGAGCTCTACGTGTGCTCACTTCATCTGACATCATACTGTGTGAGGATACTAGGCATTCTGCCAAGTTACTTCACCACTACAATATCAAAACTCCTCTCGTAAGCCATACTCCTTGTTACTTGTTATCATTTCGCAAATCGCTACTTCCTAATACTTCTTTCGTTTTCAGTTAAGCTATCACAAGTTCAATGAGTCCCTTCGAGAGCAAACTGTCTTCAACAGACTTCAAACCGGTCAAATTGTCTCCTTGATATCCGATGCTGGCACACCGGGAATCAGTGATCCCGGTATGGAATTGGTACGTTGCGTTGTGTCTACCCACTTTCATTGTCATAAATCGCCACATTCACCAACATAACTTTGCCATTCATAAGATATTAGACAAGATGTATATATTTACTTGACTTCAAATTATAAACAATCATCCATCAAAATTCTTTTTTTGCACTGTGCTATTACTCGCTAGCAAACTCCAATGTTGATGTTCGGCAATCATCAGTCTTTGCCTTTTCAGTGTTTTTTAGCAGAAATTATTTTTGTAGTAAAATTAAACGTATGGTGTAAAAAATCTATTGTAGGCAAAGTTGTGTGTGGATAAGGGTATAAGCGTTATTCCAATCCCTGGGCCATGTGCTTTGGTATCTGCTCTTTCTGCTTCTGGCCTACCTACAAATGAATTCACATTTGGTAAGCATTCCGGCCTCGAGCAACAATGTTAATTCACTAAATTATACTACTTATGAGTTTGATCTGTATGCAGTTGGATTTCTCCCTAAACATGCTACTTCAAGAAATGAGAAGCTTATCGTGTCCGCAAATGAAACAGCCACACAAATATTCTTTGTTCCTCCCCACAAACTTTGTCGCTTTCTTGAAGATACATCTTCCATATTTGGTGAATCCAGGTAAATGTTTGCATTTGTAAAAGTGTTTCATCTCCACAGGGTTACAAATCTACAGGTGAGGTTAACCCAGATAATTTTTTCTTCTTCTTGTTGTTACATGGAAACCTTGGCGTTTGGCACTGATTTATTTTGGTTTGAGTTCATCCGAAACAGAGTTTTGTAACATTCATGTGCTGTGTTCTTGTAGGAGATGTGTCATTGCCCGGGAGATTACAAAAATGCATGAAGAGGTGAAATACTTACCAGTACATCCCCTTTCACCCCTCCAGGATAAAATCACATAATTAACAACAAAAGGTGAAAATAAAGTAAGAAAAATTAAAGCACACATTGGTATTGGACATGACGACAATGAGCATATCCTCCTAGACTTCCCTTCATTGGAAATCACTCAAAATGTGTTAGGCTCTGCTGACATTAAGGGTATAGTCATGGGTTGTGGAATCCATGATCAACCAAGTAGTGCAATGACTTTACTCACTCACTATTTAGGTATTTATTCATAGACCATGGTGATAAATTTCAACCTCTGCTGTGTTAATTTATTTGGTAATCTCTAAAATAATTACCCATTCATCTAAATCGATTGTCAAATCCAGATACAGTCCCTAGGATTTGGATGCAACCTTATACCCAAAAACAAAATGCACCTTCAGCCTCAAAGTAGATGGCAAATTAGAAATGACAGTTTTATTTTGGGACTTGCATGATTCGATTGATTCTATCTATTAAATCTGATAACAATCCAATGACATGTGATCTAATCCATATACTTGTTGTCTCAACTAGTTTTGGCGTGGCACTATTGGTGAAGCAAGAGAAGTTTACTCAGCTCAGCAGCCAAAGGGGGAGATCACATTATTGATCGAGGGAAAAACAATTACAATGGAAGAGGTTCCTACGGAGTCCCAGTTGGAGAGTCACTTGGCACATTTGGTATCCGGAGGGCATTCCCTTTCGACGGTAGTTACCTTTCCCAGATTTTTTATTGATCTACCGTAATGAATAGATAAATTTGAAAATAAAACGAAAAAGAAGACTGTTCGGTAACTGTATTAGAAAGTCTTCCCCATAAATCTGGTTCTGTAATGTAAATTAGCAATATGATGAAAATAATTGATTGTTACTCATTCTTAAACTGCTGTATGGAGGATCGATAAGCCAGTTACTATATTTAAATGTGAACAGGAAGATTACGTTAAGAAAACAAAGAAAAAGAAGAACAAAAAAAGAAACAAATAGCGGGTTCTTTGCCAAAATGCTACTAATACATATGATATTCCCTGCAATGTACAGGCAGTAAAATTGGTGGCTGCAGAAACATCTATGAAAAGAAAGGAGGTATATTCTATTGCTATGAGGAAATTTGGGAAGAAGCTTGGATCGGTGGATGAAGACTGATGCCTCTTATTGATCAATCCAGATTAAAGTGAGTTGAGGCACTACATGCATCACCACTGAAGTATTGGCAACCTCTTACATCCCTGACCAATAAATCTGTGACAACTTTTGACTGCATCAAGCTAGCTAAACATCAGATTTGGAACATGTAACTGTCTCCCATTTTCTCACTAGCAAGGGTGCTCTCCTGCTGGTCTCGAATTCAATGTGAATATATTAAAAGTTTGCACATGCTTGTAAGGTTGTCGGTTGGCCTTATATTTGTGATGGTACCCCATCAGTCCGATGCTACCTTATTTATTTGTGTGTACAATTTGTTAGGTTAAAACGAGTAACGAAGCTTCCATCAGGGTTGCATTCACTAAGGAGGGCAGTGAGCAATGGTAGAAGTTTAGGTGCATGAATTGTGAAATGGGTAATAATTTCCAATTAGAAGTCACGAGGGGCTGATATCTTGGGATTTGACAGACACCTATTATTACAAAGGGCCAATGAAACAAGAGTAAAAGAAAGGTGACAAGTAAAAGGGAGCAGTATGAGACATGAGTATGCATAACAAAGTTGGAAATCATTAACATTTTGTGCGGCCCCCCAAAACAGTCCTCTTCCAGGAACCATCAATGTCACGTCACTGTTAACTCTTTGGGAAAAAGAGAAACAATAACCCATGCTAATTGCTACGCTTCGCATATCGGCATATGCATTTAACGAGAAATTTGGCAGATTGGCACTTTTTAAAGCCTTTTTTTAACTTGGAGCACACCTCATTTTTTTTTGCATAGGACTAGCACACTTTCCTGCAATTTGTCTATTTTGCCCTTAAATGAAACCCCCACCTTCTTCTTCTTTCTTCTTCACCATTCCACCACCATCATCTCACCACCACCATCAAAACTTTTTCTTTACAAATCATAACTACCACCACCACCTTCACAAACCCACTACCACCAACAACCCCGAATTCAAATCACCTTCATCTTCTTCCCCATCTTTTTTTCTTCTTCTTCTTTTATGCAAACCACCACTATTTTCACCACCACCACCACCTATCTCACCAACAACAACCACCAACTATCTCACCCACAACCACCCTAGCGCCCCTGTGAAATCCCGCCCCCCCCCAAACCCCCTTTTGAAATCGTGCCTCCCCCCCCCCCCAAAGCCCCTTTAAATCGCGCCTCCATCCCCCCCCCAAACCCTGTAAAGTCGCCCCCTCCCCTAAACCCCTGTAAAACCGTTTGTGTCTTTGTGATGGGGTGGGGGGTGGGGTTTCGAATTTCTGGGTGTGGGGTTGTTGATGGTGGTGAGTTTATTAAGAAGAAGAAGAAGAAGAGAGATGGAGAAGAAATGGTGGTTTCGAACTTGTTGGTGGTGGTGGCGGCTTTGTGAAGGTGGTGGTTGGTGAAGAAGAAGAAGAAAAGATGGGGAAGAAGATGGAGTGTGGAGAAGAAGAAGGAAAAAAGGGTATATGTGTAATTTGTTTTAATTTTAAGGGCAAAAGAGTCTTTTCATGAGGAAGTGTGCTAGTGATATGCAAAAAAAAAGGAGGTGTGCTCCAAGTTAAAAAAATGTTTCAAAAAGTGCCAATCTGCCAAATTTCTCTGCATTTAACCATCCAAATAACGATCCAAACGCGTCAAAACAACTATCGCATATCGTTCAATATATTTTATCGATCATTGAATCAAGTCTAATCAACATAAAATCCATAGAGTACTAGTAGTTTTCTTTTTTGTTGACGATGTGTAGCTGTGGTTTATTAAGGAGTATGAGAGAGGGCTGAAAGTGCTTTTTTGAATATCCCAAAGAAATGTTAACAGTGGACATTAAAGCTGAAGACATTTATTCTTTTGCTTGTTGTATTCTGGCTAGGACAGAGAGGGGACCATGTTTTTCATGTCATTTTCAGTTGGAAAAAGAAAAGAAAAATGATTTTGTATTTTAGCTCCTATGAAGAGCTTGCAGAGATCCTTGAGCTGCTTACATAGGCATGCTACATTTCAAAATTCAATCTTTGCTGATGATATTAAACTCAGGTAATCACTTTATCATTCATTCTTTAGTGTTGACAATTCTTGGATTGTATTCTTGTGAATTGTGATAGATAATAAGAATGGTTTCAGAAGATTTGAACTCACATTCAAATTCAAGTATTCTTCACCACTTTATAATGTCTGCTCAAAACCAGTATCCTAACCAGCAATTTGATGCTTATGCTACCCATCACCCCCCTCTCGGTTTATTGCCAACACTACAACCTCTTGGAGACAGAATGTTTAGATCTATGGACTTCGAATCGGGAGATAACCAAGGAAGGAATTTCATGGATCTTCTTGGAGCGCCACCAGATGAGCCTAATCATCTCCATGCCCAGAGGCTCTCTCTGTCCCTGGGTTCCCAATCTTTGGTCCCCCCTGTCCAGTGCACCTCCAATGCTGGTGGTTATGCAGAATACGAACAAGGGAGGGAGACAACTGATGGGGGAGTTGTCGTCCGCCTTGACTTTGATTACTCATGCCAAGGAACTGATTTTGGTAGTACTGAAAGGGAACCTGTTGCTGCTGCAATTGGCCACTCAAGGTACTTGAAACCGGCACAGTCATTGCTAGAAGAAGTGGTTAGTGTTGATGGTAAGACGATTGGCCAAACGAATGAGAAATTCCTGAGGAAATTATCTAGGAGCAGCAAAAGAGGCTCTTTAGGCCTCGTTTCTGAGTTGAGAGCTCAGCTTTCCAACACCGATCAGTTAGTAAGTGACAAGTATGAACTTCAAGTTACACTTGCAAAGCTCATTTCATTATTGGAGGAGGTATGTAACCCCATAATCAACCTAATATCTTATTTTAATAGATGTTTTAACATGATCGTCTTGTTCTACCTGGACCAAGCGTAATCTTATCCCACTAATTGGTGGCAACACATTCAATAAAAATTGCATCGAGCATACTTTATTCAAGAGTATCGCTGCAATAGGTGACAACTGAGGCAGTTTTTATCCAGGAATCGAGTATTCCTGATATAGATTCTAGGGCGGAGTTGCATTGAGATTTGTCAATGTTCTACTTACTAGTATATTCCGAATTTGTTTGTGATTGTCATGTTTGAGGCTTACCTATCACTATTATTCAGGTAGAGGTGAAATATGAAAGGTATTGTAATCGTGTGGAACAATTGGTGTGTCCATTTGAGGTGGTGGCTGGGCTAGGAGCCGGGAAGTCATATACTGCATTAGCCCTCCAAGCCATTTCAAAACACTTCTGCAACTTGAGAGATGCAATTATATCCCAAATATGCTATGCTAGGAAGAACTTGCATCAAGACTTTCCTAAAATCAGCAATGGCTTATCAAAGCTGAGCTTGTTAGATAAAGAGAAGCGCCAAAACCGGATGAGTCTTCAACAACTAGGCACGGTGCAGTGCTCAAGACAAACATGGAAACCGATCAGGGGTCTACCGGAAACATCCGTTACAATCCTCCGATCTTGGCTTTTCGAACACTTCCTAAATCCGTATGTTGTACTAGCTGTTTCCAGGTTTAGGTATTGACGATATGGCAAGTATGAATGCATGAATGTTGCGTTGCAGGTACCCCAATGAATCCGAGAAGCTTGTTTTGGCATCACAAACGGGGTTGACAAAGAACCAAGTAAACTGTAGACTTGGTGCCTGCATATTTTGAATTCGTTTAAATAGTAATAATAGTTGGGGGTAATATTAATTGAATTTGTTTCAGGTATCAAACTGGTTCATCAACGCTCGAGTCCGCTTGTGGAAACCTATGATCGAAGAAATGTATAAGGAAGAATTTGCGGATTCTTCAGACACATTATTGGGGGAAGGTGTTTCAGACTAAACAGGGCAACAACAGTTGCTTGTCGTTAAGGGATCCATCTTCTTATCTTATTGTATTATTCTTCACACCTATAATCCAATCCAATCTTACACTTCTTATGTCTTTAAATCAGATCAAATTTATTTCGTTATCTCTATTAATATTCACTTCTCAATCAACCCTAAACTTCTAACAACTTTCACTACAACTTGCACTATTACCATTTCTAATATTTCTTCCACACAAATACTTCTTATGTAGATAATTGCTATAGTATGTTAAATAACTAAAAGTAAATTGTATCGATGCAACTATTTCTTTCTAAAAATCAAAGTGGTATTATATAGTACAACTTTTAATAAAATATAGGCTTTTTGGCAATTTGTCCCTTGTACTATTGCCATTTTTTTCTAAGTGTCTCTTAAACTATTTATCTTGTTTAAGATGTCTATAATCCATTGACAAAAAAGGAATTACAAAATAATTTAACACGGGGGAGCATTTTGCAATTTAAAATATTACATTAGTTTTAATTTAGACCCCTTTCTTCTCCAGTTCATCCTACCCTAATCTCTCCCCTACCTCCAGCCCCGTAACCACCCAAGCATGAACATCACCATCTTCTCCCATCGACCCTACCCAAAGGAACTATTGGTACATGACCATTATTGCATAAATCACGCCATTAAAGATTATCTAATCTGATCTGTTATACACACCTGAATAGTAACATTTTGGTGTGAAATGATTATTTTGCCCCCTTTATTTATCAGTGTACTAATGGAGATAATTAAGTTGGGAGTAAAATAGTCATTTCATACCAAAAAAATACTATTCTGGTGTGTATAGTGTTGCTGAAGATAATAGAACTTCAATTTCAAAACATGTCATCAAAGAAAAATCTCATAATCAGCCGAATGTGGGTCAGGTATTATATCATTCAAAATCTATGTGGAGCCGGTGATGTTAACTCAAACGCCTTGTTTTATATTAAATTGATATAACTTTCTCTTTAAGGAGTTGAATCTCCCTCACATCACATGTAATAGATGTATTTTGGCTATGCGGATTGTAAATTGAGTGATGTGTGCTAGTATTAGTCGTACAAGGAAGAGGAGCCATGAGATATGAAATTAAAAACGACTCCTGCTATATATTTTAGTAAAGTATTGCCTCTACACAGATTTGAACCCACGATGTTGGGTGTCTCCACCACAATCACCTTGCTACTTACCACTAAGCTATGCTCCTCGGGTTGATTGATATAATCATATTTACTTTAAATAATATTTTAATTGTATAATTAAAAAAAGTTCATAGGGTAAATGGTACAAAAAATAACTCACGTATTTTTGCCCTAGTTTCACTCTGATTATTTTGAACACTGATGTTTGGTATAGTGTATAAACTTTGGTTTGAAGCTCCAAATCAAGGTTTTTCCCACTGAATTTTCATGTTTTTTCTGGAGAAGTGGGGGTTAGAAGGAGGGCATAAGTGAGTTTGGTAGGGGTGGATTACACAAAATGATAGAAAGCGGTATAATATATATGAAATGGCAAAATACAGTCTAAAAACATAAAAGATTGGGAAAAATTCGGTTTGGAACTTTAAATGGACTGAATGAATAACTTTATATATTGTACGGATTACGAAATCAGTGATCGGAATAGATAGAACTCAAACCAGGTTGATCAAACTCGACACTTTTTAAAAAACGTGAGTGATTGTCATTTGTCCAAGTTTTTTTATGAGTTATAGTAACACTTTATTTATGGTTAGTTTTCATCTAATTTTACTCTATAAAGAGCAAATGGCTTCATTGATCACTAACGTTTGTTAAAAAGCCTCAGTCGCTAACCCTAGTATGACTTTGTATACTTTCGATCACTAATGTTGGGTAATATGTATACTTTTGGTCACTCATGCGTTTTTTTTTTGTACAAATCACGATTTTTTAACATTTTTGATAGGGGTATTTTAGTTAATCTACCATAATTCTGTTACAACTCGCTACTTTTTTCAACATTTTCGATGAGAGTCAATTGATGTTAATGACAAAATTATAGGAGAATGACTAAAATACCCTACCAAAAATGTTTAAAATGCCGAAAAATCGCGAGTTGTACCAAAAAAATGAAATAACAAGCACACTCAAACAAATCACACAAGAAAAGTTGACTGCAACTTGTTCTCTTATTCAATATGAATTCGATGATTATTCATTCTGACTCACAATCAGCCATTAATGCCTACAATCAGCCATTAATGCAATACTAATTTGCTGATTGTAACAACCTACAATCATCCACTAAATCAGCTCACAAAATGAGCCTTTATTCAATAGCATTAATGACTCAATCAATTTACTAATTTGTTATCAATCACGTGAGATCCTTTATTCAATAGCATTAATGACTCAATCAATTTACTAATTTGTTATCAATCACGTGAGTTGGCATGACAGCATGGACAACCTTTAATACTCTCCCTTAATCTGATTCATTCTCCTTCACAGCAAACACCAAGTCTTTTCCTGAATTTTAGAAACGAATGTTTTTTCAATGGTTTAGTCATAATATCTGCCAACTGATCTTGAGTTCCACAGAACTCCAATTCAATTTCTTGCTTCTTGCTCAGCTGCTTTAGGAAGTGGAACCTCATATCAATGTGTTTGGTTCTCCCATGCATCACAGGGTTCTTTGACACCTTGATAGTAGAGCTGTTATCACACAGAATCTTAGTACAACTGTTCACTTGATGATCTATCTCTGCCAGTACCCTTTTCATCCACACTGATTGGCAAGAACACATAGCAGGTGCTATGAACTCAGCTTCAGTTGTTGAGAGGCTCACTATAGGTTGCTTCTTGGAGTTCCAGGCAACAGCTCCTTCACTAATCATAAAGACATATCCCCTATGCTTTTCTTGTCGACTTTGTCTCCTGCAAAATCACTATCTGTATAAGATAGTAATTCCCCTCCTCCAGCAGTCTTCTTGTAGAGGATTCCATAGTTTGAAGTTCCTCTTAGGTACCTCAGTACTCTCTTGGCTTGTATGAGGTGATCCATGGATGGCCTAGTGGTGGTTAGGTACATGAGACTACCTATTATTTGCTTGTAATAAGTCTCATCTACAAGCTTGTCTTCATTTCCATCCTCAAGAATAGTCCCTAGAGCCATAGGAGTATGTACTGCTTTGCATTCTCCCATTCCGAACCTCTTCAACAATTCTTCTGCATAAAGCTTTTCCTTCCACTTTGAAGCCACAAGGTTGATCATGTGTTCTTTTCCTTCCACTTTGAAGCCACAAGGTTGATCAACATATACCTCCTCATTTATCTCACCTTGTAGGAAAGCAGATTTTACATCAAGCTGGTACACTTTCCATCCTTTGAATGCTGTAGTGCTAAGGATCATTCTCACAGTATCCATCCTTGCTACTGATGCATATACCTCGGAAAAGTCTACTCCTTGTCTTTGTGAATACCCCTTTGCCACTAACCTTGCCTTGTGTTTAGTGACCTTTCCTTCTTCATCTGTTTTAGTCTTGTAGATCCACTTTACACCTATTCTTTTGCATCCAGGAGGTAAATTAACAAGGCTCCAAGTGTGATTTTTCTCTACAGACTCAAATTCTGTGTTCATGGCTGCATTCCATTTTTCAGGCTGGCAAGCAACTTCATAGCATCCAGGATCTTCTATGGCATGATCCAACACCATATTGACTTCATCTGCACTGAATTCTTCCCCAATTATGTAATCCCTCATCCAATCAGGTTGTTGCCTCACTCTTCCTTGTGGTATGTCTGCTCTCCCTTGATGAGAAGCATCTTGCCCATTGCCATCAGAAGAGGTGTCGTGCTGTATTGGTTGTTCTTGATCTGTCTGATCAGAATGATCTTCTGTTTGATCAGAATGATCATCTGATTGTTGATCATTTGGCTGATGTTCTTCAAAGTCCTCCCATATTATTCTGACATCTTCAATAGCATTAATGACTCAATCAATTTACTAATTTGTTATCAATCACGTGAGATCCTTTATTCAATAGCATTAATGACTCAATCAATTTACTAATTTGTTATCAGTGAGCTGGCATGACAGCATGGACAACTTCAATAAAAAATGCATGAGTGACCCAAAGTATACATAATATCCAACGTTAGTGATCGAAAGTATATAGAGTCATATTAGGTGATCGACTGGAATTTTTTAACAAACATTAGTGATCAATGAAATCATTTGCTCTTCCATAAAGTATTCTTATTTATAGAATTACAAATAATTGATCAATTCATGTTAATTGCTAACATCAAGATCAACGCTAAAGATAACGATAACAGCTAACTTGGAATAATCCGCCATAATTTCCTAACTTTAATGCTGTGTATGGAATCAAATATTACATATACACAAACAACAAACATGGAAGACAATACTGATAATGTTGTGGTAATAAGTAATTATTTATTCATACTTTATTAATATTTTAGGAAAAAATATAAATTATTTATACTTCGTATAATTTTATAATATACGCACATATGTATATATATTTCTATCTACTATTTAGTTAATGCATACAATTCTTTTAATATCTGTTATATGAATTTATTTTTTCAGGTAATATGTATTAATTTCTTTAAATAATTTTGGAATGCGTATTATGTAGGTGCATAGAATAATTTGATACACTAATTTTGACTTTAAAAAAAAAAATTTATACTATGTTAGGTTAGTGGGCGAATAGATCATAACCACGGACCTTAATTGGGATTATGTTTAGACTTTGCAAATAAATATAGACTATCTCCATTGTATTAACAACAACTATTATCAATAAAATATACTCCCTCCAACCCTTTTTAGTTGACGTCGTGACATTTTGTCCTAAAATAGTTGTCTTTCTAACATTGAAAATTACACTTTTACGTTTTCAATGAACTTCTTGACTATTTTTTCTCTTAAAATTAACAACCAATCAATGATATAGTTCCAAATAAGTGTATTTTTCATTTTCTACACTCCCTCCAATTCAAATTAAATGTCGTTTTCGTTTTTACATGCGCAACTTTGACCATCAGTAACTTATCATTCTTTAGTCCAAAAATATAGAATTAATATCGATAAATTTATATTTAAGAGTATTTTTTGTAAAAGTAATATTTTATAATTTTTTATGATATAACTAATTAGTTATTTCTAATCAAAGTTAGACACGAAAAAACGAAAAAGACATGTAATTTGAATTGGAGGGAGTATATTTTTTGACTACTTTTAATTCTTAATTTATATGCAAGTAGCTAGAATGACAAGTAAAAAGGGAAGAATGGAGTATCTCTCTATATTTACATGATATCGAGCTTATCGGTTATTGAGCCCTAAATTCGAATTCTGGTGCCATGATGGTGAGTTTTTCTACTATGTGATATTCATTGGCCGTAATCATGTTCAATTTTTCTTACACTATTTATTAAAAAATTTCGAAATTTACTTTTTTTTAATAAAAAAAATTCGCCTTTTATATTTATGTCATGACATTAGAGCCTGTTGATTCTTAAGGCATAATTATGAATTTCACTGTCCTACCAGTGAGTTTTATGCTTTGTGATACTCATCGGCAGGATTCCGATAGTTTTATTTTTCATTTTTTTACAATTTATGATAGTAGATTTGAACTTTATTGAGTATTTTGTTTTGATCGAGATAGACTTTTTGTCATAAAAGAAAACAAAAGAGAAAAAAAGTTGATTTATTCCGGTTCGAGTTGAAGTGGACTTTTGAAAAAAATACTCCCTCCATCCCAATTTGTTTGTCACTTTCTATTTTGGGAGTCAAACTTTAAAAATTTTGACCATGAATTTCTATTAGTCTAAAAGAAATAAAATAGTCATATGAGATGTTGTTAGGTTCGTTTCAATGTATATTTTTCAAATATCAAACTTTTATAATTTTTGCGAGTGTAGAATTCGAGATATTCACGTTTTAAATCGTGTCTCGACTACCGTGAAAGTCAAAACAACCCGAACAAAATGGGAAGGAGGGAGTAAGATATGTTCAAAAAGGATGAGTGACAATTATTGATTAGCGAATTACGTTTCTGGAAATTATTGATTGGCAAATCCTACATGCATAGTCTGGCGAGCACTATACGCACCGATATGAATCCACAGCGATGTTGGAGATTTATTAAGGTGCAACCAACAAATTGATGAGGTATTTAGAGCAATGATGATTATCTTATTTTCAATTGGGGAAGTTCCCCAATTGAAGATTACTATTAGGGTCACAACTGCATACATGTTTATGTCTTATTTCACTATTATGATTATTGTTATGTTTATGACTTTTTTATTTTAAAATTATACTATATTAATATAAATTAATAGTGGTAAAAAAAGAACGTTGAGAGAGAGAAAGGGTGAGAGCGGGAAAAGAAAAGGCTGTCAAGTGTTTTACAAATGACCCCTTACTTGGTGACTGGTGAGGGGTCGACATTATTATTTTATACAATCTCCCTCTGTGTCTCTCGATAGTAACGAACACAATGTCTTGTGTGAGCGTGAGCGTGAGCGTGAGCGTGAGCGTGAGCGTGAGCTCAGTGATGATCGGGAGTACAATGGCATTACCAGGAAGGAGGCGGATGCCCCTCCGAATACGAGCACATGTGGGACAAGTAGAGGGGATGATGTTGCAGTTGAAAGAGGAGTGTGCAACGCCTTTGCCGTTATTGCGTAAAGTTGCAGACTCAATTGCAGCGGATATGCGCGCCGGCCTTCGCGATGAGGTTACTAGTGATCTCAAGATGATCCTTAGCTATGTTCATTCTCTTCCAACTGGGTCAGTCACCTCCCCTTCCTTCAACTTTCAACTTTATTTTAAGAGTAAATCATTGTGTGCTGAAAACATTTTTATATATTAATATGTTAATTAAGTGATAACATTTTAATCCTAGTTAATTTAATTTATACCCAAATATACATATTAAAATTGATCAAATCAAACAAATCAAAATAGCTCTTCTGAAAAGTAACAAGACTTCTGTAAGATTGTTGTATGTGTGTCAAAATTGACAAAAACACCTGAATAAACAATAGTAATATCTAGCAAAAAATATATCAATAAATAATGTGTTCTTTTACATAAGATAAGTTTAATTGAAAATAGAGTTTGTTAATGTTGTTATTTGAAGTTGTTGTTTGTAGAGACTATTTAGTAGTACAGAGTACATTGTACCGATGTTAGTATGAATTGACTACTCAGTGATTTGTTAATGAGCAGTACCTAAGAAGCCGCCGTTGTGTTTTGTTTAAGGAATGAGAAAGGATTATATTATGCTCTGGATCTTGGAGGTACAAATTTTCGAGTGCTGAGAGTGCAGTTAGGAGGAAAGGAAGATCGTGTTATTAATACCGAATTTGAGCAAGTTGCTATTCCTCCTGAATTGATGGTAGCTTCCTCCCAGGTAGGTTGTGATCTGCCTTTCATGTGACATTATTGTCTTTGTAAGATATTGAATTGATTGTTGCAGCTCTTTTGTGCTTTAGGAACTGTTTGACTTCATAGCTTTGCAACTGGCCAAATTTGTAGAAAAGGAATGTGGGAGGTTTAATTTCCCAGTTGGAAGTACACGGGAATTAGGATTTACTTTCTCTTTCCCTGTCAAGCAAACGTCTATCGACTCTGGCATTCTAATCAAATGGACCAAGGGTTTCGCTGTGGCTGGAACTGTTAGTATTTCGTTCTTCACCTAAATTCATGGATCTTCCCACAAAATCTTTAGCTTATGCAACATAACATTTTTTGTCTCTAAACAAGAGATTGAAAAGCAATGAAGATAGTTTATCACGACATCATGGAATAACTTATCTAAATGATCTTTTGCTGAATTAACAACTATAGACACATGAACTAAATGCAATCGAACATTTATATATTACGCTGACGCTGTGAGAAACTCGTGAATACCAACATTGTTGTATATTTGCAGTGAAGTAATTAGCTTTAATAGATATCTTCTCATATAGGCATGAATATGTCAAATTCATACACAGGCAGGAAAGGATGTCGTCGTTTGTCTGAATGAAGCATTGACAAGACAGGGATTAGCTATGCGAGTATCTGCCCTGGTAAGACTACCTTTTGATTTCAGATATCATCTTCTCCAAAATTGAGAATGAAAAGTAAGTATTGAACAAAAGAAGAGGCATATTATATCTTGCTACTTTCCTGACCCTATGTTAGTTCAGGTTAATGATGCTGTGGGAACTTTAGCGGGTGCAAAATATTGGGATGACGATGTGATGGTGGCTGTGATTCTTGGCACCGGGACAAATGCATGCTACATTGAGCGTTTGGATGCTATACCTAAGATGCAGTTACCAACTTCGATATCAGGGACAACCGTTAGTCATTTTATCTCTTCGCTGTTTTGATTAACATTCATGCATGTAGTATTAACATAAATATGCAAATACAATATTAATGAGCAGATTGTAAATACTGAATGGGGTGCATTTTCAAAAGGGCTACCTCTAACTACATTCGATAGAGAAATGGATGCAGAGAGTATTAACCCTTCTGAGCAGGTATACGGTATACACCCTTTAATCAGTCTAACAATAGCATGAAGAAGAGAAGTCTTCAGATTATGATTTCATAATACAGATATTTGAGAAGACAATTTCTGGTATGTACCTTGGTGAGATTGTAAGAAGAGTTCTGTTAAAGATGGCTAAAGATGGTGGCTTATTTGGAGATGATGTGCCTGAGAAGTTGCATGCTCCATTTGTGCTCAGGTAACCTCAATTCTTGATATTCGACCACTTTCCATCAAATTCACATACAGTATGTACATTTTTGTTCGTTTGTTCGTTTGTATAGGACGCCAGATATTTGCGCAATCCAGCAAGATTCATCTCCAGATCTTGAATTTGTTGGGGATATTCTGTATAACGCAGCTGGGGTAAATTGCTAATCTCCTCTCTCTTTCTTTGTGTCTCTCAACTCTCAACACAAAATTACTAATCTCCCTCTCTTTCTCTGTGTCCTAAACACAAGACATATTAAAGTAAACAAACAAGTTATAGACACATTTATTTGTGGACTACTTGTTGCATATTAGGTAAAATGAGAATTTTGGCACATTACCATGGTCAACGCCTATTTGAAAATATCACACTTTCATGCGTATTACTGTTTTACCCGTAATGAAAAATTGATAGCATTAGAGAAGTTTTTGGGTTGAAATAAATATTATATAAATGAGCATTAAATAAGTTTTAATCGATTATAACAGGTTATAATGCATTATATTCTATTATAATACGCTCTAATCGATTTAAATCCACAATGAACTCAAATTTGTCACAATTTATCTTTGTACCAAATTGATGTTATAGAGTTCAACACAACAAGTCAACTGATATATTATACTACGTATTAATTAGCCTAAAGAATCGGACACAAATTAGATACATACCATAGAAGTTGGATGAGTATATTAGAATTAGTACAAAATACAAAGAAATGTTGATTTCTTTTAGGTATGGAAACATATAATTTGTACTAATACATTTGAAGACTAAACAAGAAAAAAAGAAGAATTAGATTTCTATTGTTCAACAAGAGTCTTTTTTCCGCATGCGCTCGCGTTACATTAGAACTTGAACCCTTTAATTATTCAGCTTGTAATAATTAAAAAGAGGAGAGTTTTAGGTCACATAAATCTTTTGAAGGGAAGAGGGAGAAATTGAGAGAATGAGGTGTGAAAGGTAGGTTTAGCGAGATAAAAGTGTTGAGGGGTAGTTTAATTATTTTGTGTGAAAAACGGTATTCTCAAAATAAATAAATAAATACATGTTTTTTGGTAAATAATAGGCGTTGACAATGATAATCTGCGAAAATTATCCAGGTAAAATCGAGTGTAAGTGCAAGAAGGAGTGCAGTAGAGGTATGCAACATAATTGCAAAACGTGGAGGGAGGCTAGCGGGAGCGGGGATAGTAGGGATTCTCCAAAAGATGGAGGAGGAGCGCAAGGGGGTCGTATTCGGGAAAAGAACAGTGGTGGCCATGGATGGAGGTCTGTATGAGCATTACCCTCAATACAGAAGTTACCTACATGAAGCAGTTTTAGAGCTGCTAGGCTCACAACTATCGGACAAAATAGTAATTGAGCATTCAAAAGATGGATCCGGCATTGGGGCGGCTCTATTAGCTGCTACAAACTCTTCTTCTCCGTTTATTTTGGGGTAAATATAGATTAATATCAACACCCACCACCCTGTTTCAATACCAATTTTTTCTTTATAGGTTAATAAATTCAAATGTACACCACAAATCTTTTCCCTCCGGATAAGAATTTATTTTTCAAGTAGTATTATATTGACTCTGACCACTTTTTTCTAATATTGTAACGTTATATATATTGCACTCAACTGAAAGCATGAAAGGTTCCAATTATTGTTTTGGTTATATAAAACCTAATTAGAAAGTTCCTTACAAAAGTAATCTTTACATCCATAATTATGTCTCTCAATCATTGTATCAACGATGACTTTGGAGTTTAGACTATTCAGGTAGACTTAACCGAGATTTTTCTTGTGTGATAACAAAATTCTGTTATCAGGATGATAACACAAATTCTGGCCGTTGGATTAGGGTGGTTTTGGATATTTTTAATCTTGTGGTTGATATCTAATGAGGTTGTTTTTGGAAGGAAAATTCTGATTTTTTTTCCCGAAATTATAGGATCATCACTCTCTCATGATAGCGTGTGAAGTACACTCGCCCAATTTATAATCTGTGATTGGGCTGTTATATTTTTTGATTATGCAACTAACTCATTTTTTTCTCCCGTTGATTGATGATTGAAATTTATTGGATTGTTAGACATATGTTCTAGTTCATCACTCACGTTTCAAACGCCTCAGTTCATCACTCAAATTACGAAATGAGGCAAAATCAGTACTTTTGTTAAAATTACTAAATTTCCCACAAAATGAGGCACATGCCTCGCACATGACCAACAAATGGGACATTTCACGGCCTCAATAACGGAAGTAGTGATTTTGCCTCATTTCGTGTATGATGAACAATGTCTTTAGTCCCTCTGTTTATTACATATGGATATGGAGGAATCACCGTCTGTTCCAGTAGCAATATAATAATAAGGATCTAATGTTAGTAGAGTGTGTAGGGATATGTCTATGCATGTGAGTAGTTGGAGGAATATTAAGGCCACAAAGTCAAACTTTACTTTTTTGTCTTAAGTGGGGGATTAGGGTCCGGTTTCGGTGCATCAATAATTCGGTGCATCAAGTGCATCAGGTACCCATTTAAAGGTTTTACGTGGGTACTGTACCCACTTGAAACTTCATCATTGGTACTTGTACCCAAATTGTACTATAACAACAATACCACATATTTATCAATCCAAAATAAATATGTGGTATTGTGCCATTGTTATAGTACAATTTGGGTACAAGTACCAATGATGAAGTTTCAAGTGAGTACAGTACCCACGTGAAACCTTTAAATGGGTACCTGATGCACCTGATGCATGGAAGTATTGATGCACCCAATCTTTTCACGGGGGATTAGCTCATCTATTTTCGATAGGGGTGCTGTAAGAGTTAATGCTCGGTTTGTGTGTTTGTTTTTCTCACTCAATAAAACTCCTTAGTTTCAACAAAAAAGTTGAGAATCATGTATGTTACACATATTATATACAATTAAATCTTGTAAGTTAATTGCTATCCACATATAGGGGCAAAAGGGTTTGATTTTTGTACTTTTTTTTTAAAAAGGTTCGATTTTAATAATTGTTTTGCCAAAAATGTTTTTGGTAGATGTTTCGCAAAAAAGTTCTGATTTTGGTAATTGTTTGGCAAAAAACTCAGGAATGCAACATTTTTACTAAAACAACTATAAAAACCGAATTTTTTTTACAAACAACTATCGAAATTGAACCATTTTGTAATAAGAAAAAAACTACAAAAACCAAAAGTGTTGCAACAACTAAAACTTTTAGCTAAAACAACTACCAAAATCGAATATCTGAGGTAGTTTCAGGGACAATATCCATAATGGTGCCACTTAGCTTTTAGGGACCAAAGTGCACCAGACCCCCACTTATTGGGACCATTCTAGCAATTAACTCTAATATCTGAGGTAGTTTCAGTTGGAGATGAGAGGAAGGTGGATAAGATGACACACTGTTTAAAATATGTCTTAAATATTTCTCAAAATTTTAAAAATACTCGAAGAGTATAAGTTATAACGTACTGTTGCTAATTAACAAAATTGTGTATTTATTAGGGACCATTTCCACAGTAGCTATACACTTACAAAAACTATTTGGGCATTGATATCATTACGAGGATGAAAGTGCAATAACTATATATATCGATCATCAACATGTTTGCCGATATCTTATCTTATGAAACAATAACGGTTACTTTCTCATTCAACCTGATACTTTGTTTTCCAATGCAAAGCTTAACTACTTGAGGTTGAAGAAGTTCTCCATTGAAGCTCAACTTGAAGTCGACCATTCTTTGAGTCAATCAAGTGATATCTCTCATTGATACGCTTGTTGGTAACAACATCCGAGAGATTTATATCGACATAGCCTAAACTTTCCTACAAAGAAGAATAAACTAGAATATAACATATTTATAATAACGAGAAAGTTGCAACTATAATAAAGAGAAATATACATCTAGCGTTACCGTTAGTTTGTATTACTTAATTTGATAGTTAACAATGAATTTTGATTGTATTTTTTAGTTAATTGAATTACCTCAACTGAGATAAATAATCATTCCGCCCAAATTAGGGGTAATGGATGATTACCTCCTACTAAATAATCAAATTAGTAAAATCGGGGGTAATGTGATAATTCAATCACATTACTGCTCACATACCAAACAAAGTAATAAAATTCATTAATTCATTCATTTCCTTTGTCTATTCCATTACTTTGTCTATTCCATTTTTACACCATTTTATTTCATTATAAGAGATCCAATTAACAAATAACTCGTAAAACCACCCATCTCAATTCTCAAGTTATATAGTTAATTTAACTAAGATGGAATTGTGGAAAGCTTTAATAAAGCTTTTCTATAAAATTAAAATATCCAGGGTTTAGGGAATATTCTCTAAAATATTTTGTGTTGAGGGTTAAGGAAGCCTTAGCCGGTCAAATAAGCTAATACCAAAACTTACTTGATAAACCATATATGTAACACGGTAAATGATGAACAACTTAGGAAACTAGAGTATATATTTGGCTTAAACTCTATTGCCACTCAAACTTTGGCGAATTGGTCTATTTGCCTCCTAAAGTATTAAAATTGATCAGTTTATCCCTTGAACTATCCAAACTACTCATTTTGGGGATTATATCCACTTTTAAGGTTAAGATTGAATATAAAAACCTAATTGGGCATATTTTAAATAATACACCAAATATTAAAAAAAGAAAAAAATTAACCTCCCCCTCCCACTTTCATATCCTAACCAGCATGAAATTTAAAGAGTGAAAAAAAATTTAAAAACTTAAATAAAGAGGGCGACTATGGTGATAGGGTTGGTAGTTATGAGGATGAAGGTAGGGGTGGGGGCTGATGAATTATATAGTGATGAAGGTTGTTCTACCTTTCATTAAATATCATATTCAGTCAACTTGAACATTGGAAAAAATTCTCAAAATGACCAGTTCAGATAGTTTAAGGAGCTAATTTTTTATAATATGAAGTTGAATTAATAACTATTAGATGTTTGTACACAGTTCAGCTTGTACGAACTCGTCCATCGTATTTATAATATATGATCTTTTATTAATATATAAATATAATATTTTCATGTAATACTATTATTTAATTCATCTTAAATAACTAAATTTAAATTTGATGAGCAAAGTAATATAATTTTTGCTAAATCATTTTGTTAAAAATTAAGGTAATATATATTAATGTTTATGAATAAATATAATATTTTCATGTAATACTATTATTTAATTCATCTTAAATAACTAAATTTAAATTTGATGAGCAAAGTAATATAATTTTTGCTAAATCATTTTGTTAAAAATTAAGGTAATATATATTAATGTTTATGAATAATTATTGTACATGTTTATATATATAAAAAAAATTAATTAATTATATCTCCGAAATATTAGGAGAATATGAGGCTTCATATGACTTCAAAATAACTTCTGCGAACTCCCCCTTTCCCAATTATATATAGTAAAATTTAAATTTGATGTGCAAAATAATGTAATTGTTGCTAAATCATTTTGAAAAAAATTAAGGTAAAATATTTTAATGTTTATGGATAATTATTGTACATGTTTATAAAAAAATAAATAATTTTAATTAATTATATCTCATATATATTAGAAGAACATGGGGCTTCATATGACTTCAAAATAACTTCTAACTCCCCACTTCCCTAATTATATATAGTAAGATAATAAAAATTATTTATATTTTACGAAGTAATATGAAAGGACATTATGCATCTTATTACTAAAAATACATTGAATAGTGTTATTAGATAATAAAACCAAAATGTATTTGAAGTTAAACTAATTGTTAGAAGCAGGGCCGGTCCATAGATTTTCAGGGCCTAGTGCGAAAAATGAAAATGGGGCCCTCGATATATATAATAAAGTTTAGATTATCGAGAGCTCATCTTTATTCATTGAAATGAAACATAAAATTACAAGATCACACAAAAGGAAGCAATGGCGCTGCTACGGTTTGATGGACATCAAAAGAGGCTGAAATCAAAGGATTTGAAATGTGAACTTAAGTTATTGCACTACATTAAAGGTTGAAGCTAATGGTGAAATCGTGCTCTGGATTATTGTAGCAACTAAGAGCAAAATGCAGATATTTTCAGGAAGGCATTTTCAAGATTAAATGTTAAAGCGATACGGATATTAATTGAAATTACGAAAAGGCATTACAAGGAAGTGTTAAAGTTAATAATGTTTTCTCAATAAAATTCTGAAAAAATTAAAATATTTATCGAGTAGGAAAAATCTGTCTTTGAAATTTTTGGAAGATCTTGCTAGAAGATATTCGCTCTTAAAAAGTTAAAATATAAAACTTGTAGGAAAAATCTATCTTTAATATTTTTAAAAGATTTTGCTAGAAGATATTCTCTAGGGACCTTAAGGAAATCTTGTCAAATAACTTAATACTCCCTCCGTTTCTTTTTATTTGATTGTTTGATGAAAAAGTACTTTATTAAGAGATTGTGAAAAATTCCATTGGGATTGTAAAAAAGTGCATTGGAATTGTAAAAAGGTGCATTGGAGTTGTAAAAAGGTGCATTGGAATTGTAAAAAGTTGCATTGAAATTGTAAACAATCAAGTATTTTGAAACAAAAAAAAAGCTCTAAACAATCAAATAAAAAGAAACGGAGGGAGTAACAAAGCTTTCTCAACTTAGGAAAACACCAACTTAGAAACCATATACATATGGGCTTCAAGTTCAACACCCATTTTAAATTTGGCTTTTTTTGCATCTAGTCACCTGAAATATCATCATCTTTGCAAATAGCGACTTGGACTGTTTTCCCTTTTAAAAATAGCCACATGAGCACACGAATTTTCGACTTTTTGGTCTTTTCAACATTTTTTGAACGTTTTTAACAATTTTATAAGGACAAATTAGTCAAGTCTCCTTATAAACTAACCAAACCCATATAAACTAATCAAATCCACTAACCTACCTCAAATTCTAAACCCAATCCTATTAAATATTTATTTCAAAAATTTGTTCAACACCTTTTCAAATTCTTCTTCACCGACTTTAACCACCACCATCACCAACCCTCTCCACCAACCCCATTCCAAACCAAAAAATCACCAACATCACATACCTCTACCAAGTCATCTTCTTTCTCACTTTATTCTTCAACTCACAATAGTCACCACCAACAAAGAGGGGTGGGGGGCTAGAAATCGAGAAGGGGAAGGGGGTTGGGGGTTCGAAATCTGGAATGAAGGGTGGTGGGGAGGTCAAAATCGGGATAGGAGGGGGGGGGGGTAGATGGGCCGAAACCAAGAAGGGAGGGGTGGGTGGTGGTTTTGTGTGTTTAAAGAAGAAAGGTAGTGGTTAATGAAGAAGAAATGTGGTGATTTTGTGAATTGAAGGTTGGTGGTGGTTGGTGAAGAAGAAAGGTGATGGTTTTCTATATTGAAGGTTAGTGGTGGTCTTGGAGGAGAGGGTGGTAGTGGTTGAAGGTTGGTGAAGAAGAAGAAAGAGGATAGTTGGTGAAGATGAAGGGAGGGGCAAATTTGACATTTCATTGGTTGATAGGTATAGTATTACATGAACATTATATATATAGAGATATGTGTACAATTTTTGTTTTAACTATAGAATTTGAATAAAAAATAATCAAAATATCGAATATCAAATATGAACTTAATAAATCGAACATCAAAAATTGAAACGAGCCGAATATTACACTCTAATAATTTTGTTTAATCACAATTTTCTTTCTTTCAACTTTTTTTCTGTCAATTAACGATGAGGTGAGATTCGATCACAATTTTCTTTCTTTCAACTTTTTTTCTATCAATTAACGATGAGGTGAGATTCGAACCCAGGACCTTCTGGTCACTAGCGAGAGCCTTTTCCACTAGTCTATTCTTTCAACTTTTGATATTAATCACACATATTTTTATGTCACATATTATTTTTCAATTTAATTACTTATTAATATGACACAATATGACATAATAGTCCACTAACAAAAAGTTGATTATGTTAGAAAGGATTCAACACTTCTATCTTCGACCATAATTTAACAATTTTATTCAATATACTTTTATAAATGCTTAAATTTAATTATTCAACACCCATTATATATATATATGATCTAAGTAAAGTTTTTCAGTAGTACTACTACTGTTTACTCTTCTACTTCTATTACTTCTATTTTGTCAAACAAGTATTCCAGTTTGTTAACTCTATTGACCAAAATACTAACAAAAACATAATTTTTTTTGGCGACCCTGCAATTTATAAATATATATGGATGAGTTGGATGTACCTTATGTTTGAGGCCCATTCTGAATGAAGAACTTACAACTTCCACATGAATTCTATCATTAATTGGTGGCTCTTCCAAAACAAATTGGAATTCCTCTTCCCATCTTGGATCTCTAGTTTTCTTGATTTTCTACAATATCGAACATCATTGCTTTATATATATATATGAATAAGATACCAGCAATATTGAATGTATATTGATAATAAGATATATATGCATTATATGTGATAGCTTTATTGATGTCTTAGATATAATTGTTAAATGTAAGAAAAAGTCATAATAGAAAATTTAAGTATCTAATAAATGCATTTCATAAATCATAAAGAATATCATTTTCTAAACCTATAGAATAGTTATAACTAAATTATCATCTACATATTTTAAACATCATACTTGTAACTTAAAGTTTTATAGAAAGAAATTTGCAATAAACAAGACGAAAGGATTGAAAAGTCAATATTCAAAAGAGAATCAAGTGAAAGCAATCAAGAAATCAAGAAAAGGAAACTATTAAATGAGATTCAATCAATCGGGAGATTTATTGATTATTTAATTGGAGAACAAATAAGTTGTGGATGTTTTCACAAATTAGAGTGAGGAAGGGCAAAATTCCATGATTGAATCACGGCCATGGATGTTTTACAAATTACAATTGTGGTTGAGCCGTTGTAGACATGTTTTGTAGGTATAAACTTGAGAAGGAATAAGGCATTAATTCAACCAACGTAATAAGATCAACACATTGTTCCAGTTTCAAGAGACAAGAGCTAGTATCAATATTGATGAAGAGAATCAATCAAACGAATTAAGTGGAGATGCAATGAAGTGCATCAAGAACCATCTTATCATTGGAGAAAATCATCAGATTGCATGGGATCAGAGATAATCTGATTGATTGCTAATTGAATCTGCGAAGAAGGATAATTTACAAGGTAGTTGAAGATGACTCAACTTACCGTTGAAGTTTACATTGAATGCAAGGGAGATCTCGAGAAGCTCTGGAAGACCAACGTACTGTTTAAAATTGCATTATATATGTTGTAGTATGTATATGATGCATTAGAAAGTACTCAACTGAAAGATCAATTTAATATTCTTGATAACATAGTTGTTGTTTTTGATAAGCTTTGTTGTTGAGACTTTTGGTGTATGAGAAAGTACTCAACTGTTAGATTAGCTATTGGTAGGCTTCTATAACCATCTTCGTACTTATTGATAATGGAATCTGCAGCAGCAACATGATGTAGTAACTCATCTTGAGGGCGAACCTATATAAATCCTTGACTCTTTAATTTCACATTTTATTCTTTTTGTTATCTTTATGATTCTTGGGTTAGGGGAATTATTTGAGGTCATAATTCCTAATAATTGGTATCAGAGTTTGATTGTGATCGTAACCGCAAGAATCAATGGCTGAAAGCGAAGGGAGTTTGACATAGATTGGGAAGTTCGATGGGACAGATTTCGCGCATTAGAAGTTGAATATGGAGGACTACCTTTATGGGAAGGAGTTGAAAGCACCACTAGAGGATACGCTTGAGGGAAAATATGATGCATCTTGGAAGATATTGAGTAGAAATGTGTTATGTATAGTCAGACCGTGTTCTTCTAGAGGATCTAGGTACAAGGAAAACAGGTGAGGTTCGACGTGAGAAATTCTATGGGAATGGATTGAATTATTGTTGATGAAATTCATGTTGTTGATGTACTGAGGAGTTCTCGAGAATTATTGAGAAGATGTGGAAGTGAAGCTGCATTGGAGGTCAGAAAGGTACCGCAACTGACAAAATGTAGGACTTCACTTGATGATGAGTTGAAGACTGTGAATGAATCATTCGAGTTGATTGGCGTGGTTCACAGGCCTGGTGAGAGGTATTCCCAATCCTCTTGGTATTTGCTAACTTTAGAGAGATGTTGTGATCAAACATCGAAGGTCAATGAAATGAGTTAAGGAAAGTCGTCGACGTCGAAGGCAAAAGTAGAAGAGATAAATTCATTGATGACCCACCGAGCTTGGAGGTTGTGTCTGGGTTGAGGAAAAAGGTAGAGCATTGTGATAATCTGAATATGGGAAAAGTCCATGAGGTAAAGATATTGACTATTCCATATTCTCTACGATAGTTAAATTAGTGTCATTCAGGGATGTTCTTGGATTGGAAAGGAAGGAATTGAAGCTAGGATTAGCTTTAGTGGTAGTTTGGTGATGATGAACTCAGATGGGAGTTGCTCCACAATGAGCTTGAAGATGGTGAGCCAAAACTATATCTTCAAGTGGGAGATTGTTGGTATGTGAAGCCAATTTTACATGTGATAAGTAATTAGGCGGTACTTGCGCAAGTTCTGAAATATGGTACGAGACAGATCGGTATTTGATCGGTACTTTGTCCATACTTGGGTCAGCACTTGGCAAGTACTTGGTGCGCTAAAAAAGGGGTTTCTGGCGACTTATGATGGGCTTTTAGCCCGATTTCTTATGCTAGCTAGGTTTTATCTTTAGCCTATAAATAGAGGGGTTCTTCTATGAGTCTAACTTGTTTTATTAGCACACAATACATAGAGTTAGTGAGAATCATCGCTTTAATATTCTTGAAGAACATAATTGTAGTTATTGATAGGCTTTATTGTTGATACTTTAGGTGTATGAAAATTACTCAACTGTTAGATTAGCTAGTGGTAAGGCTTCTGTAATAATCTTCATGTTCATTGATAGTTGAATGTGCAGCAACAACATGACGTTGTAACTCATATTGAGGGTGAACCTGAATAAATTCTTGTGTCTGTTTAATTCCACACTTTATTCTTTTCGTTGTCATTGAGATTCGTGGGTTGGGGGAATTATCTGAGGTCATAATTCATAATACAAAGGAGTCGTGGAAGGTGCCTGTCTAGGACAAGACGTACGCTTAGGCTGAACCTGTATAAAAACTCGTGTCTTTTATCCTCTGTTACTTGAGATTGGTTCGAATCACTCACTGGAGTAATGATAGTTTTTACGAAATGCAACTTACAGCCTTGGATACTGGAAGGAAATTTGGAGTGTAGAAGAGTGAAGAAGTTTCATGTATGGGTTACAATTCCTATTCTGAATTTGCAATTCTAAAATGTTGAAATATTCATTGAAATTTGTAGCTATATTGGGAACCACTATTTGCAGATTGTGCTACCACTGTTTAATGCAACCCACACTAGATAGCAAATCAACTGTTAGAGACTAGTAATAAATAAAATACAGAAAAGTGAAGACACAAAAGTTGTTAACCTAGTTCAGTGCCAATATGCACCTACGTCTGGGGGAAGCCAACCCAGAAAAGTGAAAAGGTGTTACAAGAAGGGTCTTATGCGTATGCCCTACATACTCTTTGCCCTATTATAGACTTTTCTATAATGTCCCTAACACGTATCTCCCGATACACTAATACAGCATCATATCGCTGCCTGATGTAAGTAAAGTAATGGTGAAAGGTAGAGAATAAACCTCACTGTTGTTGTACCAGGGTGATACAACAACTGTACATTCACTTAGGAGCAAAGTACAATGTTGCTAACACATTCGACAACCTAGCGCTATAAAATATTAAAGACTTTTTTGCCCTGTTGATGCTTGAATAAAGTCGATGCCTTACTGAATTGTCGAGCCCTCCTTATATGCTGTTAGGTTATGGGCTTTCTCATGTGTGACCAATTCGATGGAGTCTTCTTCTCATTGAATGTGCATATTTCACTTTAGGTAATATGGAGATTTTGCCCAATAAACTTTCCCTTCTCACGGTTGATTGCATCCTAAATAACCAACGTTACTTATTTCAATTAACTTGCTCACTAACAATATCTCGTCTCTTAATCAACGGATACTTTCCTAACCTACTTTTGATTATAAATCTTCGTCGTCCTATAGAAGTTTCCGATTCTCGACTTCTCTTGTGGATTAGAATGTCAATTGCTTCAACACTTGTGTCTTGGTCTCTCATGTTTGACTCTCTCGTGAATTCCCAATGGTTATAATCGGGATATTATAACAGTTGGCTCTCTGAAAAACTTGACCAACTTGACTACACTAACACACTGAATGCTCGGGAAGCTCATATGTTAGGTTGTATGTGGAAACTGAAGCTCATATGCGTAAGACATGCCATTTGTTAACGAGCGAGGGGTCGAGTTTACGCACATGATGGGATATAAAATGGATTGCGCCTGAGTGTAGTCATTGTTCTCTGTTTGGTCATGATGTGCAGAATGGTAGGTTTAGAGGTTAGGCTACTCAGAGGCGGGCGTTTAGAGCCGCTAGAGATAAGCTAAGTGAGTATATATAGAGGCCCAAAGCAGTTGTTGAAATTCAATATAACAAGGTCGATCTGGTGGGTAGTCAACATGAGGAGAATGAAGATAACCTTCAAGTAGTGGAAATTGAGCAGGATGGCTCCACAACATATGTCTTACAGTATGGCTGTTGTAGGTGTAAATAACAAATTAATTTGCAGCTGTAGGAGAAGAAATGTAGGAGGTGGACGGAGTGGGTGCTATTGTAGGGCCTCAAGTAGCATCTCATCATTGTATGTGAATATCAACATGATGAAGACTAAGTCTCTTGCCCAAATCTTGAACAGACCCGTAGAGTTAGTAGGACTATTAGTACGTAGCTTCTTTAACCAGTAGAGTCATATATATACATATATGTAGAAGCATATATATGAGTAGAATAAATAATCAAGTGATAAAAGATACCTTCGTTTTTATTTTCTCCCCTCTAAAGATCATGCGCACTAAAGGATTTGTGTGATGCTTCCCCTCCAAGTCTTGGCCTTCATGTACAATGACTACTAGCACGCCACCACCTTCTGGTGTTCCTTCTGGTGCATTTTGAACCGAGTCCATGTCTTCGTCATTAATTGGGACTTGATCACCTGTAAATGGTTTGTAAGTGAGTTGAAGAACAATTTGCCCTCTTGATTTTTCATTTTGGGCATCATTTAGTTTCAGGTTTTTCAGAAGATCAAGTGTTAAAGTTTTCGTCTCTTCTGGAATAAGCTCGTTCAGTTGGACTGCATTCACGCCCATCTTTTCATGCCTGCCAACCTAAGACAACAATATATATATATAAACATCATCATGGTCGCTGTCATCATTATATATTATTGTAATTTGTAATAATAGATATAGCTAAAAGGTGAAATAGGGTATACCTGTTCCCAGTCATATACAGAAATGTCAAGTACTTGAGCTTCTGGATCTTTGACAACAATACTGAACTCCTCATCCCATTCGGGATTTAAGTTTTTATGTTTGACTGTTGTTTTCTTGGACGTAAGTTTGTCGTCCCTTAGCTTTAGTTTCACATACGGATCTGATGCCCCCAACAGATCTTTTTTCTTTAGCTTCAACGCCTTGACAACCTTCACAATCAGCGTTCCAACTGGCTTCTTCATTGCTCTATATATATATATATATACGTGCCCATTATTACCACATAAACTACTAGTTTTTAAAATTATTCACATCAATTAACTAATAAATACATGAGCCTCGTCTGAGATTGATCAAGCTAATAATTAAGGAAGACATGCATACTCACTTTGCCTGGTCCAGAATTTGAACTTCTAGCGACTTTGGCCATAGGTACATGTTTGCAACTTGATCTTTTATAATGTCCTAAACAATAACAAAACATATACCCCAGGCCCCAGCCTTGTTAGTAATAAACTTGCTTGCTGGAAAAATTCAATGCTGAGGGACTATGAAGATTGGAATAATGTCAAATAAAAGAATACAATAATCGCACTTGAACAAATGAGTACAATCCTGGAATGGACATCACATCCGCTCCTAAAAGTTTCAATCCGAAGTCAACATGAGGCTGCCAAATAAAAGGTTTAGAGAATAATCAATAATAATTAACGACGACGCTTTGTACCTTTCATAAAGTTTTGGCCTAAATAACACTAACTATGCCAATGTGAAACAATTTCTTCTTTCTTTTCCCCCCAAATCACCATGTACTATACCACCAAATCAATACCACAATCACAATCACTAATGCATTAATAGAAAAGCTTACCTTCTCCATAAGAGAAACAAGAATTCTGCAAAAGCAAGGGAATGAAGGAACTAGTGGCTTCAGTGTAATACGAGGAGCTGCAAATACTTGCAAATCAACCACCTGCCGTATATATCGTATCAATTCATATATATAAATATGTAACCAAGTAAATAATATATATAATGAACAAGTTATTGTAGTAATAAATATTATATATACTTGGTTATTTGAATGATCTATTTATTATCAACATACAACATCTTTCTCTATTTAGAAATATATCATTAATTATTGTGTAACTTGATCCCTAATTTTAGAACCTGAACCGTAGCTTTTAGCCCGAAGGCCTTGATTGCGACCAAGACGTTAGGGTTGCCTGCCCATTTTAAGTTCAGTTCCATAATTATCTCTTTCTCCTCGGTTGTATAGACTTTGATTCCTGCATTAATATATAAAAAAAGAGTAATTCCCACATTATTAATAACAACAGAAGTTAACCAAATATATTAAGCGATGCTCAATAATCTGGTGGCATCTGACTAAACTTCCTAAGAAGAGGTCTTGGGTTTCAAGGAAAAGGGGAACCTTTAGCCGCTACGGCAATATGTATAGACCTCTTACCTCCGCTGCTTACAAAATTTTATTAGAGGCAATTTATTTCATACTTGTTCTACCAGTGTACTTAATACGGCATATTGATCGAGTTAGTGACATAAAGAGAAGTTTTCAGTTATAGGTGGTAAACTGAAAATATCTTGTAAGCATATGTGATTGATTGTATAACTGAAATTCCCCCATATTGTTTTAGAATTTTGGGTGTTTTCAGTTTTAGTTTGCGCTGAGATTTGATGACACATTGAACAAATAAAGTTTCACCTAATAGGTATGTATGTGTTAAGAGTCTATGAGTTTCCACTCTAAAATCAATTGGCGGTAGATGGGGTATCCCAAGATCTTATATATTGACCCGGGAGGACACCGACTTCCGTTGTGACATGTGCATCTTAACACTCGTCTCACGTGTAACCCAATCGCGGTAGAATTTTCCTCGCAGGCATTATTTGCCGGAACAACATACATCGGCGGGGTGACATGTGCCTCATTAACTCGAGCTTGGTTCTGATTCCACATTAGGAGTCTATGGGGTTCCCCTCTCAAATCAATTGGCAATAGAGAGTAACACAAGATCTTATATATTGACTCGGAAGAACACCGATTTCCGATATGAGATGTGGCATTGAACTTTTGAACATATCAATAACTTGTCATAAAATAAAAAAAAAGCGTCGTTGTAGATAATAAAAGTATATATAAACCTTGAAAAGCTGGAGGCAAAGAGCCCAAAGTCAGTGCTTCAAATTCGACAGAGTCAATCTTATATGTTGGAATCTGTTCAGCTATGATGGGTTTTGCTATCTCTTTAACCTGCTTGCAAATTGCCTGCGTATGTATGTTTTATGTTCATACGGAATTGATCATCAGTCTACAATGAGTACATAATAATTGGTAATCCAACTATAGAAAAAATTGTCAAAATAATCTTAGATAATACTCCCTCTGTTTTTTTTTTAACCTATTATTTGGCAACAATCTACTTTATTAAATACATAAAAGCATTATTTTTTTACCCCTATTTAATTGTATTGATTCCCCCATAAAGTTATTAGCTAATGTCTTGAAAGTTGAGAAGTCAATAAAGCATACTACTTTATTAAGGATAAGATAGGAAGTATAATGAAAAAACACATTGAAAATAGTAAACACTATCTTAAAACAACACAAGAATTCTAACTCAAACAATAGGTTAAAAAAAACGGAGGGAGTATATGTAAATTGCCTGCTTATATGGTTCGCGCAAATAGTTTATGATATTGAGGTAAAAATATAATTTCAAAACTTAAATAGTTTATTATGAAAATATGCACTTCAATCACTCTCTTTCTGTCAAAATTTAACATCTCCCTTTAAAAACGACTAAAATGCACATTTTTTTATCAATATCCAAATCACTTACAGAGACTAAATAATTAAAAGGACTAAAGTACAAGTTAACAAGTTTCTCCAAATATATCATACCTTATCCAAATAAGGCCACATAGTTTGAATAAATTTATTTAGCCAATCCATCTGAGAAAATGAAATGAATATTGATGAAAATGAATCCCATGAACATACAGAAATATATATAGAGAGGTAACGCAAAATATAATTTGAATGCGAGCGAGAATACACGATCATAATCTGGAGTTTTGACCCAAATGGGTATCTCAATGATGAGCCTTTGGAGGGCTTCAGAATCTTGTTCAAGCAAGGGACGAATATCAGGATCCTGCACCGAATAATAATAATAATTATTATAAGAATTAAATAATAATTATTATAATAATAAATAATAATTATTGGATCGTAGAAAATGAATGTACCTTGACATCTGTTGGATCGTAGAAGATGAAGAAGAAATACCCAATTACGAATCCGATTGTGATTCCCACTCCAAAACCAAAAGCACCAACTATTGTGCTAATTATACCCATCTTCGCTAATCTCTACCCTATAATTATAAACTCCCTTAAATGCTTAGAATGTAAAAGGTCTTTTGCATGATTAAGTACGTATATATATATATATATATCTTTTTATTTTAATAGTAATCGGGTATACATTGACAATTATAAAGTAGATGCATGGCATCGACAAATAAATTATATGATATTCAATATTACTACATTTATTTAGATCCTAATAGAGCGTCCTCGCGTAAGTACGAATTAGTCAAACACACTTTCACTTGCATTAGTAATCACTTACGCACGTGGCAAGTTTGAGCTTCATTATTTTGAGCTAATTGCAGGAATGGTCCCACATAATGAGATCGGGTTGCAGTTTGGTCCTTGATAGTTGATGAGTTGCAGTTTAATCCACCGACCGTTAGTTCCGTTAAGTACTTGACGTTATTTTCTGGGGTTAAATTATAATTAGCAAATATTTTGGGGGGAAGGTGAGTGATTATCAAACGTTCCCTAGTATATAATGGAGATTAGGCCTGCATTCGAGTTGAATATTTGGAGGTTTGAGTTTGGCTTCAACGCATACAAGCCTTAGGCTCGATTTGGCTCGGCTCGGTCAAACATTAAAAATTGGCGTTTGGCTCGAGTTTGAAGGTTCGAGTCGAACACGTTCGAATACGTTTGGCTTGGTAACCATTGGAAGAAAAATCAAGAACAAAAACCTTATATGAATATTAATAACAATAATCGTTTATAATTAAATGAAAATAATTAACACTTAAAGAATTTAATTTCTAATTTTCTGATATTTTTAAAAGACAAACTTTATTTAAGAATAATATTGTTATAATTTTTAATCTCATATTATGAAATAAAAGTTGTTGTACTTGCAATGAAATAAACACGAGAAATGACAATATTAATTATTAAAACAAAGAAACATAAGCAAAACACGGGTATAACTAACGAAATTGAAATAAGCACACAACACAATAGACTCGACTAACTGAACATACAACCACACCTAAAACACACATGAAAACTTAAAGTTAATCTCTAATCACGAAACATTCCGAACTTTGCCCAAATGTGCTCGATTAAATCAGCTTGCAATTGGTGATGTGCTTTTGCATCACGCATTACGGATCTAGCACGCACATGATTTGCAAATGCTGGTAGTACCTCGGTCGAGAATGGTGCCGGTGTACTAGACCCACTTGCCTCAGATTGATCATAGTCAGTCCAATGCTGAGCATATGTATCTCGTTCATCCTTGACAATCATATTATGTAATATGATACATGCCCTTATAATGATAGCCAAGTGCATCAAACTCTTATGTCCCACATTCGAGCTGGTTCACGAATGATTAGAAATCGAGCCTGGAGCACCCCAAATGCATGTTCGATGTCCTTCCGACATGCCTCCTGATATTTTGCAAATAACTTGTCTTGTTCGGTCTGAGGTAGTCTATGATTTTACAAACGTTGGATAAGAAGGATAGATACCATCTACAAGATAATACGTTATATTATAAGGACGTTGATTAACGAAGAAGTTCACTCTAGGTGTATTTCCTTGTTCAACATCATCAAAGACTGGTGACCGTCTAGAACATTGATATCGTTCAACATTCCTGGACATCCAAAGAAGGCATGCCATATCCACAAATCATGAGAGGCAACTGCTTCAAGTATTACAGTGGTGGTTCCTTTATCCCCTCTTGTAAATTGGCCTTCCCAACCAGTAGGACAATTTTTCAATTCCCAGTGCATGCAGTCAATACTCCCGATCATCCTTGGGAACCCACGCATCTCACTGACATGCAATATTCTTTGCAAGTCATCTTGGTTTGGTGCTCGCAGGTACACTTGCTCATATAATTGTATGATGCCTTTACAGAATCTTCGTAAACACTCCAACGCCGTAGTACCCCCGCTTTTGATGTATTCATCTACCGCATCGGCTGCCATACCATATGCTAACATTCGCATGGCCGTGGTACATTTTGCTAGCGGAGAAATGCCTTCTTTTTTTGCAGCATCAACTCTCTGGGTGAAGTAGTTGTCATGGATTGAAAGGTCCCCAACGATTCGAAGGAAAATATGTTTACGCATCCGCAAACGTCGACGAAACATTGCCTCGTCGTATGTTGGTTCATTCGAAAAGTAATCGTCAACCAGTCTTTGGTTTGCCGATGCGTGATCTCTTTTCAAATATTTGCTCTTATGACGTGTTGCATCGTCTTCTAATCGAGCTTGGTTGAAGCGCGCCCTAAAATGATTAAGGATAAACCTCTCCACAATTTCAGACTGCCTTTTGTAGGCTTCTCGAGTATTTCGTCCTACTTGACTTTCGTAACGTGGTTGATCTCGGACTGCATGCCATTCTAACATTAAATTAAAATGTCCATTCTTACTACTATTATATAGTTCATGAGCTTTTGCCAATACGTCATTCTCCGACCACCCACTTCGTTTCATGCGTATAGCATTATCATACGCGCCTGACCATTTGCTTAATATTTTATTCATATAGTTAAAATGATTTACGCAGGCAGCTCCATCACCCGGAGGCTCGAACGAGCAATGCTCATTACAATAATCAGCAATCTTACCCCAATATGCTTCACCTTTCCGATTTTTTCCGACTACACTATCTGTTCCATACTTAATCCAACCGCTAAGTAGCACCAAATTTTGTTCAGTGGTCCATTTAGGACTTCTCTTTCGGGCGTTGGTTGAATCTTCCACTATTGGAGTGTCTTCATTAGCACCACTCATGTTACCAAGACTCATTTGTGTTGAAAATCCATGAAATTTCGTTGCTTTATTATTAGGAACACTTTCATTACCAGTTGGAGCAACATAAGGATTACAAGGGGGTGGTTGAGAGAAGTGATGTACCATCGATCCATAATATGGATGATAATTTGGCACAAGCATGTTGAAATTTGGTGTAAAATCAAAATTTGGGATATGTTGAGGACGTGGTTGGTTGAAAGATTGGTTTTTGATAATTATTGGGATTTGGGTTGTTAAAAGGATAATTAGACGAATTTTGAGTGTTCATCATGGTTGTTGTTAGGATCCA
This sequence comes from Echium plantagineum, assembly GCA_003412495.2. Taxonomy (NCBI): domain Eukaryota; kingdom Viridiplantae; phylum Streptophyta; class Magnoliopsida; order Boraginales; family Boraginaceae; genus Echium; species Echium plantagineum. The sequence continues at coordinate 29,062,506 of CM016563.1, read as the reverse complement.
TTTAAGTAGAAAGATATTTAAAACAAGAGTTATTAAAGGATAATAGACTAATTATATTGATAAAAAAAAAAAATTTTTGGTATCCAAATCTAATGAACCAAGTCTCTATTTATAGAGCATGAAAAGTGATGATTTTTTTTAAAAAAAATAAGTTAAAAAAAATATTTTAAAATCAAATAATTGCATCTAGGGATAAGATTTTAAAGAAATCCGGGTAGCCAATACAAGGCCACCACGTACCCTATCAGGTTAAAGTAATAAATCGCTGACATCATCCATGGATTGCTGATGTCATGCTCATTTTTTCGGTCCAATAGATTTTATGCCACGTGTCCAGTCTGTCTCCTCCATTTTCATTTATCAACAACCGTAAACATTCAACACTCATTTTTCTATTTTATTTTTATTAAGTTTGAATTCTTAATTAAAGTTTGTAAATACAATTAAATAATATGAATCAAGTTTATCAATAAAAGATCTATTGAAATATTAAAAATAAGAGATTATTGGAGGATAATATGATAAATAATTTTTTATCCAAATCAAATGAAATCAAGTCAGAGTGTAAAAAATAAATAAATTTTGATATGATTTTATTATTGAAAAATTAAATTAATATAATACAATTGAAATCAAACAAAAATGATACTTCAAACAAATGATGTTGACCCACACCCCCCCCCCCCCACCTCTTTCCTCAATATACGATTTTGTAATCTTCAGTGGACCCGTCTTCTTTATTATTGCATTTATCACAAGCAGCCATGTGGAGCTCCTGTCCCCACACCCACACCTTTTCAGCTGTTGTAAACTTTCAACATCTTAAATTTATCAACACCTTATCAACTATCCGTTGTAGTACTTCAACAGTTGAAAAAAAGTTTCAACACCCTCATTGTAAATAGCCTAAGTAATACTACAATATATTAGTTCAATTGAGATTGTTCATAGCCATTCCGGCTATTACATTGACCGTATCTAAACACGACAACAATAGAATCTTTAATAACATCTTTCAAATTCAAAAAACACCCAATACAAGTGGGTAGCCAAAAAACATTACAAAATCTTCGAGAATTCATTTCAATGACCGCACTCCTTTCTCATGTCTGCTTGATTTCCTAAAACTGTTTATGCCACACTTCAGAAAACAAACTATCAATGAGGATATAGATAGAATGGTAATTCTTCCAGAAGTAAGAGGATGGTGTAGATTGCGGTTTGAAATTATTGGATAGAGAATGAGAATTCAGAATCCAAACTTGTTAAATTATGTTGGAGAGTACTTGAGATCGTTTCCCTTAATGGTTGTCCAACTACCTTTAAGGAAATTACTAGGGAAAGCTTTTGAGCATGCCCCAAGCTGCAAGAGCCCAAGGACATTTGTTGATGCATGCATGCAAATTGAGTAAAGTTTTCTCATAAACCAATTAATAAACCAGCATGTGTTTGCAAGAAGCTATAAGGCGCAAAGTAGAAGATCAAGTGTTAAAACAAGTGCATGATGTAAAAGCCAAGACCAATTAAGGAGGAAATAAATTAAGGCTTTTTGAATGTGTCAAGACCAAGATTTGAGGAGCCTTCACTAAATGAAATAGATTTGATTGAAGGTCGAGATTGATTTGGCTGATTTGATTGAAGATTTGACTTGAGCTAAAGTAGAAAGCATGGCAAATCCTATGTCGAAAATGGAAAGATCCATATTCTAAAAGAAGTCGATTGTGAAAAAATATAAAAGGGGTATATTTATTGATAATAGTAGTTCTTGTTGTTGTTATGAATACATATAGATACCTATATTTATAGGTAAACATTAATCTAACCCTGACCAATAATATACTCTACGAGCTTATGGGCTAGGGCAAGTTGCTCATTAGCCTAACACCCTCTCTCAAGCTTATGATAGATTTATAGAATTGCATGAGTTTGCAATAAACATTACAAACAATAAGATGTATAGAATTGCATGAGAACTTCAAGATTTTTCATTTTAAGATTGCGTTGACAAAAATTATGCTTGAAAAGATTCCCATTTAAAGCAAATTTCGCAACAATCGGCGCGCTTGGTCTATGCGTACCAAGATTTGAATCAATTTCCAAAATTTCTAGTTTCTTCATCAACTAGTTGTAAAATTCATTGTCAAATGCAAAAGATGTATCTGAACTCGAGCAACTATTTTCACTTCTAGACATTTTTAGGGGTGATTATTGTCGACGATTTATGTTGTTTGGTGAAGCCTAGGAGATCATCTAGGTTATCCATGTGGCATCATATATCTTTGCCACCTATCTAAGACAAACATTTAAAAAGTAACTACCCTTTAATGTTCATATATTTTAATGACAAATAGTTAATAGTGAAGAGTATTTTTTTCTAATTAATATGTTTAGATATACAATTTAATTTTTATTATTTTATGATGTCATATTTAGGCGAATATAGTTATAAAAATTTATGAAATACTATTAGAACGAAATTGCACAGGTTGAACTGTGCAGAGATTACTAGTAGTTATATAAAACAACATAAATAAAATTTCACTCGTCAATGCGATAATCTTCAATGGTTGTGTAAACCGCTACAACCACCATTCACTCAGTTGGTGCATAGGTTCCCCCTTCGGTGCATATAGGACTCGACAGACAATGTGTATTAGACTCCCCAGGCAATGCGTATAAGACTCGTCAGACAATGCGTATAGGACTCATCGGACAATGCGTAATTCGCCAATCAATATTTATGAGGAACACCATTTTTCTTCTTTCAAACATGTCAAAATATCGCAAACGTTTTTTCAAACGAAAAAACTAGATCTGAAACAAAACAACTAAATAAAACATAGATCCACGAACAAAAATTATAAAAGAAGAAAATAATAGAAATCCCGCCGGTAAGTATCACATACTAGAAAACTCACCGGCAGGGCAACGGATTTCGTATTAGGCCTCAATAACCGATAGGCTCGATATCATGACAAAATATATATATATATATAAGGATATATTATTGATAATAATTGTTTTTGTTCAATGGTGATTAAGATGGTCATCTTCAGCAGCAGTATTGGACACATATCTTACCATAGCTTGACTGTTGCAAAAGACGATGCGAATGAATCACTTCACAAGTAAATTGTCCAAGAGTAAGTAGGACTGTTGGAATTATGACATGTTTGACACATTATAATAAGTGCCCGGTGAACAATTTCATTGTTCGTAGTGATTACTTATTTAATTAAGTTCATATGTATATTATATTTGACAATAATATATATGCTGGGAACGAACTTGAAATGTATTAGGGGTTATGCTGGTTTTACAAAGGTCCGCTCATGATTTATATGTTAGTAAAATACTTGGTTGATATTTTGTTAACATATGGCTAATGTTATTTCAATCCTAGAAGGTCACACACAAACAATGCACTTGATTTTTAATACAATTGAAACTTCAAGGTTAAAAGTGTAAACGTCAAGGAAATTTCAAAGTGGAATCTTCGCCCCCCCCCCCCCCTAGACGTCCAAATATTCATCAAAAGATCAAGGACAATTTGAATTTTCAAACCACCATTTCATGACTTAATGGTTAAGTTATGAGGAGCTAAAATTTGGGAGTTAATTGGACATTAACTCAATTGATGGGATTAACTCACCAATTAATGGGATATGATGATATAACATTTTTGCTTAGCAATTAACACAAACGTGTAAAGGGCTAACTATGGTGGATATCATCACATTGGAGCTGGAGGAAAGAGTAATCAGAGCAGAATGGGGATAAGGCAGAAGGGGAACAAGAAGAACCTAGAGAGGAAGAAAGACAGAACAAGAAGATACGGAAGAAAATAGATACTTTCATTTTATGAAAAACTATTGTAATCATACATTGCCTTTATATAGGCTCATTTGATACTAGAATGTAAATAATGATTTCGAAAACAATTTGTGTTGATATGTAATGACAAAATATCCTTTCTTGCTGGCCAATCCTTAATTGTACCCTATTTCCTGATTGTACCCTGCTGTCCTTTATTCTCGGTAGTGTCCTTTATTCTGTTGGTGCCTTTGTCTGCATTCTCATGAAAAAATGTTTTATCATAGATGGAAGTTTTAAAAGTTCATTTGGCAAACTTGTCCAAGGTAGGTCAATGGTAATCGTGTTAGAAATGCAAATGCATTTTGCATGTTAGGAATGGATATTATTCATAATATATATAATCCCTACATTTGTGCGCTTAAAAAACAAAAAGAATGTTAACTCCTATGTATTAGTGATAGTTATTAACGCAATACATCTTTAAATACTTAGAGATTGTTTTCATTCAAAACATCAGAAAGTTATTGTAGTATATATATATTAAATAAGTATTAGAATCTCTCCGCAGAGAGAATAGAGCAGCAGCTCGTGTAATAATATTTTTGTCTTCTTATCACTTACATAGAGAAATATCTCCGCAGAGAGAATAGGTCTGTGAGGGTCCGGGAGAAGGTCGTGGACCAAGTATGCCGGAACCGTGTGAAGGATTGCGAGGCCTTGTCCAACTTTCAGTGGCCATAGTGATGAAGACAAAATGGTGTGGGGGATGAGTATGAAGGCAGAGGTGCAGGAGATATGAGAAGGAGAAAAAACCGTCTCTAGATGAGGAGGAAGCAATAACAACTATGGTGATAGACCTTTGGGATGAAATATAGTTGGGAGAATGCTAAATGAATAAATTATATTAGAGGAATGGGGGGGGGGGGACAGCCAAGTAAATCTTAGTGAATTGATATTGAATGGAGAAAATAAAAAAGGAATAGGTGCGGCGGTTATTTTTTTGGAGGAAAAAAAAAAGAGAAGAAAATTTTTGGTTTAGAGGATCGCTTTCGCTCTGATTACCATGTAAGAATATTGTGGAATGGATGATCTGTATTATTGAATAACGATACATATTTATACATGAAGATGCATACCACTACGAGCTAATACAGTCAACTAATGAGTAATGACCATTAATGCTAATAATAGTCACTAATGCTAATAATGGTCACTAATACTATATGGTCAATGGTCAATGGTCAATGGTCAAATATACAACTAATAGTGTCAATGGTCAAATATACAATTAATGGTGTAATAATTCTAATACACCCCCTCAGTCGGAGCGGGAGGAGGACGGATGCTCAGACTGTCTCGAAATTCGGTGAATAACACTTGGGGAAGCCCTTTGGTGAAGATGTCTGCGATTTGGTATCTTGATGGCATATGTCGGACACGAACTTGACCACGGGCAACCTTTTGGCGAACAAAGTGTATATCTATCTCAATGTGCTTGGTCCGTTGATGCTGAACTGGATTCTCGGATAAATAAATAGCACTGACATTGTCACAGTAAACAATGGTGGCAGATGTGAGAGGGTGGTGCAATTCCAGGAGCAGATTGCGTAGCCAGCAAGCCTCAGCTACTACATTAGCAACCCCTCGATATTCAGCCTCGGCACTAGACCGTGAAACAGTAGCCTGTCTCTTGGAGGACCAAGAAATAAGAGTATCACCAAAAAATACGCAGTACCCGGAAGTAGACCTGCGAGTGTCAGGACAGCCTGCCCAATCTGCATCTGTATATGAAACTAAAGAACATGAGGAGGATTTGTACAAGTGTAAGCCATAATCCAATGTTCCCTGTAAGTATCGCAACACTCGTTTAAGTGCTAGTATATGGTCTGTCATGGGTGCATGCATGTGAAGACAAAGTTGCTGAACAGCATAAGAGATGTCCGGTCTAGTAAAAGTGAGATACTGCAAGGCACCGGCCAGGCTCCGAAACAAAGTTGGATCATCACATGGGGACCCGGAGTTGCCACTGAGTTTAGACTTAGTATCAATAGGGGTGGCAGAAGCATTGCACGAAGTCATACCTGCTTTCCGGATAATAGACTCAGCATACTGTTTCTGAGAAAGAAAGAGACCACCTGTGTGATGGGTGACAGCAATACCCAAAAAATAACTGAGACGACCCAAATCTTTCATGGCAAACTCAGTACTGAGAAGCGAAATAAGATATTTGCGTAGCGTCGCGGAGGAAGCTGTAAGTATGATGTCATCAACATAAAGTAACAGGTAAGCAATGTCAGACCCCTTCCTGTAAACAAACAGAGAATGATCAGAAGCACTATGAACAAAACCAACAGTTGAGACATAGTCAGCAAACCGTTGATACCAAGCCCGAGGAGCCTGCTTTAGTCCATATAAAGACTTGCGCAGTCGACATACATGATCAGGTAGAGCAGGATCCCGAAAACCCATTGGCTGGTACATATATACAGTTTCATGTAACTCTCCATGAAGAAAAGCATTTTTAACATCAAGTTGATGAATAGACCAAGAATTAGATAGTGCCAATGTCAAAACAGTGCGAATAGTAGCCGGTTTAACCACCGGACTAAAAGTATCACCACAATCAACGCCAACCTGTTGAGTTTTGCCATCCCCTACAAGACGAGCTTTGTAACGCTCAAAAGAACCATCAGAGTTCAATTTATGACGAAAAATCCACATAGACCGAATTATATTAACACCCGAAGGGCGAGGTACTAACTCCCATGTATTATTTTTAATTAAAGCATCATATTCGTCGCACATGGCCATTTTCCAATTAGGATCATTAAGGGCCGCCACTGGGTTCTTTGGAAGTGGGGAGAGAGTGGTGGTGTGTAATAGATACTTAAGATTGGGTTTAACTATTCCATGTGAGCTACGGGTGACGGGACGGTGAGAGACGGTGGAGGAAGCTTTAGTTTGGTTGGCTAGAGGTGCGGGGATGGTGGAGGTGGTAGGGCAGGGGAGACTTGGGAGATTGGTTAGAGCTGGAATGGGGGAGGTACGGGATTGGGTGGGAGAAGGTTGAGAGCCGTTGGGCTGGTCTGGAGAAATGGGAACCGAATGAGGAGAGGATGGGGCAGGAGGTGGTGAGCATGAGAGTGGAGATTGGGAAGCGGGAGAGCGTAACATGATGGAAGGATGAAAGAATGAAGGGTGTGGGGTGTCATCATTGGGCCGAGGGGATGGGGTGGGGATGGCACCAATTTTTGCAAATGGAAAATGATCTTCGACAAAGTAAACATGCCGATTAGTTATAATTTTACGGGTTGCAATATTATAACATAAGTAACCGCGATGATTGGATGGATACCCAAGGAAAACACATGGAGCGGAACGTGGTTGAAGTTTATGTATGGTGGTGGAGGAAAATAGAGGATAGCACAGACAACCAAACACACGTAGATGTTCGTAGGTAGGTTGTTTTTGATAGAGGTAGTGGGTAGGAGTAAGGTAATTTAGTGTCTTGTGGGGAATTATGTTGAGAAGGAGGGTGGCTGTTTGAAGGGCGTGAGGCCAGAATGATTGGGGAACAGATGCATGAGTGAGTAATGTGCGGATTATATTATTTATAGTACGCAAAGTGCGTTCAGCTTTGCCGTTTTGAGGGGAAGTATAGGGGCAAGATAGACGGAGGGTAATACCATGGTTGTGACAGAATTGAGTGAAGGTATTATTCTTAAACTCAGTGCCATTATCACATTGGATACTTTTAATGTTGAGATTAAAGTGAGTGGTGATGAATGCACGAAACATAATAATAGTGGAGCACACTTGAGATTTGTGAGATAGTGGAAAAGTCCAGAGAAAATTGGTAAAATCATCAAGCAAGAGTAAATAATAACGATGACCACTGCTACTTAAAACAGGAGATGTCCAAATATCGCTATGAATAATTTCAAACGGCATAGAAGTAGTAGATAAGGAACGACTAAAAGGAAGTTTAATGTGTTTGCCGAGAACACACGATTGACAAAATGTTGAAGTACAGCCATTACATTTAATTAAATTATTTTGTCTAAGGGTAGCAAAGACAGGTGCTCCCGGATGACCTAACCGTTGATGCCAGAGATTAGGAGAAATAACGGAAAGATGACACTGGGAAGAGGAGATGGTAGAACTGGTGGATGAGACTGGAGGTGTGGAGAATGGGTAGAGGTCGCCCGTGCTGTCACATCTTAGAAGCCTAGTACCCGTCCGAAAATCCTTCACAGAAAACCCAAACGGGTCAAACTCGATGGATACAGAGTTATCAGATGTGAATTTACGAACAGAGACTAGGTTCTTTATGATGCGAGGGACGTGCAATACATTATTTAATTGAAGAGGTGGGTGGGGTGGTTGGAGTGTAGTGTGACCATGACCATTTACTGGAATGGAATGACCATTCCCAACAACGACATTATGATTGCTAGAATTAAAATAAGTGTGAAGAGTACCTCGATCCGAAGTCATGTGAGATGTGGCGCCAGTGTCCATATACCAATTCTGGTCTGGTGGATCAATGCCGAGTGTGTGCATAGCTTGCTCAATATCCGTGGCGGAATAGGTCTGTGAGGGTCCGGGAGAAGGTCGTGGACCAAGTATGCCGGAACCGTGTGAAGGATTGCGAGGCCTTGTCCAACTTTCAGTGGCCATAGTGATGAAGACAAAATGGTGTGGGGGATGAGTATGAAGGCAGAGGTGCAGGAGATATGAGAAGGAGAAAAAACCGTCTCTAGATGAGGAGGAAGCAATAACAACTATGGTGATAGACCTTTGGGATGAAATATAGTTGGGAGAATGCTAAATGAATAAATTATATTAGAGGAATGGGGGGGGGGGGGGGACAGCCAAGTAAATCTTAGTGAATTGATATTGAATGGAGAAAATAAAAAAGGAATAGGTGCGGCGGTTATTTTTTTGGAGGAAAAAAAAAAAGAGAAGAAAATTTTTGGTTCAGAGGATCGCTTTCGCTCTGATTACCATGTAAGAATATTGTGGAATGGATGATCTGTATTATTGAATAACGATACATATTTATACATGAAGATGCATACCACTACGAGCTAATACAGTCAACTAATGAGTAATGACCATTAATGCTAATAATAGTCACTAATGCTAATAATGGTCACTAATACTATATGGTCAATGGTCAATGGTCAATGGTCAAATATACAACTAATAGTGTCAATGGTCAAATATACAATTAATGGTGTAATAATTCTAATAATTTCAATTGATGAGCTTGTGGGTTCTATCCAAGCCCATGAACAACGAATAAATCAGTATGATGATACTAGTTATATAGAAAAGGTTTTGCAAAGCAAGATGTCTTTTAATGACAAACCAAGAAGTAGCAACTTCTCACGAAGAAGAGGTGGTTTTAGAGGTGGCTATCAAAGCGGACGAGGACGTGGAAGGCAACCATTCAACAAAGGCCATAGAAATGATGACAATCAACCATCTAGTCGTAGTCAAAATTTCAGAGGCCGAAGAAGAGGTGGATATCAACAACGCAGTGATAAGTCTCACCTTCAATGTTATAATTGTAACAAATATGGTCATCTCAGTTATGAATGTCGATCAACACCTGCAGTGAAAGAAACAAATAATTTTACAACGCTAGATGAAGAAAAAGAAGTTGGCTCCGCCATATTTCTAACATATAATGGAAGTGAAGAATGCCACAAAAATATTTGGTATCTTGATACTGCGCAAGTAACCACATGTGTGGTCGAAAAGATTTGTTCACAGAATTGGATGAAATAATTAGTGGAGAAGTTACTTTTGGTGATTCATCAAAAGTTCCGGTACGAGGAAAAGGGAAGATTGTGATTCTCTTAAACAATGAAGAAAAGAAATATATAAATGATGTTTATTATATACCGGCATTAAAAAGTAACATCATTAGTCTTGGGCAACTACTAGAGAAAGGGTACACCATAAATATGAAGGAAAACTCTCTATCGATAAGAAATCAAGTACAAGAATTGATTGCAAAAGTTAATATGACCAGAAATCGACTTTTCACTTTAGACATGAAGACTGGGATACAACATTGCTTGAAGTCGGTCATTAAAAATGACTCATGGTTATGGCATCTAAGATTTGGTCATCTAGTTTCAGTGGACTCAAATTATTATCAAAGACAAACATGGTGAGCGGACTTCCAATAATTAATGAACCAGAAAATTTATGTGATGCATGTGTCAAAGGAAAACATCATCGTCAAAGCTTTCCCATTGGGAAATCCTGGAGAGCTAGAAGGCCATTGGAGATAGTTCATACAGATATAGCTGGTCCATTCGATATCCCGTCACTTGGAGGAAATAGGTATTACTTAACTTTTATTGATGACTATAGTCGAAAAAGTTGGCTATATATATTGAAAGAAAAATGAGAAGCTCTTGAAAAATTCAAAGAGTTCAAAGCACTAACTGAAAAACAAAGCGGAAACAATCTGAAGATACTTAGATCTGATAGAGGTGCATGGAGAATACAATTCAAATTTGTTTAATAACTTCTGCAAAGAGCATGGAATTATTCATCAGTTGACAACGGCATATACTCCACAACAAAATGGTGTTGCAGAAAGAAAGAATCGAACAATTCTTGACATGGCAAGAAGTATGGTGAAAGGAAAGCACATGCCAAGAAATTTCTGGGCTGAAGCCTTGTTATGTGATGTTTATTTGTTGAATCGTTGTCCAACAAAAAGTGTCAAATTCAAGACTCCAAATGAAGCATGGAGCGGTACCAAACCATCTGTTGGACATCTTAGAATATTTGGAAGTATCGCATATGCGCATGTTCCAGATCAAAAGAGAAAGAAGCTTGATGACAAAGGCAAAAAGTGTATTTTTATTGGATATGACAAAAGGAGCAAAGCTTACCGGCTTTACAATCCAATTACGAAGGAATTAATCATTTCTAGGGATGTTGAATTTGATGAAAATGATTATTGGAGGTGGAACACGGAAGAAAGAAATGTTGCAGGACAATTTTTTGATGATGACAATGATGAAGATGTTGATTTTAATACTGAAGATGGTGGAAATGATGACTTGACTCCTCCACCAAGTCCAATTCAGCAAACTCCTCAATCAACTCCAATAATATCAGAAAGCAACAATAGGAGTAATGGTAGTAATTCGGGAGGAGTACAGAGAAAAACACGAAGGCTGGATGAGATTTATGTTGCAACAAGTCCGGTACAAAATTTTGATTATTCTCTATTTTGTTTAATGGCTGAATGTGATCCAGTAACATGTGAAGAAGCTACTGAAGAAAGAAAATGGAACAAAACAATGGATGAAGAAATTGGTGCAATCAAGAAGAATGATACTTGGGAGCTCGCAAATCTTCCAAAAGGACATAAAGCAATAGGTGTCAAATGGGTCTATAAGACAAAGACAAATCAAGAAGGAAAAGTAGAAAAATACAAGGCAAGATTGGTTGTTAAAGGCTATAAACAAAGGCATGGAATCGATTATGATGAAGTATTTGCCCCAGTAGCAAGGGTGGACACTATAAGACTTATTACAGCAGTTGCAGCTCAAAATCAATGGATTATCTATCAAATGGATGTAAAGTCAGCATTTTTAAATGGTTATCTCGAAGAAGAAGTTTATATTGAGCAACCACCTGGATATATTGAGAAAGGTCAAGAAGATAAAGTGTACAGATTGAAGAAAGCTTTATATGGATTGAAACAAGCTCCAAGAGCTTGGAACTCAAGGGTGGATGAATACTTTCAAAAAATAGGTTTTGTGAAGAGTCCATATGAGCATGCTCTCTACACAAAAACTAATAAAAAAGGAGACATTATGATTGTGTGCTTATATGTAGATGATTTAATTTTCACTGGTAACAATCCCGATATGTTTGCCGATTTTAAGAAAGTAATGATTGACGAATTTGAAATGACAGATATTGGTCAAATGTCTTACTTTCTTGGAGTCGAAGTCACACAAAGTCAATCTGGGATTTTTGTGTCGCAAACAAAGTATGCAAAACAGATTTTAAGTAAGTTTAGAATGAAAGAATGCAAACCAGTTAGCACGCCAGCAGAAGCAGGAATAAAGCTAAGTACAGATTCAACGAAGGAATTAGTAAATCCTACAGTGTTCAAAAGTTTGGTTGGAAGTTTGAGGTATCTAACTTTCACTCGTCCAGATATTATGTATGCAGTTGGACTCGTAAGCAGATATATGGAGAAACCCAAGCAAGATCACTTTGTAGCAGCAAAAAGAATTTTAAGATACATCAAAGGTACACTTGAATATGGTTTATTTTACACTCATTCTCAAGACTCAAAATTAGTTGGCTACTCAGACAGTGATTATGGTGGTGATTCGGATGACGGAAAAAGTACTTCCGGATATGCATTTCATATTGGCTCGGCAATATTCTCGTGGTCATCAAAGGAGCAACAAACAGTTGCCCTCTCAACATGTGAAGCTGAATATATAGCAGCAACAGGATGCACGTGTCAAGCTATGTGGTTGAGTTACATATTATGTGAATTAAATCAAGCAAAGGAAGGTCTTATTACTATTTATGTAGATAACAAGTCCGCCATCTCACTCGCGAAAAATCCTGTGTCTCACAGTAGAAGCAAGCATATAAACATCAAATATCATTTCATACGAGAACAAGTGAATAACAAACTCGTGAAATTGATATATTGTAGCACTGACGAACAACGAGCAGACATTTTTACTAAGGCATTGAAGACGGAGGTATTTCAAAAACTGAAAGAAAAGCTCGGAATGCAAAGCCGCATTTGAGGGGAAGTGTTAGAAATGCAAATGCGTTTTGCATGTTAGGAATGGATATTATTCATAATAAATATAATCCCTACATTCGTGCGCTTAAAAAACAAAAAAGAATGTTAACCTCCTATATATTAGTGATAGTTATTAACGCAATACATCTTTAAATACTTAGAGATTGTTTTCATTCAAAACATCAGAAAGTTATTGTCGTATATATATATATATATATTAAATAAGTATTGGAATCTCTCCGCAGAGAGAATAGAGCAGCAGCTCGTGTAATAATATTTTTGTCTTCTTATCACTTACATAGAGAAATATATTATTCTATTTCTTCGAGTATATATATTATATAAACCCATCACGTTTCCAACAAATCGTTCTTTACTTGTATGAATATATATCTTTTGTGATGAAGGTTAGGTAGTTACTAAAATCATGATTACGAAGTATATGTGATGTCGTACGCAATAGCCTCATGCAATATAGCATTTGTGAATGTATGCACATTTTACTTGGATATTTGTTTAGAATAAGAGTGTTAAAAGTGTGTGAGTTTGTTTATCTTGTAACATAATGCGAGGACATATGAACATACATATGACAAGTGATATAATCTCGCAAAGAATCAGCATGGTTTTTTATTTCCTTAGACCCTTATTAGAGGTGTCGAACTGCCAATCACGGAAATTACAAGTCCTGGATTGAGATTTCACTGTAGTCGCCTATGTTAATCTCGTCACATACATCTAACTCCATCTTTAGGTAACATTTCAGAGTGGAAGGCTTGCTTAGGTCATCTCCTGTACCGCTATATGACAGCAGATCCATTCTCGCCAAATAGTCTTGTTGATTACCTGGACCTCTCTATCTTCAGAGTATATAGCACATGAAATTGCAAATAGGATTGAAGATGATGTACTTGTGTGGAAGCAAAAAATCGAGGAATATATATCAAGTCATCATCTTGGTCTAGGGAAGTCATCAATCATCATGGCATGGGATGTTGAGTATGACTTAGATGCTTAAGCCTTTCCTTAAGCATGCTGCGTAAGAAGGCTAGTAGAGTAATTTACTAAAAGAATTTAGATAAATTGAAAATTGTGGCGATTTTTCTTCCACTCCAATAATTCAACCACCAAATTCAACATCCCTTCCTTCACTCCTAGCAGTGCCGGCCCTTACCCATGGCGGGGGCGCGGTCGCACTAGGTCCCCGTTTTGAAAGGGGCCCCGAAATTTAAAAAATATATATATATATTATTTTACTGATTTGAAAATTAGAAATTAAATTATATATAAAATTAAGTGTTAAGTTTTGTAATTTCATAATTGAAAAGTGATGAACTATATCGATATAAAAACATTATTAAGACTACGAACTCAGTTAACTATTAATTTTATAACGTTATTATTGTAACGTTTAATAATCAAATTATGTAAATCAAACATGAACATTATTAAATGAGATTAAGATAACTAAGAGTCAGAAGACAGAACTAATGTCTACTTAAGTTACTAGTACTTTTTTAGTTTTTGATCTTTCTTATAAAATATATTAGTTGTATAAGTAGAAGCACAAGTTTACTCATATGAGATCAAAATGAATGCAATATTATTAATCTAAAAAAATAAATCAGTTAATCCATTAAATTTGAAGAATTAGATTCGTTTCATTAAATTTCAATTTGAAGAATTAGAAGAATTAGATTCGTTTCATTAAATTTCAAGTGATATCATTCTTTTTTCTCTTGTTAATTTATTTATTTTAATTAATTTCATGTTTTGTTGTTGTTTATTATTTAATTTTATGATATTGTTATTATATATTCTATTGGTTACTTGTTTAAATAATTGTTTGTCTATTTTATAATATGTTGTCTCGTAAATATTTATCCGAAAACGATAAAAGAAAAAAAAAACGTGAAAATGAATAGATTATATCACAAAGAGGAGCTCTTGAAAAATTCTTTTTTAAAAGTAACTCTATAGCTAGTGATCAATTAAATAAAAATTTTGCATCAAACAATGCTCGAAGATATCGTTTTGTGTAATCTTGTAATTTTTATATTTCATTTCAATGAATAAAGATGAGTTCTCGATAATCTAAACTTTATTATATATATCGAGGGCCCATTTTCATTTTTCGCACTAAACCCCGAAAATTTATGAACCGGCCCTGACTCCTAGTTAATTGCTACCAACTAATTGTCTAAAATCTCTCCTTCAACCACAATCCCGCCATTATAGCACCAATTGATATCAAAAATCAAAACCCAACAAAATATCACATAATATGAAGAAAATCTGAAACTACATGGTTCTATCAAAATTTTGACAGAAGATACCCTGGGAAATTACGATGCAACGGCTGAGAACTACAACGATCAGACTCGGTGACGATGGCGGTTAAGATGCAGATTCATATCGAATATAGGTGTCCTCCCAGATCAATATATAAGATCTTGGGCTATTTCTCCTATTGCCAATTGGTTTTAGTGTGAAATCCCACAGACTCTTAACATGGTATCATGAGCCAGGCTCGAGTTAATGAGGCATGTGTAACCCGCCGATGTTGTTTCCGGCAACTAATACCGGCGATGAAAATTAGTGTTAAGATGCACAACCCACATCGAAAGTCGATGTCCTCCCGTTTAATATATAAGATCTTGAGCTACTCCCTCTATTGCCAATTGGTTTTAGAGTGGAATCTCGTAGACTCTTAACAATGGTGAATTAGCATAAAACCTGTGGTAAATTGCTATTTCTTTACATGCATGTAAGAATTATGTTCAATGTGGCTAGTAATTGATATTTGAGTGCAAAATTGAAATTTTATGTTGAGTGTGTTGAAAATCAATATAATGTGGCTAATAATTGGTTTGGGGTCTAAATGGACAAAAAAATATGGTCCGGGTCCAAAATAGATCGAAATGGTATCGGATCAAAACAGGCCGAAAATATGGTCCCGGTCGAAAGGGGTCAAAAGAATTTCCAGGTCAAGATAGGCCGACAATATGTTTCGGGGCGAAATGCTCCAAAAATATAGTCAAAGGCCGAAACGGGCAAAAAATATGGTACGGGGTCGTAAAGGGCCCAAAAATTGGTCCTTGGTCGAAAATAAGGTCGCGAGACGGAAAAATGTTAATGTGTAGAAACAAGCCGACAATATGGACAGTGGTTGAGATGGGTCAAAAATTTGTTCTCGGGTCGAAACTGATCGAAAATATGTTGCTAGGTCGAAAACGGGCCGAAAATATGGTTTGTGGCCGAAACGGGGCGAAAATATGTTATCGGCTCGAAAACATTGTATAGGGTCCATATGGGGCGAAAATATGGTATGTGGTCGAAAGAGACTGAAAACATGACCTCGGTCGAAACATGCCGGAAATATGGTTGAAAGGGACTGAGGTTGTGTTTGGTGCGCGAGAATGGAATGAAATAGGAAGGAATGGAATTAAATTAGTTTGTATTACTTAGCTTGATAGATAACAATGAATTTTGATTGCATTCCATAGTTAATTGAATTACTTCATTTGAGGTAATAACCAATCTGCCCAAATTGGGGTAATGGATGATTAACTCCTATTAGATAATCAAATTAGAAAAATCGGGGGTAATGTGATAATTCAATCACATTACTGTTCACATACCAAATAAAGTAATAAAATTCATTAATTCATTCATTTCTTTTGTCTATTCCATTACTTTGTCTATTCCATTCCTACACCATTCCATTCCACTATACCAAACGCAATCTGAGAGAGTAATTATTTTATAATTTTTAGATTTATACTTTATAACAGGGCAAAATAGGAAGTTTAGGCAAAAAAGTCAAAATCTTAAATTTTAAGAAAGATGCAAACGTGACAATCTTTCGGGGACGAAGGAAGTAATACTCACGAAAGTGTATTGAATCATATTATATTTATAGATAAAATTAGTTGTTTCCAAATAAATACTCCTCCGCTTTGATATGTTTGATTGTTTGAGGAAAAAGTAGGAATGATGCAAGATTACAAATATGTCCTCAAATAAATAAAGGTGTTGGAGTGTTTAGGGACAAAAAGTATTTTATATGGGCAAAAAGGAAAAAATAGACTTAAAAATTTATTGAAAATGTAAATAATCAAACATGACAACATTTCTAAACAATCAAACATGATAATGAAACAGATGAGTAATGAATTAGAAGCATATGAAATAGCACAGTGAAATAGTTTTGACCATGTTTACAAATATAAATGAAACCTAATTATCTGAACTGTTGACTGAAATACTCAGCTCTGAAATCTCTCATATCTTGACTTGTCCAGATTCCAGGTGAGCTTATATCTTCTACTCCATAGATTGAGCATTACTAGAATTCTAAACTTTTTGAATTTGATAATATTATTTATATTTTGTGGGAATTATGGGGTTAATTACAATTATGCTACTTTAATAATTATGCTCATGTAAAGGACTAAAGGGGATTAAGAGATTTACAAGAGTCTCATATAATTCTGCCATCTATGTATTATGTAATTTACACATTAATTTCTTTTTGCTTTTCTGACTTTTTTTTTTAATTCACAACAGCATAACAGATTAACAGTTATATGGCTGATGATAATCTTCATTTGTCATTTTGCTCGATTGGATTTCATTTAGGGAAATTTCTAATTTCAAGTATAATGTAGTTGTACCCCTAAACAATAGTATGTAAAATTAGTGTACAATATGTTAAAGTTTGATTATCTTCCCAAAACGTTTTTTTCTGCGACATAGTTGGCGATAATATCAGTGGCTGTGAGATGAGCGTGCAATATGATAAAGTATATATATTTCTCCAAAATAGTTTTGTTATTAATCTTATGTGATATCATAAATATGAGTTTGCACTATTAGTTATTTTATCGGTGTGTATTTTATGTTGAATGCTTCTCATTTGCACTTCAGAGCTAGTCCCTACCATGGGCGTTTCCGGGAAATGGATCAAAGCATTGGTTGGTCTGAAGAGGTCAGATAAGTCGGAATCCTCAAAGAAAGATGAAACTGTGGGTAACTTAGTAAAAACTATTTAAATATCTTGTTATAAGGTAGTTCAAAAGGGCATAGCTTTCACAGCTTCCTCTACTTACTAGGTGAAGCTAACCTCTTACTTTTTACTTTATCTGGATAATTTGTTTCAAGGCTCAGAAGATGATATTATCATTTTGCACTCATAAATAGGCAATTGATTTTGCATTGAGGGAAATCACCTTCAATATGTGATTACTTGTTCAACTTCTTCTCCTTTTGGTTATGAATGGAATGTGCCTACCCACCTTTCATTCCATTTTCCTGTTCATATTTTGTTTTTTAATAATTGATAAGATTTTGGTGATGTTATAGATGAATAAATGACAACTGGGGGTGGGGAGGGGTGCAAGGTGCAGCATGTGTTGAGAAGATTATTTCCCCGTAATGTATGATTCAATTTATTTTATTATACACTCGTTCTTGATTCTTAACATAAGACTGTCTCATAATCAAATCTGTCAAAATTCTTCTCAAGTTCTAAAGCTTATAAATGGGCATGATGTTCGTGTAATTTTATTTCCATGCAGAGACTGGTTGGTACAAGAAAGCCAAAGGATTGGAAAAAGACTTCTCTTGTGCTCCACTCTAATTTCCATCAGGAAGAGCAAAATCACAATGTTCTTAGAGCTGCTGAAGAATTGAACTCGGGTCCTTATCCAGGAAGCTCTTCTTATTCTTCTACTTCAGTTCAAGTCCCTGATGGCGCTAAAATTGAAGACAGTGTGAAACAAGAACGGGCAGCCATCAATATTCAGACAGCATTCAGAGGGTTTTTGGTATCTAACTTATATATCATTGCCTCTTGATCATTAACTTGTTGTTTTTATCACTAGTAGCTATTAAGCTCACTTTTCAAAAGGTTTGTTTCTTTTTGGTCTTTAATTATATATGAAGTGCCAGCAGATATATTCATTTGGTGGTTGTCGCTGAAGGGTCTTTGTAATTAAGTAATATATCGTTGAAAACGGCAATATTCAACAAACACAAAGACTGTTTGTCACTCTTTGCTGAAAACTTTCAGGTGCAGATACATCAAAGTTGGATGTTCTGTATGCGTGGCTCTCGCTTGAATAGACTTCTTAATACTTGACTTCTCAGCATATTGTTTTTTGCACAGTATGAATGAGCATTGGTTTCTATGTTAACTTATGTTTGGTGGGATGAATTTTAGGCTAAGAGAGCTCTGCGGGCTTTGAAAGGATTGGTCAGACTTCAAGCGCTTGTTAGAGGGCATGCTGTAAGAAAACAAGCAGCTATAACCCTACGCTGTATGCAAGCTTTGGTGAGAGTTCAGGCTCGTGTTCGAGCGAGGAGAGTTCGTATGACATTAGAAAGTCAAACAGCAGATCAGAGACTTCAGCAACAACTTGAAAATGAGGCTCATGTTAGGCAAATTGAAGTAAGCAAACAGGTCATATACCTCTTGTTTGAATCTCACTTCGATCTAAAATATAAAATCTGGAACTAATATTTAAATTAAATTTTTATCTTGATGGTATGCTAATGGTTGTGATTTATCATTAGCTTCACTCCTTCATTATTGTCAATGGGTATCTTTGCTTCTTAGCATAGTGCCATAGTTTCATTGCACACCTTATAGTTTGTTGCCATTGGAGATGCTGTACTGGTTTCATCAACTTCACATCTTCATGATGGCTAGTGGGTATATTCACTTTTTATCTTAGTCTCGTACTTTCGTTGCACGCCTCTCCAAATCTCCAAATAATTTGTTCCAAATTTTTCTACCTCGTCTTGGATGTTCTGCAGCTCTGCTTCACATTACTTGAAACTTTGTAATTTAACAAAAGATAAGCAAGTGCTTACTTTTTTTCTGTATATATAAATCAGGAAGGATGGTGTGATAGTGTGGGATCTGTTGAGGAAATTCAAGCGAAATTGTTAAGGCGGCAAGATGCTGCAGCCAAGCGTGAAAGAGCTATGGCATATGCTTTGGCTCACCAGGTAAAATGTTGCATACTAAAATGATGACCGTTTTCCTTATTTGTTTATATCTCTTTCCACTCTTATCCTCCATATGAATATGATCAAACAAGTTTTATGCCTTATATCCATGGACCTAGTGGTTTGTACTAGAACTCATATTTTTTACCGATGTAGCGGTACATCTAAATAAGTCATCTATTTACCTTAATACTCTGCAACCAACTTTGCGTGGGGATTTCTTCAAAGTGGGTAGATATATAATTCATCTTGGTATTTCTTTCCTTTAATTATTCCTTTATCCTATCTTGGTGGGTAACATCACTTTATTCTTCAAATTCATTCCATTTTTAGTCTGTGTCATAATACCAATAAGTTACCTTGGATGAGGACTGTGATTTATAGTATTGAATTCATTTACTAGTCCTATTACTGTTATGATTCAAGCCAATTCAAGCTTAGTTCTAATAGAACATGAATAAGATTTGAAATTAAATAGAATACTTATGCAACAGTGGCAGGCAGGATCAAGGCCACAGGCAACTGCATCAGGTTTTGAACCAGATAGAAGTAACTGGGGTTGGAACTGGCTGGAGAGATGGATGGCAGTTCGTCCATGGGAAAACCGATTTCTGGACATCAATCTCAATGATGGAGTGAAGATTAGTGACAATGGAGCAGCTGATGTAAAAATCGGAACTAGGACCCAGATAGAATCTGCTGGAAGGAAACTTACTTCTTCTTACCCGGCACATGCCAAAAATGGTGCTATGCTCTTCAGAAATAACCTGAACGGAAATAAAGTTCCATCTCATGCTGATGGAGGATGTTCATCTCCGAATAATTCGGCAGGCACACAAACACCAGTTGCCATACAACTTAACAAGCCAAATCCTAGGGCTTCTACTCTTGAGAATTTGGTTGAGAAAGCTACCTCGCCACCTAAAATCGGATCACGATTACACGGTAACCCTAAAGGGAGATCTGCACTTTCAGATATACAAGGAAAGAAGATACTATCTCTCCCTAGTAGTGGTTAGTGCTTCCCTCCCTACTCCTTACATATTGATAAATTTGTGCAGTCTCATAAGTTAGTGTAGCCTCTTCAAATGAAATACTAATTTTATACCGCTAAGTTATTTGGATGCTTGATTCTCCATTAGGTGACATTTTGTTGGTATTACAGGGCTGTTCTAGTGTCAAATTATACTGCTACTAGGAATGTGTATTTTTATTTCCTTTGATTTTTTCTAAATTACTTGGTATCTATAAATATTTGTACAAGAATGACTGGTTTTCATTTTTTAATAATATTTTTCACATTTACCCTTTTATACTAGTGAAATATTACAAATCTATAACCTTCAATATGATTTCTCCTAGTACTTATCTAACTGTAAATAGAAGGTACAATAGAACATCACATGAAGTGTACCACTTCAAGATTTTTTTATACATTAATTAAATAAAAAGCGGAGGAAGTATCAAACTTTACGTTCTGCAAATTTGTCTTCTTGCTGACTCTCTGACTCCCAAGCAGGGTCTGGTCCTGAGGCTCAAAGAACTAAGCAACCTAGTAAAAGCAACGGGAAGAGGACTTTAAATTTACAGAAACCTGTGAAGGAAATGAACAATTTAGATGTACATGCCCTCAAGACGAGCAAAACCTTATCAGATGCTGATGATATTCAGGTTTCTGAGAAGACATAGCTACCTATCCATTCAGGTAATTTCTTCTTTACACTGCATATATAGGGTCTTTCGTTATAGTGAGATGTTTGGCAGAAGTGTCAGCTCTCCTTGGCAAGGTCATCTATATGATGAGCGTAAGAAATACTTACATAACTCAAAAAAGACACAGGACAATGTTATTCTATATCTGATACCCTAGAAAATGTCTGCAAATGTAAAATGTTTGGAAATGTGCCACAGTTGAAATTTGGGAAGAAAGGGGAAGTGATTTGGTAAGCCTTCCTCTCTAATGGTTGGTGAATGTCCTAAGTTCATAATTTTCATAAAAAACTATATGACGAGTGTTTAGTTCCGGTTCTCCTTCATAGCAAAAGTCTAAATTGCTGGTACTTCACCACTCCCTTGCCTGTCCATTTGATCGACAAATCCTCTTCCATTATCCAATCCTACACACAAACAAATACTCCCTCCGTCTGTGATATTTTATTAAAAGGCTAAAACCGAAAAGTTGAGAAAGAAAAAAAGCAATTCGGTAATTAATAAGTTTTAGACGCAAGTAGTGAATGACTGAGTTGGCATATATTTAATATTATTAGTTATCTTGTTTACAGGTTGTGGTTTGGGTTTTGAGATTGATCTTGTTACCTCTCCCTACTAATCTTTCTTTGAGGAATTTGATCCATGTCCTGTTAGAAGCCTCTAGTGGTGAAGTGATATCATATGTATACAAGTGTATTTATTTATTCAGTGCACAGTGAGTCTATGTATATGCATCAGCAAGCCCTGCTTTGCTATCGGAAGTCGAAACACATGTATTCTAGCATCAGCTGATACTGCAAGTCTGTTGAGTCTATGTATATGCATCAGCAAGCTCTGGTTTGCTATCGGAAGTCGAAACACATGTATTCTAGCATCAGCTTATACTGCAAGTCTGTTGAGTCTATGTATGTAATACTAATAAATGTAGATTAATTGTTATTTGCGAGAAACTTGTTTGAAAACTGTTTGTTTTCACTTTTTCTTTTTGTTAGGCGTTCGTGATGACTTACTGTACCATAATATTGTAACCTTTACTGTCCATTAGTTGGGAGATAATTATTGAAATGATCTTTAGATAATATGTGCAAATTACACTTTAGTTTCAGTTTACATGTTGAGTTTGTGTAAATAGTCATAGATATTGGTGGCAAATAGTCATTGATATTACTGTACCATAATATTGTAACGTTATTGTTATGGTTGGCCATTGTGACCAAAGAGTCTTGGAAAGAAGGAAGCCGAGGAACGGAGAGTAAAGGATGCGAGGAGCGAGAAAGAGTGTTGGAAAGAAGCAAGAAATCGGCAAACGGCTGGGATGACCAATTATCTTTGGGTCATGAAAAGGTTCCAGTTGATCACCTAACTTCTTAAATCGTTCCCACTCAGCACATTGGTCAATTATAATGTTAATTATCGACTAATTACATCACATGTTCCTCACGTGGTGGCTAATTAGGGACAATTTAGTAATATCACATATTATCTGAAATTTTTATTTATTTAAATAACCTCAAATCCCCAAATCAATCCCCTGATTAGCCACGACGTGAGGAGCATGTGATGTAATTAGTCGATAATTAACATTATAATTGACCAATGTATTGAGTGGGAACAATTAAAGAAGTTATGTGATCAATTAAGAGTTTTTGAAAGTTAGGTGATCAACTGGGTCCCTGACCCAAAGATAAGTAATCATCTCAACTGTTTACCGGCAAGAAAATAAAATGATGGAAGTAAAAGTGAAATGAGTTTGAGGAAGCTAACCTTTTATAGGCATGAGAGGGTAATTGTTATTCTCAGGTCGCTTGTTAATTTTCAGGCCTATCAAGAGACTGGTCATACGGGTTCCAGTGGACCAAACGTCGGATCCATTAAAGGTCGCAATTGACATCGGCCCAATTAAAATAAGACCCTCGGATCCACCAAGATCCCCTTATGAAATTGACTCACATCAATATCAATATACATTGGTAGCAATAATTAGTGATTAGTGAGTATCACCAAGCATTTTCTCAATGGTCCCGTAGCTAGTAATAACAACCTCCAAGCATTCAATGGCAATTGTGTCAAAACTTATTGGAACAATTTGAGTTCATAATATGGAGATCGATATAGGTATGAAAAACTGATGCCTTCTGGTGAACTACCTCGTGTCAAGTTGTAGCTAGTAATAACAACCTCCAACCACTCAATGCTGCTATTCAACCGTATAGTTAGGCTCTTTATTTTTTTGGCGATTACAGTTTACCATTATAGCCTTTCTCGAATATGCATGCAATTCCAATTTCAATTATGTCAAGTTTTTAACTCTTCTTCTTTCTTGTGGTTATATAGTCAAAGGCACATTTAATTATTGTAAACACGGTGATTGTATATTCAAAATCGACATACATTTTTATGTTTGTGTGTTCAAAACACTTAAAACATAACAAAATTTTTACTTATATATATTTATACATATAAGTTTATTTTACTTTTAGAAAATATTTACTTGAGTGAGCCGATACGAACGCGGAATCATCGTCCTATGAATAGTAATTATAGTACAATAAATTATATTAATAATGAAAACATTTTTCAATGAATTTAATCATTGAGATGATAATAATTTTGTATAAAACTTTGAGTTAATCAACGCCTTAAAACTTGTTAATAATAATAATAATAAATGAGAGTTAAACAAGGATAAGGAGTAATTCTTTTTTTTCAGGATACGAAGTAATTTAGTCGGTATATAGAAATACTTTTGTAATAATGGATGAAAAAGGAAATAGGGGAGTAATTAGGGGATGAGTCGACGACCCCACAAGTTAACAACTTCCATGCATGAGCCCTAAATTAAAGAAGCAATCAACCTCATTTATTATCTTCCTTTCTTTTTTAGTCAATATATTAGCTATGTAGCTAACCAACCAATTTGGTCATCACATTTCGTGAAATAAAAGTTTTGAGCCATTTTATATCCACCACTCTCTATATATAAGTCAATTACCAGCTTTGAAGAGAATATATTATTCTTCAATTCAAATTTATATAAGTATTATCGATCGATATTATCGTTCCATGGCTTCTTCATCCTCGAGCTCATCATCATCATCATCATCAAAGAAGTTCATAGTTGAGGTTGAGAAGGCAAAAGAAGCAAAAGATGGAAAACCTTCAGTCGGACCTGTATATAGAAATGCATTGGTTAAAGATGGTTTTAAAGCACTGCCTTCAGGACTTAATAGTTGCTGGGACATATTCTGGTACGACTACATTCTCCTCTTCTATCACCCCCCCCCCCTTCGTACCATCAATAAAACACCATCAATGTATAACACATCTTGTCCTAGTGGCAAGCATGCTGACACCTCTAGCGGAGGTTTCGGTTCGAGTCCTCTCTAGCAAGGAAATTGGTTAGAGAGATGATTTCTCTCATTAGTTTCATGCGTGCTAGTCGCTTCTTTCCTTAAATTTACGAGTTTACGAATTGTATTGATGTTTCACAATTGTAATATATTATTCGTATTAATATAATTAAAAGATACCCCATTTAAAAAAAAACACCATCAATTGGGGAAGGAGGACTAGAAGTTACATGTTACATGATATAAAGTCTCATGTTCTTATATATTTTGAGGCCCCGTGTTCATATATATATATATATATATGAAGCTGATGATCTTTTAATTTATAGTCATCAATAAGTGATATTTAATTTGTTTATATTTAAAATAGGGTTAAAGGCACGTTTGATCACAATACATGTTTGTTGCCACGTCTCCTTTTGATCACACATCTTTAGAAAAATAGTCTTTGTTACTAATGTCGTCATAATGCGAGTTAAATTTTGAAATTTAAAACATGTGACATCGTAAATTTGTCCAACTCGTAAGGCATTCTCATGAACGTCTCATATTATAAAATTTTCAAATATAACTTAAATTTTGACGGTAATAGCAACTAAGGTCACTTTTGTAAAGATGTATAACCAAATGGGACAAAATGAAACATGTATGATCAAAAGGTGACGTGGCGGCAGCAACCATGTGTGATCAAATGTGTCTTTAACCCTGAAAATAATCTAAATTTATCTTTTAACTATTCATCATGTAATTTTATCTACTTATATATTTTTTATATAATATTGATGTACTTATGTTTATCAAATTCAGTTTTCAGTTGTATACGATCTTTTTGTATATATATTTTCTTATATATACGCTACACGAATTTTTACAATATTTGATTAATTAATAAAAGGAAAAATATTGAATTAAATGACATAATTCCAAAATATTGAATTACATGATTTTTCACATATATATAAAATAAGATGCAATTGATATATCTCCACCCATTAAGACGAAAATAATAGGAATTGAATTGGACAAGATATGTTGTTGAATTGATGTTAAATTATTATGTGAAAGAAAGAAAATGATGTGAAATGTTAAATATATACTCCCTCCAATACAAAAAAATATCTTTCTAGAGATTTCACACAAATTAAAAAACATTTAATGCATTCAAAATTTCTTTCTATACCCCTATAAAAGCAATCATTAATACTCCATTTATCCACTTAAGTATGAGACAATCATTATTTATTTTGAGTCTTTTTATGCAAATAGGAGTATTAAGGAGAAAAATATCATATTATGCATTGATTTATGTAAAAATAAATATTCTTTTTGAATATTATTGAAATCTCCAGGAAAACACTTTTTTTGGATTGGAGGGAGTATAACATTAGGTAAGGACTCATTGAATTAATGGGATGGCTAACGTGCGTTCATATGCTCATATATTAATAACGTGCTATAGATGCTATTTTGAATGTATTTTGTTTTAATTTCATTTTATAAATGTATTTAACTAATTAGGATTTATTCAACCCATGACAATAATATAGTTTTAATAATCTCTTTGATGAAGTTTTATTTTTATTTTCTCCTCTTTCTTCTTCTGTTGTTAGATTTATTTGCATCTTTATATCTTTTGTATACTTTATTTGGATTCTAGAATTAAATTAACCATTATTAGTCTGCCACTTATGTATCATAGGGTACTAGTAGATTAGTTATGTTATGAAATGTGTCTGGGTTCATATTTTTGACATGGCTCATGGTTTAATAGTTTAGTGGTATTTGATTCAAGCTTTCAAATAGGAGGTCTTGGGTTCAATTCCCAATTGAGACAATTTTTCTTACATGTTGATTCTAACTATCGATTAGTTAGTAATTTTTGTATTCACTATTTATAATATTATTGTGTTTATACTCTCATCGTTAATTTACACATAAAAAAAGAAAAAAAACCAAACTTGTACGGAGTAAATGACTTGTTACAACAATTGTAGCAACTGCATAATAAATAATCGGTTTGTTGTGTGCGTGTCTTTCCAACTGCATAATAAGCAATGTTATCTAAGTAAAAATACTTACTGTGCTCATTTGTAGCGCAGTCTAAACACTTACAATATTGTATGACAAAATATAAGAAGCGTAGGTTTTGTAATTTTTTATCTTGATCAATATCTTTAAATTAAACCAAACCTTACATTTTCCCTTTCACTCGTAATATGGGGAAGAAGTGGACTCTAGAGGTACAACTAATTGTTGATCTAACTGCACGCAGTATATAAATTTGAAGTCTGGATTGAGCCTTATATAGTGTTTCAAATGAATTCTCACTAGGAAAAACTAAAAGTTTAATAATTAGATTATTGATTGAGAATAGGTTAACTATTGTTTTGTATTAACTAAGTTGAATTGAGACGGAATAAGTAAGAAAATGAATACTAGCTATATGAGTAAAATTGTATAAAACGAAAGATGAGAGGGAGTTGTATATATATATATATATGTTGATATCGTTTCGTTGCAGTGAATCTGTGAAGAAATATCCCAACAACAATATGCTTGGTGAGCGGGAGTTCTTAAATGGGAAGGTAAGTCCTGCTGTTTA
The DNA here is from genome assembly GCA_003412495.2 of Echium plantagineum. Lineage (NCBI taxonomy): Eukaryota > Viridiplantae > Streptophyta > Magnoliopsida > Boraginales > Boraginaceae > Echium > Echium plantagineum. The sequence continues at coordinate 29,035,199 of CM016563.1, read as the reverse complement.
TTTTGGATTTCAATTTCATGTTGTTCATTTAGCCAATGTGGTACATTTGCATTTTGCAGGCAGGTCGCTATGTGTGGTTGACTTATAAACAAGCATACGATATTGTCCTCAACATTGCGTCTTCCATTCTCACTTGTGCTGTCAACCAAGTAACTCACCATCCACATCATAATTCTATTTTTAATTCTGTAATGATATTATTATATTTATATGTCTTAATGCAGGGGGGTAGATGTGGTATATATGGTGCCAATTGTTCAAAATGGGTTCTAAGCATGCAGGCCTGTAATGCCCTTGGTCTATGTTGTGTACCTTTGTATGATACTCTAGGTAAGGATGTCATCTTTTCCTTTCTGTGTTCAAATCTGTAATGCGAGTTTTAGCTTATGTTTTAAAACTAGCTAATTGTACAATGTGAATGTGACGATCAAACTAAATGTGCTAACAACAGCACACTTAGTACTCAGGGTAATCTTTTCTGATCATATCAGATGTTAAACGTAGGGGCTGGTGCTGTGGAATATATCATCTGTCATGCAGAGATTCCAATTATTTTTTCTGACGAAAACAAACTCTCTGAGGTGAGCATTACTTTTTCACTTTCAGATCTTCTATCTCTTTTAATCAATTGTAGTTTTCTGTGAATTCATATATCAATTCTGTTGTTTTAGGTGTTGAAAACGATTCCTCAAACTGGAAAGCACTTGAAAAGTAAGTTAAAATCTTTTTTTTTTCTTTATTCATTTGAAAGATTGCTCTGAACTAACCTGCAGTTCATTATTAGTTCTTGTAAGCTTTGGAGAAGTTTCTGATGAGCTAAGAAACACTGCAAAATCATTTTGTCTCGATATATATTCTTGGGATGAGTTTCTGCTATTGGTAAGATACAACACTTGTATCCTTTACCCTTACATTGACTCTTGATCCCAGACACTAGAAACGGCTTGAAAAACTTTCCTAACACTTTTGATCTGATCTGTGACAACTATAAAAATAATCGTAAGGATTTGAAAATATTCATTATTTTTGTGCCCAGCTGGCTACTTAATACCCTTTTTTTCTTCTAATTTTTCCTGTTCAATAGCAGCAAACAGTCAAGGAGGTTAGTCTTCCTGAGAAGAAGAAGACAGATATATGTACAATTATGTACACAAGTGGAACGACAGGAGAACCAAAGGGAGTAATGATTTCTCATGATAGCGTCCTTTCATTTATTGCGGGATGTGATCATAATCTTGAGAGCATGAATGAAGGGGTGGGCCATCACATTTTATTCTTCGCTTCCTTGTCTTCTAGACTGTGCTAGTAATGAAATATCTCCCTACGGGCGTTTTACAATAATCTATTCTCATATATCCAATTGATTACATATATCATAACTCAAAAAATAAAAGCACTTCAATGTAAGGAATTTTAATTGCTTTGATAGTGAGGCAAACAGTTGATTAATTATTTATTTATCTATGTTTTCAGTTCAGTGAGGACGATGTATATTTTTCGTTTCTTCCTTTGGCCCATATATTTGATCGTGTTATGGAGGAAGAGTTTATCTCCAAAGGAGCTTCCATAGGTTTTTGGCAAAAGGTAAGCAAGAAAAGAATGACATTTACATTGCAAGTTATAATGAAAGGTTGTCGTATGAGACATTTCGGCAATGGTGGTTCTCAGGACATCAAATTATTGATGAATGACATCAAGGAGCTAAAACCATCTGCAATTTGTGTTGTTCCTCGTGTCTTAGAGCGGATTTATTCAGGTAACTTGAATAAATCTATATGGTCAGCTAACTGTTCTTGTAAAACATTGTTAAAGAATAATTTTCTTTTCAGTTCTGGATGTACTCATTTCAGCCAGTATGACAGTGTTGGGCACTCTTAAATTATCACAAACCAAGCCTTACACTAAGTGGCCTCGGGCCTCGGCTAAACTGTTTACACGTTTACAACAAGTTGTAGAAGACTTCTTTTATTGAAACTGCTACAGTTATCTTGTTAATGATCAATGAATTCCTTCACACGCTAGGTCTCGAAATGCTTGCATTAATTGAATGTCATATATAAATGAAATCTTTCTTAAGTTTGCAGTTTCTTAAATCCTGTTCTGAAATAAAAATTCTTTCTCCTCGAGTCAACTAATAATCTTAATCAGACAAGACATCTAGTTTATTGTTCAGATGGGATTGTTTGTCAAATATATATTTTCAGGTTTGCTAGAAAAGATGTCCTCATCAGGGTTCATAAAAGGTGCAGTGTTCAACGTTGCATATTCATAGTAAGTCTTAGAATAATAAATTTGTATGTCCCCTGCGTTATTGTTTTTATATTTGTTTTGTCTATTACTTCAAAACTTATTGAGGTGAGAATTTCTTTGACAATCTTTGTAAACATACATAAAAAATAACCATTAGATGAGTTAGGTATGCTCTTGTTGCCTGTCGGTTCCATCTCCTGCTCATGATTTAATTTGCATTGATTCTTATGATTTGATCCCATTTTAACTTGTTCGTACGTCTGTCTAAACTTAAAGACTTTACTCGTGTTATGGGTTTATGGATGTTGGGTCAATTAATTGACATATGCTCACTTTTAAGGGTCACTTTCAGCAAACTGCAGAATATGATTAGAGGATTCAAACATACTGAAGCATCTCCACTATTCGACAGAATTGTTTTCAATAAGGTGGAGTGACTACATTGCAAGACTTGATGTTTTTTCCTCAATGTGAACCAATAATATTGACCACTATCTACCAAATTTAAATTATTATAAATACAGGTAAAAGAAGGTCTAGGAGGGAACTTGCGGCTCATTCTTTCCGGAGCAGCACCTCTATCGTCTAGTGTGGAGACATTTCTGAGGGTGGTAACATGTGCCAATGTACTGCAAGGATATGGTTGGTTTCAAGAATACATATTCACGTCAAAGCTTCCTGTTTAAATTTCTGTATACTCATATTTTGTATTTAAGAGCAAATCTTATTTTTGCAATACTTATACACCCTATAACTACAGACCTTCTCCAATTATTTGACCTCTGTAGCTATTCTTCAGGTTTAACAGAGACGTGCGCGGGGTCGTTTTGTGCCCGACCAGATGAACTATCAATGATAGGTACAGTAGGTCCACCATTGCCTATCATAGACGTATGCCTCGAGTCTGTTCCTGACATGGAGTATGATGCGCTAGCAAAAATCCCACGAGGAGAGATATGTATTCGAGGGAAAGGCTTGTTTTCTGGATACTACAAGCGAGAAGATCTTACCAAGGAGGTTCTACTGGATGGCTGGTTTCATACAGGTTCAACAAACAATCTATCGAGTCTGAAATTCATTAATGCTAATGTTTTTCATACATACTACTTTCAATAAGATCTGTATATTTTTTTTGACAGGGGACATTGGTGAATGGCAACCAGATGGAAGCATGAAAATAATTGATCGAAAGAAAAATATATTCAAGCTTTCTCAAGGGGAATATGTCTCAGTTGAGAACCTAGAGGCCACATATGGCCTTTGTTTTTGTATTGATGCGGTAAGAAGTTTTGAACAAGTATGATTTTTCAATAATTTCCTTGGAGAATAATTCACATCCAATTGTGACGATGTAATGTTAATCGAAATGGAAAATGAGTTTTCTCTCTTAATACAAGGTTCCTCTGATGACCATTTTTCAGATATGGATATATGGCAACAGTTTCGAGTCCACTCTTGTTGCCGTCATAAATCCAAATGTGGAGTCGCTTATAAAATGGGCAGAATTCAATGGACTGTCTAATGATATTAACAAATTATGTGGAAAATCAGAGGTCAAGGCGTGGATTCTTGACGAACTGAAAAGAATCGGAAAAGAAAAGAAGGTTACCACTTACCACTTACCACTACTCTTTCTAAATTTCATTATAGATTTGCCCACACTTCAATCCCTTCTAGTTAACTCTTGATGCCTAATCGTGTTCACAGTTAAGGGGTTTTGAGTTCATAAAAACTATCCACCTCGACCCGAGACCATTTGACATGGAGCGCAATCTTCTAACTCCAACTTACAAGAAAAAGAGGGATCAATTTCTCAAATACTATCAGGTTTACTCATCAACTTGTTACGAAATACTCCGTACATATGATGAAATTTAATAGGAACGTCTCCATTCAAAATGAAAATGATAATGAATAATGTGATTGCAGGAAGTCATTGAAGATCTGTACGAAAGCGCAAGATCCAGCTGCAGAACTTAAATTTCACTATATTTACATGATGATGAACAGATATTTAGTTGCATTACTTATCGGTCTTGTTTTTTCTTTTTTCCTCATAGATTCATTATATAAGAGTTTAAAATAATTTACTTTCCGATATAGGAGCCCTTACATCATGCTACTCCTGTTTAGGGCTGTAAAAGAACCTGAAAGCTCGAAATGATTCGGGATATTCGCTCGAAAAAAGCCCGACTCGTAATTCGATTTGATAAATTAAATATAGGGCCGAGCATTAATATTGACTATTCTAGAATAGGGCCGAATAGCCCGAAAAAGATCGGCCCGTGAAGATAAATTGACATCAGATGCAGATGATCAGATGGGTTATTGGCTTATTGGGTATGTGTCCATTTAATTCAATAAAAAGACCCCCACCCCTTTAGCCCATATATGACTCATGAGTCATGAATATATAAAACGACCCCCACCCCATTAACCCTAATCTCAGCAGTCACTCACCACTCAATCTCACATTCTCACTCTCTCTCTCTCCCGTTTCTCTCTCTAAAATTGTTGAAGAAATCGATTTTTCTTCCCTCAGCCACCCTCAAATAGGCTGAAACATGTCATATAGAGCGTTATTACATCTTGTAGAAGGTGAAATGCCCATTTTCGTGTAATTTTATATTTGATTTTTGTTGACTTTCTTGTATATGTTTGTAGATGTCTAACTCGTTGTGTTTATGACCGATTATATGATGTTTATGGCTTCGATTGCTTGTTTCTGGTTTCGATTTTGGTATAGATCAAAATTGACTTTTATTGACCAAACATAAACCTTTTGGATTTCGTAATACATGTTCATTTTTGGGTTTGCTTCGATTGAATATTTTTTGTTCCAATTTTGTTTTTTCCTAAAATTCGAATCGGGCTATTCCGAATTATTTGAAAAAACGAGTCGAACAGAATCGAATTTTATTGCCAATTTCACCCCCTCGAATTAGAATCGAATTTCAAGAATAAAAGCCCTTGCCAAACGAAGCGAATCGAATAAAAGCTCGCCCACCAACGAATTAGAATCAAACTATGCGATGTTCGGTATAGTTCGGCTCGTTTACAGCCCTACTCCTGTTGTTGTTGTTTTTTTATTTTTAAAAACCTATCCACCGTGCCCTTACAATGAGAATCGAACCCAAGACCTCTAAGTCACTGGAAGACCTCCTAACCACTAGGTCATGCGATATTCTCTACTCCTATTGTTACTTTATAGAAAAACAAAACTATTACAATACCAACTACCTCCAGGATCTAATATAAACAAGAAAAGTTACCAGAAACAACAATGTGAATTAAATGGAGGAACACTAGTAAAAAGTACTATGTGAATTTCGTATCATTCCAAGTCTAACATCATAATTAAACTATTACTTACGATCTAACTTTCTAATAGTTAGATTTTTCTAACCAATAGACAATTTTGAAAATCCATCTCTCATAATTCAAATCCCTACAATTTTGCAAATCCCTATAATCACTCAACCAAATTACTATAATAACCATCATTGGATATAACTTATAAGATTGTAAAAAATATGTAATTATTATATCCCACATGCGCATGTATTCTTGGTATATATAAGACAATAAAAAAGAACAAAACTTCATGCATGGAAATAACAAAAACGAAAAAAGAAAAAAAATAGGAACAAATTTCTTGGCTATTTTGGTCCCGACAAAATTGAAAAGAATTAAAAAAATGCAACAAAAAGAGAAAAGAACTAAAGTAACTGATTGCATGTTATGGAGGTTGTATCAACCATATAACTACAAATAATTTCAATGGGGTATAAGATTGTACAAAATATACCCCACAAATAAATATCTTAGGGGATAAGGAGGAAAAGTCAACAAAAACGGAAAAAGGGCAAAAAAAAAATAGAACAGCCAAAATAATGTTGAAATTTTATTGGAAAATCTTGAAAATGTTTGCATGGAAAAGTCAAGAAAATTAAACATGGAAGCATGAAACCAAAAGAAAAGGAAACAATAAGAAAATCGGAAAAAGGAAAATATAACCTAGAAATAATATATGCAGTACCCTTTAAATTTGTACTAATTTCCAGGCACGTGTAGGCCAAATGTTAGTAAAAATTTCTTCACATCCTATCTTTGTGTATTTTCAGCCATAGAATCAAAATTCATCAAATAAATCAAAATCTAATGATCCAGATTTAAAGTTAGGTTTTCATAGCCTCATTAAGTTAGATTCTAAGAAAAAAAAATCAAATTATATGTATACTTTTAGACTTTAACTAATAACAAATCAAATTATAATTAAGAACATTACTAATATCATAATTAAGAACATTAACATCATTCAAACATATGTTAATTTACTGAATTCACAAGTTTATACTTAACTAATATAGAATCACATTATAATTAAGAAAATGTCTAACAATTCATATTATAATTAACAACAATTGAAACCCAATTAAGAAATAACATAAGAAGACTCATGGTTCAAAGTTAAAAACCAAATTAGATAACGAACCCAATAAGTCATTGGATTATGCTTCTAAAATTGTGAATCCTACTGATGCAACCTACTATTTCGGGGACGAAATTTTTTTAAAGGGGTAAATTGTAATAACACGACTTCTTATTGATAATAAAGATATAATAATGATAACTAAAACAATTATAACCTGTTACGATTCGTTAATTTTCGGGCAGAGTATGTTAAGAACTTGATAATGACTCGTTAATAATTATAATAAGACGTTAAACTTGACTGCTGATATTAATTGTATATATATGACCGACGACTAGTTAATATATTTGTAGAGGACCGAATTATTATATATATACCTATACCTTAGATAACTAATCTATATATATATATTTCCATATAGCATTAGTACTATCTATTGCCACCGTCTAATATTATTATAGATTATATATATATATATATATATAATCTATATATATATATATATTATATATATATATATATTAGCATAAGATCATATTGCTGACCTTCAAAAGTAGTGCAATCCCTCCTCACCTAGGAAACCCTTCAACGTCCCCCTACTCATAGCAAAACCGCCGCAGACCTTTCCTAGGAAAAACATCAGGTTTCTTTTCTTGTTTTCCCTTTCACTCATGATCTAATTAATTGTTGCACAGCTGTTAGCATATTGAGCCGCATGGTTAATTCTTTTGTAAAAGTTCTTAATTAATGGAATCTTATGCCGTAAGCACACTACTAGAAAACACGCTATTGGATTCGGGGGTGAAATCCGAAGCCAAAGTATACGCGTCGGAATGGCTTCGGAATAGATTCAGGAGGCAGGTCCACTTGAATATGTTGACTGCCTCTGATATTGGATACGCAATTACTTCAATTTGGCTTCGGAATATTTTGTACTTCGGATTGGCTTCGCCTACGAAAATTTGCCTCCTGAATCCAATCCCAAGCCATATTTCCAGAATACAAACTTCCCACATTTGTAATTACTTATTATTAGTCTTCAATATTTATAAATATTTAAGATACATAAATATTTATAAAAACAATAATTAAATAGTATTAATTCTTGAATAAAACATAATCATTCATAATAATAATTAGAAAATTATACATAATCCGATTTTCGATCACTACATGAAAACGTGATCGAAAATATATTATAGTTTAATCTAACTACTATTACACGATAAATAACAAATCTAATTAGATGATGAACTATTAACGTAGGGTTTTATTATCGCATTCTTTCCATATATTTTGACATTGAAGAGCGTGAAATGATTGTCGCTACGAACGAGGTCAAGCTCGAACGTAACAACATCGGCCAACTCCAAGTTGTGGGCACTTGCGAAATCCGCCCAACCTTCGCATAACTTGATTACTTTGCCACCTCTCCCATTGTATTCTTTTATTTTCATATGGTACCATCGATCGTCTCCTTTGCGTTTTAATTGACAATGCCCGACCAATTCACAGTTACACCGGCGACGAAATACCTTTGGAATTTCCTATTATGATCACAAAAACCATTAGATTATTAGAAATCAAATTCTTAATTTGTATAGATTACGAACTAAGTTTAACAATATAATAACTTACCAAGATTTCTTCCATGCCGGGCATGATGATCTTGTAGAATTCACGACAACCAATCGTATCGGCGTTGAAGATCGGCATTATGAATACACTTGAATAGATTGTAGGTTAGAATTATGATTTTGTTGTGAAGAATTGCTCTTCAATTTCATACCCTATTTATAGAGTGTAAAAAACTAGTTTGGATTCGGAATGGCTTCAGAAATGGCTATATTTACGTTTTTTACCGTTATAAATTTGGCTTCGGATTGGATGCGCAATGGATACAGTTGTGGACCGTTGTTATGGGCGTCGGATGGGCTTCGGATATTTTGAATCCGAAGCTATTCCGAAGCCACCCTCGGTCAGAGAACTTCATTTCTTTTTAATTGCTAACTTATTAAATATTATCAACCTTATTAAATTAATAAACAATAATAAATAAGTATCAAGTCTTTTAATAATAGGACATAATCATTCATAATAACTAGAAATTAAAACATAATCCGATTTTCGATCACTACATGAAAACGTGATCGAGAATAGTCCAATTTAATTAACTACTTTTACAAAACAATGAACAAATCTATTCACTAGTAATTGTGGCTCGTCGCAAACATCCACTTGTTCCATATAATTTGACCCAAAAGGCCGGACGATGGTGTGCGCTACGAACGAGGTCAAACTCGAATATCATGAGTGTCCCCGGTCCCACGTCGTGGGCATCACAGAAAATCGACCAACCATTGCAGAACTTGATTCGATCATTGCTCCCAACGATTTCGCTTATATACATAGTGAACCATTGATTATCTCCTTTCACCTTTAACCGACACCGATCCCCGACCAATTGGCAAGTACACTGTTGGTCAAATGCTTTAGGAATTCTCTACATACGATGATACAAACCATTAGATTAGTAATTATTTATTAACATCATAATAGGTAAAAAATTATGAACTATTTTCAAATAATAAAAGTACCGCGGATTCTTCCATGCCTTCCATGTAGAAAATAAAGAATTCTCGAGAACCAATTGTATCAACCGTGAACACCGTCATTACGAATTGAATTTATTTGATCAAAGATTGTGTTTATGAATTTGTTGTGAGGAACTAATTGGCAAACTCATCCCCTATTTATAGAGTTGTAAAAAATCAGGATGCTTCAGAATGGCTTCGGATTAGCTTCACCAACGGAAATATTAAACGGTCATATTAGGCAAAATTGTTACCGTTGGAAAAGGCTTCGGATTGGCTTCGGCAACGGTATTGTCCGAAGCAATTCCGAAGCATTGTTTCCCTTTATATATCAGAGCCTTTGAAGATCAATGAGCCATAACTTCAATCTCTTCAATATAATATTTATAATGTCGGTCGTCAATGCACATAAAATTTGTCGATTTCAAGCAATTTATCTCGACGAACACGAATATGAAATGGTAAGTTATATTCATGAAAAATTTATTAATTAATTTTTACATAGTTATATAATTAACTAAGTTTTATTTTTTGAGCAGCCGCTTGACTCTGAATTTGTTAATCGCTATTTTCCTCGCAACTGTAAGAAGGAATTTACTGCATTTTTTCATCTGAAAAACTCCACCGTCCATAGTCAAGTGAAGATTGAAAAGAGGCCTCGACATCAATTTGCCTTCACGGATGGATGGGATAGATACATTTTTGCAAATGGTGTAAAGATAGGATCATTAATGAAGTTCGAGATAACTACGACAATGCATCGATGGGGTTACGTTCATGTTGAATTTGGTTTTACGGACCCTCAAGCTGAAGCTCAAGGATGTAACTGCATCTAGATGTATTATTATTATTGTTTAATAAAGTCATTCATGTTATCGTTTTCAAAATTTTATTTTTAATGTTTAATGTATTAGATTTTTCATTTAGTAATAAAGGAAAAGAGAAATTCGTAAAGATATTATATTAAAAAGATGGCTTCGGATTTGCTTCGGAAGTTCATTTATTACACTTCCGAAGCAATTCCGAAGCCCCTTCCGGAATTAATTACTTCACTTAATTTCTTCAGCAACCTTTCGTTTCTAATTAAACAACTACCCCCCTGCAACTAATACCCCTGCAACTACCCCCCCCCACCTTCATCCCCCACCCCGTTTCGTCCCCAGCAGCCCCCACCTCCCCCCCACCATTTCGTCCCCAGCAGCCACCACCTTCATCCCCCACCCCGTTTCCGAAACCCGCCCTCATCCCCCACCCCGTTTCCGAAACCCACCCTCCGATCCATCACCATCCTCCACCCGCCCTCATCCCCCACCCCGTTATTTCCGAACCGTCGAACTCAGCCACCACCAGCCCTCGGTTGACGCAAGCAGCCTACCACCCTCCGTCGAACATCAACCACCCCTCCGTCGAACATCAATCCGAGAAAAAGTTAGTTTTTTTTAGATAACTCTTATTTAATTATTTAATTATTGTATCAATTTCATAAATGTTTTTAATTTGTGATTGGAGAATGAGTGTTTAATTGATGATATTTTGTGTGTAATAAAATTAATTAAAATGATTGTTTGGTAAATTGAGTAGAAGTGAAATGACTATTTTGCCCCTAATCTCGTAGTATAATCTTCGAGTAGATAATTTTGTTATGGTTGAAAATCCTACTGTTGATGTATGTTTATATGTGAAAGGACTGTTTTGCCCCTAGTCTCATTTGTATAATCTTCGAGTATATGTATGTTTGAGGGACAAATTAGTAATTTCAGATAATTACAATAGATGATAATTTGGTGGTATAGTTGAAATTCTTAAGGTTGATTTCATCTTACTGTTGATGTATGTTTGTATGTGAAATGACTGTTTTGCCCCTAGTGTCGTTCGTATAATCTTCGAGTGTATAATTGTTTGAGGGATAAATTAGTAATTTCATGTTGATTTCTGTGTTGATTTCATCTTACTGTTGATGTATGTTTGTATGTGAAATGACTGTTTTGCCCCTAGTATCGTTCGTATAATCTTCGAGTGTATAATTGTTTGAGGGATAAATTAGTAATTTCATGTTGATTTCTGTGTTGATTTCATCTTACTGTTGATGTATGTTTGTATGTGAAATGACTGTTTTGCCCCTAGTGTCGTTCGTATAATCTTCGAGTGTATAATTGTTTGAGGGATAAATTAGTAATTTCATGTTGATTTCTGTGTTGATTTCATCTTACTGTTGATGTATGTTTGTATGTGAAATGACTGTTTTGCCCCTAGTATCGTTCGTATAATCTTCGAGTGTATAATTGTTTGAGGGATAAATTAGTAATTTCATGTTGATTTCTGTGTTGATTTCATCTTACTGTTGATGTATGTTTGTATGTGAAATGACTGTTTTGCCCCTAGTGTCGTTCGTATAATCTTCGAGTGTATAATTGTTTGAGGGATAAATTAGTAATTTCATGTTGATTTCATCTTACTGTTGATGTATGTTTGTATGTGAAATGACTGTTTTGCCCCTAGTATCGTTCGTATAATCTTCGAGTGTATAATTGTTTGAGGGATAAATTAGTAATTTCATGTTGATTTCTGTGTTGATTTCATCTTACTGTTGATGTATGTTTGTATGTGAAATGACTGTTTTGCCCCTAGTGTCGTTCGTATAATCTTCGAGTGTATAATTGTTTGAGGGATAAATTAGTAATTTCATGTTGATTTCATCTTACTGTTGATGTATGTTTGTATGTGAAATGACTGTTTTGCCCCTAGTATCGTTCGTATAATCTTCGAGTGTATAATTGTTTGAGGGATAAATTAGTAATTTCATGTTGATTTCTGTGTTGATTTCATCTTACTGTTGATGTATGTTTGTATGTGAAATGACTGTTTTGCCCCTAGTGTCGTTCGTATAATCTTCGAGTGTATAATTGTTTGAGGGATAAATTAGTAATTTCATATTAATTGCAATAGATGATTATTAGGTTATAATCTTCGAGTATATAACTGTTTTGTCGTTAGTCTAAACTAATTAAATACTTTATATTTTGTTGCAGACGGTTCGTGGCGGTAGCTCTAGCACTAACACGACGAATAGGCAACTGCAGGACGAAGATGTAGAGCAGGAAGAGCTGGTTTTCAACCCGATGTTGTTCCCTGCATTGCCTGCTCCCCCATCTTTCTACGGGCATTCGGTCCCAGCCGCTAGCTCCAGCCACACCGAGGGCGATGACGAGGAAGATGACGACCTCGGGAGCGAGCGTGGTCGTGGAGCCGCCCGACCCATCTCCCCACTTCCCGATGGACAGAAGTTGGACTGCAAAGTTGAAGAAAAATAGTAAGTTTATGAATTTTCTTAATTTTGTCTAAAATTTACTTAATTTCTTTAATTTATTTAATTTGCTTCTTTTTAGCTTGGAGGGTACAGGAGTTTCGTCATTTTGGACGAAACAGATTCAGCGTCATGTCATTGACTTCTGGCCTAACTACACAGCTATTGATATACAGATTCGGGAGGATATCTGGAACTCATTCAAGGTAATTTAAAAAGTAATTGAATATCTTTGATCGTTAAATATATTTTGCAAATTAACATACTAACATTGTTCATTTTCCACAGGAGAGATACCATCTTGTTGGCTTTTCCGAGGCGCATGCCAAAGATCTATTCCATGCACATTCAGCGACAAGATGGAGGGACTTCCTGGTGAAGAAGAAGCGGGCGGCTTTTGCCAAGGTTCGGAGAGGGATTTGTGCTACCTTGGCGGAGGTTCCGAGACAGAGGTGGTGTACTTCTCCCGAGACGTGGGACAAGTACCTGACTTATTGGGGTTCCATATGGTGCTAGGTCCTTGAGGCAAAGGATATCTGACCACGTAAGTTTTTCATTTATTTAATTTATATAATTAGTTTAAATAATATAATAAATGTTATAATCATTTCTTCTTATTTCAGAAGAAGAAGACGGGCGAGGATGTTTCCCCTTTGACTATCATTTCTGATATATACCGGAAGAAGAACAAAGTCACGGGGGAGCCGACTGGGGAGGTGTACGACAGGAAGGTCCTCGACGCCGTTGTAAGTTCGAATGAATAATTTTAAAATTATAAATTGTTACTAGTGCAATGTTATTTGTGGACTGTTGTACTAACCGTGAATGTTTCAACATTGCAGGACCAGTATGATGCGGCATACAAGGAGATTTACGGGCCAGATGCAGACCCGAGAAAGGGTCCCATTGTGAAAAACGTATGGTGTGGCTTAGAAGCGGTGAAAGCAGGGTTGGCGAAGGGCCGGGTTCTTGGTGCAGGGAGCAGTTCCGGTGCATCGGAGGCGTTCATTGACACAGGTGCAGGGAGCAGTTCCGGGCCGACTGTGGAGATCGAGGAGCCGCTGAGGAAGCGTGATGAAGAAATGGATGCGATGAAGGCGACGGTGGCGCAACAAGCGAGGGAGTTGGAGGAAATGAAGGCGATGATGAACCGGTTCTTCCAGCAGCAAGGCCCGTCGCAGCCGTCAGATCCCGTCCCCCCATATGCTGGCAGTTTCTCAACTGTCGAGAGCTCCACTGCGTCGGATTTGATGAGGAATATGGAGACGGCCAGGACCGCACCGGCGCAGTTCACGACATCCTTCATCCCGCTGACTGCCACCCACGGATTCCATGGTGGCGCCTCCCACCAGACCAGGCCTCCACAGGGATTTCTGCACGGATTCTCGCAGTTCTCGCAGTTCTCCCAGCCCTTCCCGTCATTTTACTCCCAGCAGTTTCCCCCGACGACTGCCGCTCTGCCACCACAGCCACCACTCCCCCGACGAGACGATGGCCCGCCGAGTTATGACGACCATGCTCCTCAGTCATAGACTTTTTTTATATGTATTAGTTATTTTATTATTATTATGTTTGACAAACTTATAATTATAGACTTTAAGTATAATTATAAATTGTTTATATGTTTGAAAAGTACTCGAATCCATAAAAAGTTTATAGATTTTAATGTAGATATTAATTGTAGATTTTAATTAATAATCACTCCTCACAGTCGCTTCAAACTGGTTAAGCTGAATATTAAGAAAAGCTTCGGTTTGGCTTCACGTTTTTATTTCAAACATGGCTTCGGATTAGCTTCAGGTTGAATATTAGAAAGGCTTCGGTTTGGAGCCATATGCAGAATGTTGATCCTAAATCTTTGAATACCGAAAATATCTTCCAAGAGGAGCAACAACCACCTCCGGTTGGAGTTAATCCAACCATTGATGTCGACATTGTTGACGAAGGACTTTACGATATTGTAGAAGTCGAAGAACATGTTGTGGACCCATATGAAGATGGTTCGGATTACGAGTCGCACTATTCAGATGAATATGACGACTCGAATGGAGATGATGATACCGATGACGATTAGTCTATTATTTGAACTATGAAAATGATTATTGTATATTATTAATATTGAGATGTTGTTATATATTAATTGACATTGAGTTGTTGAATTATGAATTATTAATATTGAGATGTTGTTATATATTAATTGACATTGAGTTGGATGTTATATATTAGTTGGTGCATTCTGGAAAAATAGATTCGGAATGGCTTCGGATTAGTGGATGCGGAATGGCTTCAGAATATTGGATGCGGAATGACTTCAGAATATTGGATGCGGAATGGCTTCAGAATATTGGATGCGGAATGGCTTCAGGAACTGGATGCGGAATGGCTTCGGAGATCAAAAGGTAGATTCAGAATTGCTTCAGATTTGATTCGGACTTTTCCGAAAAAAAAAGTTACTTGGGATTTGATTCGGACAGTACACAATAAATAGACAACTTCAATCCCCTTCCCTATCTTTTTCTTCTCTACAAACTTTCTTATTACCATCATCTCAATTCTCTCTACAATAATATATGTTCATACATATATATATATATTTTTTTGATTTTTTGTTGAATGCTAATGTTTATATTGTTTCTTTTTGTAGGCTAATTCAAAAGAGGTAACCATTCTAAATTCTAACTTCATATATATATTTTATATTTCATAATTTTGTTCAATATATACTAATCTTTGTTTTTCATTTTGTAGGCTAATTCACAAAAATGTGATTGAAGGTAATCTTTTATGGAATTTATCTAACTTTGTTCTTTTATCTATTTATCTAACTTTGTCTAATCTTTTTTTTTTCTCCTTATATTATTTGTAGGAAAAATTATGTTCTTTGGAGATTGCTTTTATTTTCTTGTAATATTATTTATATTTTATCAAATATGTATTCAAATTTGGGGGATGATGCTTGTTTTGAATTAGTAATTGCTTTTTATTTGTATTTTTGGTTGAGTTGATTGTGTTTAAATCGATTTTGGATTATATTATGTGTTTTGGATATTGTATATTGATTGTTATTGCATTTCGAAAATGCACTTTAGGTATTAGATTATATTCAATTTCGAAAATTTTTTTGCTGCTATGAAGAAAAAGGCTTCGGAATTGATTCGGCCTTCATAGATGTCTACTTCGGAATGGCTTCGGACACAGTGGCTTCGGAAAGGATTGGGCCACCTTATTCAATTAACAAATTTAGGAAAAATGAAAACTTAACTTCGGAATGGATTCAGAATTCTTGGCTTCGGAAAGGATTGGGAAAACCTAATTATGAAAACTTAACTTCGGAATGGATTCAGAATTGTTGGCTTCGGAAAGGATTGGGAAAACCTAATTCAATTAATGAATTTAAGAAAAATGAAAATAGAACTTCGGAATAGCTTCGGTTTGATTGGATTCAGGTAGGCTTCGGAAATTATTAATTAATTAAGTCTAAAAATTATTAAAAGTGGATTCAGAATGGATTCAGAAGATAGCTTCGGATTGGATTCAGTGCTGTACTATTGTCAGATCAAGGCTGGATGCGGAATGGATTCAGACTGGTGATTCAGAAGGGCTTCGGATGGGAAAAGGGCGACAAGATTAAGTCTTCGGGAGCTGTCCGAAGCCTTTCCGCATCCATTTTACTTTTTTCTTCAGATTTACTTCGGATTTGGGCGAATCAAAAGGCGTGAATTCCAGTAGTGGCAATAATTAACTATTCTAGAACTTGTGTAATATGGCTTAGATGAGGAATTGTACATAATTGGCACCTAATTTACATTAATTTTTGGGGAATTGGGACGATTTATGAGGTAATTGATAGATGGTATGTGTTATACTAGATCCTCAGACTTGATTGATACTTGCTTACACTCGGAAATTGCTATTGCGTTGCTGGTTGCTTGAGGTGAGTTCTTACTCACGTCTGTTTACTTTTCTATGTGTGTGTTATGTGTAATTGCGTGTGTGATGTGTGAAATTAGTAGCCTGTTGTGATTATTGTTTATGTTGAATATGGATATGGGGATAGATGTGGACCTAAGGGTTGGTGATTGATATGTTGAGATGTTTGCATGTGATAAGTTTGGTTGTTGTCATGATCCGACAACGTGGGTTAGTTTAGGTGCCGGTCACTGGGGTGATGGCGGGATATTGCCATGATAGATTAGGTGCCGGTCACTGGGGTGATGAGGGTGATGGCGGGATATTGCCATGATAGATTAGGTGCCGGTCACTGGGGTGGTGCGCGGGTGATGGCGGGATATTGCCATGATAGATTAGGTGCCGGTCACTGGGGTGATGCGGGTGATGGCAGGATATTGCCATGATAGATTAGGTGCCGGTCAATAGGGTGATGCGAGAGATGGCGGGATATTGCCATGATAGAGTAGGTGTCGGAGTTGGTGCATATAGAATAGTATAGGGGTTACGTTATGTGATGTTGGACTTGATTGGTTTGCTTTACTGTTATTGCTGGTGATGGTTTGTCGAACTGCTTATCGATATTGTGCATATTAATCCTTTTCTTTGTTGTTGTTTTTTGCACTCATGTATCGCTTTCGTATGACGTGTGTGGGTTGGTAGCCACCCGTGAGTAGTATTCACCAGCTGCCGAGCTGACCCCTTTGGGGACTTATTCTTTTAGCAGGTTAGTTGCGTTGCAGTGTGCGTTGACCCTGATTTGGTGAGTGGCAATGGTGGCATTAGGATCTTCCTCAGTCATGAATGTGCTTTTATGTTTATCATATCTTTCCTGTTTACCCTTGGAGTTATGGATTGGATGTACTTTGGATTCTGTCTTTCGTTATAGTTGAGTCATAGGTAGTATACCAGATGCATATATTTCTGTCCTATAGTAAAACAGATTTTTACCATCTTTATATCTATTTTTATTTTATTTTATTTCGTTAAAGCGTATGTTTTATCGAGTCATCCATCGAGTGGTGACTCCGTTACAGATCTGATAGCGAGCCTAACCTCAGGGGGTCCACCTGCGGCGGGTCGTTACAATAAGGTGTTGTCTGAGATGCATGGTATGATCAACAGTGCTGAAAAAACATCAGGAAGGCTAAAGACATTTCTTCCTCTGTTCTAACTACACAGAACAAGAAACAGTTCAACAAGAAGAAATGTGCCAAAGGCAAGACAAAGGTTGCCCCTAGTGCAACGGCTCCTACTCAGAAGGCATCCAAGAAGGATGCTAAAAAGGATGACAAGTTTTATTACTATGAGATAGTTGGCCATTGGAAGAGAAACTGCGAGAAGTACCTGGCAGACGAGAAGAGTGGTTCGACCACTGGTATTCTGCCAACATGTATTAATGTTATACCATTAGTATGAAAAGAAACAAGCCTGATGACTTGAACCCGACATACTTATGGCATTGCGGACTCGGTCATATAAGTGACAAGCGCATTAAAGAGCTCCATGAAAATGGAATTCTTACGTCATCTGGTTTTGAATCTTACGACAAATGCGAGTCATGTCTTTCAGGCAAGATGACCAAGTCACCTTTACATTAGTATGAAAAGGATCAAGCCTGATACGTGAACCCGACATAATTATGGCATTGCAGACTCGGTCATATAAGTGACAAGCGCATTAAAGAGCTCCATGATAATGAAATTCTTACGTCATCTGGTTTTCAATCTTACGACAAATGCGAGTCATGTCTTTTAGGCAAGATGACCAAGTCACCTTTCACTGGCACAGTGGAAGGGCAAGTGAGTTATTGGGAATCATACATACTTATGTATATGGCCCAATGAACACACCCGCTAGAGGAGGTTATCCTTACTTTATTACCTTCACAGACGATTTTAGCAGATACAGTTACGTATATCTGTTGCGACATAAAAGCAAAACTTTTGAAAAGTTCAAAGAGTCTCAGAAGGAAGTGGAAAACCAACTCGGTAGGACAATCAAGATTTTTTGCTCCGACAGGGGAGAAGAATATTTGAGCCATGACTTCATGCAACACCTAAAGGAGTGTGGTATTGTATCACAACTCACACCTGCTGGTACACCATAACATAATGATGTCTCCGAAAGGAGAAGTCGAACCTTATTAGATATGCTTCGACCAATGATGAGCACATTAAAACTCCCAATTAGTTTTTGAGGTTATGTATTGGAAACTGCCGTTTCCACACTAAACAAATATCCAACCAAATAAGCACCTAAGACCCCACATGAGATGTGGTTTGGAACTCTTACCAAACTAGGGTACTTGAGGATTTGCATATCCGAGGCATATGTTAAGAGAGTTAACAAAAACAAACTTGGACCCAAATCCGACGAGTGTTATTTTTTTGGTTACCCTGAGGAAATCAAGGGATACTTCTTTTATCTCAAGCCCGAAAATAAGATTTTCGTTGCACACGTAATGGTACTTTCCTTGAGTATAGAATGCATTAGAAAGAGATATAAAAATAATGAGACTCTTGAAATCGTTCAAGATGGTGACACAACAAATACTAGTGCCTTAGCTGAATCACCTCAGGAGGTGGACCCCTCTTACGAAGAAGAGGTTCAACTCATTCCACGGAAAACCGTAGACGAGCCTGCTGATACTCAAAACATCCCTCGGAAATCCGAAAGGTCCCATCAGGAACCTGATAGATGGTATGGGAAATTCTCCCTGATTGAAAGCGGGGAACCCTCTACATATGAGGAAGCCATGAAACAACCAGACGCTGATGAATGGCTCCTAGTCATGCAATCCGAGATGGACTCAATGTACCATAATGAAGTATGGACATTAACTGATTTGCCGAAGGGTGATAGACCCATCGAATGCAAATGAGTATTTGAACGAAAGCTTGATAAAGATGGAAATGTCCATGTTTATAAGGCTCGACTAGTAGCTAAAGGTTTCAAACAGATTCATGGTATCGACTATGATGAGAAACCTTTTCTCTAGTCGTTAAGTTTAAATCCATTCGGATTATCTTAGCCATTGCAGCATACTATGATTATGAAACCTGTCAAATGGATGTGAAAATAGCTTTCCTTAACGGGAAACTAGAAGAGGGTGTGTACATGATACAACCTCCTAGATTCACAAGCTCGAAAGAGCCTAAAGAGGTATGTAAACTTCAGAGATCCATTTATGGTCTGAAGCAAGCATCCAAGAGTTGGAATCTTCGCTTCAATGAATCAATCAAAGAGTTTGGATTCATTCGATGTGAAGAAGATTCTTGTGTATACAAGAAGGTTATTGGGAGCAACATTGCATTTGTCGTGCTATATATAGACGACATTCTTCTCATAGGAGACAACATACCCATGCTTGAAATAGTCAAGGCATGGTTATGCAAATGTTTCTTTATCAAAGACCTAGGAGAGGCACAATACATTCTTAGAACTAAAATCCATAGGGAAGGACCGAAGAGACTCATTGGACTGAGTCAAAACACATATATTGATAAGGTGTTACTTAGGTTCCATATGAATAATCAAGAGAGGTAATCTCCTTATGGGCATGGCATCTCTATTAGTCATGCTGACAGTCCCACAGACAGCATCGAGATAGAGAAGATGCACAAGATCTGTTATGCCTATGCCATAGGACTTGTCATGTATGTCATGCTTTGTATCACGACCTGACGTTTCTTATGCTTTGAGCTTAACAAGTCATTATCAGTCGTGCCCAGGACAAGCTCACTGAAAGGCCGTTAAAGTCATTCTCAAGTATTTGAGAAATATTAGAGCCATGTGTCTTGTCTATGGGGGAGATAAAGAGTTACAAGTTGTAGACTATACCGATGCGAGCTTCGAACCGACAAAGATGATTCTAGATCTCAGGCTGGTTATGTGTTTCGCATAAATGGTGGCGCAGTGTCTTGGTGCTGTAACAAGCAAGGCACTGTGGTAGATTCTATAATAATTCATTCTTCACCAAAGATATACACTTGAGTTCTAGTTCCTCCAAGAAATGAATCAAGCTATACATTGGTGTGGACTAATTAGAGAGGGCACACTTGAGCTCTTTCGCTACACACTCAAGCTCCAAGAGATACATCACACAAAACATGTAGATTAAATGTGAATTTTAAACTTGTATTAACGATCTTTCTATGTAAATTCGATATATAAAATGCGTAGAGAATTCCAACAACTATAAGGATATTGCATACCAAAATTTGGAAGTATCATATATGACATTTAAAAATTGTTTGACATTCTCATATTTTAAAGATGTTATAGACGTCAGTAATCGCCATTTTGAAGTTGAATATAGAAAAAAAACAGATGAATATAGAAAAAAAAATATTCATAAATTGTGTTCTAGACATTTTAATTAATTCAAATAGATAAAAACTTCAAACGTCCAGAGATTAGACAACACTATTGGATGACATGAAATGACATTAGGCAACGAAGGTGAATCACGTTTCCGTCTTTTCATACTCACATGTCACTTTTTTGACTTTCATGTTCAGCTTTTGACATATAAATTACATATTTATTTAATAGTTATCACGAAAATATGACTTAAAAATACTACTTCCTCCATTCCATTTTGTTTGTCCACTTTACTTTTGTACAAAGTTTTTGGAAAATTCAAATTTATCTCAAATTATTCTATTTTTCCTCCACAAATTTGAATTAAACATGAACCTATTTTGAGATTTCCATTTTAAAAAAAGTGGACAAAAAAATTGGAATGGAAGGAATATGAAATTGTCGCATGTTGTGGAAAAATTTGGGAACATTCCCAAAATAATAACTAACTGTTGTGAGTAGTCTAAGATATAGTACTACATACACTACTGCCAAGTGCGAATTGTACCTAATTTACACTCCTCAACCATATATAAGATTTAAGAACACTCATATATAAAAGCAGTGTTTTTCTAGACATTTCAAGAATATTCAAAAAAATTATCTTTTTACATATGTCAAATGCTTAATACATCACTTCCCCTTACTATTCCTATTTGCATAAAAAGACGAAAACAAGTAACGATTGTCTCATACTTACGTGGATATATGGAGTATTAATGATTGTAAGGGTATAGGTAGAAATTTTAAATGCATTAAATGTTTCTTAATTTGTGTGAAGTCTTTAAGATTTGAGGTAATAAGATTTGGACTTTGATTTTTTCACTCTATTCATTCGTAACCACACTCCATTTTTGGTGTTATATTACATTTGTACCCTTACTATAATGCATATATAGTTACAATGTGAATTTTTATAAAGAAAAAATAGGAGTTAAAAATAAAAAGGTGGAGTGTGATTATCGATGAATGGAATGAAAAAAAACCAAAACCTTAAGATTTAAGGAAACTCATATCTTACAAAACGTTCACTTATTCTTTCTTTCATATTGTTCAAGTTTCAACAATGCCATCGTCCTTTCTCTCTCCTTCTCAAAAAATCATTCTTCTGTTTTCATTGTTATGATCGAGTAGAGACACCGACCCAATCAAAATACATAGTTAGACTCTTGGTGAAACGTGTAGGTAGGCCTGTAAACGGACCGAACTATACCGAACGTAGATACGTTTGAGTTCGGTCCGCACCTAAGTCGAACGTACGTTCGATTCGGTCCGAAAATTGCGAACATCTATTTTTTACGTTTGAGTTCGAGTTCGCATGGTTTTTTGAGATAAAAAGTTCGACTCGATTCGGTCCGAGTTCGCGCACCGTGCGCAAAACGTTCGATCCGAACCAAGTTTTTAGGCTTTAGGCTTTACCGTTTTAGTATTTAGTAGTTTAGTACTATTAGATTATTGGACTACATATTATATATGGACCAGCTAAGTGCGGACCGAACTATTTCGCACGGTTTGGTCCGGTTTGTCGAACATCCATTTTTAACGTTTGCGTATACGTTTGAGCGTGCGCACCGAGCCACGAACCGAACTTTTTCGAGTCGAATAATGCAAATCGAGTCGAACATTTTACGTTCGCTCACAACCCTACGTGTAGGCAATGAATATAAAATTATCGAGCATTCTGTCAACGGTTTCTATGGTCATGACATCATGAAATTTGGTGAGATTTGTCAAAACAATAAAACCGTTCCAAACGTCTTCAATGTTGTTAAGAAACAGAGAATTATTAAAGTGGTTCCACTGAATATGTACAAGTTCCATTTTGGTTCAAGTTAATATTGAGTTTGCGAAAATCGTACCAAATATAGTACAAAAGGTGCATTTTAGTACTTAAACGTTAGTTTTAGACGAAAAACGTAATTTTGGGGCAAAAGCAAAATTTTATGACAATTAATACCTTAATACTCCCTCCGTCCAAAAATAGTTAAAGTTTTTACATTGAAAATTGTACTTTTACAATCTCAATAAACTTTTTGAGTACTTATACTATTGAAATTAGCAATCAACCAATGATATAGTTCCAAGTAATTGTATTCTACTTTTTCAATGTACTTTTTAACTACTTTTAATTTTTCTTAATCTATGTGCAAGTTGCTAGAACGTGAACTATTTTTGGACGAAGAGAGTACATGATTATAAGTAATGTTGGGGCCCAAAACCAAAGATCAAACACTTAACACATTAATTCCCTCCAAAATTGTTCCCCAATTTATAATACTCCAATTTTCCATCCAAAATACCTTAAATATTAACAATTACGTATTTATGTCGAATTTAATTATGTCAAATCCGCACTACAAAACAATTATGTTTAAATGATTTTCCAAAGGTTAAATGACATCATCGATCACTAACGTTTATGAGAATTCTGCGTTTGATTACTGAGATTCAACTTTGACTGTTTTCGATCACCCACGTTTTGTAATGTGTATAAAACGAGTCACTAACGCATTTTTTTTTTACAAAATGAAAATTTTAAAGTTTTTCTACAAGGACAATTTAGTCATTTTACCGTCATCTGATCCTTCATCCAACATCAAGAAATATACAAACCAATAAAACCAATCATCAAGAAAAATGAGCATGTTAGTAATAAAATGACTAAATTGTCCTTGTAAAAAGCATCAAAAATCACATTTTGTAACAGAACAGGTAAGTGACTCGTTTTTACACCATAAAAAATCGTAAGTGATAAAAAACCGTCAAAGTTGAAGCACAGTGATCGAACTCAAAATTTTCATAAACATTAGTGATCGATGGTGCCATTTGAACTTTTCTAAAATGGGACCTTAAAGCACAGGTTAAAAGCATGAAATAGAAATAAAATGTAATAATTGTAAGCACATAAGGCTAGTGTTGTTACTGGACCGGATAAACCGGGATCCACCCGAGATCCAGCCCGATTTGACCCGGCCCGAGTATCCACCGGAAAGTTAATGGTCCGGGACTGGATCTAAAATTTGGCTAGTTGATCCGAAGGACCCGGAACGATAACCCGATAACGGATTCGGTCCAGGGAGTATATAAAGATGGGAAAGAAACCCTAGGGTTCATTCCCATCTCATTCTGCCTTTCATTTCATTCTCGACGGTTTTCTCTGACTTCTCATTTTCAATCTTCATCGATCTCTCCCTCTCATCGACTTTTAGGGTTCATTTTTTCAGATAATTGTCATTAACTATTTAATTATACATCGTTAATTGCTCATCGATTTTTTCAGATAATCGATTTGAAGCGATTTCTGTGTGGTTATGTCGACTTCTATTTCGATTGTTGGTGAATGCCATGATAATTTTGTTGATAAATCTGATATGAATCTGAGCCTCAAATCCTAAATTGTTGTGAATCTTGTTGATAAATCTGATGCTCGATTGTTGATAAATCTTGTTGGCCTTCTTTAATTTGATTTTCATATGGTAATGATGATTTATTCATAAAGTTGAGCCTCAAAAATCAATTTCTTCTCAAAAACCGATTTCTATTTCTATATGAATTCTCAAAAACCGATTTCTATTTCAATTGTTGGTAAAGGCCATGATTATTTTGTTTCCATACTTGGTGAAGTCTATGATGATTTTTGTTAAATCTAAGCCTTAATTGTTACATTAATTTATTTTTTATATGGTAATGATGATTTTTATGAATTTGTGAATCTGAGCCTCAAAGCTTAAATTGTTGTGAATCTGATGATTTCTGGGTTTTTTTCATTATGACGATTTCTGGGTTTGCGTTTTTTTCATTATGATTTCTCAGTTTCTGTATGATGATTTCTGGGTTTCCCGCCCGGTTCTACACTGGATCGGTTCCGGATCTAAATTTTGATCTGATCTGTTATCGGTCCGGTGTCCACCCGAAATTATTATCGGGTGGGACATGGTTCCTTTGAGGTCCGGACCGGACCGATAACAGCACTACATAAGGCAACAGATTTGAAAAAAGTATTCCATATCAGTTTAACATGTGCCCTTAGGGCTCATTTTAGAATAACCGATGTTTATATATGTGTTTTCATATTAAATAATCTAATTATGCTAAAGAAAGGAACGCTATGATCCTCCATTTCGGAGCTTTAAGTTCCTGCTTCTCCATTTCCCTAAGTTACTGTAGATAACTGCCTAAATATAGAACTCCATCACATGAAGCAAACTTACACTCGGGCGTTCCTATATTGCTTCGCAAAACGCTCATAGTGTTGCCGTTGCTGCATTTCCATTGAGAAAACATAGCTGTTGTCAGAATTCGAAAAAGAGCTGAGATCATTAATCATATTAATTGGAGAGATCGTAATACATACCTCATCGGAAACGGATGGTCTAATTGTCTCCAAAGCAATTCGGAAATGCCTATCTTTGATGGTGCTTGGAGAGCCATTGGAGATGTCTGTTGTTCTCTGTTCCTCTTCAGCAGCAGCAGCCATACCAACATTATACATCTAGCAATAGGGATACGATATTAGTATAGCATGCATAACCACGCAAATTCTCATTACCCTGCTTAGGCAGGAGCCTCGTCGACGACATTGGGCATGTTAACGTTAATGTATATATGATTGGAGGAACAAAAAAAGTAGACAATTGTTATATATAATGGACTACAAACCAGATCACGGAGATCATCCCCACAAAGATTTTCACAACCTCCATCTTTTGCAATTGCCATTAAGTCCACACTGGCATCTATAGGCATCTTCCTACCAAGAGCTTTTAATATCAATCCACGCTCGTCTGAACTAGGCAGAGGAACATATAGTAGTTTCCCAAACCTCCCTGGTCGAAGGAGAGCAGGATCTATAGTGTCCGGCCTGACAAAATAAAAACAAGATACAGAAGAACATATTAATATTAGCACTCTAGGTATGACATCATGCCCCCAACTTTAACACAAAACATGAGGGAACTAAGAGCTGCACCTATTTGTTGCACCAATTACAAAAACACCCTTACGTTGCTCCCCTCCATCCAGCTCTATAAGTAGCTACAAAGAGAAAATGATCGTCACTTTTTTGTCTTTAAGTAGCAAATACGGAGTATGATTTATACACTTCACAAAAAAAGGTCAACTAGTCGCAAAAATTAACAGAAATGAATTATTTTAGTCAAATAGCTGGTGGTGTATTTCTAGAATACATACCTGGTTCAGTAATCGTTCAACGACATGTCCCCCTTCCGTTCCACGCATAGTTGTCAGGGCGTCGACCTGCAGTAAATGACGATAAACAAGTAAAGAAACCAGAAAACGAAATCCATTAGTGGAAACTGAGTACAGCCATCACTACAGCCTTCTGTATGTTGCAACTATCCTTCGCATCATCTTTACAAATATACTCCCTCAAGTTTGAGTTTGAATGGTCAGTATTCACAAATTCAACCATTTAAAATTCTGAACTTCAGCATCATTATGGGTTGTAGGAAGTATCTAGGAAGCAAATTCAAAAACATAAAAGACACAAAATTTAGACTATTTTCCCATTGAGAACAAGTGGCGTACTTGTTACTTGATAACACCACACGACACACATTTTTACTTGGAGTCTATGTAATAAGTAGAAACAAATCCTTCACATCCGTCTCTAAATAGTTGATGTTCTCGCTTTTGAGGATAAACTTTGACGGCTATAACTCTATTATAGCTACACCACTAAGGAGTAATAAAGCAAAAAAAATCTAACATAAGTATTTGGAAATATGAACCTAAGTATGTACTATTGATAGATCTCAATAAAACACATGAGAGATGTTGTCAAAGTTATCCATAAAGAATCAGTATCAAGTATTTAAAGAATAAGGTACTTATATATAACTATTTTAAAGGCTACTTTAAGCAAGACAAATTATTTTACTGTCGGTACTTCTGTCCAAACACCCAGCTTATTATCCCTACTTCTAAAGTGGTAAACAGGGATGCTAAATATAATTCCGAACTAGACAGTTGAAAGAAATATAAACGATATTAAAATAAAGTAGTAAAATTCACCTCGTCAAAGAAAATAATACATGGTGAGCATGTCCTTGCGCGGCTAAATATTGTCCGAACAGCCAACTCGCTTTCACCAACATATTTGTTTAAAATCTCAGGACCCTTACATAAGCAATTAAATAGAAGGTTTTAACACAAAAAAATTAAGTATCATCAGCAAATTAATGATATGAGAAGCAAACAGAAACCTTGATATGTATGAAATTGGCCCCTGCTTCATTAGCAACAGCCTTGGCAATTAATGTTTTCCCACAGCCTGGTGGACCGTAAAGAAGAAACCCTGTTTCTTTATCAATGCCATATCTCTGGAAAGTAAAATAACAATTTCAACTTCTATCAAAATTAACCAAAGATACAATGATACTATCATAGAACAAAAGAAATGAACAGAGCCCTGGGTTACCATGATCTGATATTGGCTGAAGAAAAAAAATAATTAGAGCTTAATTGAGTATATTATACAAGAAAGGCATACTCTATATCTGATATCCTAAACATTACTTATTATAAGCTTGGTAACGGATAATCTCTGATCCAATTTATCATAAGGGTGACTATTGCTCAAAATATAGTACTTACACCCTTATGCCATTAACAAACATTAGATTTTATACCACAGTACCACACTAAAAATAACAATCACCAGAAGTGCATATATTCCTACCAACTTTATACGTGAACTAACCTTAAATTATATACCATACAAAAAATTAGAATTACTGTAAGTGGAACAGAAGGACCTTGCAACTCAACGGTAACATGCCCACTTGAGGTAAAGCCTCTAGGAATCTAAACATATAAATAGACTCGGATTTCCCATTGCTGATGTACCGGGCATGTTACTTACCACATAACGATCGGGATTTTTGACACGTTTAACTATATGGAAATCAAGTTCATGCCTCAGCATATCAAGGCCTCCAACATCTTCCCATTTTTCGTTAGGTATAGCAGAAAATCCTTCTCTTCTAGAGGATGGTTGGCACAGTTTCACTGCCTCCTGCAGAAGACAATTGAAAATTGAGACATTGCACAATAGTCCAGACAAGGGGCCAGGATGATTAGATAATAGAAGAAATAATTAAGTGATTCCATTACAACATTTAAACACAGACAGCTTTCCTTTTTATCAAATCACCTCAAAATCCATCATGGTGATGTTAAGATTTCTCATTTCTTCAGGTGAGCATGGTTGACGCCAATAAGCATCAGATTGTTCTTCACGAGCAGGATCTTGACAAAGCTCAGCCTTTCTTTGTAAGAACATTCTTTTTATTGCCAACTTTCCAGCTTTGGCTGGAAGTGCATCCAAATCAGCGCCGACAAACCCTGGTGTGGATCTAGCTATCTTCTTGAGATCAATAGTACCTTCAACTTTAAGCTTGCCTGTAAGTTTAGACAGAATATCCAATCTTGCAGATTCATCAGGTACGCCCAACATGATCTCACGATCGAACCGTCCAGGCCTTCGCAATGCAGGGTCAATAGAATCAGGTCTGTTTGTTGCTCCAATCACTAATACGTAACCAGGACGGTTTACATTTTCGGTTCCATCACCAGGTTGCGTCAGCCTATGTGATTCATCCATGCTCGTCATCAATTGAGTCACTATGCGTTTTTCCATTTCCTTTTGCATTTTTTCTCTTTTTGAAGCGATAGCATCAATCTCATCAATAAATACAATAGATGGTGTCGTCCTGTATGCTTTGGAGAATAATTCTCTTATATTTTCTTCTGATGCACCTGAAAAATCCATCAATCTAACCAATGAAGCTTTTATATAATTCTAGATTAATACTCTTATATTTGTTGTCAACTACTATTATGAAAAATCAATGTTACATGTATTATCGAAGTCTTCAACATATTCCTAGGATGACATAACATAAAACACAGAACTGAACCATGCACTGCACTCACATTACTAAGATGCCTATTCTACGTTTAACAAGGTATGATATCCATGAAAATAAGGCTTTTGTTTTTTGTTTCTAAATATTTGTATTTCTAGCATAATTAATTATAAATTTATATTTTCAATGTACTTTTTAATTACTTTTTCTTATGAAGTTATCAACCAGCCAATTATATAGTTTCAATATATTGTCACTTTACATTTTCAATGTACTTTTTGAGTATCTTTAATTCTCCTTAATTTATGTGTTAATTGCTAAAAAGACAAATAAATAAGAACGGAGATAGTATTAGACACAGGGGCGGATCCATAGTAACCAAAAATAGGATATAGCTTAATGGTAATGTATGTCATTGGACAGTTAGGAGGTCATAGGTTCTACACCGGTCTACATTTCCTTTTTCTACTCCGTTAATTCCCCCTCCCCTTTCAACCAATCTCAACTCACCAATAAAATTCAATTCTTCAAATTGCATTCTATCAATACATTCTTCAAAACAATCATATTAATTTTTTTTCATGTATTATTATACAACTATATGTGAGATATTCTCTTTTAATCATTCATGTAATTAATTTAGGATTCTAATTAGATTACAACAACATAAGTATTATTTTAATTTAGAATTCTAAGTTTTAATAATTTTGTTTAGAATATGTCATTAATTATATTAATTAGTGGTTAGTTGTTAATTATATTATTTTTTTGCTTTTAGGATACATAACTATTTTAGGTCAAAAGGACTCAAGTGTAACACTAGTTCAACTAATGTACAATCTAAACATGCACTTCAATATCAATTAAAAAGAATTCGATAAAATTGAAAAAGAAAATCAATTATCATTTGTTTTTATCAATGTGATATTTATAGCCATCAAAAAAATGTTATTGAACAACTTTACATACTGTGTTAACCAAAAATTTTATATTTTGAATGATGAAGTAAATACCCATATAAACCCTAAACCCTAAACCCTAAACCCTAAACCCTAATTTTTGACGATCAGACAAACCCATATTTTTTGCGTAATAGTCTCTCATCATAAAGTTACAGTCTTTCCTCCTTCTAGCCAGGGCAGATGGAACAACTATGCTGTCAATTTGCCTTATGTTTCAAAAAGTTTGTAGAATAAGAGATATTTACGTTTTATAAACCCTAAACCCTAAACCCTAAACCCTAAACCCTAAACCCTAAACCCTAAACCCTAAACCCTAAACCCTAAACCCTAAACCCTAAACCCTAAACCCTAAACCCTAAACCCTAAACCCTAAACCCTAAACCCTAAACCCTAAACCCTAAACCCTAAACCCTAAACCCTAAACCCTAAACCCTAAACCCTAAACCCTAAACCCTAAACCCTAAACCCTAAACCCTAAACCCTAAACCCTAAACCCTAAACCCTAAACCCTAAACCCTAAACCCTAAACCCTAAACCCTAAACCCTAAACCCTAAACCCTAAACCCTAAACCCTAAACCCTAAACCCTAAACCCTAAACCCTAAACCCTAAACCCTAAACCCTAAACCCTAAACCCTAAACCCTAAACCCTACTGTGTTAACCAAAAGTTTTATATTTTGAATGATGAAGTGAATACCCATACAAAAATTCTGGATCCGCCCCTGAATTTTGACAACACAGTAGAACAAGAAAGCAGAGTAATAACTTTGAAAAGGCAAACAATTGAAAACATTCAAGAAACTCAACATTACCGGAAATGCCAGAGACCAAATCAGTAGCCGAAATCTTATAAAACGGAACTCCAGTCTCATTAGCAATAGCATGAGCCAGCGTAGTCTTCCCACACCCAGATGGACCATGAAGCAAAATCCCAGCCATTGGTCTCACTCCCAAATGCTGACAAAGCTGAGGGTGACACAAATGCACAATCACCTCCATAATCAACTCCTCAATCACTCCACCCATCCCTCCCAAATCCTTAAACATCGGTCTCAATTCACCCCCGTCCCCTTTCTTTGTATCAAACTCGATTTTAAGCTTCTTCCTCTTCAACACATCAACCTTCTTATTCTCCATACCAACATTATTATTCACCACTTCCAACTCAATCCCATCCTCACCTCCCTTATCTTTCATTTCGCCATTCACTTTCGGCTCCAATTCCTCACTAAAAATCCCATCTTGAGAACTTGGTACCACACTATCCTCATGAGAAACATCATCATCCTCAGCTACACTACTACAGCAAGACATATCATTCAAAGATTCTTTTTTTATCAATTGATCATCAATAGACTGGAGAATTTTTTGTACATATTGGGTTAAGGTGTGTCGTTTCTGGCGAGAATAGTGGAGTTTGTAGTCAGTCAGGAGGTGGTCGACGACCTGGTCAGCGGTGGGGGATCGGAGCTTGCAGGAGGCAATGTGGCGGATGAGGCATTTTCGGTTGACTGCGCCGTTGCTTCTTCTTCTTGGTCTTCTGCCACCACCCATTGCTTAGGTGAGACAAGAGTTGCGATTTCGAAATCGATCTCCTCTCAGTTGATTTCTTTTGAAACAGCAGAACAAACTTTCTCTAGAAACCCTAAAGCCTAAGGGTATTATTTATAGTGGTGTGGTCGGGCTTGATTTTTGTGATTGGGGCTGGATCATTGTTCGGGCTAATTATATAGTCTGCTGATATTAAAATTGATTTGATTTTTGGGAACATTTGTTTTCTTTCTTCCCAAAAATATTTATTTAGTATTTTTGAAGCCTTAGCCTTCGGTATTCACGCGTGAATCAATGAAACAATTATAATTTGGTAATTATGTCACATTACAAATATTTACATAGCTTGAATAATTAATAAATCTCACAGTATAAGATTTAATTAATTAATTCCACTTGTAATTACTTTATTGGCAGTAAAATTTCAGTGCCAACAAATACCCCTCGAACTTGGCGTACGTACTCAAATTTGTAGAGTAGTCGAGTTCGATCAACTTTTGGGCCGCAAGCCGCATCCCCACATACCTAAGTGTAACTGGACAAGGAGTCTCCAGTAAGCATACTTCCCAACCAGCAATCCTTATTTTACTAAAATTATCACTCAAGAATTGTAATCAAGAAACAAGTATTTCTTATCACAGTCCATGAAGGATTATGAGTCCCGTCAAATCCTTATTCGACTAGAAGATGGATTATGTCCTTCATCTTGTCTATAAAAGGATCACATAATTGCTTCCCCATTGTTCATATCAATCGGACACATAAAGATCAACCTCACAGCTGTTTAATTTATCTCAAGTCGTAATCACGCCAGCCTTCATCTATTGCGAGTTTTTTCTTAGGAGATAACAGAATTATGTTATCAGGGAGATAACACAAATGCTGGCCGTTGGATCAGGGTGGTTATGGATATTTTTGATCTTGTGGTTGATATTTATTGAGGGCGTTTTTGGTATTAATATTTTGATTAATTTAACCGAAATTGTTGCTTCACTCTCTCCTGATAGTGTGTGAATTACACTCTCCCATTTTAAAATATGGGAATTGACGGTTATTTATTGATTTAATTGGCGGTTATTTAATGGATTATGCAATTAACTCCTATTTTTTCTCCCGTTGATTGATGATTGAATCCGATTGGATTGTTTGTTTCCTTTTTTTGCTCCAACAATTTAGTCTGACACGTTGTTTCTTAATGTCGTTCTTAAATTAAAGCGGTTGTTAAATATTTGTACTTTATGGTAATGCATTTAGTGTATTTTGATGTGGTCTTTTTCTAATACTTGCCAATGTAATGGATTGAATCAATTACGGCATTAGTAGGTCATAAATGACTGTATTGTAATTGAAATTACATTACCTAGCTAACGCATGTCATGGTTTGATATTATTAGATATTTATGTTTCCTATTTATAAAAAAACTACCTTTAATTATTTTTGCCTTAATATTAGGCGGTTTAGCTAGTTTTTGGCAGGATCCCTATTTTCGTGGGATTCTTAGTCATTAGATTAGGTGGTTTTCATTTAATTAGGATCTAACGGTTGTGTGGACGCACTCTCCCAATTAATTCCACAATTATTTCGGTCTCCATGCAACTAATTGGCCACGATTTACTCCTGCAAAATCATTTCCTGATTTTGCATTTTTTTTTTTTGGTATGTTTTTTGCTTTGTGTAGATAATGCTCCACATTATATGGGATTTTGACCTCGTTTTTTCGGTATTGGATTAATACCAAATTGTATATCGATTAAAGCTGTATATTGAATTCATTAAGATTGCTTTGTGATTGCATTCTGAATTTATTAAGTCAATTTTTCCGATTGCATTCTAAATTCATTAGGTCAATTGTCTGATTGCATTCTTAATTCATTAACTTTATTTTCTGATTGCTTCTGAATTCATTAACTTTACTTTGTGATTGCATTCTGAATTCAATACGGTTGCTTTGTGATTGCATTCTGAATTCATTAACTTTACTTTGTAATTGCATTCTGAATTCATTAAGGATTATTTGTGATTGCATTCTGAATTCATTAAGTCAATTTGCTGATTGCATTCTGAATTCAATAAGGTTGCTTTGTGATTGCATTCTGAATTCAATAAGGTTGCTTTGTGATTGCATTCTGAATTCAATAAGGTTGCTTTGTGATTGTATTCTGAATTCATTAACTTTACTTTGTAATTGCATTCTGAATTCATAAGGTTTCTTTGTGATTGCATTCTGAATTCATTAAGTCAATTTGGTGATTGCATTCTGAATTCAATAAGGTTGCTTTGTGATTGCATTTTGAATTCATTAACTTCACTTTGTAATTGCATTCTGAATTCATTAAGGTTTCTTTGTGATTGCATTCTGAATTCATTAAGTCAACTTTCTGATTGCATTCTGATTTCAGTAAGGTTGCTTTGTGATTGCATTCTGAATTCATTAAGTCAATTTACGTTGTAGTCAAATGAGCTTGCTATTAACTGCTTCCTTATTGAATATCATGTCGCTGATTGTTTTCTTCCTTTTGTTCAATAGATAAAGAAGGCGCGAGATATTAGCGGAACAACGATCTTCAACAACATAAGACGATTACTATTCAAAACCGTTGCATCGCTACGTCGTTATTTGTTTCTATTTGATATTTCATTATTGACACAATGACTTGGAGCTTCGAATGCACTATATTTGTTATTGTGTTGCATTCATCCAAATAATAGACCAATTTGCCATATTTCAACGAATGCCCAAAATACAATTAAATAATTAATCATGACACATGCATACAAACAATTTCAATTCTGATAACAAACAATTGAAGTTTACGTGCTGGAGCATTCCTTACTGATGATGACGCCATTGGTAGAATCTTCGTTGTATTTTCTTAGCCTTTTCGTCGCGGGTGATAGAATTTTTGTAGGGTTTTGCGCCGTTGTTGCAGATTTGAGAAACAATTCAACAAATTTTAGTTTTTAATTAGTGTTGGGCAACAATATCGGCAGGAATAATGGAATTATTGATGAGAATCAACTCTTGCGTGATTTGAGGAGATTGGGGGGAAGGGGGCAGTTAAAATGGGGGTGGGAGAATGAGGCGCGTGTGAAATAAGTTGATGGGAGGAGGAGTTTTGTTGAATGAGATTAATGAATTTTGAATTGTAATAATTGGTAGTAAAAGACAATTATAGCCTTTGTTATTTAGGAGATAACATTATAGTGTTATCTTTTAAGTCAAACTCATCTACTGCTTAAGTCCTTTCAATGCATTAATCCCATGTAGCTTCTTTGCACTTTTAATTTATTATTAAGTGAGCCAATAAACTTTGCATGCATTAATCATTGTTGCCTGAAGTTTCTACCATGGTTGAATCAAACAATACTATGTAATAAAGACAACACTATACAGCTTATTCCCATTATTAATGCGAGAGCGGAAGAGCTGATCTCGTGTTTTGCATGCGTTAATCGTCATTAGCTGAGCCAACTAATTGATAGTATTATTTTGTCGAACACCAGTATGCCCCCTTCGTATTCCTTTTTATTATGATTGAATTTGTCTTGGATATCTATCT
This sequence comes from Echium plantagineum, assembly GCA_003412495.2. Taxonomy (NCBI): domain Eukaryota; kingdom Viridiplantae; phylum Streptophyta; class Magnoliopsida; order Boraginales; family Boraginaceae; genus Echium; species Echium plantagineum. The sequence continues at coordinate 29,000,340 of CM016563.1, read as the reverse complement.
GACCCTCGATCACCATGAGCATCAATCCAACTTTTAGTTTTATCGGGTTATCTCAAGAATTCATTCATCTAGCTTTATCGGGCTAACTCAACGATGATTGGATATATCAGGCTATCTCAAGTATCCATTCATCTAGCTTTATCGGGCTAACTCAACGATGATTGGATATATCAGACTATCTCAAGAATCCATTCATCTAGCTTTATCGGGCTAACTCAACGATGATTGGATATATCAGGCTATCTCAAGAATCCATTCATCTAGCTTTATCGGGCTAACTCAACGATGATTGAATATATCAGGCTATCTCAAGCATCCATTCATCGAGCTTTATCGGGCTAACTCAACGATGATTGGATATATCAGGCTATCTCAAGAATCCATTCATCTAACTTTATCGGGCTAACTCAACGATGATTGGATATATCAGGTTATCTCAAGAATCCAAGTGCAACTTCATCTTTGGCAACATCAGCATCAAGGACAACAATCCGAGCAACAATATCATCAGAAATAATAGCAACCCCAACAGCAGGAATATCATCAAGGACAACCATCCCAAAAGTAGCAACATCATCATCACGGACAGCAACCTAGCAGCATTAACGTCATCATCAAGGGCAACCATCCCAACAACAACATCGTCATTATTATCTCCAATAAACCTTCCAAACATGAGGAAGGCATAATTGGTGGCGAAACCAATCCAGAAGGATTTGACCAGGAAGATGGAGGCTGCGAACAATATCGTATAACGACGACCAAGCCAATCATAGGTCCTGCCTGTATCTGAGATACTTGTACCCGAGGTACGTATACATGAGCCTTTGATATGTGTACTCGAAATACTTGTTGCTGAGACACTTGTACCCGGACCACATGCGGCATAGAGATTTGCACATATACATCGTTCAGATGCTCGCATCAAGGAGATATAGGACAGAATGATATCTGTTTGAGGTTATGACTGAACTTAGGGCTGCCAAGCTGCCTACGTACCCATAGGGGTCAAGTCAAACGTAGTTTAGTGGGGTTGACCTTTTAACCTCATATCAAGGAGGGGAATTGGACAGTTTATACTCATGTTTAGGAGTCTATAGACATTTTATACTCATATCGGGGAGTCTGTAGATAGTTTATACTCATATCCAAGAGGCTATAGACAGTTTATACTCATATCCGGGAGTCTATAGACAGTTTATACTCATATCTGGGAGTCTGTAGACAGTTTATACTCATATCCGGGAGTCTATAAGTAGTTTATCCTCTTACTTAGGAGTTCTTTTTTTATTTTTTATTTTTATTTTTTTATGCGGTGAAACAGTTTATCCTCATGTCAAGGAGGTAGTAGACAGTTTATCCTCCTATCTAGGAGCAGTTTTGAAAAGGGAAAACCGGTGCCTTGTTAGTTACAATGCTGAGCTCCATGTCATGCGCTCTGGTGGCTAACTCTTCAAAAGTCCTCGGCTTGATTCCTTGAAGAATATACTGCAGATCCCAATGCATGCCTTGGATGCACATGTTGATGGCCGATGTTTCACACAGACGGTCTTTACAATTAAGACTGAGGTTTCTCCACCTGTTGATGAAGTCAATGGCTCGCTCTTCCTTCCATTGTTTGGCATTTGTAAGCTCTATCATGCTGACAGTGCGACGGGTACTATAAAAGCGGTTAAGAAATTCATCTTCTAGTTGCGTCCAACTGTCGATTGACCTTGGCTCCAACTCTGTGAACCAATCAAATGCGTTGCCTTTTAGAGAACGGAAAAATTGTTTCACTAAATGATCCCCATCAGTCCCAGCATTGTTGCAAGTCTCCACGACATGCGCAACATGTTGTTTTGGATTTCCATTCCCATCAAATTGTTGGAGCTTCGGTGGTTGATATCCATATGGCATCTTCATTATTTCAATCCGCTTAGTATATGGTTTGATGTATGAACGAGAAGTCCTGGGATCTTCGTACTTGTTCTTGATGGTCCCTTCAATGAACTGCTTGAGTTGATCCACAGGGATGAGCCCTTCAGCTGAGAGTTGAATGTTTGCTTCCTTGGGCGATGTCTTTCCCGAGCTTTCACTAACTTCATGAATAAGGGGACCTTTAGGTGTTGCTTCAGTCTTGCATTCAACTTTCTCCATGAGCTTTGAGATCTTCTCATCTTGCCCTTGGATATACTTGGTAAGTCCTTCAACTGTCCTTGTCAATGCTGCAACTTGCTCCTCTAGAGTCGAGGAAGTAGTCATCATCACTTGAGTGAAGCACTCTGTAGAGTCCTCCATTACCAAAGCATTTGACTTGCAAGCTTCACGCCCAATTGACGATGTAGATTCATAATTGAGGAATGACCCTTCATATCCCATGTTGATCTTTGAATATGATGATGGTTCATGCACTAAAACAGCCTTCTGTGACAATGTGATGTTTTCCTTAGAAGCTTCCAATTTTGTTAAGGTGTTTGCATTGTTGTCACCTTTCGTCATGCTCGATGTAATCACTTCTACATTTGTTGATAGAGCAAACATGTTAGATTTGATATGAGAATCCATCAAAATTATCTTTGTCACTTGACTTGAATGGAATTGTAAGAGAGATGAAAGGTAGAGATAGTCCCACCGGGCGTGCCAAATTTGTAACAACAAATTTTCACAAGTCTAAGAAAGTAAATCAAAGACTGAAAAATGTGCGGTTGCAAAAGATATCTTTATTAACAATTGATTTGAATGTTATGTGAGTTACAATCTCTAATACTCAGTTGATTCTCCTACAATATGAAGTTCAAGGGCTTTAATAGCTTGTTCCTAAACTTGATTTTAATTGTTGAATACTTGAAGATTTGACGATTCAGATAAGTCAAGGGCCTTCGCAGCTTGTTCTTGAACTTGATAGGCGAATGTTTGAACGTTTGGAGATTTGAATAAAGTCAAGGGCCTTCGCATCTTGTTCTTGAACTTGACCTTTGAATGATGAAAGATTTGATGAAGTCAAGGGCCTTCGCAGCTTGTTCTTGAACTTGATCTTCGAATGCTTGAAGATTTGATGATGTCAAGGGCCTTCGCGGCTTGTTCTTGAACTTCATCGACGAATGCTGAAGGGATTTGATGAAGTCCAAGGGCCTTCGCAGCTTGTTCTTGATCTTCGAATGCTTGAAAGATTTGATGAAGTCAAGGGCCTTCGCAGCTTGTTCTTGATCTTCGAATGCTTGAAAGATTTGATGAAGTCAAGGGCCTTCGCAGCTTGTTTCTTGATCTTCGAATGGTTGAAGATTTGATTAAGTCAAAGGGCCTTCGCAGATTGTTCTTGATCTTCGAATGCTTCAAAGATTTGATGAAGTCAAGGGCCTTCGCAGCTTGTTCTTGATCTTCGAATGCTTGAAAGATTTGATGAAGTCAAGGGCCTTCGCAGCTTGTTTCTTGATCTTCGAATGGTTGAAGATTTGATGAAGTCAAGGGTCTTCGCAGCTTGTTCTTGATCTTCGAATGCTTGAAAGATTTGATGAAGTCAAGGGCTTTCACAGCTTGTTTCTTGATCTTCGAATGGTTGAAGATTTGAGGAAGTCAAGGGCCTTTGCAGCTTGTTCTTGAACTTGATCTTCGAGTTCTTGAAGATTTGAATATTGCTGAAGAAGTTCTTGAATCTGTAGAGAATTCTTATTGTCCGAAGAATTCTCTCTCAATCTTCCTCTTGAGCTTTTCTTCCTTCTCCCTTTTCAAATGATGAGAATGCCTCCTTATATAGGCAATTGAGTAGGCCAAAAGGCTTTAGCCATTTACAATATAAGCCTGTTGATATGAAAACCTAATGTATTTATCTTATTTATTTATTTAAAGATAAATATTGGGTTTCCATCCAACGTAATTTATATCTCATTTATTTTAATGACAATTATAATTTGATAATAATGTCATAATAGAGATATTTATTTGATTTGAATAAATAATTAATAAATCTCATAATGTATTTAATTGAGATTTAATTAATTAATGTATATATCATTTTCTCAGTGACAATTATAATTTGGTAATTATGTCAAATTGAAAATATTTACATAGCTTGAATAATTAATAAATCTCACTGTATAAGATTTAATTAATTAATTCCACTTGTAATTACTTTATTGGCAGTAAAATTTCAGTGCCAACAATAATATTGTTTCCTTTTCCAGATTCTTTTCATTTAGACTTCTAACTACTAGAGGGGAGTCAAAGGAAGATTTGTCTCCATCTCCAACAGTTGTCGAAGTAACTTAAACTGGTTCGTCTTTGGAAGAGAAAAAAGATCAGGTTAGCAATACAAGTTCGATCAAATCTATTGTGGACTCAGTTGAGGGGTGGACAACAGCCTCTCGTAACAAGAAAAAGGGTCATACATAGAATAGTACGCAGAATCAACCTCCTACAGGGCATGAAAACAAGCAATTTAGATTGTTAGCAATGTTCTTGAGCAGAATGCTACAAAGGCGATTGATGCACAAATATATGATAGTAAGGACAACACTGATCAGGACATAAGTTGCACCAGGGCAACTGCAATGGAGCACCTGGCATCAGAGGATTTGGAAGCCCAGTCTGGAGGTCGTAGTGGAAAGGGACCTGTTGAAGCGCTTCATTCGGCTACTGTGTTCGACAATTGTTTTAGCAGCTCAACTTATGTTCGCTGAGAGATCTAAAGAGTCCAACAACGAAAAGGAAGCTATTATCTACCAGATCACTGATGGAGCTGATGTTTCTGCAACGAGCATAAGCAATGAAAGTTATAGAATGGAGTCAGGGGAGGCTTATCCAGAACAGCAATAGGAAAGCACCAGACCAGCACTAATCATTAGGCTATACCATGTACTTCCACAAGATCTACTACTCCACGAGCGGATAACACTTTAAATGAGAATCCATCAACACAACAACAAGGGCAAGTAGTTGGTCAGAAGAACAACAAAGCAAAAGGAGTTGTTACCAGGATGTTAAATCGAAAGGAGAGAAAAAAACGTAAACACTGGTAGCATGCCATGTTTCTTCTTTCGTGTGTCATTATTATGCAGTAAAGTAATGCCTTTGTAACATATCAGGATGGCATCCTATACTATTTCGAATAAACTAAAAAAAAAAGACAAGCCATTGTGGAATGCAATAAAGCAGAATTGTCATGGAATTTTATTGTTGAGTGGAATAAATTTATTGTTATAATGGTTATGGCATTCTTTCGAATTAATAAAATGTCATTTCGAATTATTTTACAGACATACATGGACGGTACACGATGATAGCATATTTTTGCAGTAATAAAATGCAATCTTATATTATTACTTTGTCAAAACATGCAAAATTAAGAAAGAAGACAAAATAATTGGATCAAATCTATGCTATAATGGTGGCAACTAATTGATTGAGGAATATAATTCATGGAAGATGTTAAAATGTAAAAAAGGAGATAACAAAACGTAAACACTGATAGCATGTCATGTTTCTACTTTCGGGTCTCATTATTGTGCAGTCAATAAATTTCTTCATAACATATATATCCGGATGGCATATTTTACTATTGTCAAAAAAAATTAAAAGAAAAAAAGGTAAGAAAATAATCTAATAAATTTTCGTTAATAATCTTACAATAGTTTGAGACAAATTACGAATTACACTTGTGTATAATAATTTGAAAAATATTATTATCAAAACAAACAAACAAACCAAAGTACAAAGAAGAAGAAATTTATTAATGGTGTAAAAATAACGAAATTGAGTAAATGCTGATCTAGCTAAACCGAAATCCCATAAAAAAGGGAACAAAATTGTGTTAAGAGGGATGAGAAATAGATTTCAGTTCACATTAATTAGTAACAATCGAAAATCAAATAAAATAGAAAATAATATGGAGAAAAATTCATGAAATATGGAAGAATTATTGCATGAAATTTTCAATTAAATGGAACATTAATGGGACGTATATGACACACACGCGTAGGCCTCATTTTTTTAATTTTAAAATTATCATAACAATAATCTCATTTGAATTAGCATGTAAAAAAAACTAGAGGCCAGTTATACTATCCACGTGGCACACTTGTGCAATTACAATCCTGCCACATGTCAAACCATTCACTTGTCCTAGATTATTTGCCAACACCACTTCTGTTGCTGACCTGTAACATCAGAAGGGCAAACACAACACACCAAAATAATTTTTTGTCAAGTGCGAAATGACTATTTTATCTCCAATTTATCAATCTCTTTTGTTCCCGTTAAAAAGGAAGGGAGGGCAAAATAATCCTTCCACATCATAATCTCGTGTGTATAACAGATGAGATCAGAAATTCACAAAAAGATTGAGAATCTTTAGATTTTTTTTGTTGGAATAAAGACATATTCCACCCTCCCTTGCATGTCCCTCCTCCACACATATCACTTGCCTTATCTTTCTGCTAAAATAAGGAAAGAAAAATCACTATAACCTTCATCTCCATAATCAAAATGTACTCATTATTACAAATTCATTACAACAAATGGCCACAAAATATGGTTTCAACATCATATCTCCACGTTTTGCAAACACCCCCTTAATCAAACCTTCCAACATTATATGTTCATCTAAGAAGTTTGCATGTAATAAAAGTGTTGAAGGTTTCTTTAAGTTTAATCCTCTTCAGTTGTCTCATAAACGGAGAGTGTTGCTGCTCATCCCCAAGGCCACTACTGATCAACCAGGTACCTCGACTTAATCGATAGGTTAATAACCTAGTGATATCTAATCGATCTGAGTTTATTATATTAAGAGGTTTTGAGTTCGAGTCTTGTTAGAGCTAATATTATTTTGGCACTTTGTTTTAGGCACTCGCTCTGACTTTTATAATGGTTATGAATTTGGTATTCGTTTTTTGTAATATGATCGCTAAACGAAATAATTATTTCTACTTAATGAAGACGAGAGAGTTTCGATATTAATCAAGTAATATTGTCGAGTGGTTTCTTTAATGTCGGTGTAATTTAATTGTTTAATTGATTTAGTTGATTCGTTAGTTATGAATTATCCCCTTTTAACTATTGATTAAATTAAGTGGTTGAAAACTGTCGAATGGAAGAACTTGTTCATGCTCAAGAAAAATTAGCAGTTGAATGAATGAAGTTTGATGAGGTAAAAAACAAGGCATAATAGAATTTTGTTGCAACAACTTATTACGGTTAAGAGTCCAAAATCAATTAATTATAAATGGATAAAAACTACGTACCTTATTAACAGTTGGAAGGTATTAGTTAACTAGTAACTTGTTCTCGATACAGTCCCGCACGAGTAGTGCCAATCCACTTGGATCACATATACGTTTATTCCATATGACCTTAAGTGGGGATGGCTTCCGATGTGCAATGCAATCTACTTGGATCACATATACATTTATTCCACATGACCTTAAGTGGGGTTGGCTTCGCACGTTTAATGCAATCCACTTGGATCACATATACGTTTATTCCACGTGACCTTAAGTGGGGTCGGCTTTGGCACCATGTTAATAATCCATGATGACATTACAACCATAGCTTCCTTTTTGATGTAGTCTATCATCATTTGGAGTCTCTTACTTCTTTTATCTGAACCAAATCATCCCCTTTAACAAGTAGGACTGATACAAGTTTGCATCATATAGTTGATGTTATCAAGAAATGATAATGTAATGGATTCGGGTATGAGTTAACTGAAACAGCAAATCGTTATCCTTGTATTTCTCAGTATACATCAGATGGAACTTCTTGGATTAAATTGTTGGCTCTTAAAAGGAGATGATAGTTGGTCGATTGGTTGATCAGCGTGATTAAATTTCCTGTGGTTATGGTTTAAAACATGAGTGATACCTGTCATCACAAAGATGATTTTATGTAGTGCCTTTGCCAATAAACTCATTTTTCGGTATGCAGCTTTTATGAATATAAAACTGAAAAACACTGGAGTTCATATAGTTTCTTGGAAATGCCACGCTGCATCTTCTTATTTGTTTAAACAAATGCAATGACATGTTGTTTATTTCAGAATGCTAGAATGGATCGAATGAGAAACAGTCATTTTCTCTTTATCATTTGGAATCCAACAATTTCGTAGCCATTCCTAAAGCTAAACGATAAATCTAAATGCCACTATGTATAATGGTAAAGGAGTAGTTCCTCAAACTGTTTTGTTCAAACAATTAGACTTCGTTCCATGGAGAAGTTTTGAATGGGTGCATTATGGTGCTTTCTTGTGGAATGAAGACTTCAACGTGTTTTTGGTAATAGTTTCAAGGCGTTTCTTGCAGTGCATGCGTCTACTTTTACAATGGCCTTGAGGCACCAAAGGCATCAGTTCGTTGGATATAACGAAATTTTTGTACAAGCATATGAGTACTATGTTATGCAATAACTCTTTCTTTGTTCCAGGCCAGGTTAAAGAAGATGAAGTTGTTGACGGTAATGTTTTGCAATACTGTAGTCTAGACAAGAAGGAGAAGAAGTCTATTGGAGAAATGGAACAGGATTTTCTTCAAGCGTTGCAGGTGCTGGGATGCAGACTTTCTTTTTATTATCATCTTTGCATATGACCATGAACACCCATGCACATCGTATAATTATTAGAAGTTATCTCGGACCAAAATTGTTATTAAAGATACAATTTCTGTAACTTTTTATTTTGTATTGACAGTATCTATCCTGCCTCGTTCTTCTCTAAGATAATTGTATCAACTCCACTGTGTGTTGTAGTCTTTTTATTATGAAGGCAAGGCTATCATGTCAAACGAGGAATTTGATAACCTTAAAGAAGAGCTAATGTGGGAAGGGAGCAGTGTTGTCATGCTAAGTAAATTCAAATTCCAAATTCGTTAACTTATGTACGTATTTATCTTGTTGATCATTACGGGACAGGTCTTATAGCCTCAACGTGTTGTCATACTATACAGGCGGTGATGAACAAAGGTTTCTGGAAGCGTCTATGGCTTATGTTGCAGGAACCCCTATATTGACAGATGAAGAGTTCGACAAACTTAAAATGAAACTGAAAGTATGTGCCTTCAAATACTTCATCTCTTTAATTTGTTTCATTTTATGTTGTCTGATAAACTATTTGTCATTTAATTCATTTCTCCATTTCATTCCTTAAAAAATTAATGTCACAATATTATCTCCTAGATGGACGGAAGTGATATCGTGGTTGAGGGTCCAAGATGTAGTCTGCGTACTAGGAAGGTCAGTGTTTCTTACTGTTCCTCGTATGAACTCAATATATAGTTCACCGCTCCTCATTTTTTGTGAATTTTAGATATACTGCGCTGTACCCATGTCTCCTCTTCTATCAAAATATTTAGATACATGTTCAAAATTTTGTTTGTTAAACTCTTGTATCAAAGATGAATCCTGTTATCTCTGTGGTTATGCAAGAGTTGCAACTTTTCAGATATACCGTTAGTTTGAGAAGAATTTCTGACATATATAACTTCGGATGTAGATTGCAACTTTTCTCCACATATACTTTATGTATCAAATACGCGGATATATTTGGGCTCACTTTTCATCTCTTCACAGGTCTACAGCGACCTTTCAGTCGACTATCTCAAGGTGTTCCTACTGAATGTCCCAGCCACTGTTGTTGCATTGGGATTGTGAGTACTTCCAATTTCTTTTCGATAGAAAGCACAAAGTTGATTTTCTCAATTTGCTAAATGCCTGGGTTTATTTTACGCACAAGTTATGTCCAAACATAATGGAGTCTAGAACTAGAACTGCTAACATTACCAAACTCGTTAAGATTGAGACACTGTACTTTTGACAGAGTGCAAATATTTATGACAGAGTGCAAATATTTCGATAATAGTCATATAAAATAATGCTGGAATGTTTTCTTAATATCTGTCGCTTTATATGCTCATGGTAGTATATATTAATCTGTTTTACAGGTTCTTCTTCCTTGATGATATAACTGGATTTGAGATTACATATCTCTTAGAGGTAATGATAATCTTTTCTATATAAGAAATTATTTGCATTCTTAGGTGTAATTTAGAATGGACAAATCTGGTCGAAAGTATCTTCCAGTTTCCTTAACGATTGCAACCTTCGTATAGATATAATTTGGAAATCCTATAATCCTGCAGCTTCCAGAACCATTCAGTTTCATATTCACATGGGGTGCTGCTTTCCCTCTCATATTATGGTTATCGTTTTCACTTACAAAGCTCATTGTGAAAGACTTCATCGTATTGAAGGTAAATTATGTACTCCTTATCAATTTCGATATATTTCTCATCATTGAAATCTAACTAAACTCATCGATTATCTTTTCAGGGGCCGTGTCCGAATTGTGGTACAGAGAATGTTTCCTTCTTTGGAACTATACTATCAATTCCTAATGGTGGTACCACCAACACACTGAAATGCTCAGAGTAAGTTTAACAGCATCAACGACTTATATTGCAACTGTTTTCGACAATATTCTTTTTGTGCATATCATCTTGACATTGATTTTACTATTTTAAGCTGTGGGACTGAGCTAGTGTATGATTCAAAGACTCGCCTCATTACATTGCCAGAAGGAAGCAACGCTTGATATTTGGTATGTGTTCTAGAGAAAATGGCAAAACTAGCACTCTTTGAAGTCTTTTTTAAATTTGGAGCACCATTCACTTTTTTAAATGGTGCTCCAAATTTAAAAAAGGCTTCAAAGAGTGCTAGTTTTGTCATTTTCTCTGTGTTCTAAATTACCTACTTCCACTCGTTCCATCCATAATTAAGTGAGAATATAATCATCCATAATCAAGAAGATTGCATGATCTAATGTGAAAAATCGGGCCAATTCAGGATATACTACTTATTTCCCAAGCATTTCTGCATGAAGTATACCGACATAGGCAAAATTTGGCATAATAAAAACTAGTTAAGTTGTCTCATCTCTCTGCACCCACGATTAGCCTGGAAATATCATATAATTCTATCCTCCATTCCATTACATATCTAGAATGTACTGTTCCTTCACGACGTCGTCTTTGCAAGCGGGGCTGTGTTTCTTCTCAACAAACCACCCCCTCTGCAGACCTTTTTCCTTTACACATGGAGTTAGTAGTGTCTCCTTTATTCTCTACAGGAAAAAGATGAGCAGGTTGTACACTCGAGTTGCAATTATATGAGCTCTTTTGGAGTAAATCACTTTTGCAAGTTACTTTTGTTGAAGCTAAAATGGAAGAAAAATCATTTGAAATGTCTAAATATTAGTACATATAGACTGTAGTCTCCACCCTATTTACCTGTTCATATGTATATCTTTAACTTACTTCGCCCTGAACGAAATAAAGATATTAATACTTCCCTGCCTTCTTGTATATCGATTGCAATTCAAATATTATAGACACCATGAGTAGTTATAATGTAATATTATCCCGTAATCAGGGGCGGACCCAAGGGGGGCTGGGGTGGGCACCGGTCCCCCCTAGATTTTTCGATATCGTTATATTTATATACGATTTCTTTGAATTTTTGTGATATATACACTAAAAAGTGTAAGAAAACTAAGTAGAAGTGTAGCTTAGTTGGTTAGAATCTTCATTCAATTGGTAGAGGTCATGGGTTCAAGCCCTTCAAAATTCATTTTTAACATTTTTTTCGATACTTTAACTATTTTTATTTATTTGACCCCTCATTTTATTTTTCTCGAAGTTGACCCCCTTTATTTTCATCCAGATTTCGCGCCTGTCCGTAATGCATATATGTGTAAGAAAATATGATGCATATTAAGAGGCACTAAAAGCATATAGAGAATCATTTTTAGTGGTGGAAACTGTATAGAAATAAAAATATGAGTATAAATAAACAAGCATATTCTTCACTTAAGCATATTTTTTAGTTGAGCACTATCGAAATTCGAAGCGTATCTAAACCTTTTCCCCTCTAATATTAGATTTATAAATGGCTTATTTTCACTTTGTGACCTGAACTATGACGAAAGTTTTATAATACACCCTAATACTATTCTGAGCTTTAAATTGCGCCCTATAATATGGTTTGTCTCAATTTGCACCCTAAAACGCTAAATATGATGGAATTTTGTTTTAAATAAGGTTCTAAGCCTCAAATTGCACCCTATAGTATGGTTTGTCTCAATTTGCACCCTAAAACGCTAAATATGATGGACTTTTGTTTTAAAATAAGGGCAAACTCGAAATAGCACATATATTAAATTTTTGGCGCACATTTTATAAATAACAAAACTTGTAATTAAAAATAAACCCGACATCTTCATCTTCTTCATTAAACCCTCCATCCTCTTCATCTTCCTCACCAAACTCCAACCCCCACCAACATCACCCCAATTTTCTTCTTCCTCCAACGTCAATCACCTCCGATCGAAGACCATTTAATCACTGAAAACCTCAACACGATACTCTCACAACCACTCCATTTACGACAAGAACGCTAGCTAACCTCTTTAATTACCCAAATCGAATAAACCAAATATGAAAATTAATTGGGCCGGTTTGATATCGAACTAAACTTCGATATTGAACACCAAAGAAAAAAATTCAACCTTCTGACAGTATACTACATTCTCAATCATAAGCATTTCAAACACACTTATCAAAATGAACTAACGTAAGCAATTTCAACCATAGGAATCTACTAAACCTGAGTTAATCGAATAGCCTAGTGAAAAAGGCTTTTGCTAGTGACCGAAAGGTTCCAAAATCACATCATCGCTAATTTACAAAAAAAAAAAAAATCTACTAAAGCTAGCATTAAACACAAAAAGATCTCAGGATCACAAATTTGTACAATCTCAATCATCAACTATTTCTTTTATATTCTTTATTATATTTCTTTTTTTTTGAAAATTAGCGATGTATTAAAACCGAAAAGAATATACAAGTATGTACAACAAATACAAGACCATGGGCTAAAATAACGGGCCACATTCACAGCTCCGTTACGTGGTGTTCATGCCGTTTTTCCCTAAGGAGGAGAGGTCAGTGTCTACCGTTGACCTTTTCAAGTTGCAGCCCTAGACGATGGAGTAGGTCTGCATCTAGTACTCGAAATCCTCCTCTGGAGCTTCGCGAATCCGACTTCCACGTCGCTCCCGCTACTGATTCCCATAAAGTTTGTCCAATTGGATGTTTTGGGGTATGCTTTTGGTATCTTTTTGTGGGATTTACTAGGAGGAAAACTAGAAGAAAAGACGGGGGTTAGGGATATGAAGATGGTATTATGTGATGGTCGCCCTGTTTTGGAGTGAATGGAGGAAAAAGAAGAAGGGTGTTATTATTAATGATATACACTCACGCATGATCAGTAGCGGATGTAAGTGTTTCAAAGTGCTTGTTCGAAATCGGCATAATTTTGGAGTGGGTGTTCAAACACTTAAATATATTAAAATTAAAATTTAAGTGCTAATTTTTACATTAATTTTCTCTTTACATATATGATTTTTTATTTTCATAAAAAAAAGTGCATGTTCAGCCTGAACATGCACGGATAAGCATACGTTTGCCCCTGCGCAAGATGCAACCCAATTTATCTAAAGGTATGCAGGCCACGATTGGCTAAAAACAATTTTTTTTAATTACGTGAACAATGTTTCGTGAACAGTGAACAATTTTTTTTTTTAATTCGACTCCATGATTATTGAAGATGGGGATTGAGAAGGAGTCATTGACCTGCTACGATAGAGGAGGATTCATTCAATCACATAGTTTGGGCTCCTAAAATATGGCGTCCTTGGGGCTTTTGTTCAATCTTTTTCACGGCTCGATAGATAATTTGATAAGCCAATGATTTTTTTTCTGTGAACCAACATGTTAACTAATCGGTTAAATGAGTCTTGGAGATATCAAAAATTGCGGGTTTCCTTTTTGTTTTGGAAAAACAATATCAAGACAATGGGATTCGACTTGTAAATAAATTTATAACTTTTCGAGCACAACCAATATCTATTCGAACTCCGGATTACATCTTGGATTTGTCGATTATATTACCAAAAATTCTAGAAAATTTACAATGAACTCGAAATTGACTCTAGTATTTCATTTATATTTTTACAGAATTTTTGAAAAATATATGGGCCTTAAAAATTACACGGTTATACACTACTCCTAATACACAGTGGATCATCTACCACTTTTTGATGGGATAAATTTTGCAGATTGGAAATCTGTTTAATCAGGTTGGACTCCTCCACACCACACCTTACGTAATGGCACCCTCGTATGAAACCTGAGTTGAAGTCGACGGATATAGAAGTTACAGCCTCAACAGCAAATTCAGAGGCACTAAATGTAATTTATCATAGTGTGGATGCGAATGTTTTTAGGCTAATCCGTACATGTGGCAGTGCCAAAGATGCGTGGGAGACTCTCGAAGCTGTATATGAAGGAACTCCCAAAGTTCATATTGTTGGGCTTTAATACAAGTTTTACATATCAAATTATGTAAAATCTTATAAAAGATCGAATACAATGTTCACAATACACATTTAACTATGAGTTTTGTTTATACCTTTTGAAGCGTGATTGAGTGTGCAGCGGAAGAGCAACTAGCGTTGCTCTCTCTAGTTAGTCCACACCAATACTAGCTTGATTCCTTCCTTGAAACAACTAGAGCTTGAGTGTATGTCAAAATGGACCAAGAGAAGAACAAAATTTCTTCCTTGGTGTATATTGTTTTCGGCCACTACTATAGGAAGGGAGGAGAAGAAAAACTTTCCATTTTTTATTCTATCGTCATACAACGAGAATGTTAGAAAAGATGATATCAATTCTGAGTTAATATCTCATTAATCACAAAATGTAACTACTTTAATATTAATCACCATTCATTACTTGAATGAATGTGTTTAAAATCAAAAGTCACTTGACTTCGTCAACCTATATGGATGGCTAGGGTGAATTCTATTATGAAATTTTCTCCTCCTCATTCTTTGACGTTTATACTTTTAACTCACGTTTCAATCGTATTGAAAATGAAGTGTATTGTTTGTGTGTGACTTTCTAGGATCTAAATAACATTAGTCATATGTTAATAAAATATCAACCAATTATTTTACTAATATTCTCTTACCATCAATAACATCGTTTTGAAAAAAAAAAAGTATTTTACTAACATATAAATCATGAGCGGACCCTAGTAAAACAATCATGACCCCTAATGCATTTCGAGTTCGTTCCCAATATGTATATTATTGTCAAACATGATATACGTATGAACTTAATTTTAAATAAGTAATCACTTCGAACAATCAAATTGTTCAACGGGCACTTATTATGATGGTTTAACAATCCATTGTACATATGATTCCTTCGTGACTACATTTATGCTATACCCGACACATGCCATTATGATTCCCGATTTACCGGAGACGTTCGACAGGGTCAAAGAATATTACTCATGCAAGATGAAACCCTAGCTTGTAGGTCTAACAATCGCCATTTAGCATAAGCTCTATTAGAATCTACTTAGGACACTGATAAACTATCTTCTAAGTTCTCATGGCGGTCAAGTCCAATACTCTGTTTTGAAAAACGTTTTTTCAATGTCATATACCCATGTGATTGACTAGAGTACGAATTACTCCCTTTTGATCCAAGAAATGTGATCAATACAATCAGTCACATACTAATCAATTTGGTGTTCGATTCCAATGATTGAACACCTGATCTGGGAGAAGCTATCTTATTCTTTTCTAGTCTTGTCAGAGGATTTTGTTGTTTGAGTCCTCAACTCCAAAGACCTCTTTAGAAAACTTGGATTGCTTATGGAATCTTGTGTTAACTACCTATAGTACTAACAAAACTCCATGCTTCTAATAAACATGGTTTTAATCACTATGAAACTTGTTATCTTATAATGACTTCTATGTCATCACAAATGGCTCCCACTAAAAACAACATCTCTCCATCAACCATGGAAGATATATACAATATATGACTTCCATGTTAGAGAGTTAGTTTTTTTTCACTAGGAATCATTATCGAAGTTCATGTTATGTCACACATAACTTGCATGCTTCTTATTCAATAATAAGATGTTCATGATGGATTGTTATCATTATTTAGAATATGATTTGGGCCTTCTAGTTTATACTTGGAATGTTAGAGTTATCTGATAACTCCTGATTCTCTTAATAATGATTACATTAGTCCTTTAAACTCGTGTTCTGTTGTTAAGCAATCTACATGACTTCACGATTGGAAGTCAATGCATTGCTCTTTACTTATAGCCTTTCATGACACTGTGAGCAACCTTATGTCTTAACATAATAACTCGTTTGCTCACAACCTCTTGTTTATCTCAAGGAGTGGGATGCTCGATAAACAGATGTCATGACTCATGGAATTCCTGAGTCTTATCCTAAGATTATTTATAGAAGATCTAGCATACTTCTATAATAATGAGCTTTATGTATCTCATGAGTAATATGTCAGCTACATACAAAATCTGAAGTCTAGCTCCCACTGACCTTCTTGTCTCTTACAAAAATTTCTTATTTGTTATTATGAACTTATATCAAATAGATTCATATAAACAAAATCTCCAACCTATTTAAATGACCACTATGATTCACCAAGTGAAACTTCATAGTATGCATTTTAGTTTGTATGCTTATAAAAAATGACGTCATCCAACTGTGTCAGGTCCCCGGGTCGGGTTGAGCGTTGACTGAATCAGCTCGAGCCGAGTCAACTTGGTCAAACCAAGTTGTTGATGACGTCATTACTGACGACACAGTACACTGAACAGATAGTTTATTCCAAATCGTTCTATAGGCATTTTTACTCGATTCGAATAATATTTGTACACATAGATAAATTCAGAAAAAATCCTGAAAAAAAAATTATTTGTGTACCAAATGTTGTACCAAATGTTGCGGACAAATGGTCCAACAACTGCTCACCACTAGGTTCAAACGCAACCCAATAACATATAGAAGAAGAAATGGGTATGTCATCACTATGGAAATAAGGCTCATATCAGACCATATTGTTTCAAGCTTTATGGGCAGAGTCATCGTCAAAGTAATCCCGTTCCTCGTAAATCCAAATCTAAAACTATTCCTCGAAGGAATGGAGGGTCAAAAAGGTTGATTCTGTTAGAATTATGAGATATTTGACATGTCATAATTAAAGCCCATTGAACAATTCGATTGTTCGTAGTGATTACTTATTTAAAGTTAAGTTCATACGTATATAATATGTTTGACAATAATATACGACCTAGGAATGAATTCGAAATACATTAGGGGTCATGATGGTTTTACTAGGGCCCGCTCATGATTTATATGTTAGCAAAATACGTGGTTAATATTTTATTAACATATGACTAATATTATTTTGATCCTAGAAGGTCACACACATACAATACACTTAATTTGATAATACGATTGAAACTTCCGAGGCTAAAGCGTAAACGTCAAAGAATGAAAGGGAGGAAATTCTTAAGTGAAATTTCCACCCATATTAGTCGACCAAAAGGATGAGTTTTAATGTAATTAAAACACCAAAAGTATGAGTTTTAATGTGATTAAAACACCAAAAGGATTCAACACTTATATATATGTATGTCCTCCTCCATCATTTAATTCGAGATAATTCATCAATTGTAAGAAAATTGAGAAAAGAAATGCTCCTCTCTTCTCCTTCTTCTTGGCTGAAAAAGTTATCACGCCAAAAGTGAGAATTGTTCTATTTTGGTTCATTTTTTTCATACACTAAAAGTCTCTAGTTGGTTCAAGGAAGGAATCAAGCTAGCATTGGTGTGGACTACCTAGAGAGGGGAACGCACGATGCTCTTCCGCTGCACAACTCGATCACGCTTCAAACGTATATACAAAACTCATAGTTAAATGTATATTGTGAACATTGTATCTGGTCGTTTATACGATTTCGTATAATTTTTGATATGCAAAACTCATACAAAAAACCAACAGATTCATGTGTTGCTCAGAACAAAGTATGGAGGATCAAGAGGGATCTTAGAGGAAATAGCAAAGAACCAAAAGATAGTGTTGTGTCTATCTTGAGTCTTAATCAACAAGTGTCATCCAATGCAACTATTCAAGGTGAAGTTAACATGTCTGAAGCCAGAAACTACAATGTTGTTAATAATAGTATGGGTACGGAAATCCACGCAGAGAAACAACAGATTGCTGAGACTAGAGATATGACGAAGTCTGTCAATCCAATTGTTACTGGTTCTGCTGCTAGCACTTCTACCTTACCAGATTAAATGTATGAGAAATGAAATAAGCCAAACATGGAGAGTAACATGGTAGATTTGTCTTTGGGCATATTTTTATGACAAATAGGGAGAGTAAGGAGTTCTTTTGTGTCCATTGTTATTGAAAGTTTGATTGATATCTGGGTTTTTAGACCATGTTTTGCTTTTAACACTTGTCTTGACTAGTTGCACACGAGGAAGAGCATTTGTCATGAAAAACTTACCCAAAAAGGGTCTTTGTTAGTGCAGTCGAATTGGTCAAGTTTTTTTGAGAGACCAATTGTTATACCACCTGGGTTATAGCAATGGGCTGAAGGGAACCATTGAGCAAATGTGCACAAGTGTTAAAGTAGTCGACCATTCCAATCCACAAGAGAAGTCGAGGATCATTACTTCGAAGACAATCAGTGTTATTACCTAAAGTGGATTAGGAAACTTCGATCGCTTATGGACGAGATTTAGTCTTGAAGAGCAAGCAACCAAATTAGGTAACTTAGGTTACTTACGGAGCCATCAATTGTTCAAGGAAGGAAAGAAGATTGGGCAGGTCATCCACATCACCTAAAATGGAATGTGCATATTCAACATATGAAGACACTGCCTTATTCTTCATACATATACAAGAAGCCCAAGACCTAGCTATATAAAGAAGAGCTCATCGATATAGAAGATGGTCGACAATATTGAGAACTATAAAGCGTAAAGCAAATTATATTTTGTAAGCTAGGTTGTCGCATGTGTTAGGGTCTTTGTGCCTTGCTCCTAATTGAATGTACAGTTGTTAGATCGCCCTGATATATTAACAGTGAAATTTAGTCTCTACCATCCACAAATACTTTGTATTGATCAGGCATCGGGATGATGTTGTAGTTGTAGTATCGGAAAATACAGTTAGGGAAATTATAGAAGAGTCTAGGTTAAGGCAATGAGTATGTGGGGCATACGTATAAGACCCTCGTTGTAATAACCTTTTCTTGTGGATTCCCTTGAGCACGATGCCCCAGACGTAGGTGCTGGGTTAATAATCTTTGTGCGTTTTTACTTTTTTATCTACGTTGGTGCTGATTTTACTATTCTATGTTCGATTATTGTATTGTTATAACCAAGTGGTATAATAGGTGGAAGGACAGTTGGCATTTTTACTAATCTGCACGAGTTACAAAATTTTCAGTTATAAATATTCGACTTAAATATAGAAGCCTTTGGCAAAATCTCAACAAACACAATCTACAAAATTATGAGAATTAAAATTTAAATTCAAACAAACTAAAAATAAGAAAATTTGTCATTGAAATAGACAAAAAACAAGAAAATTAGTTTGACAATAAAATTTTCATTTAATAAGCAAATATAAGTTAAATATCTTGCCATTATAAAACTGTATGTAATCAAGAGGGTGGAGAAAAAAAAAGGAATGTAATATGAGGCTCTATAAGGTTGTGATAGCTTAAGCATCATGCTTAAGCAAATTTTAAGCACATGATATGAAGCTCTATAATGTTGATAGTAGCAATTAATAATGTTAATAATAATAGGAGTTACTAATAAATAATAATAATAATAAGAAGAATAATAAGAATAACCTTATATATGTAGTATCAAATTGACATTTGTTTAAGATTATAAATTTATGAGCCACGTATGTAGTTGTTGATAAGCTTCGAACGAACTGGCAACTTGTATGTATGCTTATAAATGAGCAAGGAGCTCGTTCGTAATGCTATGAATGAATACAAAGCTCGTTCATAGCCTTGTAAATAAGTGGAGCTAATTGCAGCAATGGTCCCAGTAAGTGGGCTCGAGTTGCACTTTAATTCCAGTAAGTGGTAATATTACAGTAACAGTCCCTAATAGTATACGCATGGTTTACAAACGGTCTCTATTTTAACGGCAACGTTAGTTCAAACGGTTTTTAAAGTTTACGGACAAATTTTGGGGTCAAAATAAAATGTTTGAATAGTTTATTTCATGTAGAACTGTTTGGGGTCAAAACTTGCTCGAAGTTTCCTATCTTCTTCGCCAGGATGCCAAGTAAAATATCTACCAGCTTCCCGAGCTAACTTAGCTATATAGTCGGCAGCATTGTTTCTTTCTCTCCAAATATGTTGGACTTCCGAAGACATTTGATGTAGTAAAGCTCTAATACTGATGATATAGGAAAACATATGCCATGGACCTTGCATTTTAGTTATCGTAATGACCTCAGCTGATAGAGGATCTGACCCTGTGAAGAATCTTTGGAGTTTGATAAGGAATTCCTTGGTGCTTACATTTGTTCCTAGCTTCCCAAAGTGCCCATAAAACAATAATGGAAACTAGCTGATTATCATTAATATTATTGTTTTCAATAATAATATAATAATAATCATGAGAGTGATAATAATAAATAATGAAAGAATAATGATAATAATAACAATAATGAAAATAATAATAATAATAATAATAATGATAATGAGAATAATAATAATAAATAATAATAATAATAATAACAAAAATGAAAATAATAATAATAATAAAATAATAATAATAATAATGAAAATAATAATAATAGTAATAGTAAAAATAATAACAATAATAACAATAATAATAATAATAATAATAATAATAATAATAATGATAAGGAAGAAAATAGTTTATGATCCCAAACAGGCCCTAATTTTTCAAAATTTTCATTTTGACCTCAAAAATTTGTCCAAAATCGTTAAAAACAAACGTTGCCGTTAAAACTCCTAAAATGCAACTCGACCCCACTTACTGAGACAATTACTCAATTAACTCTAAACAAATGTGCTACTCATAAGGGGTAAAATAGTGTTTTGATGTGTGCATAACCGCCCAGATGATGGATTCACCTCTTAATAAACTATATTTTCGGTAACAATACACTTTACTTTTAGACAATTTAGGAGCTTATTGATGACGTCTAACATATCAAATATTGCTTTTTAATAAACTATATTTTTCCACTCGGCCACGCCTCATCCATACATGATATGGCTTATTATATTAACCATGTTTTAGGAATACATAGTTGAGTAATCAATAATGCATTTATTGAAGTCTACTTGGAATCTTCAATCATGCATCATGCATCGTTGAAAGGTGCAACATGGTACATACATGATCCTCCTTGTCCTCAAAGAAGTCGTTGCATGTGCATATGCTATACGCCACTTCATGCGGCGATTTCAATTAATACTAGCAAATAGCAATAAGGGACGACGTGATAACTTTTTTGCAAGTATTTGTTTGTTACAATTATACAAGGTCACAAAAAATTATTATACTAGATGATCACCGCACATGATAGGACAAATTCTTTATCAAAATTTATTAATTCAAAAAATATGAAAGATGATAGATATTGAGGAAACCTCGATTTTTATAAAATATCAATAAATGAATAACAATAATGTCTAGAGTGTTTAAATAGTGAAAATTTAACTTGCGGAAAAGAAAGCCCAAAACATAACGGGTTGAAATAATTAAAGATTGCAAAACTGCCCCAAAACATATAAAAGTGCGATTTTGACCCTCCGAACGATCCCTAATGGCGAAATCCATCGTACGTCATGGCCAAGCGATGAGTTTGACTCGGAGCACCGTTTCTGCATTGCAAACACTAGCCGTTTGTTGAAATTAGACACTTGCGCTTTCCCTTCGGGTGATCCAGCTTCTGCATCAAAACCTCCTCAACTTACACCGCATTATTCCCTCCCGGATAGACAAGATTCGACCTCGAATCTGGAACCGCATCATCGTCGTCAGATGAAGAAGAGTCACCTGTAAAAGGAACAAGGTGTTTCACATTAAAAACATTCAAAGTACGAACATGGCTGGGAAGGGGTAGACGGTAAGCATTCGAATTGATCTTGTCCACGATCTCGACATGACCAATCTTCTTAGCAGCTAGCTTGCTATATGCATGAGCTGGAAAGCAATCCTTAGTGAGTATAGCCAAACAAAGGCACCAACATCGAACTCGACAGCACGTTGCTTATGATCCACATGTTCCTTATATGTGGCACTAGTAGCAACCAAATGATAATGGGTGGCCTGATGAACCTGCGCTAACTGCCCCACGAACTCCTCGGCAGTGGCATGGGTACGCAGTTTGCTGGGCAGAGCAAGTAAATCCAAAGGTCCCCGCGAAGATGACCCGTACACCACATGGAAATGGTTGAACCCAGTGGAGCGGTTGACAGCATGTATATGGGCGAACTCCGCCTGTGGCAGCTTCTGATCCCACGCCTTCGGATGATCACCAACTAAGCTACGCAATAGATTAAACAGTTAATAACCACCTCGGTCTGCTCATCAGTTTGCGGATGATAAGACTAGGTGTGAGCATGGGTTGGATTGGGCGAGTTTTGGCTAAACCCAAACCCAACCCAATATTCGTCGGGTTTTAAAATTTTGACCCAAACCCAACCCAAGAATGATTTGGCCCGCTGCTTCGGGTCCACCAATTTTAGGTTGGGTTAGGCGGTTCATTCAGGTCAGACGTCATTAATTTTAACATTTACAATTATATAAAAAAACTTAGAAATTGCAATAACCAAAACCATAATAATTGTTTAATCGTGTAAAGACTATTACTAACTCATTCAAAGTTCAAACTCCACAAAGAAAGTATCAAAAACTAAACATATTGCAAAATTATTATGGTTGTATCATGTTTTCGATCTACGACTTGTAAACAAAAAACAAAGATAAGTTATAGTAGTATATTTAACTTACTGATCAATATCAATTACATGTACCAAAAATTTACTAATCAGTAACTAATCAGTCAGATATCATGGTGATATCATTGGGATCATTTTTCTTTCGTTCAAAATATGATATATTACACATAATAACAAGTAAGAAAATAAAAATAGTTAATATATATAATATTCAGGTTGGGTAAGTTTCTTCGTGTTTCAACAGTATCAACCCAAACCCAACCCAATTTTCTCGGGTTTTTGACTAGTCAACCCATACCCATCCCGTCGACCCAAATAACCCGCATTTTCGGGTTGGGTTGGGTTGGGCGGGTTGAGTAAGTTCTGCACACCCCTATTAAGAACTGTTGAAATTGAGCTGCTTATTCATCACATGTGATAAGTGACTCACAAAGCGAGTGTCACGAGCAGAAACAATATATGTAGGAAGCCCATGAGAGGATACACATCGCGAAAATAAGTTGCACAACAGCAATAGCATCAGAAGTCTTCTTACATGCAATGAAATAAACCATCTTTGACAAACGCTCAATCACCACATAGATAGAATCTGAACCACGTTAGGTGCGTGGTAATCCCATAATAAAATCCATGCTAACAGCAGACCAGGGTTGTGTGGGAATGCTAACAGGGAGCAATACATAGACCAACTTCCTTGAGCATAGATGGCCAAAAATAGGAACTGCAATGAGCTGGAACTAGCGGCTACGCCCCACATGACCTTCATTATGGAGTTCTTGAATCATCTTCAAACGGAGACAACAATCAGGAATACACAGTTGCACACCGCGAAACAAAACACCAATAACACAAAATCTGTTGAAGTACCCTGCTGTATGCGTATCAGGACCTGAGAAAAGAAGGGATCATCAAGGTAAAGGTCCATAAACGAGTCAAAACCAGGGACATGGACACGCATCTCGGTCAATAACCCATGACGGCGACTCAAAGCATCGGCCACGCGATTAGAAACACCAGCCTTGTGTTTAATCATGAAAGTAAACTGCTGCAAGTAGGAAGTCCGTGAAGCATGACGATGGGAGATTTTATCCTGGCTGGCTAGATGTTTGAGAGAATCATGATCCGTATACAAAATGAATTCCTTTTGAAATCGCGTAAAACTCGATATCATAGGTGCTGATGCGTAGCTTAACACTGAGAGTTTCTCACTGAAGTAAGCAATAGGGCGACCAAATTGGCTGAGCACTGCCCAAATTCCAGTTTTCAAAGCATCACAATGTAGTTCAAAAGGCTGGGAAAAATCAGGAAGTACCAAACTATGGGCCGAAGTCAGCCGACACTTGATTTCCAGAAAGGCAGCTTCAAAATCCTGAGTCCAGTTAAACTTCGCCCCTTTCATGCAATATGTGAGATGAGCCATAACAATAGAAAGACGCCAACCCATGAAAACTGCGAACCTCAGTGATGGATGAAGGTCTGGGCCACTGATCAACGACCAGAACCTTATTGGGTCTACGAGCAGTCCTTCCCACGACACCACATAACCGAGAAACTGGACAAAAGCACACAAAATCACCATTTGCAGTCGCATCATAAAATTTGTCTCGTCGCAGAACCAACAAAACTTAAAAGTGTTGGGGGCATTATACAAACCAAATGGCATAACAAGCCAGTCATACCAACCTTTGCAAGTCTTGAAAGCAGTCTTCCACTCATCACCCATGCGAATGCGAATCTGGTGGTGTGCACTCTTGAGATCCAGTTTGGTAAACACATAAGCACCATCAAGTGGTCCAATAAATCATGCAGTCGGGTAATAGGAAAGGGATAACGCACGCAACTGTCAACACACATACGCCAATAATCTTCCTTTTTTGGGGTGAGCAGAACGGGTACATAACATGGAGTAAGGCGCTCACAAGTGTGGCATTTAGCTAGCAGGTACACAACCTGCCGACGCAACTCCTCATGTTCCTTAGGACTCATCCTGTAATGTGGTCGATTACGCAGAGCAGCACCCGAAACTTGGTCAATCTGAAGTTAGATATATCGTAGAGGGGTAACTCAAGAAGGTAGCGCCTCTGGAAAAACATCCGCAAACTTCTATGAAAGTGCTCAAATTGGTGCAGGGACAACCGAGGGAGCAGCAAACGCGACCAATGAGCAAAACAAGACAAAAACCATTCCCGATTCCCCATTGCAACCTGAAAGGACCACGAGACAACAAAGTCGGAGGGGGCTGCCTCAGGGGTGGATGTAGCGATCCCTTTGGGCTTAGTAAGCAGTAAAACAATTTTCGTACCCCGAAATAAAAACGAGTATGTATTAGTACGACCATCATGCAGAACAGAATTATCATAGTACCAAGGATGCCAAGGCAGTAAACCATTCCGAGTTGTTTCTATCATGTTTCAAGTCAATTCTACTATTTGGTTTCGGGCCGGTCGCAAGTCGAGTACAGATCATTTTTTCCTATTTGGAGCCGGTTCCAGTTCTAATTTATGAACCAAATCCTTGTGGAGCCGAGTTTTGGTTGAGTCCAAATTAATTTCAGTTCGGTCCGATATAGTAAAACCACGACCAGCTCGGCTTGATGACATCTAACATGGCTCCAAATTAAATATAATATAAAAACCAAAAAACAAATCACAGATCCCATCTAACTTTCGGACACTATAAAAAACCACGCAGATCTATTCACCATTCTATTACCACTCAGCTAAAAAATCTCAGTTTCCATCATTTCCACCTCCCTTTCCAAAATGGCTTCCACGACAAACGGCTCTTCTCCAGACTCCTTCAAGTTCTTGATCTATGGCAAAACCGGTTGGATTGGTGGTCTACTAGGCAAAATCTGCGATGCCCAAAAGATTCCCTATGTTTACGGGTCGGGTCGACTTGAAAACAGGGCATCTTTGGAGTCCGACCTCACCACCATCAAGCCCACCCATGTGTTCAACGCAGCTGGTGTTACCGGCAGGCCGAATGTCGACTGGTGTGAGTCTCACAAGGTGGAGACTATAAGGGCTAATGTTGTGGGGACTTTGACCTTAGCTGATGTGTGTAGGGAGAAGGGGTTGGTTTTGGTGAATTTTGCCACCGGGTGTATTTTTGAATATGATGACGCGCATCCACTCGGGTCGGGTATCGGGTTCAAGGAGGAGGACAAACCCAATTTCATTGGATCTTTCTACTCCAAGACTAAGGCCATGGTGAGTATCTTTCTTTTATGTTTTTCTTGATGTTCTTGATTTGGCATTTTGGTGTCTGAAATGATATTTGTGTGATTCTTTTATTCAGGTTTGTTTGTGTTTTCCTTACAAGATCTGCAATAAATTTAGTAGACACTGATTTTGGGTTACTTGTTTAGTTGTCAAATTAAGCATTTGGTGATGTATGTTCTTGGAATGCATGATTTCATTATAGTACTAATTGTGATGACAAAGATGGTGTTTTTATCTAAGTGGTTGGTGGTCAATGTCATAAAATGGAGTACATATGGAATTAGAATGTTGGTGTATGTATTATAGTGATGATGTCGGACTACGATTATAATCAGTTTGAATGAGTGTATGTACATGTAAATTGGTAAAAATGAATCCTTCAATGAATGGTGGATCGGTTTTCTAAAGTGTATATATGGAGTAGTATGTATGAAACTATGAATGCTATTTTGTTTTCTAGAATATATACTCTTATCATATATTAATTGAGTATATTTGCAAAAATGTTTAGCATGCAGGATTTGATCTTTTGATATTTGGTGTGGATCTTATGGTAGTTGTATAAAAATTGAGTGTGTAATGTGAAGGTGGTCAGGGTTGACTTCGTCTGAAACTACGTTTTTCATATGGCATTGATTTCTGGTTTAGGCAATATCGAAAAGGCAACACTAAAAATTCGGAAAAAGGTTAATGTGGTCCATGAATAATGTAAGATCTTTTTAGATTGTAGATTGGCGCTCAGCTAATTGATTATAGAGGTCAGATAAAATTGTGAATGTGCGACACTGATTAATGCAAAATCAAGTTTGAAATGGTTTTATTTAATGTATTGAGCGATCTGGCGTCACTATGTTGAGTTGTCATGATCAGCACCTAAAGCTTATAGACCGTTAATTTTGAGATTTCATTAGTAAGATATGACTCAGTGCATAGATAAACTAAAATCAAGATCTTCGTGAAACTCGTCTGTCAATTGCTGAAAGAAAGAAAATATCAGTTGCTAGTTAGAAACATTTTTATCTTTTTGGTCATCGAGGTTTAGGAGTTCTGTGTGAGTTGTATCACTTCGTCACTCACTTCCGATTGCAGATTGTTTTTTCGATTCTTTTGTCACTGTAATCATAATTATGGGATTACATTAATATGGGCCAGCATCGCATATGCCTAGTAGTTTCATTGTTGTAACTTGTAAGTGATTAGATAACAGAAATCAAGTTTTGTCATTCTCAACTTCTCGTAGTGTTCATTGTGCAAATTGAGTTAGAGCAATAGAACTTGCAGCGTGAATTGATGCATGTTTTTCCAGTTTTAATTTCCTTTTTCATGTAACAGGTTGAAGATTTGCTGAGTAACTACGAGAATGTATGTACTCTGAGAGTCAGAATGCCCATCACAGCTGATCTCTCCAACCCACGTAACTTCATCACCAAGATTTCTCGGTATGAGAAGGTAGTAAATATTCCTAACTCGATGACCATTCTTGACGAACTTCTTCCAGTTTCCATTGAGATGGCAAAGAGAAATCTTACCGGTGTATGGAACTTCACAAACCCTGGTGTTGTCAGCCACAACGAGATTCTTGAAATGTACAAGGAATATATTGATCCAACTTTCACATGGAAGAATTTCAATCTTGAAGAGCAAGCGAAGGTAATAGTTGCTCCACGAAGCAACAATGAGCTTGATGCCACCAAACTCAGCCGGGAGTTCCCTTCAATATTGTCGATCAAGGAGTCCCTCATAGAGAATGTATTCAAGCCCAACAGAAAGACCCCTGTTGCCTAAATAATCGATGTTCGATTTTTGGTTCTTGAAATTGTTCGTTTTTGTTACATAAGGTCGGTCGGGCCTTCAGTGATTCCTGTATTTGCAACTCTCATCAAAATTGTTGATCTGCCTTGTATTGATGTTTCATTTGTATCGAATTCATAAAGAATAGTTTTATCTAGTGGGATTTTTGCTTTACATCTTAAAGTTGGAGAATATCAAGATAACTCTAAACATTTCGATATACTGATTAAATTATGAGGTAGATCAGATTCCAACTTATCGACATGAATACAAACTGTTTAGGGAAAGAAAAGTCATCTGTCATCAGTGGTGGGGGAGTTTGAACTATGATTGAAGGGTTTGGAACCATTTGACACGACAACTGAAAAAAAACGGAGGGAGTATTGAACCATTTGACACGACAACTGAAGAAGAACGGAGGGAGTATTGCTCAATGATTGTCGGTCTATTAATTGGTCCTATGCCTTGACGAGTCGAGCCCATTATTGTTGAACTGTAAAATTTCTACATCTATCTCACCCAAAAATGGTTATAATGTCTATGAATCTTCCCTTTCTTATTCTATCAAAAAATCCCCAAATTTCTACTGCTTTACTCATTTATGCTTTAATCAAACTACTAGAGACATTCTTGATATTAAGCCATCGATTTTAGGACCCCGGCCCTCCATCCTTGGTCCTTGCCCTTCTAGCATTGATCTTGGTCTTACAATCTTGAGTAGTCGTATTTCAATTCTTGGTCCACGACCTTCTATTCTCAGACCCCATCCATCTACACTATCTCGTGTTTTTTCTAACCATTCTCAGCCAATGTCGCACAATACTAATCCCACCACCGATCCTTCAAATCTGTTTTCTCAATCTTCAAACCCTTCATCGCCAAATCAGAATGGTGTTGGCCTTTTCGGAATCACTCAAATTAACAAATTAAATGTTATTCATCGGATGATTGATACTAAATCACGATCAAGAGCTGTTTGCCCTTCTTTTAATCGACTTAAACGCAGTAGAGACGAAGGTGCTTTTCCCTTTTCTTCTGTTGATGAATCTCCATTGAAAAAAGTTAAAACTTTTAGTATAGCTTTCAAGTTTGCTGTCGAGAAAATCATAAGTATAATGCTCATTTACAAAGGACTAGACCGAAAATGGTTGCAGTTGTAACGACCCGCCCCAGGTAGTACCTGCCCTGAGGTTAGGCTCGATAACAAACTAGAATCAGAGTCACCAACCGATGGATGACTCGATAAATAGACAGTTTTAAAATAAAAGTAAAATAGTTTAAATAACTCCGTGAAATATGAGGAAAACCATGCTGAGTAAAAGTAATAAAGTAACTCCATCGGGGTGTTCACCCAAAACCCCACAAACACAAGTAATAAACAAAAGATACAACTTATAACCCACGCAGGGTAAGATAGTCAATAAGTATATGTAAAAAGACTCGACTCCAAATATGATGACTGAGGAAACTCCTAATGCCGCCCGTCCCTCAACGATGTAGATACTAACTCTGCCGATCTAGCCTGAAAAGATAGGTCCTCGAAGGGGTCAGCTCGACAGCTGGTGAAATCATTCTCACGCGTGGCTACCACCCCACATACGTGATGCGAAAGCAATGACGTAACCGAACAACAATAATAGAATTCAACATCAACAATAAATAGTCCCAACAACAATAATCACATAAATGCAATCACTATATGCTCTGGATCCGGACTTTCGCACTGTACAGTACTCTACCTAGCTCAACCTGCAGGGAGACCAACCCATATAATCATCACACATCTCGTCATCCACACATCTCATCCATCACACATCACAACATCACACAAAAACCCCTGTACTCCGCATATGGGACCATCACAATCATGGCGCCCCCGTCAATCCTACGTTGTCGGATCTGGACAACACACACAACACATATACGACCCGTAGGTCCACTCTAACATCTCTACTCATGCTCAATACTCAACCATACTCATCACAATGTATCCAAGTATACAATCACTACCACACAACACATACAAGAGTAAATAACAACACGTGAGTAAGAACTCACCTCAAGCACAACACGTAAATAGAATCCCCGAGTCTCGAGCTGGAATCGCTCACACAAATATAATATAAATATTCTACATCAATTACTACTCCAAATACACCCCGTCCCACTCGCAATAGTTACATCACTAATTATTATACATATGGAAGGCCTTTTAGATAAATCTTGGAAAAATGACAATTTTGCCCTTGGGCAGAAAATGACCGTTTTACCCTTGGGTCCCACTTAGTCAAACCAAATCAAAGTCAACTATGGTCAACTCTTGGAAACATACAAACTTTATTCCCATACAATGCCAAGTCAATCACTTATCTTATTCTAAGATTCAACCCTTATTTCATGTGAAATTACACTTTTACCCCTCAATTATACTTAACTGCACCTTTGCCCCAACTTTTGCATTAATTACACTATGACCCCAAGTTCAATTTAAATTACACCTTAGGCCCTAATTTGCCCCACTAACCATTTAATTTGCTTCAACATCCTGTACTTCTCCTAACTTTACATGTTAACCCCTAAACCTTATAAATTCTAATTCTAACCCAATTTATATAATCTACTTAATAATCCAAAACTTAACACAATTAACATTAGTTTCACCCCTTATATATTTCATCTTAACCCCTAGAGTTAATATGTGATGAGTTCCCAACCCAGATGGCTTAAAAGGGTTAGGGACAGTGATGTTTTTTGTTTTACTATTATAGAGCCTTTTTCAAAAAGAGGAAAGTTTATTGATGATTATCAAAATGAAACTGAATCATATCCTGAGATTGAATGACGAAGAAAATCTAAAGGATGATGTTAATGTTGATTGGATCGAGACAAGATGAAAGCTTGGATGAGATGGAGTTATTAGGTCTTCAAACACAATAATTGATCACTAGTGAGGACACTACTGACCCCTCGATGGATGATGTGGAGGACACTGAAGATAGGGCATCGGTTGGAGGTACGCATATCTGCCAAACTATCTCAAAAATTAAGTCATGCTCGTCCAATGTGCTTTATTTTATATATTCACTTCTCATTAAACCTAAACGGATTTCGGTAGTTGTTCCACAACAACCCCAAGATTCATTATGAAAATCTTATCGTGGAACTGTAGAGGGTTAGGTCAACCCGCTACGGTTCAGCTTCTTAAGAAGTTAACAAAACGTCATCATCCGGATATCTGTTTTTTAAGCGAAACTCTTTGCTCTGTCGAAAAAGCTAATAATTTTCTAAAAAATCTTAATTATCCTATACATTATGGTATTGATGCAATAGGGCAAAGTGGGGGTCTCTGGATTGGCATTTCTTCCAACATTAAAATAAATCATATTAATATTGACAAACATCTGTTGACCTAAAGTCGATACTCCTTTGTTTTGATAATAACAAATTACGTTTAAGCGATAATCGTTTCATTTAAGTGACTTCTACAGTGCGCCTTATACGGCATTATGGCACATGTTTCAAGTCAAGACACAAGGCCGTTTCACGCTCTTCGTTTTTTTGTTTAAGACCTTGTGTAAGGAATACTCTAACTCTCTAGATGTCTTTGCATTATTTGATTGAATGGCTTGATTAACGCGATTTTCAAATGTTTTTATAATCACGTTTTGCATCTACATGTATTGTTCATTTACGATTTGTAAGTTGATTTATTCCTCAAATCTTATGAGAATGACTAGGTGTCACTCGAATAAGACTTAAGGTTGAATCGACGACAAAAATTGGACTTGAATATGCTGAACCATCGTGACACCATCGTGACCCTTAGTGTCACAATGGTCTCACGATGGAAGTTGCAAAATTGACCAGTCATCATTGTGACCCCTCATCGTGACACGATGGGTCTCACGATGACTCTGTTGTCTTTGAAAAGAGAACGTTATCGTGACCCTCATCGTGACACGATGGGTCTCACGATGACTATGTTGTCTTTCAAAAGAGAACGTTAGCGTGACCCTCATCGTGACACTGGTGACACGATGAGACTCACGATGACTTGAGAAAATCCGAATGTTGGTGTGTCATCATGAGGCTTATCGTGACACAATGAAACTCACGATGGGAGTTTCTATATAAGGAGTTCAAGTCCGAAATTCGAAACCCTTCTTGAAAAATTCTAAATTGCACACAACTTTATCTTTCAAAAAGCAAAGCCTTATCAATCTCATATTGCCATTACATCTTGATTGTGAAAAGGTATTCCATAGATCTTATCTTGTATTACTCTTAATTCATCCATTGAGGGATAATTTGTAAAAGAGTAGAAATTCAATTATTTTCAATTGTTGAATTTGAAATCCTAAGAAGAGTCATCTTGGGTTCCTAGTTGATTATTAAGAGTTGAAATCCTAGAGTTAGGCTTTGGGCTTCTAGCTAGGGTTAGCTAGAAGTAGAGTTGATTGCTTGTATCGAATTCCGAGGGTTTTCATATTAGTTATCACTTTCCGAATTCCTAAGGTTGAAAAGCCGAAGGTCGAGCTCGTAGGGTATCCGAAGCTCGTTAAAATCATCGTGTCATTTCCTTCCCTTGTACGATTTCCTTTCCGTATATCATTTTGTATTGAAATTGCTTGGGTGATAGTTGTTTGAACTAATTAATCGAAAAAGTTGTAATTACTAGTTCAATCCTTATTCACCCCCCCTAAGGATTGTATTTAGGCTAACAACATCTTCTTCTTTTTTGTATTGAAACGGAGTTAAAAAATAAATGGTCTCTAGGTTGTATTTATGGAAATCCCAATACTTTGCTAAGAGAACTCACCTTGCTTAACATTAAGAGCATACTACTTTCATATATCATTCACCTATTCTTCTTTGCGGAGATTTTAATCAACACCTATACTCATATGAAAAATATCCTCCCTCCAACAAAAAGATATTAGGAGCCCTATCCCTCCTTAATTTCATTAATGACTTAGATCTACCCTCAACTGGCTACAAATACACATGGTCAGGAAAGAGAAGTGGCAAAATCATTTTTGAAAAACTTGATTGTGTTATGTACAATCTTTAATGGGCTACAGTCTTTCCTCATGTCTCTTGCAGGTCTCTCCCCATTGAAAGATCTGATCACGGTCCTCTCATTATCAACACTAAACTTAATTCAATTGATTCTTTAAGACCCTTCAAACTAGAATCCTTCATTCTAAATCACCCTGAATTTGAAACTATTCAAAAATACAATTGGCTCCCTTTCTCGAGTCAGAATTTTGGATCCCAAAATTATAAACTTATAAAAAAGTCTTAAAAAACTTAAATCGGAAATCAAAACTCGGAATAATTCAAGAATTGGCAATATGTTTAAAAATATAAAATCTCTTCAGCTCTCGCTTGAACAAACTCAAAATTATCCACACATTAAAAACAACTCCTTTGTTAATTATTCTATTAAAAATCAGCTAGACTCCCTTCTTAACTTTGAAACTAGCTTCTGGAAACAACGAGCTAAGCTTCAATCTGTTTTTAATAGTGACTGTAGTTCTAAATTTTTTTCTCTCATGTTAAATATAAGAATAAAATAAACTCTATATTAGAACTAAATAACGATAATAGAGATCTTATCACTGTTGAAAAAGATATCTCTAACCTTTGCGTTAATTATTTTTGTTCTTTGTTTAACCCGTCTGATATTCCTAATTATGACCCAATTATTATCAACAACATTAAATCTTCTCTTGACTCTAATCAAATTAGCTATCTCAACTCCCCTTTCACTCCTGAAGAAATAGAATCGGCTTTATCTCAAATGTCCAAACTTAAATCCCCTGGACGTGTTGGATTTACTGTTGATTTCTATCAAAACAATTAGGCTATTCTTAAAGATAATATAACACATGCCATTCTAGAATTTCTAAATAATGGTCACATTCTTAAAGAAATTAATAATACTTTTATAACTCTACTCTCAAAGATAGATCAACCTAAACATCTCAAAGACTTTAGACCTATTAATCTTTGTAATACCTATTATAAAATTATATCTAAAGTCTTAGTTAATATGTTTAAGCCCCTTATGACTCATCTCGTCTCTCCCTATCAAAATGGCTTCGTTTATGGTAGGGGATCGCAAGACAATATTCTTATGCCCAAGAACTTACTCATATTATCTGTACCTCTAAATGTAAACTAAATGGTTTAGCTGCGGTTAAAATTGACATGAGCAAAGCATTTGATCGAGTTAACTGGAATTTTCTTATCCTTGTCCTTAAAAATGAATTTTCCTCAACATTGGATTCAATTGATCATTGAATGCATCACCTCTGTTCAATACTCCATTCTTGTCAATGGCCACCCCTCCTCCCCTATTAAGCCTTCTTGTGGGCTTCGACAAGGCGATCCCCTATCTCCCCTTCTCTTTGCCCTTTGCTCCGAAGCACTTTCAGTTAGACTAACCAACGAACAAAAAATAATAATATCAAAGGTATTTCTATTGCTCGCAAGGGTCCCTCTCTAACTCACCTTCTTTTTGCTGATGATAGCTATTTCTTTATTAAATTAAATAAAGAGAGTATAAAAAGTTTTAGTAATGCCATGTAACAATTTTGTAAGGACTCGGGCCAAATCATCAATCACAACAAATCTATTATTACTTTCAGCCCCCTCATCCCCTTTGAAAATAAAACAGACTTCCTATACCAACTCAATATCAAAAAAAAGTTCAACTTTTGGTAATTACCTTGGCGTAAACCTTGATACTAACACTGATAGGAATAAGATTTTTGATGACATTATTGACAAAATCAAATCTAACATATATAGTTGGAAAACAAGATTTCTTAATTTTGCAGGTAAAACTACTCTTATTCAGAGTGTTCTTAAATCCATACTTGTCTATCCTATGACAATCTATAAACTCCTACGAAAAATTATAAATGATATAGATAAACTCCTTGCTAATTTTCTTTGGGGCAAATTAAAAAACAAAAATATACACTGTGTTAATTGAGAATTTCTTTGTAAGATAAAAAAGATGATGACCTTAACTTTAAACACCTCCACCTTTTTAATCTTGCACACCTTACAAGAAATAGCTGGAGACTCATCCCTAGACCAAATATTCCTCTGAGTAATATGTTGAAATCAAAATACTACCCAAGAGTGGATGCCCTCAAAGCATCTATTAAACAGAACTGCTCTTATACTTGGAAAAGCTTACATCAGGGAATCAACTGTATTAAAAAAGTATGATTTAGAAGATTGGTAAAGGTAATAATGTTAATATTTGGCATGACCATTGGATCCGTGAACTCTATCCTATTACCCTTGCAAAACATCTTAAAATTGGTAAAATACCAACTACCTCTCCAATCAAAGTCTCGGAGCTCATTACAACTAAGAACATATATTCCTTTGTCCTTTTGCATCAACTCTATGGACCAATCTCAATCTTGACCACCTTATCAATAATAATGCTATTATAACAACTATTTCCTCAATGATTCACAAAAATAAAAAATCAAATCGACACATTAATTTTTCTAAGTTGCTTAATTTTTGTTGTACTCTTTAGTCGATATGGCTTACCAGAAACCAACCTATTTTCACTGAAATTCACCCATCCATTGAGAATATTATGGTTATGCACAATTCTATTTTTGCTACTTGGCATAAAGCATCATTAGATCAAGACTGGAAAAAGGTTAAAGTAAGGAATAACAATATGAAGATTAGACAAGCATCAGCTATTGGTAACTGTTGTCCCATTTCTATAGGAGAGTGTCAAAGAATCTGCAAGAAAAGAGATTCAAGAATTTGCCTAGGAATCACTAACGACGCAACACCTTGTTGGATGGTTTCTATGAACGTCAAAAATCATTATGAATACTAGTAACGAAGCTTCAAATCTTGACTTGGCTGCCTTCAGTGAAATTATTTTCACTACCTTTATCCTGATGGAACATTATAGGCATCACAATATTTTTATCATTGCTGATTGTTTTACTTCTCAGATTTGGAATAGACATCAACGATATTAGCAACAATGAAGACTGGAGAAAATGGAAGAACAAAGCAATGGAAGACAATTGCAACATTTTGTGGTTCGCAACCTATGTTGGATGTTTTGACAACCTTTATGATATTTTGATAAGAGTTTGGGGTTCCACTCTAAAACCAATTGGCAATAGAGGGAGTAGCCCAAGATCTTATATATCGATTCAGGCGAGGACACCGACTTTTGATGTGGGAGGTGCATCTTAACATATTTTCATTAGTTGTTTTAATTCCTTTCATTTGAATAGTAATATTGATGTAACTAACGCACAAACAACAGAATTTTAATTTGAATCAATATATTATTTATCAAGAAAAAAAACTTTTTATTATTAGTATTTTATTAACTAACTCATTAACCGAATATGAATAAAACTCATTCATAGAGTAAGCTGACCAATATCTAAATATGTCAGCACATTAATAAAATGCCAACTAGTACAAATCGAATTAGGGCAAATCGGACTAATTAAATTGGGGAAAACAATTGCCTTTATTTAGAAGATGATCATTGAATTATGCCATATGTCATATGGTAGGTTTTTATATGTAAGTAGACAATTAAAGTATAAACAAGAATAAAACTTACCATTATATTATAATATGTCACTTCTCTAATTTTAATAACTAACTCAAGAAATAACTATCTATTTTATAGAGTTATTATACATCTACCTATATATATAATATAGAGCAAATTGCTTCATTGATCACTCGCGTTTGCTAAAAAATACCAGTCGATGACTCTAGTATGACTTTGTATACTTTCGATCACTCATGTTGGGTATTATATATACTTTGGGTCAATCGGGCGTTTTTTTGGTGCAACTCCTAATAATTTTTCAAAAAAATTAACGTTTTGGTAAGGGTATTTTAGTCGTTCTCTTATACTTTCGTCATGGAAGTGTAGAGTGTAATGAAAGTTGGTTGATGGAAGTTAAAAAATTATGGGAGAATGACTAAAACACCCTTACCAAAATGTTAAAATTTTTGAAAAATCAAGAGTTGTATCAAGAAAAGATGCATTTCGTCAATTATCATCACTAGAAGTGCATCATAATAATGTTAATTATAATAATTAACAAACGTGTGTCTTTCTAATGTGCCCTAAGAGCACATGTTAAGCAGTTAATATGGTAATACAATTGAACATGCGTAAGCATTTAAGGTAACATTCATAAGCATATAAGGTAACATTCAAATTTAAAATTCAATTAATTAGCAATTATGTTCCTTTATTAGTTTCTTAGAAAAACCCTTATTATTATTGCTATTATTGTAAGACCCAAACTTTGAGTGAAATCACAATTATACCAGTGTTGATCTATTTTTATACACAAAGCTAGGTACTACTCTCAACCCAGAAAGAATGACTTTTTAGACATTTTAAAATTGTTCAAAAAGAGTGGTTTTTTACATTAACCAAAACAAAATACATCTTCCCTTAATACTTCTAGTTGCATTAATTGTAGCTAAGTGTTAATACTTGCTTCACAGATATTTATGTAGTTAAGTGAGTGAGGTCATTGTGGAAATGTTTTAATATCTTCTTATTTTGTGTAAAACTTCTAAAAAAACTACTTTTTGTTAGAGATAGAAAACAGAGAATACAAACCTTCTATTTAACACATAACTTCTAAATATTACTCCCTCCGTCCCTAAATGATTGGTACATTTTAACTTTGCATGGTCAAATATTAAAAACTTTGATTAATAATTCTCATTAACCAATAAGAAATAGTATAGTCATATGATATCTTGTTAGATTCGTCTCAATATATATTTTTGAACTATCAACTTTTTATAATTTTTTCGTAGGTAGAATAGGAGATATTTATATTTGAAATCGTGTTTTGTTAACCATAAAAAGTCAAAATGTACCAATCATTTAGTGACGGAGGGAGTATTTTTTAGATCGAAAGTAGTAGTAACTTTTTTAAATGTAAAATTAACATTCTCACCCCTCTTTATTGGAGGACCCTTTGTCTCCAAAATATAAAACATAGTTATCTCTCTTACAATTGGTTTCATATTTCAAATAATAATTTTTCATCTTTAGATGTGATTATTCTTGCAAATAATAATTGTTCAGGACCAATTCCAACTTATTGCTTACTAGGGATAAGTTTCTTAGTATTCAACATTGTTCCAACTTACAATTTTTATCCTTACCTTACAACAGCCTAAGCAAACCAATACCTAGAGAAATTTGGAATTTCACTATCCTTTAACATTTTAGTCTTGAGTATCACGTACTTGTTTGCATGAATAATGCACTAGTACAAAATGTCACTTAGACAGCACCACTTAGACAACATAAATAAAAAAATGCAGTCTAAGAATCACTTAAACAGTGCTCAAAGGCGCGCTGTCTAAGTGAAAGCCCCAATTATACTCGTAAATGTCCTAATTTAATCATATTCACGCCCAACTCTTCACACACACGCCCAAATCGATCTAGTCTTCAATTTAGGGTTCTTTAATCATCACTAATCATCACTCACGCCCAACTATCTCTAATCATCACTCACCCAACTCTTCTAAAAGCTTAAAACTTGAAGCATTCATCGTCGATTTCTCCACCATTTCAACCCAGGTAACAATTATTCTTATTAATTTTTTCGTTTATCAATTGATTGGCTTCTTCCTTGTCGATAGTCGTTATTAAGTTTGGTGAAATGTGATGGTTGTTTAGAATTTTTATGTTTTGAGATTTATTTATTAATTTTTAATAAATTGTGTTCATTCATGATTTAGTTTAGTCGCTACTTTGTGTCCATCTGGATTTTTGGTGTCCAACATATGATTAGAATCTAGTGTTAGCAAAATGTGACTAGTAAAGTTAAAATGCTTAAGACTGATGGCTCGATTTCAAACAAACTAGGGTGACATAATGCTTAGTTATTTCATTTGTCGAAGGGAGTACGTTTCATTTCATCCTTATCCAATGGAGA
Source organism: Echium plantagineum (assembly GCA_003412495.2). Classification (NCBI taxonomy): domain Eukaryota; kingdom Viridiplantae; phylum Streptophyta; class Magnoliopsida; order Boraginales; family Boraginaceae; genus Echium; species Echium plantagineum. Next base: position 28,961,427 of record CM016563.1, on the reverse strand, counting down.
TAATAAGCTGCTATACATAATATGTTGGCAATTTTGTATAATGGATGGACTATAAAGATGTAATTCAGGTACACAGAAAAACTTATCATGTTATTTTTATTAATTGAGAAAACTATTACATAAGTTAATAGTTTCAAACAAACTAATTAAATCTAGTTGTATTCTTTAATGTTAGGAAATGTAAATGACATAGTATAGAGGAATAAACACTGACCAGTGACATATGCTTACCAGTGACATAATGCTTAGTTTGATAATAGTAAGATTCTTAGGTAACTAGTTCATGGAGTTGCATCATCCACAACCTATATCATAAATTCATAATGCTTACCAGTGACATAATGCTTACCAGTGAATTCATAAATTGTGAGCAAGTTGGAAGTTTAACTAGAGGTTTGATTAACCACTTAAAAAACAATTTTGACTCACAATTCATCTTATTTAAGTTTATTGCTGCTTTATATATAAATTTGTTGTTTTTCTGCTCTCTCTAGTTGTGTACAATTCTGAAACGGAAAATTGAGAGTGGAAATTGATGGAACTGTTTCATTGTTTATTAACATATGGTAAATTGTATTAACATATGGTAGATGCTAAAAAATATATGCTAATAAGATTGTATTAACATATGGTAGATGCTAACTATGGACAAAAGTTGGATGTTTGCCCATCAATTATCTAAGGAATAAGCAATTGGTGTGAAAGCTTTCATTAACAATGCTGTTAAACATGCGAAATATAAAGATTGTATTGCATGTCCTTGTCGTGAGTGTGTAAATCTTAACATGGTGGACAAATTCGAGTTGGAGGATCATTTGATGCGTATAGGGATGATAAATTAAAGGTATACCTGTTGGACTGAGCATGGTGAGAGCAGTGTTAAGTCAGTTTTTAGTGAGACCATTTTTGGTCATAAAGATAGTGTTGACAGAGATATGGGGAGTGAAAATATCCGATGGTGTTAGAGGAGGAATTGATTGATCGTCCTGAACGGTTAGAGAGGTTAAAAAATGATTCAGATCAACCTTTATGGGATGGATGTACTAAATTCACAAAATTGGACGCAGTTTTAACATATTCAATTGTAAAGCTACTCATGGACTGACTGATGCATGTTTCACTGACATACTTAGTAAGGTCAGTGATATGTTGCCCGACGGTAATGTATTACCTCGGAGAACATATGATGCCAAACAAATCCTTAATTCCATTGGTCTGAAAAAAGAAAGGATACATGCTTGTGTCAATGATTGTATCTTATTTAGAAAGGAGCATGCATCTTTGAATGAGTGTCCAGTTTGTAATGCTCAACGTTACAAGAAAGGGTGATCTGTACCGGCTAAGGTGATGTACTATTTTCCACTTATTCCCAGACTTAGACTTATGTACAAAAGCGCAGACTATGCGAAATATTTGACGTGGCATGCAAGTGAGAGAATAAGAGATGGTAAACTCAGACATCCAGCCGATGCGCGTCAGTGGAAAAAATTCGATAATATGTATCCTGATTTTGTAGTAGAACCAAGAAATTTACGGTTGGTATTATCAGCTGATGGAATGAACCCTCATGGAGTCCAAAGTACCTCACATAGTACTTGGCCAGTTGTTTTAGTTGTGTACAATTTACCACCGGAGCTTTGCATGAAACGGAAGTATATGATGCTTACCATGTTAATATCGGGGCCCAAACAACCTGGGAATGATATCGATGTGTACTTAGCACCTTTGATTGAAGATTTGAAGTTATTGTGGGAAGAGGGTGTGCAAGTATATGATGGGTTGAGAAAAGAAAATTTTAATTTAAGGGCCATGTTATTTGGAACGGTGAATGACTTTCCAGCTTATGGAAATTTATCTGGGTACAGTGTAAAAGGGCAAAATGCATGTCCAAAATGTGAAGACCTCACCGACAATGTGCGATTGCAATATAGTAGGAAAGAAGTGTATATGGGGCATCGTCGATTTTTGCCAGATGGTCATGAATTCAGAGGAGCAGCTTCAATGTTTGATGGAAAATGTGAGACTCGTGGACCTCCTCCAGTTTTGACCGGTGAAGATGTGTTTGAGAAAGTAAAAGATCTACGAACTATATTGGGCAAGGAAAACTCTAAGTTAGTTCCTTCTAATGGTTGGAAAAAGTGTTCAGTTTTTTGGGAGTTGAGTTATTGGAAGGATTTATCTGTGAGACACTTCATAGATGTGATGCATCAAGAGAAAAACCTAACTGAAAGTTTACTTGGTACGTTGTTGGGTATAAAAGGTAAAACAAAAGATACTGTAAACTCAAGATTGGACTTGGTTCAATTAGGGATAAGAGAAGAGTTACAACCGGTGAAAGATGGGACCAAAATCAAATTATGCACCTGCTGCCCATACCCTTAGCGTGCAGGAGAAAAGAGTATTTTGCAAATTTTTAAAATCAGTTAAAGTTCCTGACGACTACTCTTCAAATATAAAGAGCCTTGTTTCAATGAAAGAGTTGAAGTTGAAGAACTTAAAGTCACATGATTGCCATGTGTTAATGGAGAATTTTATTCTAGTGGCAATACGTTCTATTTTGCCGAAGGAGGTACGGGTCACAATAACAAAGTTGTGTTTTTTTTTCAAGACAATTTGTAGTAAAGTCATTGATCCTAATAAGTTAGACAAACTACAAGCTGAAGTGGTAGAAATTCTTTGTGAGCTGGAAATGTATTTTCCGCCATCTTTTTTTGATATTATGGTACATTTGACTCTACACTTGATTGAAGAGATAGTGGAGTGTGGGCCACCACAATCGAGATGGATGTATCCTTTTGAGCGATATATGAAAGTATTGAAGGGATATGTGAAAAATAGATGTCGACCAGAGGGTTGTATTGCAGAAAACTATTTAATGGAAGAAGCTATCGAATTTTGCTGAGACTACGTCATATGACGAACTATATAATCGAGGACCGGATGATGTCTTAGCAAAGACCTTGGCGAAGAACTCAATAAAGGAGTATCATGGACGCGTTCTCACAGCAGGTTCATGTGTCACAAAGAAAAGTTACTTCGGAAAGAGGCGTGAGGAAGCATCTGACGCTAAGTTCTATCAAATGGAGCAAGCTTTACTTGAAGTACAAAAGAAAGTTGCGAAATTGGAGGCAAATAAAGGAGTGCCGCAGGAAGATGATGATTTCGAAGACGATGATGTCAAGATTACTCCAATTCGTGATCCTTCAACAAGAATAAGCGAGAAAGGTAATTGCATGGATGCTAATCCTCCAACAAGAAAAAGCGAGAAAGGTAGTTGCGTGGGTGCAAATCAAATTCCGGAGGTAAGACCACACTTAAATTATTCATCTTCTGGTATAGTCTGATATGTCATGTTAGTTTGATGAAGAGGGGCTTTCGTTACGTTGGACCTACTATGATACGATTATTAAGCCTTTGGGCATAAGCTTCTGACACAGGTTTAAATTTTAAAAGTGTTTACTCTTACATGTGAGTTTTGATAAGATTGACTTGTACTATCTAAGTTTAACCTTACCTAGACTGCTGATTAGGGTGTTCTTTCTTCTCATTTACAAACTTATAGTCTGATATGTCATGTTAGTTGTTTAGTAGTCTAGTCTCTGGTCATAACTGTAGCACCTAAATTCACACTTATGACTTCAATAATTACTCAATATTTTTTTTAGGGTGAAAGTGTATGTGACTTATTTGTCGATTCTCCTATTTATACAAAGGTTGGATGGGGACTTGTATATAAGGAAGAAGGGCAAAAAGTACATAATGTAATTTTAAAATCCAATGAAGTCAAGGTTTATCTCAAGGAGATTTTTGTGGGACATGAGAACACTAAATTGCCTATACCATATGTATCAGCTGACATTTATACAGTTGGAGATCATACGGAACTTTTGTTGTGTGGCCTCTTTTGTTGGTGTCCTTACAAAACAAGGTAAAATCACCTTAAGTTATTATTTGTAATTGATGATTTTAAGTAATATATATATGTGATTCTAAAATGGTGAATGTGTTATTAGGTGTCTGTATTTCAGAGTAAGGACAAGTCAGGGGTGCAGTCCGTTGCTCGATGTCCAAAGAAGAGACCAATTTATCCTCGTCCAGATGACGATGACTCTACTGTTTGTCGTAAAATGTGTAAGCTGTATCGTAAGACCATCTATAATGAGGCAAGCAGTGTTCCAATGTCTGGTCCATTCTGGAATGAAGCCTTTATCGATCATGTTGGTTTAGAGAACATTGAAGAAGTCTTGCAGCTTGAGTGGTTAAGGGCTACGAGCATAAGTCTATATATCAGGTACTGTTACGGTTAATCTTATTACCAAATCTACAATATAGTTTTCTGACTTCTAATTTGTTATTGAAGGTACTTGTGTGATGCTTATTTGAGTCATGAGGAGGGCGGTATACAAACCAACTCAAGTAAATACTCGTTCACATCACCCCAAGTGACGAAAGGGCACACTCATATCGTCGATGCACTTCTAAAGCATGCTGACCAAGATCATCTCTTCATTGTTCCTTATAATTTGGAGTAAGCAATGCATACTTTTAATATTTATGGACATGCATTATAACTTATACATGTTGTCATTAATTCACTATCTCATATATAACTTAATTGTGTAGCCGTCATTGGATATTGGTGGCCATTAATGCTAAGACTGAACATGTGTATTATATGGATCCGCTTCGAGTACATCATTCGAAGGCAGAGCGTAAAATGTTGGAATACACAATCACAAGGTACTACCCTTTTCCTAACAAACATATAATTTATATCACTATTCTAGATAAAAAAAAGTATACTTGTTTAACCATTATTCTTTGTGTACAATCTATTAGCACCTTTAGTGCTTATCGGGCAAACAAATTGAGTAATAATGGAGGTAAGAGCAAGAAAATTAAAAACATTAACTAGCACGACATACAGGTATTTACAAATAACTTTTTCAATTTAACTATTACACATTGCGGCTTTCACATATTTTTAACATTCTTTTTTATTTTGTAGTGTCCAAAGCAAGATGCGGTTAGAGGTTATTGCGCATACTACATTTGTTTGTTTATTGAAGACATTTTAGAGTCGGGGTTAACCAATGTTCCGGGCTTGGTTAGTAACTATCTCATTTGGAAACTCATATTAAATTTAACAATGTATTAACTAACTTAATTATAATGTTTTTTTTTTTTTAATTTTCAGTATTTTCAGAATCGACGCTACAACTCCTTTTCTGATGCTCGGATTGAGCATGTCCAGATAGAATGGTGTGGTTACTTTTTTAATAGGTTTCTGAATGATATATTGTAATAATATGCTTGAATTGTTTACATTCGCACATGATAATTCTCTTTTCATACATTGCGTTGTAATGTTTGTTAAATGTTCGAATGTAATGCGAATTGGTATTGTGTTTTAATGCATATGATAATTTTGGTTGCTGCGTACGATATTTGTTTTTTATTAGCATTACTGTGATTGAAAGCTGAAAACAGGGTGGGTTAGTATTAAACAGTAAAATAGTGTAAAAAAAAAATCAACTTAAACAGCGCTCAGAGTAGTGCTGTCTAAGTGAACTATTTTTTTTTTGGTAACTTAGCGATGAATATATTGAGTAAAATGAATAAAGTATCATACATATGAAAGAAGGGCATCATCAGCCCAAACAAAAATAACGAGCTCATCAAAGGCCCAACCCGCTAAAGGGGTGGGCGGAGCCAGAATAAAAGCCCAATAGGCAACCACATCTAACCCTAGGAAGAAAAGTGATATAAATGATGCTCTACTTCCCAGACTTCATTTAAGAAACCCTTCTTGATTCATTGTTTCTCTCCTGGGAGCTGAAAGGTCTTGCACCTTCGATAAATTCTCACCTCAGCTTCAACACTTTGAAAGCAACCTCTTCCCTTCTGATCTCCACTTCCTCTACCACGTCTCCCAATTTGTTCTTAACCTCCCCCGGGATCTGGGATTTGTGAAATCAGTCGTTTGTGATCCTCCGGAGCATTCCTAAAGCTATATAGGAATGTCTCGGAGGCCCGAGCCACTTCCGCCGGAGTCATACCAGTCTCCGATCTGACCACTTTGTTTCGTTGGTACCATATATGCCATAGGCTCGTTAACCATACATACAACTTGTCCGGAGGTAAACGTTTCCATCTCTTCTCTAATAGATCTCGGAAATCTCTGCATCGATCTCTTTCGGGGTTGATTTGTAAGTGTTGCTCTGTTGCTTGTGTGTACTGGCACATTTGAAATACATGCATGACCGATTCCTTGTTGTGGTGACATAGTTGACATATCTCTGGGACTTGGATCTTTCTTTTAATCAGATTGTCTGTTGTCGGGAGGTTGTTGTTTATAAGTCTCCACACAAAATGCTTGATTTTTCCTGGTAGCTGCATGTTCCAAAACTTTTTATAAAATAGGCTGGTATGCTCTCTATGATGTGCCCCCTGAGGAGAAATCCCTATTTGATTGTTGTATGCCTTGTATGCTGATTTGACAGTAAATCGACCATTGGCCGAGTGTGGCCATGTTGGTAGGTCTGTTCTGTGTAAGTTATGTAGGGGAATTTGAATGATTTCCTGTACGTCTATCTCGAGAAAATTGGCTCTAAGTGCATGTATGTCCCACACCCCTATGACGGGATCTATAAACTGTGAAATGGTCATTTTTGGTGGGATTCTGTTGGTGGCTCTGTTTCTCCTTGTTGTTGATGTTGCAGGGTCCGGGTTCACCGTATATGGTTGCTTAGACCAAGTGTGTGTTACCCACCTATGCTGCCAGGTTAAGATGTCCTTACCATTCCCTATGTTCCAGTCTATAACTGTGTTCATATGTTCTCTAACTTTAATCATGCATCTCCATATGTAGCTCGGATTGTTACCCAGTGGTGCCTCCCAGAACGAACTTGCTGGAAAATAGCGGCTCTTGTAGACTTTGGCTAGTTGACTCTCGGGCTCCTTGATTAACTTCCAGACCTGCTTGCTTAACAGTGCTATATTGAAGGACCTAAGGTCTCTAAATCCGAGACCACCCTCCTCCTTCGGTCTACAAAGTTTTTTCCATGTTGTCCAGTGTATTCCTTTTGTAGTTTTATCATTATTACCCCACCAAAAGTTAGATAGAATCGTATCTATCTTGTTGCAAATATGTATAGGCAACAAGAAGACCTGCATGGTGTACGTGGGGATGGCCTGTAAAACTGATTTAATGAACGTTTCTTTACCTGCTTTAGATAGTAACCTGGACTTCCAACTGTCGACCTTGTGTTGCACCTTAGTAACTATGGACGAGAATATATCTCGTTTGGATGTTCCTAAGTCTGTTGGAAGTCCCAGGTACTTGCCATGAGTGTCGACTTCGGGCATTCCTAAAATTCCCGATATTGACGCTCTGGTGGCGCTCGGAGTATTCGGGCTGAACTGAATGGCTGATTTCTGCGGGTTAACCAATTGGCCCGACCATGTCTCGTATTGAGCGAGGACCCGTTTAAAAGTGTATGCCTCCTCGTCGGTTGCCTTTCCCAGTAACAATGTATCATCCGCAAACATGAGATGGGTAAAGCTTGGGGTATCCTGACCCAACTTGATGCCTTGAATTTCTCCATTAAGGCCTGCTGCATTTAAAAGGCTAACCAGCCCCTCCGTGCATATAATGAACAAGTAGGGAGATAGAGGATCTCCTTGTCGTAGCCCCCTCCCTGGTCGGAGCAATTGAGACTGTGTCCCATTCATTGTAACCGCATATGTAACTGTTTCCACGTACTCCATTATAGTGTTCACCCATCGATAACTAAAGCCCAGTTTAAAAAGCATCGCCTTTAGGAAGCCCCATTCAATACGGTCATAGGCCTTCATCATGTCGAGCTTGACCGACATAAAACTTTCCTTCCCCTTCTTCTTATGCTTTATAATGTGATGTAATTCATAAGAAGGAGGACATTATCCGTGATGAACCTATTTGGCACAAAAGCGCTTTGGGTTTCTGAGATAATTGTCGGGAGACATTTCTTGAGCCGATTTGCTAAAACCTTAGAAATAACCTTAGCCACCGTGTTGCACAAGGCTATTGGCCTAAACTGGCTCATATGAATGGGTGATGGCACCTTGGGGATCAACGTGATCAGAGTGAAATTGAACTTCCTTAATAGAACCCCATTGTTGAGGAAATTCAAAATCATTGTTGTGAGGTCTTCCCCTACTATAGCCCAGTATGTCTTGAAAAAAGCACTGGACATACCATCCGGTCCTGGGGATTTGTTCCCATTGATGGCGAACAGCCCCTCCTTTACTTCATATTCCCCAAACTGCTTGTCCAGTAGACGGCCCTGATCCGTCGTCAAACATTTTGTTGTAATCTGATCTAGGCTTACCACGTTGGTGCGGCTCTCCGAGGTAAACAACTTCGTATAAAAACTCAACGCCAAATCCATAATTCCCTCCTCTCCTGTGATTAGCGTTTGATTGTCATCCCTGAGTTCCAACACCTTACCTTGCTTACCCCTCTGTACGGCCAAAGCATGGAAATATCCAGTATTTCTATCTCCTTTCACTCGCCATTCCACTCTCGATCTCTGACGCCAGTAAGTGTCATTCGTATATCGGAGAGTATCTATCTCCTTGGCAAGTTTTACCGCTCTACACTTGGTATCCATGGTGATAGTCCCTTGATTAAGGATATCTAGCTCCTTTTGCTTGGTTTCGATTAGATGTGGTACATTACCCAACCTTTCCCTTTTCCATTGTAGCAATCCCAACCGACTATTCTGGATAGCTTTAAAAACCCTTTGACCCGGATCCAAGCTCCTATCTTTTACCCAGGCCTTCTGCACTACATTCTGGGTTTCTGGATAGTTGCACCAGCTTGTTTCAAAACGGAACCGTGGCTTGTGGGCAAGCTGGCCAGCCTCCTGAGCCCCTTTCTCTATAAACAAAGGCACATGATCTGAAGAATTAGTGGTCAGATGTGTGATCTTTGCATGTGGAAATCTCATAATCCACTCAGCCTGAGCCAAGCCCCTGTCTAGCCGAGCTCTAGTAGAATATGGAGAGATAAAGTTATTACACCAAGTGTATGGATATCCTACATAGCCTAAATCAAATAGTCCACAATCCTGGACCACACGGCTAAAATTATTAATTTGCCATTGTGGCCTGGATCGTCTTGAGGACACATGCTCGTAGGAAAATAAAATTTCATTAAAATCACCGACATACATGGTAGGAAGATTACATTTAGCATTTAAATATCTAAGTAATATCCAAGATAATTTCCTTTTCCTTAGTTCATGATGTCCATAAAACCCTACAAATCTCCAAGGCTCCATATCTGGTTCCTTGATAATAGCCTCCATATGATGTGAGGAGTACGACACGACTTCAACTTCTAAATGACGATTCCACAAAAGAGCCAGGCCCCCTTTCCTACCCCCAGCCTCCACACCAAGCGCTTGAGGTAGGTTTATTTGCATTTGTACAGACTGCAACTCGGACTTCCACAACTTTGTTTCAATAAGGAAAACTATGCTCGGCTTCTTTTTCCGCACTAGGTCAGCTAGTGCTCGAACTGCTCGGGGGTGTCCCAGTCCCCGGCAGTTCCAGGATAAGATACTCATTGGGATCGGCTAGGCTGCTGAGCAGCCTTAGCCGTGTCCTGCCCCGGCTCAGAGACACCAAATCCATAACGCGGAAATGGGTGTTTCTTACTCGGGGCGCCCTTGGTCTCATGACTGTAAGGGTGATGCCTCTTCTTAGTAGGAGTCTTAATAATCATTGGTTCCTTTCCATGCCTGTGCTTCTGGGATCCCCCTTCCCCTGAGTGGAGGATATTCCGAACATTAAAGAAAGAAAGCACCTCATCAAATGTCCCCTGTTCCATATGCATATCCGTCAGCTGGGCACTCCCCGTCATAACGTTGGTTAGTTCCGTCTGGCTCAGTACCTCTTCTGTTAACCTCGCCTCCTCTTTTGATGAAAACTCTTCAGTAATAGGGTGATCCTCCCTACTTAAGGCACTTTGAACGCCCTGATGAGAGGAGATGTTATCCCTGATTGCATTAATTTGGGGGGAGACGTTATCACTTATTGCATTATAAATGGGAGGTTAACCCAGGATATTACTCTCGTGCATTAAAGGCTGTCCACATATACCCGTAACAGTTTTCTCGGTCAAATATTCATTAGTGTCAGTCATTACATTGTATTGAATAGTCTTAAAAGGTAAATTCAAACTTTTCTGATAATTAGCATTAATCATATCTCCTCCAGCATCAGCCGTCTGCTTCCCAATATCAGTGGTTTCCGTCTCAGACGTGACGGTAGCCACTGTGCTTCCTCCCACAAATGACTCAAAACCCGGGGGACATCTTGGAGATGGAAGCTGGTTGTTGGCTCTAGTCCTCGCCGGAGCATCCAACTCTTCGTACAGGCTAAACAGGACCCATGACCTCTCCGCCGGGGCTTTAAGTGACATCTTAAAATTGTGATTACGTGTCGGATCAGCCCCTTCCGGTAATTTGGGGCAGTGTCTCACCCCATGCCCCATTAAGCCGCAATACAGACAGAAGTTCGGGAGACGCTCATAGGCTATCTGCCCGGTGAGAAACGTCCCTTCCAGTTTGAAAGTCAACTGCCTCCTCAATTGCCTGAGCATGGAGATAGGAGTTCTCAAGCGAAAGAATTTTTGCCCATCAATATTCTTCCGAATTTCAATAGCCTCACACCCTTCGAACGCAGCCACTATCTTGCATGCAATCTCACGTGTATAGTATTCCTCGCTAAGTTTCCTGATCTGAATCCAAAACATACAGTCATCAAATTTGAGATTTTACGGGTCACATCCCTGGATCCATTCTCGGAATATGATGAGTTAATTCTCATAGCACCATGGACCCCCCTTGATTATTCTAAGTTTGTCCTGCACATTAGGGAAAAAGACATGTAATAGGGAATCATGCAATTTTGTGATTTGAACCTCCTTGCAATTCCACGCCTTGGACATTGCTAGGTAAAAGTTCTTCATGTTTAACGCCCCCCTTTAAGGGCGTGGAGTTTTGCGTAGAGACTAGCCTCGCATTCCTTCACCCCTTCGAATACATCCTCTCGGTCAAGTCGAATGGGGCGAGTCTCCTCCTCTGTCAGGGTGCATGATTGGAGATGCTGATTAGGGTGTTCTTTCTTCTCATTTACAAACTTATAGTCTGATATGTCATGTTAGTTGTTTAGTAGTCTAGTCTCTGGTCATAACTGTAGCACCTAAATTCACACTTATGACTTCAATAATTACTCAATATTTTTTTTAGGGTGAAAGTGTATGTGACTTATTTGTCGATTCTCCTATTTATACAAAGGTTGGATGGGGACTTGTATATAAGGAAGAAGGGCAAAAAGTACATAATGTAATTTTAAAATCCAATGAAGTCAAGGTTTGTCTCAAGGAGATTTTTGTGGGACATGAGAACACTAAATTGCCTATACCATATGTATCAGCTGACATTTATACAGTTGGAGATCATACGGAACTTTTGTTGTGTGGCCTCTTTTGTTGGTGTCCTTACAAAACAAGGTAAAATCACCTTAAGTTATTATTTGTAATTGATGATTTTAAGTAATATATATATGTGATTCTAAACTGGTGAATGTGTTATTAGGTGTCTGTATTTCAGAGTAAGGACAAGTCAGGGGTGCAGTCCGTTGCTCGATGTCCAAAGAAGAGACCAATTTATCCTCGTCCAGATGACGATGACTCTACTGTTTGTCGTAAAATGTGTAAGCTGTATCGTAAGACCATCTATAATGAGGCAAGCAGTGTTCCAATGTCTGGTCCATTCTGGAATGAAGCCTTTATCGATCATGTTGGTTTAGAGAACATTGAAGAAGTCTTGCAGCTTGAGTGGTTAAGGGCTACGAGCATAAGTCTATATATCAGGTACTGTTACGGTTAATCTTATTACCAAATCTACAATATAGTTTTCTGACTTCTAATTTGTTATTGAAGGTACTTGTGTGATGCTTATTTGAGTCATGAGGAGGGCGGTATACAAACCAACTCAAGTAAATACTCGTTCACATCACCCCAAGTGACGAAAGGGCACACTCATATCGTCGATGCACTTCTAAAGCATGCTGACCAAGATCATCTCTTCATTGTTCCTTATAATTTGGAGTAAGCAATGCATACTTTTAATATTTATGGACATGCATTATAACTTATACATGTTGTCATTAATTCACTATCTCATATATAACTTAATTGTGTAGCCGTCATTGGATATTGGTGGCCATTAATGCTAAGACTGAACATGTGTATTATATGGATCCGCTTCGAGTACATCATTCGAAGGCAGAGCGTAAAACGTTGGAATACACAATCACAAGGTACTACCCTTTTCCTAACAAACATATAATTTATATCACTATTCTAGATAAAAAAAAGTATACTTGTTTAACCATTATTCTTTGTGTACAATCTATTAGCACCTTTAGTGCTTATCGGGCAAACAAATTGAGTAATAATGGAGGTAAGAGCAAGAAAATTAAAAACATTAACTAGCACGACATACAGGTATTTACAAATAACTTTTTCAATTTAACTATTACACATTGCGGCTTTCACATATTTTTAACATTCTTTTTTATTTTGTAGTGTCCAAAGCAAGATGCGGTTAGAGGTTATTGCGCATACTACATTTGTTTGTTTATTGAAGACATTTTAGAGTCGGGGTTAACCAATGTTCCGGGCTTGGTTAGTAACTATCTCATTTGGAAACTCATATTAAATTTAACAATGTATTAACTAACTTAATTATAATGTTTTTTTTTTTTAATTTTCAGTATTTTCAGAATCGACGCTACAACTCCTTTTCTGATGCTCGGATTGAGCATGTCCAGATAGAATTGTGTGGTTACTTTTTTAATAGGTTTCTGAATGATATATTGTAATAATATGCTTGAATTGTTTACATTCGCACATGATAGTTCTCTTTTCATACATTGCGTTGTAATGTTTGTAAAATGTTTGAATGTAATGCGAATTGGTATTGTGTTTTAATGCATATGATAATTTTGGTTGCTGCGTACGATATTTGTTTTTTATTAGCATTACTGTGATTGAAAGCTGAAAACAGGGTGGGCTGGTATTAAACAGTAAAATAGTGTAAAAAAAAAAATCAACTTAAACAGCGCTCATAGTATTGCTGTCTAAGTGAACTATTAAAAATCAATTTTCAAAAAAAAAAGATCTTAGAGAGCGCGACACAGGAGCGCTGTCTAAGTCCCACTTAGACTGCGCTCAATTAAACGCTGTCTAAGTCCCACTTAGACAGCGCTCCCGTGTCGCGATGTCTAAGTGTTTTTCACTTAGACAGCACCCTCCTTAATAGCATTTGTTTATGCTGTCTAAGAGGTTTTTTGAGCGCTGTCTAAGACGTTTTTTGTACTAGTGATGGTTGTGGTAAATGTAACTCTTAATTTTCCTTGTATATAATTAATGAAAATTGAAAATGTTAGCAACATAAAAGTAATGGAAGATATGTATATTAATAGGTGATCATATTTTAGTGTGAGAATTTAATAGGGGATAAAGGAAAATCTATTTAATATTGCAATTGAAAACCTCTACTATTTTGAAACAAAAAATAGTGTTAGAATGTCCAACTATTTTGGGAGGTACAGAGTAATAAGAACCATTTAACATATATATTTTTAAGTTTGGACTAATGACGGTAGCAATCACCTATGTTTACAAGATATTTTCAGTCCATCACCAATGTTTTAAAACATCCTTCAATCACCTATATTTCAATGTTACAGTGAATCAGTCAATCATCCCTTCGATCGATATGTCATTAAGGCATAAGTATGACATGTAGTGAACTCGAATTTGGGGAATGCCTTATATCAAATTTTATTTTTATTTTAGATCTAGTTTTTGTTTTAAAAAAAGAAAAGAAATCTTTGCGATATGTTGAAAAAAAATTGTATTCCTCATAACTATTGATTGGCGAATTATGCATTCTCTGGCGAGTTCCATATGCATTGTCTGGCAAGTCCTATACGCAGTCTCGATACGCATTGTCTGGTGAGTCTTATACGCACCAATGGAGGAACTTACACATCGACCGGCAAATGGTGGTTGTAGCAATATACACAACTAGTGAAGATTATCGCATTGAAGAGTGAAACTTTATTTATGTTTTTTTATAACTATTATTGTTCTTGTATTATAATGTATTGACAACTATTATTATCAATAAAATATCTCTTTATATTTTGTCAATATCAAATGCACAATTACCAATAAATGCTCGCTAATTTCAACTTAAATATGCTAATGATTAAATTTCGAAGCCTTAATTGAATATTCGGTATTAGGTTCAAAAATATTTGATAACGTGTCGGGATTTGAGGTGAAATCGCCATATTTTTTTTATATATCTAGTGAAAGAAAGTATTAGAATTGAGTGATTGACGTAATAATTTTTATTGGCTTATGAAGTTGATCATGATATTATTAGAGGTATTTTGGACAATCTCATATCTTACGATTGGTATTTGTTCCTCTAAAAAAGTACGGAGTATTAAAAAATGCACAAGAAGGGTTTCACTACGATAGTGTTATAAACAGTGTCAATACTGAGAAAATGGATGCATTTTACATAGAGAAAATTGTCAAGATGGTCCCAGTAAATATGTGCAAGTTGCACTTTGGTCCCCGATTATATTGGGGCTGCGAAAATGGTCCCTGATATTGGTAAAAAAGTAGCGTTTTGAGGTTGGGGCAGAAATGTAAGATCAGCAGAGTTAAGCCCTAAAAATGCGATTATAACTAATTAATTATGGGGCAAAAATAGAAAGTTAACAAGTAATTTATGTCTACTCCCATCCCAATTTCCTCCAAAATTGTTCCCTCCAATTATTATAAATTAGTTGTTAATTTTCTATTTTTGCCCCATTATTAGTTATAATTGCATTTTTAGGGCTTAACTGTGTTGATCTTACATTTTTGCCCCAAACTAACTCTTTTCCGTTTAAAAGTAACGGTTAGGGACCAAAATGCTACTTTTTTACCAATATCAGGGACCATTTCCGCAGCCCCAATATAATCGGGGACCAAAGTGCAACTTGCACATATTTATTGGGACCATTTTGGCAATTTTCTCATTTTACATACTATTCAATTTTAAATATTTTTCTATTTCAATCGAAGTTATCTAGTTCATGTTATAACTTTTACAATTGAAAATCAAACTTGACATTTATTTTTGGGATGGAACCGATTATTTAAACTTGACAAAATGGATGCATTTACATAACTATACAAATTCACGTTGAATCGTCCCATTGTTTTTTTCTTTTCTTTTTTTGTAAATTAGTGATGAGGTGAGTTTCGAACCCAGGACCTTCTAGTCCATTGCTAAGTAAACTGATTCAAGTTGCTACACCATTAATACAGTCCTGTCAACTTATTTTCTTCGCTTCTCAATCATGGTGATTTGTGATGTAGATTTATTGTTTTCTATGCTATGATTATCAGGGTCTAGTGTACTTGTAATTTAGAGGGTGTTCCAGTTTTCTTGCATAAATGTTGACATGTTGATGCTTGTTGAATGATCACATAATGGTCAGGAATGCGAGTAGGTCGGGCTCTTGAAGTATGGAAACTGATGGTATGTGCTATTTGCAAGGCCTCAGTGCCCGAAAAGGAACTGATATCTTGCTTTCCTTGCGACATTCGCCAGCGTATAAACTTGGTAAGGAGCCAATTCTTAACAAAGTGTTGCCTCCTGAATCTGAACTGGAATCCATGGGAGCAGAACACCAATGCCTCGGAAAAGAAGGTGACGTTACATTTCATGGTCTTCGGCAAGCTATTCCATATCCTATTGTCTCCTTACTTGACATTGGTCCCTGAGGTAAGAGGGGTAGCTGAATAAATCATTCGTCGAGAGTTAGTTTCTTGTCTTGCCAGACTATTTGTTTGGCTATAGTAATCTTTCTGTTCGATTAGATAGCTTGATATGTATGCTTATAACAATATAATAAGTACCTAGCATTGGGTTGATTTTGGAAACGTCATATTTATGTAACCGATCTCAGTTAGTGGATAAAACTCGCTCATTAAATATAATGTTCGAGAGACCAGAACATCTGTGATGGCCTGTTCTTCAAATTAGGCTAATGGCGGTGTATTTATAATATTAGAATGTGAAGCAACGAATTTGAGGGAATAGGAGAAGAATTACACACGACATAACTTCCTTTTGGAAAGACATCTTACTGATACTTTTTAATTCTTTTAAACTAACAAGATACTTGCAAAGTCTCAGAAACTATTTAAGATTAGGAGATTTCAGACGAAGAAAATGGATGATCCTTGTATCAACCATCCTTCAATGTGTCATTTCCATAGGAAGAAAATGGAAGATCCTTGTATCAACTATCAACCATCCTGCAATGTGCCATTACTGGATCGCTTCGGTTCCCATCCTGGTAAGCATCCTTTTAAAGGGGACCTCTCATTGAGACTGATGACAGATAATTAAAGGAACTTCTCAGCCTTCGCTTTTCGCCATCGTTTTCTTGGTAATTAGGGTCTTGCACTGCAGATACTTTCAGGGCTTCAGGCAACGTGCAGTTGAATGTTGAGCCTGAAGAACATTGGTCAGTGCAGAGTTCATAATTACTAAAACAAACAATGGCACTCTGCAGTCTATATATATTGATGACAAAATGAGATTGCATAGAGACGGTTGATTTCTGAGCTAACTGTTAATTAGCGTGGACGATTTAGAAGATATAATCGGAGGTCATGTATCGTTAGGTTCCATTTGTATACTTGGTGGAATCTGGCATATCTTAACCAAACCCTTCGCTTGGGCTCAACGCGCATTTGTATGGTCTGGAGAAGCTTACTTATCTTATAGTTTAGATGCTTTATCCGTATTTGGTTTCATTGCTTGTTGTTTTGTTTGGTTCAACAATACCGCTTATCCTAGTGAGTTTTATGGACCCACTGGACCAGAAGCTTCTCAAGCCCAAGCATTTACTTTTCTAGTTAGAGACCAATGCCTTCGGGCTAATGCGGGATTTGCTTAAGGACCTACATGTTTAGGTAAATATTTTTTGGAGGAGAAATTATGTGTTTTTGGGATCTGCGTGCTCCTTGGTTAGAACCTCTAAGGGGTCCAAATGGGTTGGAGGGCGACAAAGACTATTGTTGTACTGTTTCAGATATCATATCACTTAAATCATCAAGTCGGAAACAACAAATATGATAGAACTCATACATGTAGTATGAGGGGGAGTCGGATTATGCACAATCTTAACCTTACCTCTGCGATAACGCAAGGGAGGCTGTTCCTGGATAAATTGGACAGCCTGAATTGGGTCCATTGATGTTGTTTCAATAAAAATAGACCTCCTGAACTTGAAGCCACTAGTTGGCTAGTCATGAGCTCCAAATGCGTATTCTACTCCATGAATTAAATTCGAGAAGCAGGTAGTGAGTAAGAAAAAGGAAGGAAGGATGTTTTGTCCTGAACTATTCCGCTTACTAATGGTTTTAAATATCCTCATTCGCTCATCCATGTTTTAAAATTCCCTATTCATTCACTTTGTCGTATGTTCCTCCGTTAATTTCGTCACATCAAATGTTAGTGGTTTCATCTAGTAATCAATTTTGTATTCTTTTTTAGTTTCTACTAATTAAGAAATTTTATATTTACTCCTATAAGAATCACATGATGAAATATACAGTTGTACTGAAAGATTCAATTTTTTGTTCATGGGTAAGCGACTGGAGACATTTAAAACATGAGTGAGCGAAAGGGGTCCAGGATAAAACGTAGATGATGATCCATGCCTTTTGCCCTTTTCTTAATAAAACTTCGAGACTCATCATCTATTATTCTGAATTTACTACAAATTTTGGTTTATTATTGGCACAAAAAGTGATCAATTAAAAATAAATTTGTTTATTTATTTAGAAATCACACAGTGTACAATGACACTTTTATTAGCTCAACAAAAGCACATCAAATAATTTGTTCAGTACTCAAACAACTGAACAAGTCTCCTCAACGGGCATATCTGTTTCCTTTAGCCATTTGAATGGACTTATTGGAGTTGTTGCCTCTAGGAGTTTTTCTATCGGAATCTTTGGCTCCGACTGCTTCAGTGGTGGCAAGTCGACGTAATTTGGATGATGCTCCTGCTCGAAAACAATAATGAAAGCAACCACATGCATTACGGTAATTAAATCTAAGCGAGGTGACAAATTGGCAATGTTCGATGGAATGACTATTGTTTAAATAAGCCTTACCTGATCAGCGTGCATTTTCTTCACGAATGACTTGAAAATGTAGAAATTCGTCTCTTCAAGCAGGTCATCCGATAAGCGAAGATAAGTGAAACCAGCCATCTTATGCTCTGGGGGGCCGATTTGGTTGACACCGTTTGGCCTTGCGTTTAGAAGGATTTGATTGTACCCATTGCTATCATACCTTGAAAGTGCATTTTCACCAGCAACGTCGATTTTCTCTATCCAGCCATCGCTCAGTACCTAGAAAGACTTGACAAAAATCATCTCCTGTAACTAGGTACAAGATCAAAGCATATTCAGTTATAGTCTAATAACGTTCTTCACCTGTTGAACAAGTTCTTCAGGTCCGCTTTTAGCCTCTGCCGGTTGTTCAGAATCTCTCATTTCGAGACAAGTAAAATTCAAGGAACCATAGTGCCTAGACAACATCCTTGCTATGGGCCGGTACCCATCTCTGTTGTTCAAGTTGTAGTATCCAGCAGTTAACTCCGCGGCATGACTATCATGAACATACCACCAGTGGATTCCTGATACCTGGTGATCACCACACATTTTTCTTCTTTAACGCCACGTTCAATAATAGAATCTAACCCTTTTACTGTTTCAATTAAGGTCATGATGTGCTAATCAATTGATATATAGTCATTGGTTACTTACTTTGGCGGCAAGTTTGACTCTGCACCCTAAAAAAGCTTTGTTTGCCTCCTCTAGAATTTGATCACCATGCATCAGAAGTCTGTTCGAATACCATGTCAAGAAGAATTTTCCTTTATGAGTCAGGTATGTCCCATTAGGTCCAAAAAACTGAGTCTCTTCGGGTGTGTTATTGTATGTTCCGGCATCATCAGGCACATCCCACTCTGGTTTTCCAGCCCATGCTGCCGCTGCCTCAAAAGCCTCCCTAAGATACTTGTCATAACACTGAAGTATTCGACATTTTAATTCAAGTAATATTAGATAAGATTTATGTCAGTTGCAGAGTATATAGTCACAAATGGAACTCTATATAGTCACAAATTATGCAAATAACATCTTATTTGTGTGCGATTATCTGCATCCCCCCCTCCCGGGGAACACTTGCAAAGTACCTGGAATTCTCCAATGCCTGGGAAACTCCATCCTTGAGTTTCAGGATATGAAGGATATCTAAGCTCGCCAGCAGGACCGAGTCCTACCTCGATATCAATGATGGTCCCGGCTTCAAAGAACTCTTCCATGTTCTCTCTAAAGCTCTTCATGAAATCACTGTACATCTGAAGTCATGCATGATCACAAGAAAACTCAAACTAAACATCATATTGAAATAATTTTGCTAATAATCAATACCCATATTTCAAGCTAATTGTCGAGGTGGTTTCAGATAGTTACAATGTTGTAGAATAGTCTCCAAAAGACATAAATGTTGCAATCTGGTCTTTGATAGTGACAAATGTTTTACATTTCTAACTATTTTGGAAGTTCAAAACAGGGAGAATGTTGGACATTTGTCATTCACAATATTGTAACTATCCGAAACGAAATGGGCAACTCCGTCCCAACTATTTTAGGTCAAATCGACAATTACATCTTATACAATTCTCACCTGCACGGCGGTCCGGCCTCGAAAGAGAGGTAGGTTGTCCACACCATTTGACAGGTATTCAGGATTTCTAGTTCCACCCAAGTTAGTGTAAAAGATGTCAGGGTCTTTTTCCCCTACTTCAAGTACCCATTGGGGAAGTGGTATGTAAACAACATCTCCTACATTCCCACCACATTGATGAAATGACATAATTGCTTGAATTTTTAGATCACATTTTTGAACAAGTTTGAATAAGGCCTTATAAGATGACCAATCATACAGCTTAGGACCTTTGGCTTCTATAATACCCCACCAAACATCTACCATAATACCATCAACTCCAGCAGCTCTCAGTTGTTTGAGTTGTTCTTCAAGCTTCTCTTGGTCTGGAAATTCATTGTCAGCTGTAACAACTCCCAACTGTCTCACAAAATATTAAATCATCAAATTTTTTGTCTGTATATACAACATTTTTAGTACTTTGTTAAGGAGGGATCCGTAGTAGCTACTCGTTTGCACACTGACGGGCAATAGCGGACGTATATATGTTCGGGCCTGTTGACTCATGCACTTTTTAATTTATATAGGTATTAATTTTTATTTATAAAAAACTGATTATATAACACTATATTTAAGTAGTTTGAATGCCCACTTTAAAGTATATGTCAATTTCAAACACTCACTTTAAAATAGCTAGATCCGGCCCTGCTGACCGTAAATCACACTAGACAAGTCCGTGTGCAGTGTTTGTGGGAAACATAAATCATGAACTTGTGGTCACAAGCATATTTGTGAATAGCAGCGGGTCGTGGCAGCTTAGTGCTACACCACATCACGGTATATCGAGAAAAATAACGGCAAATAGCTGTAAAAAGCGGCATATAGCGGATGTTTAGAAATTTCGCGCTACAACCGCTAAACGCTATTCTTGGACTCACAAGTTCATTTCCTCGACCAACTTAATCAGCTAAACACATTGTCAGTAGTCGTTTATATCGCTAATTTTCAAAAAAAAAAAAAGCATCAAATAGTAATTGCACTTACAGGAAGCATGACATAAACTGGTACATAGTTTTTCAATAAGCTGTTTGGTGTAAGTTGAGCCATTCTTTGAGGAAGATGAAATGCTACTTAAAACGATATCTCTATATATAGCAAATGCCGAGGCATGTTTTTAGTTGTCGAATATGATTTCTTTTTATAGTGGTTTGAGCATATTATTGGATACCATACTCCCTCCAGTTACACTAAAAAAGGAACCTCAATAGCTGCAGCAATTACATATGTGATATGACAAATATTACGAGTTCACTTATGTTTCAAAACGTCATTGTCACTCCCCTATGTTTCAAAATACATTTGGTCTCGCACGTTAAATTTTTTGTTAAGTTGAGAGTGAGTTATTTCAGATTCCAAATTGGGGTTGAGTCATTTCATATTTTTCTTTCAATTTTCTTACACCAAAATATATTAAAACGAATGACAGAAATAAACTTACTCACGAGGCATCGAGGCAGGGGCCCCTCACATAATATTATTAATGACGGTTTGACGAATTAGGTGATGGACTGGAACATTTTGAAACATAAGTGAGATGAAGAAAGAAAAGATGAAAAGGTGAAGGGTATAGAGTTCACTAACGGTAAATTACTAATTTTATGGGAGGGGTTATGAAATTCAAAAAAAAGAGTAACTGGGTAAAAATTAAAAAGAATAAACGGGAGGCATTCTTCAAAGTCGCCACTCAAATCTGAAAATTTTGAAAGAATACCACAGCTAGTGGTGATAATTGGCGAAATGCATTTTTTTATTATTGTAAGACCCATACTTTGAGTGAAATCACACTTATACCATTGTTGATCTATTTTTATGTAGAAAGTTAGGGTGCCTTATAGAAATATTCCGTACACATTCCGTAAAAGGTTAATATATAAATATTGGTGGTTTGGAAGGGGATTGAAGATGTAATTATTATTTTTTCATGGGTTATTGTGTAATTATTTTTCTGTACGGAATTCTATACGGAACAAATCTATACGGAACCGTAACCGGTCCGAACATAACAAACTTTGATCATGAATTCTCATTAAATGATAAGAAAAAATATAGTCTTGTAGGACCTTGTTAGATTCGTCTCAATATATATTTTTGAAATATCAACTTTTTATAATTTTTTTACATGTAAAATAATAGATATTTACGTTTTAAATCGTGTTTTATTGACTATCAAAAGTCAAAATGTGACAATCTTTTAGGGACGGAGGGAGTAATTTTTAAATGTAGAATTACAATTCTCACCCTTCCTTGGAGGCCCATTTGTGTCCAAAATACAAAATGTAGACATAATTTTTCCAATTATTTAGGGATGGAAAAAATAATATTCTTCCAATAGAATTACCAATTAAAAGTTGTCTATTCTTTCAAATTCTTCTCATTTGATCAACATGACCTATGGATTACCCCCACTATTACATATTCACATTCAACGACAGATAAATGAAGTACATTTATTTTAAGTTTTAAGAAGCATTGTTCAACCTAATAAGCATAGACATAGTAGACATAATTTTTGTAAGGAGTCGCGAGGAGTTAAATTACGGGATGGACTTGAGGTTGCCCATTAACCACTTCCACAACAGATTTTGTTTCGTAGGTGACTCGAACCCATACGCTGCAGAAGATACAAGGCGTGATGCTACTGACTAGGGACGGAACCAGGATGCAAATTAAGGGGGGGCAAACTTTGAAAAAAATAAAATAGGGGGGCCAAAATAAATTAGAAAAAGTTAAAGTATCACAAAAAGTGTAAAAATGCGTTAAAAATGAAGTAGAGGGGCTTGAACCCATGAACTCTACCCTTTAAAAGTAGAATCTAACTAACTAAGCTACACTTTCACTTAATTTACTTACATTTTTTATGATATATATCTTATTTGACTTTTCACGGTCATTGAGACACAATTTAAAACATCAATATCTCTAATTCTACACGGGTAAAAACTATAAGAAGTTGATATTTCAGAAATATATATCGAAACGAATCTAACAAGATCACACATGACTATATTATCTCTTATCGGCTAATGAAAATCCATGGTCAAAATTTCAAAGTTTGACTCCTAAAAGAGAAAGTGACCAAATGATATGGGACGAAGGGAGTAGTAGAATTGAATAACGTGTGTAGGTCACCAGTAGTCTAGGGACTTCTTTTCGGGGAAAGGTCATGTTAGCTTGGTTAGTTTCAGATGAATAATGATATAGAAATGTCGAGGGATATATCCTAGTAGTTATTAGTGGCAAGATGATCGAGGTACCCGACAACCCTAACAATTTAAGTCCGCATTCCTATATAAAATGGACCCTAACACATGAGAATAAATTAAACTTTCTTATGGGAATAATTAGAGAAAATTGTCAAAATGGTCCCAGATAATGTGTTAAATTACACTTTAGTCTCAGTAAATGAATGGTCTGCCCAAATGATCCCTGACATTGGCGTAGAAGGTGCAGTTTAATCCCTCTTTTGACAGAAACGTTAAATTTTGACGAAAATAGGGCCAAAATAGAATTTCCAAAGCTTAAATATATCTTGAAAATATGTACTATAGTCCTTAGTATTGGCCGAAAATGTGCACTTTAATCATTCTTTCCGTCAAAATTTAACGTCTCCCTCGAAATAAGGACTATAGTGAAAATTTTCAACCAATCTCAGGGACCATTAGAACATACCAAACGTTTACATGGACTAAACTACAACTTGCACATATTATATGAGACCATTTTATTAATTAATGATACCGAGCATATATTGCATCTCATTGCAAAGTCTTTTTCAAGCACATTGCCAATTCGTCTCATATAATTTTCTACACCAACTAGATTGATTGCAACTGCTTCTAATCATTTCAGGTTATTTATCCACGTGACTAAATATTTTGTGGTGAACATTTATTCATTTGAATTTGTTGAGTATGAAATCTAGATATTGAGTCCTGCAATTTTCGATTGTTGCCATTCAAATTATGCTACCATGAAGATAACTGCAGGTGTTCTTTCGTATGGCTGATGAGACACATCCATGGGCAGCAATAATGCAGAAGCTGTCCAAGACAGAACTGGTCGAAACACCCCCATACGGCCATACCCCGCGCAGGACCGGTCCTGACATTTTGAGGGTCTTGGGCAAAACTAGGAAAGGGGCCTTATAACTTTTTTTCATTTCGATTTTTAATATATAAAAAAAATTATATGTCAAAACTACAAATCAAGTTTGAAATAAATATTTACATAAATTGTCGACACAAAAACATGATTAATTCGTCTTAAAAACATAAAACAAATTTATCTCAAAAAATTTACCTTATATTTAATTTAGATAATATATCTTGAAAGTAATTATTGGCTAAAATTTGGTGAGAAATGTTAATTGATATAGTACTTTAAAAATTGAAGTACAAAAATTATAAAAAATAAATAAAAATGGGATTGTTGGACACTAAAAACACATAAATAAAAAAAATCATTCGAAAAGAAAAAATATTATAGCTAAAAATAGAGCACATTGTTTAAACATAAATTTAATTAACCTTCAAATATTTTTATATCCGATCAAAAATTACATTTACACTTTTAAGAAGTAAATGATGTAGATAGAATTTGTTATTTGAATTTGGGGTTGTCTTTTTGTTTTTGTTTGATGTTTAAGGTTACAATTTTAGTACGGCAATATGCAAACTCCCAATTGATGTTTAAAAAAATTATTATTTGACGCTTTGAATAAATTAAGTATTAGTTAACAATGTAATTTATTTAATCGTTCAAAAATCATTACTTTTTTTTTTTTTTTTTCCAAACACAATTTTATCGAAAAAACGGAAAGGAGTACAAACAGGACCTATCTCACATCAAAGATAGTCGAACTAAAACACCAATTGAGGCAAAGATCCCAATTGGCTCTAGATCTAGGAACTCTATGCCACCCATTAACACTACTCCTAATGGAATGAAAACAATGGCTAATTACATCCTCTATACAAGGTGTGATATTCTGGAAAATATACTTGTTCCTCGTACTCCAAATGTGATACACCGCAGCTGATCCACACAGTCTCCGAAGCCTGCTTCTGAAAGACTTCCCCACTCCTTTGCTAATCAACCAACTCAGTTCCATGTTCCAGCTACCAGGGCTGTGAAACTCCCTCAGATACAACATCAACTTCCTCCACAAAACTTTAGAAAAGTCACAGCAAAAGAAAAGATGTTGCTCAGTCTCAATTTCCTTTCCACATAATACACACTTATCATCCAATATGACTTTCCAGGAAAACAATATGGCCTTTGTGGGCAACTTACCAAGACACACCAGCCACATGATGAACCCATACCTGGGCACTTGGCCTTTGAACCAAACTATTTTCCACCACTCAACTTCAGGCCCACTGTTTCTAAGGCACCTCCACACCTGAAAGTTTGAGTGCACCCTCATATCAAACCACCAGAGCTCATCTTCTCCATCAGTCAGCTCCCTAAGCCCATCAACAAATTGTTTGAGATCAGGTAATCTGCTAGTGTTGATGTGTCTTACTCTTCCATACATGACTGCAACAGAATCAGTATTAGAAACACCAATTCTCCTAATGCTTCTTTCTGATAGAAAAGTTGCAGGGATCCCATCACTATGCCAGTTCTCATGCAAGCAGTTTGTAGTGACACCATTCTTCACTACCTTCCTTACGTGAGGGCTGACAATTGCTCTAATACTTAGGAGCCTTCTCCAACACCAAGTATCCACACTTCTTGGCTGAACAGACCACACTGATTGCCCTAAATTCAAAAATCATTACTATAACCAAAAGATTGCAAAATTAAAGGTTAAAAATTTAAAGAATAGAATAGAATTAAGATCAAAACATATTTAAAATTAAAATAAATAATACATTAAGTTTCCATGTGCATAGCCCCTAAAATAAATACTACCATAATATTTTAGCCCAACTAGCTGAATAGTGGACAGTACACAAATACCATAATATTTAGCCCAACTAGCTAAATAGTGGACACTGGACAGTACATAATACTTAAACTAAAAAAAGAAGGTTACAGGCGGGTAGGGGTGGCTAACGGACGGCCCCCCTCGGACGGTCCGAGGGCCCGGCCCATTAGTCCGCTTCAAGCCCGGTCCCGGCCCGTCAGGCCCACAAACGGCCCCTGGTCCATTTAGTAGTGGGGCGGACAGGGGCTTAGGTTTTGAGCTCCAGGCCCGGGCCCGGTTCGAGCACACTTGGAATTCGGCCCCGGGCACGGTTCGAGGCCCCTCAGGCCCCCTAACAACGTGCCCACGTTGAAATCAACGTGGCCACGTTGGTGCAGAATCAACGTGTGGACGTTGGTTTCAACGTGGCCACGTTATACCAGCAGAATGTGCACCAAATTTACATGATCAAATATCAATCTCTACAAAGCAATTGAAATATATTACCACCATTCAATACATACTCATAGAAAACATAATTCATAATCAATTAAACACATCACAATTCACATGATCATCCAAAACACAATCATAAATTAGAAAATCATTCAAACTTAAGTTATAATTCAAACATTCAAATAAAGTTCATACAATAACTAATAAAACACATTCATTCATGTGCTTCTTCATCATCCATAGCATGTGGAGGTGGTGGTGCTTGTGGTGGTCCGCCATATGCGCTCCAACTTTGCATTTGAGTACTAATATCTCCCATATGAGTTCTCATCTGAGTCATCTCCTCCCTCAACGATTGATACTCAGACGTCATTTCCTGCCTCCATGATTGATAGTCATCTCGCATCCCCACCATTTGTTCCCTCATAACCACATTTTCCGACAAAAGGTTTGCCAATGCATTATTTATTGATTCCAACATTCCATGTTCATGTGGTGTGGAGGAGGGCCCCGCTCCTTCATGTGTGGTCGATGGGTCAACAGGAACCTCATAAACTAATTCAGCTCCAGTAGTTGGGGCCCAGTTCTTCGGTGGAATAGGGGGTTTGCAATCGTTGAACTTCCATACATCATTCCTAACATGCTCATATTGTGGGTATAACGTGGGCACGTTGGGTCAACATTACAACTTCAATTCTATTATAAATACGGTTACACCTCTTACATTTCAACTACAAAACTTTCAATTCTTCAATAAAAGTCACAACTCACATCTAAATGGATATGGATCGAGAAGAAGTTCCAACTCCAACACCATTCAAGCGATTTTACAAGGTTATTCTCGAGTCATCTTGTGAAAGGATAGAACTACCTCGAAAGTATGTTAGAGGATGTCGGCTTTTTCTAGAAGGTGATTGTAAGTTTTTTATTGATGATCAAATTTTTGATGTCAAGTTCGAGAATGGAAGAGGAGAAAATGGAGAACTAGGTCGTGTTTTCTTTAAGGATGGATGGAGTCAATTTTCCGCTCATTTCAATTTAGCCCGTGGAGAAATGTTAACGTTCAAGTTTCATAATGAAAAAACCGAGCGACATGGATGTATCGTTTATGTTGTCCGCATATATGATCTTAATGCTTGTGAGAAAAGACCTATTGCGCCTTGAAAATTTTAATTAATTATGTAAACTCCTTGTCATATGAGTATAAACTGTGATTTTTTAATAAAAATTATCATTAATTATTTATGGTTCTTATTATAAATTAAGTGAATCTAAATAAGTGCCTTCTTTGTGGTCAAAACGTGCCCACGTTGGTGACCCAACATGGGGACGTTGGGGCCAAAATATAAAAAAAAAAACATAATTTGTTCAACGTGGCCACGTTGAAACACAACGTGGGCACGTTAGGCCCCCGAGCAGGGGCCTCGAACCGAACAGGGGCCCAGTAAACCCTTAATGGACGGGCCCGGGCCCGGTTCGTTAAGGGTCGTGGGCCTGTTGGACTCGTTACGGGGGCCCGTCCGACTCGACCCTCAGTGGGCCGGGGCCGTCCGGCCCGGTTCGTTAGACACGACTACAGGCGGGAATCAAACCAGCAACCTTCCCCAAATCTTGCAGTTCGCTGAACCACTAGGACAACTTCAGCAATTGTTATTATTCATACACTAACTTATATATATTAACATTTCATATATTTGGGGGCCCCCAAAATCGAGGGGCCCTGGGCGGTCGCCCCCCACCCCCCCCCCCCCCCCCGGTCACCCCCAGGGCCGGCCCTGACCCCGCGCCCGCCCCACGGATGTGTGTATAAATTATATATTTTGTGACATCACTCACGTCTCAAAAAAGACTTTTTTTTTTATAGTCACTTGAACTTGAACGATCATTTCAAATAACCAGCTGAACTAGTGAAGATTTCAAACCAGAAGTGTATTTTAGGCACATTAACTTCACTTAACGAGTACATATAGTGGAGAAAATATGAGTTTTATATGTATTACACTTAATTGATTGGGTTAATTTTTAATTTTAATTTTTTTTTTTTAAAACACATCATCTTCAACCTTGCATCCAACCCCAACTATGATAGCAACTGAGTGCAATGGTCGCTATGGTAGTTCTCGGGGTAAGCGGTACGTAAGGGTGAGGAGGAAGGTGGTGTATAAGATTGAAGATATGGGTTTTTTTTAAATACTAAATAATGACCCATAAAGTGTGATATACAAAATACTAAACAATTGATTGGGTTAATTTTTAATTTTTCAATTAACTTGATAAAGAAAGTTTTAAATTGTCTCATATTTGTTCGCAGAACTAGTACAATATATGCAAGACTACCTAGTTTCAAATAATGATCCATAAAGTGTGATATACATCAAATTTATTTTTTAACCTTAAATATACTTGGTGCGAAAGATACATTTCACGTATTTATTTGAAATCTTCAATAGTTAATCAAGTGCTATTTAAAATAATTTTTTAGGTTTAGGTGTCTAGATAAAAAAAAGTCTTCAAAAAAAGGTCAGTATAGTCACTCACCTTGTTGACCGACCATATACGATCATTTCTCAATTTCAAATACAGAGTATACATGCATAATCTTTCGTATATGAGATTGATTTGTTGTTAACTGTAATGGGATATTGTTACTAATGCATACATAGTTTATACACTATAGAAAGACATGAACTTGGTTAAGAATTAAGAGACTATACATGTAATTAGTAAATGTGTTTTCAATTGGCATGTCTGTTTCTTTTTTCCGTGGATATGGCTCAAGTAGGGCTGTAATCGGACCGAATCGAGTCAAACTATTTCAAGGTTTGTATTTGGTCCGAAAAATTTCAAGGGGTTGTTTGATTTGGTCCTGTCCGACCAAACCTTTAATTCCAATATTCGGCTCGAGTTTGAAGGGTTATTTTCAGGTAACATTTTATTTGATTTGGCTTGAATCTGACCAAACCGTTTGAAAAAGTTTGGTCCGAAATTGTTTAAACATATCATTCAAATTTTAAAAACATTTAAAGATACTAGAATGAGGTTTTGTGAATTGTGAGAATAAGGTTAAAGGTTATGGGTATGAATTAGGGCTAAATGGACCAGGCAGTCCATCTTCATTTATGATTCTGGACCGAGTCCATATTTAAAGGGGGGAGGGGGGGTTAAAGGGTGACCGAGCCAAACTATTTCGGACGGTTTGACTCGGTCCGAGAAATATCCAATTCTAGGGTTTGGCTTGATATTTGACATGCCGAATCAAACCTCGAGTCAAACTATTTCGGAACAAATGATGCAAGCTTTATCGAACCGAAATGTTTGTTCACAGCGCTAGGCTCAACAACCTTAGTCGCCTTGAGAAGCTTGTCAATTGAGATAGTTTGTTTTGATCGTCTCAACGGGCATAACTTGACATAACTTGGATCACGTCATAACGATCCTGAGAAATTAAAGTCACCAACAGTGAGATAAGTTTGCGAAGAACAGACATTATGGAAACCTTTAGCAGAATCAATCACATACAGTTTGTTAAGAGTGGCGAAAGATTATGAAGATGTCCTAAGCATATATCCATCCACACAATAATATCTCAAAAGTCAAAACACATGCAAGAAAATAAAAACTACTGCATCACTCACTACAAGCAGTAACTCTAAAGAACCAAAGTTGAATGTAAGAAGAACCCAAAGAAGATTCAGATGGACACAAATTGATGCCATTTGAACTCTTATTAGGGTCGGTCCATAGATTTTCGAGGCCTAGTGTGAAAAATAAAATGGGGTCCTCGATATATATAATAAAATTTAGATTATCAAAAATGCATCTTTATTAATTGAAATGAAATATAAAAATTACAAGATTACACAAAACGATATCTTCGAGCATTGTATGATGCAAAATTTTCATTTAATTGTTCACTAGCTATAAGGTTACTTTTAGAAAAAACATTGTGCGTCTGTGCCTCACCGGAGACCAATTCAATGAATAGATTTACTGATTTATTTTATTAGATTAATAATATTGCATTGAATCTGATCTCATATTATGAGTAAATTTGGTTTGTACTTCTACAACTAATATATTATATGTACATATAAGAAAGATCTAAAGACTAAAAAAGTACTAGTAACCTAAGTAGACATTATTCTGTCTTCTTACTCTTAGTTATCCTAATCTCATTAAATAATGTTCATGTTTGCTTTACATAATTTGATTATTAAACGTTACAATAATTACGTTATAAAATTAATAGTTAACCAAGTTCGTAGTCTTAATAATGCTTTTATATCGATATAGCTCATCACTTTTCAATTATGAAATTACAAAACTTAACACTTATTTAATAAATATACTTTTTAAATATATAATTTAATTTCTAATTTTTAAATCAATAAAATATTATATATATGATTTCTTTTTAAATTTTGGAGCCCATTTCAAAACGTAGGCCTAGTACAACTGCGTCCCCAGCCATGGGTAAGGGCCGACACTGACACTTATGGCCAAAAAAGACACATACAACTAAAATATATGGTTCTAAGAAATTGGCATTTACTTGGTTGTAAAACTTCTCAGGATTCTCTTCTCTAACATTAAGAAAATGCGGATGAGTTAAGCGACCAGTGCTTTCACCATAACAACATCATTAATTGTGGAAGATATTGCTATAAATTTTAAATGAACATTTACAAAACATCTATAACTAGATAGAACATAAACAATTAATAAAAATTAATAAATAAATAAATTAAGGAAAAATAAAGAACAAGTCAAATAAGATCAAAAGCAAGTGATAAAGCCCAGAAACAATTCACTCTAACTCTAGTTTTTTATCGAATCAAGGGCTTTGATATAAAAGTACGTGGAGTTCGATTGGGGATGAAGTTGTTGGGATTTCGTGGTGGGGTCGGAATCCGATTGGGCTGAAGTTGTTGGGGTTTGGTGGTGGCGTGGGAGGGATAGGGTTAGGGCTGGTGGTGCCTCTTAGGCGGGATTGAAAAACTAAGAGGGGATCAAAATCAATAATTACATACCAACTGTGATAGTAATTTCTTCAATTATTGATGAAATAGATAATCGCCTAAATAAAAAAATCAGATCTTTATCATAAAACAAGGAAGGGAGCTGATGAATTGATGAAGATGAGGCGCAAGAAGGGTTGAGTTTCAAAAGTGGGAGTACAACCATTACTGTGAACTGTACAAGCATATAATGCAAGAACCGAATGTTGGTGATTCACTCTCCCTTCGGCGAGTGGACATGATAACAGATGTACAACTTTTTATGCTAAACATACAACACCGGATGCATAAATTAATAAAAACAACAACGAAGCACACACACTTTATGAAGGCGTGTTTCCCACGCCCTCACGCGCCTCTTTTGACAATGACAAAATGCGTGTGTTACCACACGATTCAATCTTAGATACTCCCTCCGTTCCTAAAAGATTGTCACATTTTGACTTTTGGTGGTCAACAAAACACGATTTAAAACATAAATATCTATTTTTCTACATACGAAAAAATTATAAAAACTTAATATTTCAAAAATACATATTGAGACGAATCTAACAAGGTCTCACAAGACTATATTATTTCTTATCATTTAATGGGAATTCATGATCAAATTTTGTAATGTTTGACTAACAAAAGTCAAAATGTGACAATCTTTTAGGGACGGAGGGAGTATAATCTAAGAATTATAGATTTATACTAACATTACATAATCATTGTAATAAATACCAAATTTGCCCCCGATGGGATTATTCATTACAAACTTGCAATTTAATTGATCATAGTAAATATTTATTTATTAGGACTAAATCGATAAATTACCAAATAGCTTAGATCAAGATAGAAGTATATGTGGACGTTGGAAGACGAGGTTTGGCAAGTGCATGCAAAGGCTTCTCAAGGCAGAGTTGATGTGAGGATTCAGAGAGGTCGATATTCTTTTCATTTGAAGGTGTTCTCCATGTAAAACCCTGTAACAGTCTCCCTAGGGACATTATCGTCATTGCAATCCCTAGGTTTATTGCTGGGCAACCCCGAATGCCAGTACTAAATGCAATAAAGTCCAAACTTGGCTCTGTGATTTCAATTTTGCCCCCTAAGTTTTTAAAATGGCGATTCGGGTCGAACTTAGCAGGGTCATGCCAAACATCTGGATTCCTACCTATTAGGTATCGGTATAACAATACATGACTACCTTTAGGAATGAAGTAACCAGCAACTATGGCATCCGCAGTCGAACGGTGAGGCAGGTTAAATGGAGACACTGGATGGAGCCTTAGTGACTCTCGCACACACGCCTTTAGATAGTTCAATTGGGGAATGTCCGTTTCTTGAACAAACCTCTGTTTTCCAACCACCATGTCTATTTCCTTCATAGCATGTTGCATGATCTCTGGTTCATTCATCATTTCAGCAATAATCCATTCCAATGCATTTGAGGGATTGTCGGATGGGAAGAAGAGTTCCTGCATTATCAAATACTTGGCTAATTAATTTTAAGAGTTAATTACATTTGGTCTTTGTTTTTTTCTTTCTAAATTAGCGATGAAGTGAGTTTCGAACCCAGGCCATTTTGATCACTAGGAAGAGCCTTTTCCACTTTGCTATTCGATTAACTCTACATTTGGTCTTTGTTAGTGGATTAAAGTTACACTTTAATATTAGATAGTTGGGTTAATGATACCAAAGATCACTCAAAGTATCTAATATTTTCCATTCGATCATCCTCATATTAAACGGACTATGTTCGATCACTCAACTGCTTTTTTTGGGAAAATTTGGTCATTGGGCCGTTTTTTAAGATTTTGGATGCATTTCGTAAGTTTTTAACGAGGGCAATTTTGTCTGTTCATATTTATAGATATTTAATCATCGTTTATAGGAAAAGCTTTAGTTTTAAAAAAAAATTAAAATGGAACATGAAAAACTAATTAACTAATAAAAGACATGAAATTCAATAAAGAAAAAAGAAAAAAAAATGAGAAAGAACAAAGTGACGTATTAGCATCTTCTTTGATTTTTTTTTTTTTCTTTTTTCTTAATTAAATTTAGTGTCTTTTATTAGTTAATTAGTTTTTCATGTTTTATTATAGTTTTCAAAAAAATATAAAAAACCTAAAATAAAAATTAATTTTTTTTAATAAAATTTAAAAACAAAACGTAAAAAGCAAAAAAAAAAGCATGATTAAATGTCTATAAATGTGAATGGACAAAATTATCCTCGTTAAAAACTTACGAAATGCATCCAAAATCTTTCAGAACGATCTTGTGACCAAGTTTTCCCAAAAAATGCAGTGGAGTGATCCAACATAGTTTATTTGAAACGATGGTGATCGAACTGGATATATTAGATACTTTCAGTGATGTTTGGTGCCATTAACCCTAGATAGTTTCATAGTCGTATATTATTCTCGAAAGTGGCACAACAAGTTGAGCAGGTAGTGTAAAATGACAAAACAAAGGTAAATTTTTACTCCCTCCATCCCTAACTGATTGGTACATTTTGACTTTACATGGTCAAACTTTAAAAATTTTGATCAATAATTCTCATTAACAAATAAGAAAAAAATATAGTCGTATGATATCTTGCTAGATTCGTCTCAATATATATTTTTGAACTATCAATTTTTTATAGTTTTTTCATATATAAAATATGAGATATTTATGTTTGAAATCGTGTTTTGCGGATCATGAAAAGTCAAAATGTATTAATGATTTTGGGACGGAGGGAGTAATATTTTTTGAAACTTACACAACATTGGGCTTTGATCTCATTAATTGAAAGCATTGGTTCCCCTCTTTCATCTGTAAGAGTAATCATAACATCAAGCAAGTCTTGATGCTGTTTTCTGGTTCCATCTTTCCATTGCTTCAATCTAGCTTCTATAATTGGATTATGATACTTTTCCATGACCCTTATGGCATCTTTAACAATCTTCTCGTGACCATCAACATCAAGAAATCTCAACCAAGGAAGATAATCAGAGATACAAAATGAATTCATATGATCCAACAAAGTGAAAAGTGCATCAACATATTCTGTCTCCGCATCCCCTGGGCTTCCATCCTCCTGAATTTCCCCAAAAAATCGCGTATTAAACGTCATTTTTCTAGCAACATTTGCACAATAATGACGGCTTACGAATCTTAAATCAATAACTGCGCCAGTACCATCCGCAGTATTCTTGCATTGGTTATAAATAAATCGAACAAGGTTGTCGGCCTCATCGTTTCGTTTTTCAAGTAACCAACGTAGTTTACCCGAACTCATCAATTCACGAAGGTACAACCGTCGCATTTTCTTCCACTGCTGATTAAGTGGCGTTAGGCCCATGGTTAGGTAGCCGAAAGTTGCATACTCGGAAGTCATGGAAAGAGGCCTTGACGCGAAAATGGCATCGTTTTTATGCAAAAATTCCCTGGCTAGTTCGGCGGAGGAAACAACAACTACATGAACATGGCCTAAACGAATGCAAACAATGTGAGTAGCTAGTTGTTTCATTGTTTTTGCAATCCATTTGTAAGTTGGCCTGTTTTTTCTTTGTTCAAGAAGGCTTCCAAGAATCGGCCATTTAGATGGACCTGGAGGAAGGTTGGAATATGTTTTCTTTGTGTACAGAATTTTGGTAATAAATATTGGAAAGAGCAAAAGGCAAGCTAGGAGGAAGGAAGCATACATTTTGGTATAAAGATATTACTCTATCTCTCGAGTGCTCTTCTATATATGCTACCTCCATTACAATTTTAGGTTTTTTATCCAAATGGCACCATCGATCACTCACGTTTGTGAGAATTCTGCGTTCGATCACCATGGTTTAACTTTGCTTGTTTTCGATCACCCACGTTTGATATTGTGTATAAAACGAGTCACTCATGCGATATTTTGACAAAAATTGACTTTTTTTCATTTTTCACGTATTTTAGATGGCCATTTTGGTCATTTCGTTAAACCAAAAAAAAAAACCCTCCTTCCCCACACCCCCCACCCCTCACCAAAGCCCCCACCCAACCTCTAAACTTAGTTCCGGCCACCACAGCTCAGCTCCAACCACCGGCCCAATTTTGCTTAGTGCTTCACTCAGCCTCCCATTGAACTCGTAAATCCGAGTGAACATCCAACACTGCTACCTCAATCTGCAAACCGTTACCACAATCTCCACATAATGAATCATCAATCATCATATAATAAATCATTAATCATCTCAATAAAGCAATTCCAATATTCACGACACAAAATGTTAAATCTGCAGATTTGGATCTACCGAGCTTCATTACCAGATGGGAGCTCACACCGAGATGAGCAGATCCGATCTTCACCGTTACTCTCCCTCCCACTCAACTCGTAAATACGAGTGAACACCAACACTCCCACCGCAATCTGCACGTAAGCAAGATTGGGTGGTCTACGTGTTATCAGAGCCCATGGTTAAAGTGATCTGAGTATTCGAAGAAGAAGAAAAAAAATGCCTAATGGGCCTATTAAAAAAAAGAAAAAATTGGGTGGTATATATTGGGAAAAACAATCCCCGTGATTTGACAGGACTTCACACGTGAGGGAGGAGTGTTAAGATTGCTCCAAATGAGCTCAAATTGTCACATGTGAAAGTCCCACATATGAAATAAATGAGAGAGTTCATCACTTAATAAACTAAGGAACAACTCCACTTATCACCAATTGATTTTAAGATAGTGCCTTCTTGGGTCATGAAGTGTGCTGTCTCTCCTCATATGGATATGGATGTGGCCCAGACACGATTAATGAAAAATTCTACATGGTCGGAGCTGAGCTGCGAATCCACTAAGAAGATCGAGATCAGAGTCGACCCCTAACAACAACGAATTCGAAAAGAAAAAATAAAATCACACGCTAACTCGAAATGTAAAATCGAAATTGAGTATGGAAAAGGTGGCTGGTGAAAGCAAAAGTCTATTCTATAAGAAAAACTTTGTAAGCTTTTTCTGGTCGGAACTAAGTTTAGAGGGTTGGGTTGTTGGGGATGAAGGGTTCTTTTTTTAATTTATTTAATTTATAAATTGAAACAAAAGTCAATTTTATCAAAATATCGTATGAGTGGCTCATTTCATACACAATATTGAATGTGAGTGATCGAACGCAGAATTCTCATAGACGTGAGTGATCGATGGTGCCATTTGCCCTTTGAAAAGATCAATAAGTGAATGAAACCATGATAACTCATAAAAATAAACGTAAGTGTTGATTAGTTAACATGATTCGCTAAGTTATGACGCTTTAATACTCTGAAAAAAATATAATTAATAAAAGTGTAACAGAGAATTTTGAACAAAAATGTAATATTATTGTAAAAGTAAATTATCGTGGGAATTTTTCCTTAATAGCCCGTTTTTAATGAAAAACGAAATCATTTATTTTGGTTGTTTGTACCTTGCAGTCTAAATTTGGCTATTAACATTGTAAAAATAAATAATTGTGGGTGGTTAGTTGTGGTTATACATTTTGGTTAACGTGTTATATGCAAAACCGTAATTTGTTTAGGGGTGGTTATTGTGAAAACACTAGGTAGTATGTGTTACGGTCTATTTAGTGGTGGTTCCTGTAAAATAATATTATCACTACTATATTGTGGTTTGTTGTTTATAACCGTATATTGTTTAGTGGTGGTCAATAACTGCATGAGCAAAAATGGGGAAGGGGAAGGATATGAGGGGTGTTTATTTTTAAATAGTCATTTACTTTTATATTCTTGTTTTTATGTAATCTTAATCATGACATCAAAAGGTTAATTAAAATAAGTGTATCAAATTATGGGATTAATTTAATATCCAATAGTACTCCCTCCGTTCCTACAAGATTGTCACATTTCGACTTTTGGTGGTCAACAAAACATGATTTGAAACATAAATATCTATTATTCTACATGCGAAAAAATTATAAAGTGTTAATATTTTAGAAATATATATTGAGTCGAATCTAACAAAGTCCCACTAGACTATATTATTTCTTATCGTTTAATGAAAATTCATAATCAAATTTTATAATGTTTAACTAACAAAAGTAAAAATGTGACAATATTTTAGAGACGGAGGAGTAATAATTTTGTTTAGTATTCTAATTCTAAACTTCATTTAAACATGTTTGTCAGTTGTTTCCATGAATTGTCTTTTCCCACAGCGAACGGGAGTAAATGATTTGAGATATTATTAGATTATAATTGTATAAAATATCTAATTTTAAGGCTAAAAATCATTATTGTGTAACTCGTGTTTGAGCAGACAACTAGACAAGCACTTAATAGGTTGATGTGGACATTCAATATGAACATATAATTGTATCATCTTGGTTGCCGACCAATTCTTTTTTCTTTTAATAGATATAGGAGATCGAAGTTATTGTGACAAAGTGATATTCCTTCCAATATATTTATAATAAAATTTATAAATGATTGGATCTAAAACATAAAGTTTTATAATCCTATTATAAAAGTCGATGAACTTAAAACAATCTGAGCTAAAAGCTGGCAAAATTGTTCTTCAATAGAGGAAGGAGTCATAGATCTTGAGATCCTTTACAAAAGTTTTTCATTCGCTCTTTTTGGTGAGAGCTGGATAGCACCTAACAAAAATCTATGTGAGCAGGAAATCACTAAATAAATGAATAGAAATAGGTCACCTATTCTTTGCCAGAATTAGCCCCATCAGGAGGATTTGAATGAGTTGCCCATTCAAATTAGAGGGGGACAAAGAAGTGGTACTTGATTGGGGATCAGCAGAAGTACTTTGCAAGTTGCCAGTAGAAAAAAGCAAAGGTGCCATGTTGATCAAATATAGAAATTTGCCAACTGTTGTGTGGTGGCAGCTATTGTGAAGACAACTGAAATCCTAAGATTAATGTAAATCGATGAAGCAATCGAATCAAGCAAGTTCTTTTGACCCTGATAAGGGTGAAAACTGGAGTGGGTACCAATCTTTTCTAAAGTATAATGAACGAGTTCCTCTTAACAACGAATTCGAAAAGAAAAAATAAAATCACACGCTAATTCGAAATGTAAAATCGAAATTGAGTATGGAAAAGGTGGTTGGTGAAAGCAAAAGTCTATTCTATAAGAAAAACCTTGTAAGCTTTTTCTGGACGGAACTAAGTTTAGAGGGTTGGGTTGTTGGGGATGAAGGGTTCTTTTTTTAATTTATTTAATTTATATATTGAAACAAAAGTCAACTTTATCAAAATATCGCGTGAGTGGCTCATTTCATACACAATATTGAATGTGAGTGATCGAACGAAGAATTCTCATAAACGTGAGTGATCGATGGTGCCATTTGCCTTTTGAAAAGATCAATAAGTGAATGAAACCATGAAAATTCATAAAAATAAACGTAAGTGTTGATTAGTTAACATGATTCGCTAAGTTATGACGCTTTAATACTCTGAAAAACAGATAATTAATAAAAGTGTAACAGAGAATTTTGAACAAAAACGTAATATTGTAAAAGTAAATGATCGTGGGAATTTTTCCTTAATAGCCTGTTTTTTATGGGAAACGAAATCATTTATTTTGGTTGTTTGTACTTTGCAGTCTAAATTTGGCTATTAACATTGTAAAAATAAATAATTGTGGGTGGTTGGTTGTGGTTACACATTTTGGTTAACGTGTTATATGCTAAACCGTAGTTTGTTTAGGGGTGGTTATTGTGAAAACACTAGTTAGTATGTGTTACGGTCTATTTAGTGGTGGTTCCTGTGAAATAAGTTTATCACTACTATATTGCGATTTCTTGTTTATAACCGTATATTGTTTAGTGATGGTCAATAACTGCATGAGCAAAAATGGGGAGGGGGAAGGATATGAGGGGTGTTTATTTTTTAATAGTCATTTACTTTTCTAATCTTGTTTTTATGTAATTTTAATCATGACATCAAAAGGTTAATTAAAATAAGTGTATCAAATGATGGGATTAATTTAATATCAAATAGTACTCCCTCCGTCCATAAAAGATTGTCACATTTTGACTTTTGGTGGTCAACAAAACATGATTTAAAACATAAATATCTATTATTCTACATGTGAAAAAATTATAAAATGTTAATATTTTAGAAATATATATTGAGACGAATCTAACAAAGTCCCACAAGACTATAATATTTCTTATCGTTTAATGCAAATTCATGATCAAATTTTATAATATTTGACTAATAAAAATAAAAATGTGACAATATTTTAGAGACGAATGGAGTAATAATTTTGTTTAGTATTCTAACTCTAAACTTCATTTAAACATGTTTGTCACTTGTTTCCATGAATTGTCTTTTCCCACATAGCGAACGGGAATAAATGATTTGAGATATTATTAAATTATACTATAAATATCTAATTTTAAGGCTAGAAATCATTATCGTGTTTGAGCAGACAACTAGACAAGCACTTAGGTTGATTGGACATTCAATATGAACATATAATTGTATCATCTTGGTTGCCGATGAATTCTTTTTTCTTTTAATAGATAGGATATCGAAGTTATTGTGACAAAGTGATATTCCTTCTAATATATTTATAATAAAATTTATAAATGATTGGATCTAAAACATAAAGTTTTATAGTCCTATTATAAAAGTCGATGAACTTAAAACAATCTCAGCTAAAAGCTGGCAAAATCGTTCTTCAATAGAGGAAGGAGCCATTGATGTTTTCTTCCATTGTTGAAGCTTATTGAAGCTTTGATTAAATGAAGAAAGAGAATAAATGTGAAAGATATTTTGAGAGAAGATATTTTGTGTATTATTGATCAATGATGAAAATGTGCCAATGTTTATACACGTGTATCTCCACTCATAATTAACCAACTCATAACTAATCATGCTAACTAACTTCTAACCTCCTAAGTCCTAACTAACTAATAATAAACACTTCTCTCTTCACCCCCCGCAAGCTTGGAAGGTAAACAGGGAACAATCCCAAGCTTGGACATTAAGAATTGATGTTGAGGGGCTGGCAGTATTTTAGTTAGAAGGTCTGCAACTTGTTCAGTAGTTGGCAGATGATGTAAAGCAATCAACCCATCCAATACTTTGTCCCTTGTGAAATGGCAGTCAATTTCTATGTGTTTGGTACGCTCGTGGAAGACTGGATTGCGAGCAATATGCAAAGCTGAAGTGTTATCACAGTGGAGTGCAACTGGAGTGAGTTTAGAGACACCTAAATCAGCCAATAGACGAACAAACCAAGTCACTTTTGCTGCAGCTTGAGCCATGGCTCTGTATTCAGCTTCAGCTGAGCTGCGGGAAATAGTTGATTGCTCTTTGCTTTTCCAAGATATAGGAGTAACCCCCAGCTTGACCACATATCCTGTAATGGACCTCCTTGTTGTAGGGCAAGCTGCCCAGTCAGAATCTGAGAAAGCTTGCAAGGAAAGATCTTGAGAACCTTGCAATAATAATCCTTTGCAAGATGTAAAATGGACATAAGACAACAAGTGATTCAGAGCTTTTAAGTGTGATTCTCTGGCTTCTGCATATACTGGCTGAGGGATTGAACAGCATAGGACAAATCTGGCCTAGTGTTTGTCAGAAAATTCAGCTTTCCAACCAATGATCTATAATATGCAGCATCAGCTAACAAAGCTCCATCATCTGGAGTCAGCTTCAATTTCAGTGGCAGAGGAGTAGCTGGATGAGCAACTAGATGATCAGAATCCAGTATGCCACTATCCCTGATAAGCTCAGAAGTGAGTTTGCACTGAGACATTGTCAACAATCCATTCTGCTTGCCAATTTCAAATCCCAGAAAATAGTGGATATTTCCTAAATCCTTGATGCTAAACTGCATATGTAAATGATGCTTGATGTGTGCTATGCCTTGAACATCAGAGCCAATGATCACAATATCATCTACATAGATGCCAAGGATCACACTTCCAGCTGGTGTTAATTTTGTGTACACAGAGTAATCATTTTTACTCTGTTTGAAGCCTTGAGCGATTAAAACTTGGCTGAGTTTTTCAAACCACTGTCTGGAAGCCTGTTTGAGGCCATAGAGTGACTTTTTCAATTTGCAAACAGTACCATTTGGAACATTAATGCCTTCAGGTGGTGTCATGTAAACATCTTCATGCAAATCTCCATGCAAGAAAGCATTATTCACATCCATTATGAAATGCTCCAATTGTTGTAAACTGCTATGGCTAGAATACTTCTGACAGTTGCCATCTTAATTACAGGAGAAAATGTCTCTGTGTAGTCTATGCCATGTTCTTGTGTGAATCCTTTGGCCACAAGTCGAGCCTTATGTTGGAATTATGAGATGTTTGACACGTCATAATTAGTGTCCATTGAACAATTTGATTGTTCGAAGTGATTACTTATTTAAGGTTAAGTTCATACGTATATTATTTGTTTGACAATAATATACGAGCTGGGAATGAATTCGAAATACATTAGGGGTCTTGATGGTTTTACTAGGACCCGCTCATGATTTATATGATAGTAAAATACTTGTCGATATTTTATTAACATATGACTAATGTTATTTCGATCCTAGAAGGTCACACACAAACAATGCGCTTGATTTTCAATACGATTGAAACTTCCGGGTTAAAAGTGTAAACGTCAAAGAATAAAGGGGAGGAAATTCCAAAGTGGAATTTCCACCCCATTAACCGTCCAAAATGATGCATAAGAATGCATTTGACTTTTTGAATTCAAATGCACTAATGCTAGTCTTGAATGGGAGCTTGAAAAAGGGGGAGGTTACATATGGATGTTAATGTGATTAACACCATATTAAGACCACATTTGATGACAATGTTTATCATTCTTTTTGTACACTTTGTAAGACAAGGAAAAAAAACAGCAAAAGAAAAAATACTCCCTCCTTCCTCTAGTTTTTGGCCGAAAATATACACACAAACCAAGAGAAGAAATCGTTTTTCTCTTGGTTCATTCTTGACATATACGCTTCAAGCTCTAGTTGCTTCAAGGGAGGAATCAATCACGCATTGGTGTGGACTAACTAGAGAGAGGAACGGACGTTGCTCTTCCGCTACGCACTCGATCACGCTCGAAGAGGTATACTCGAAACTCGTAGTTAAATGTGAATTTAGAACTTTGTATTCGATCGTTTATACGTTTTTGTATAATTTGATATGCAAAACATGTATAAAATTCCAACAGTGGCATCATGAGCCCGGTACATATGTTCTAATTCACTTTAATGTCTTGAAATTTGATTTCATGAATTATAATATCATATGTGTATGTTTTGATATCATCAATTAAGGTTGTTGTGCATTATGTGTATTGTGCAATTATGTAATTGTTAAGGCCTGTAAATATTTTTCTAAAATTCTGTAAAAATATGTTTCGAACAGTAGACAAAATTTCGAGACCACTGTAATTTTTCTGGAATTGTTTCGATTTGTTAAGTGCTCGAAATAAATGTTTGAAACAGCCATATGTTCATCCGAACGGATTTGATATACCTTTCGTTTGAACAGTTTTAAGTGCTGTATATATTTTTATAGAATTCTGGAAAAATATTATTCAAACAGTACATTGAATTTCGAGTTTACTGTAATTTTTCTGGAATTGTTTCGATTTGTTAAGTGCTCGAAATAAATGTTTGAAACAGCCATATGTTCATTCGAACGGATTTGATATACCCTTTTTTGAACAGTTTTAAAGGCTGTATATATTTTTATAAAATTCTGGAAAAATATAAATAAAATATTAGAGTCAATTTCGAGTTTACTGAAATTTTTCTGGAATTTTTTTGGATTTCTTAAGTGCTCGAAATTGACATTTGAACAGTCATATGTTCACCCGAACGGATTTGATATACCATTCGGTTGAACAGTGTTTTAACGGCTGTATATATTTTTCTAAAATTCTGAAAAAATATAAATCAAATACTAGAATGATTTTCGAGTCTACTGTAATTTTTCTGGATTTATTTGGATTTATTAAGTGCTCGAAAATGATTTTTGAATAGCCATGTGTTCATCCGAAAAGTTCGGAACACTATTCGGATGAACAGTGTTTTTCGGATGAACAGTGATTCCGATTTCACTGTTCACGAAACACTGTTCACGACTGTTCACATAATTAAAATGGTCCTAAAATTGTTTTGGATTTTGTTTTATTAATTATTGTGAATATTTTGGCTATTCTAGTATTTTGACTTTTGATTGTCAGAAGAAAATTAATTAAATTATTATAACTTGTATGATAATTTGATTAGATTTTAATGTTACAATATTTTAATTAATAGCACTAATATGATTAGTTGTTAATTTTATTTATATTGGTTATAAATAATATTAAATGCTTATTAATTAAAATTAAAGGCCTTAATTAATTATGTAAAACCTATGAGTTATTGATTTGGTTGTTACATTTGATGTACAATTTATTACATATATGTGTTATAATTGTGTGTACCTTATTTGACATCCTTACATGTTTTAATTGACTTAATTCATGTATTATATATATTTTGATATATTGGATGTTTTATTTTCATTGTGAATGAATGTTGGGATAAGTGATATGATCTGGTTTTTGAAATACAGTCTGCGTACTGTCTTTTATATGACGACTTGTGTCAAAAAGAAATATAGCCTGCGTGCTATTTTATGACGACTTGTGTCACTTTTATTTTATTATTTATTACATTGACCTGCGTGTCAATTATTTATCACCACGTGTGATTGTAATCAATAGAAGACGAAGCCACCGAAGGAACTGAAGGAGGACTGAAGACTTAGTTTAGAATTAAGTCTAGTTTTCTTTTCGGTTTTTAGATCATATCACTAATCCCATTTATTTGCGTTATAATTCTTAATTTTCATGCTCATATGATATATATTCTTGCTTGAGTGAATGTATACATGCATGTATGATCATGATTATATATTTATAACTAATCCTACCTTAAGTCAAGTAATTTGCCATACCTGACCCTAAAGTCGGAATAAGACATACGTATGCATGGACCTGCCAGATTGGCAGACATGACATGTCCTATGACTTGATCCCGATGGAATAATCGAATGATTTCCGATTCAGAATCGGGCTTCGATTGTTCATTCTGACTTTCGTCAGTAGGCTCAGGTTACTTGAACAGTGATTCCCATAATCAGATTTGGGCCTGTTGGCAAAAGTTGTCACCAATGCAATCTTGTAAGATTTTTGGTGACACCGAGAATTATGCCCGGCATAAATGGTGATCATTCACCTACTCACATGATTGGTAGTCGAAATGTTGCGTGCTGCCGTTCGATTATTAATTATCCGAGTTCTCGGATACATTGTGTATTTTAGTAGGATTATGAACACATTGTATGAGTTCAAATATTTTGATATTTTGAATTATCACTATGACATGCTTATCTGAGTTATTTATTCGCCTTTTACCGCTGTAGTTATCATGTCTACGAACGATAAAAACTCTAAGTCTCTCCGCTCCGCTTTGGAGAAATGCAAACTTAATGGTGCTAATTTCCATGACTGGGCTCGCAACTTGAGAATTATTCTCAAGTCTGAGAGAACAGATTATGT
Source organism: Echium plantagineum (assembly GCA_003412495.2). Lineage (NCBI taxonomy): Eukaryota > Viridiplantae > Streptophyta > Magnoliopsida > Boraginales > Boraginaceae > Echium > Echium plantagineum. The sequence goes on along the minus strand of CM016563.1, from coordinate 28,916,580 downwards.
GCTCACCACCAAACTTCCTGAGGTCGTTCCCACCGATGAGAATGAGTATTATGTCTATGAACAGCACATGAATGATGCTACAGATGTCCAGTGCTTAATGTTGGCCAACATGGAATCGAATCTTCAGATTCAATTCGAAGAGGTCAACGCTTACGATATGTACCGCCAGCTGGAAAATTTGTTCCAGCGGGAGGCACGCAATGAGAGATACGATACTGTTTGTGCTCTTGTTGACTGTAAGCTAGGCAATGGACAGCCAGCAAGTCCCCATGTCATCAAGATGATAGGGCTGGTCGAAAGACTGGCCTCATTGGGGGCACCCGTCTCTAAGGAGATGTCTGTGGATATCATTCTTAGGTCGCTGCCTGATTCCTTCAGTGGTTTTGTGTTGAACTTTAACATGCACCAATATGACAAGACGTTGTCTGAACTGCATGGTATGATCAACAATGCTGAACAAAACATTAAGAAGGCAAAAGGCACTTCTTCCTCTGTTCTGACCATTCAGAACAAGAAACAGTTCAAGAGGAAGAAAGGTGCCAAAGGCAAGACTAAGGTTGCCCCCCGTGCAACAGCTCCTACTCAAAAGGCATCCAAGAAGGATGCCAAAAGGGAAGACAAGTGTCATTATTGCGGAATAATTGGCCATTGGAAGAGAAACTGCAAGAAGTACCTGGCAGACAAGAAGAGTGGTTTGACCACTACTACTCCGCCAACAGGTATTCATGTTATAACTGATTTACCTTCTGATTCTAATTCTTGGGTGTTAGACACTGGATGTGGTACTCATATTTGTCGAAATATGCAGCACCTGCAGAATAGAAGGAAGCTCACAAGGGATGAAGTGGACCTACGAGTAGGCAATGGTGCAAAAGTTGTAGCTCTTGCTGTAGGAACACTGTCTTTAAATTTACCATCTGGATATTGTATTGTTTTGAATAATGTATTCTATGTTCCTACTTTATGTAGGAACATTATATCAATTTCCTTATTAAATTTGGATGGTTTTTCCGTTACTATTGATAAAAGTGGTTGTTTTATCTCTAAAAATGGAAATGTTTATTGTACTGCATCCCTGCAGAGTGGTCTCTATATCTTGGAAACAAGTGTAGAAACTTATAACATCAGTATGAAAAGGAACAAGCCCAATGACTTGAACCCGACATACTTATGGCATTGCAGACTCGGTCATATAAGTGACAAACGCATTAAAGAGCTCCATGACAATGGAATTCTTACGTCATCTGGTTTTGAATCTTATGACAAATGCGAGTCATGTCTTTTAGGAAAGATGACCAAGTCACCTTTCACTGGTACGAGTGAAAGGGCAAGTGATTTGTTGGGAATCATACATACTGATATATGTGGCCCAATGAACACGCCCGCTAGAGGAGGTTTTCCATACTTCATTACCTTCACCGATGACTTCAGCAGATATGGTTACGTATATCTGTTGAAACATAAGAGTGAAGCCTTTGAAAAGTTCAAAGAATTTCAGAAAGAAGTAGAAAACCAACTCGGCAGGACAATCAAGATTCTTCGCTCCGACAGGGGAGGAGAATACTTGAGCCATGACTTCTTGCAACACCTAAGAGAATGTGGTATTGTATCACAACTCACACCTGCTGGTACACCACAACACAATGGTGTCTCCGAAAGGAGAAATCGAACCTTATTAGATATGGTTCGATCAATGATGAGCACATCAGAACTCCCAACTAGTTTTTGGGGTTATGCATTGGAAACTGCCGCTTCCACACTAAACAAATGTCCAACCAAATCAGCACCTAAGACCCCACATGAGATGTGGTTTGGGACTCTTCCCAAACTAGGGTACTTGAGGATTTGGGGATCCGAGGCCTATGTTAAGAAAGTTAACAAAGATAAGCTTGGACCTAAATCCGACAAGTGTTACTTCATTGGTTATCCTAAGGAAACCAAGGGATATTACTTTTATCTCAAACCCGAAAATAAGATTTTCGTGGCTCGTAATGGAACTTTCCTTGAGAAAGAATACATTACAAAGAGATATAAGAGTAATGAGACTCTTGAAATTGTTCAAGAGGGTGATGTAGCAGGTACTAGTACCTTAGCTGAATCACCTCAGGAGGTGGACCCTTCTTATGAAGAAGAGGTTCAACTCGATCCACGGGAAACCGTAGACGAGCCTGCTGATACTCAAAACATCCCTCGGAGATCCGAAAGGTCCCGTCAGGAACCCGATAGATGGTATGGGGAATTTTTCCTGATTGAAAGCGGGGAACCCTCAACTTATGAGGAAGCCATGAAACAACCTGATGCTGATGAATGGCTCCTAGCCATGCAATCCGAGATGGAATCAATGTACCATAATAAAGTATGGACATTGATTGATTTGCCGAGGGGTGATAGACCCATCGAATGCAAATGGGTATTTAAACGAAAGCTTGATAAAGATGGAAATGTCCATGTTTATAAGGCTCGACTTGTGGCTAAAGGTTTCAAACAGATTCATGGTATCGACTATGATGAAACTTTTTCTCCAGTCGTTAAGTTTAAATCCATTCGGATTATCTTAGCCATTGCCGCATACTACGATTATGAAATTTGGCAAATGGATGTGAAGACAGCTTTCCTTAACGGGAAACTAGAAGAGGATGTGTACATGACACAACCTCCTGGATTCACAAGCTCGAAAGAGCCTAAGAAAGTATGCAAACTTCAAAGATCTATTTATGGTCTGAAGCAAGCATCTAGGAGTTGGAATCTTCGCTTCAATGAATCAATCAAAGAGTTTGGATTCATTCGATGTGAAGAAGATTCTTGTGTATACAAGAAGGTTAGTGGGAGCAACATTGCATTTGTCGTGCTATATGTAGACGACATTCTTCTCATAGGAAACGACATACCCATGCTTGAATCAGTCAAGGCATGGTTGTGCAAATGTTTCTCTATGAAAGACCTAGGAGAGGCTCAGTACATTCTTGGAATTAAGATCCATAGGGAACGATCTAAGAGACTCATTGGACTGAGTCAAAACACTTATATTGATAAGGTATTACTTAGATTCCATATGGAAAATTCCAAGAAAGGTAATCTCCCTATGAGACATGGCATTTCTATTAGTCGTGCTGACAGTCCCACAGACAGCATCGAAATAGAGAAGATGAACAAGATCCCTTATGCCTCAGCCATAGGATCTATCATGTATGCCATGCTTTGTACACGACCTGACGTTTCTTACGCTTTGAGTGTAACAAGTCGTTATCAATCGTGTCCAGGACAAGAGCACTGGAAGGCCGTAAAGGCCGTTCTTAAGTATTTGAGAAATACTAAAGACATGTGTCTTGTCTATGGGGGAGATAAAGAGTTACAGGTTGTAGGCTACACCGATGCGAGCTTTCAAACCGACAAAGATGATTCTAGATCTCAGTCTGGTTATGTGTTTTGCATCAATGGTGGCGCAGTGTCTTGGTGCAGTAGCAAGCAAGGCACTGTGGCTGATTCTACGACAGAGGCAGAATATGTTGCAGCATCTGAAGCTGCAAAGGAAGCATGCTGGATCAAGAAGTTTGTGAGTGAGCTTGGTGTTGTACCTAGCATTGACGAGCCAGTAGTGTTATACTGTGATAACACTGGTGCAATTGCTCAAGCCAAGGAACCAAGATCACATCACCGCTCCAAGCATGTGCTCAGAAAGTATCACATCATTCGTGACATCACGGAACGAGGCGATGTGAGTGTATGCAAGATACATACAGACGATAACCTGGCCGACCCATTGACCAAACCTTTGCCTCAGAGCAAACATGACAAGCACGTATCTGGTGCAGGACTTAGATATATGCTTGAATGGCGTTAGGTTTAGTGGGAGCTGTATTGTCTGTATTTTGTCATAGTTTAGTCCTGATAAGATTATGTTGAATAATTGATTCAAATATATGCATATTTATTTTCAGTTTTACTGTCTTTCATACATATATCTTTATTTTGATTCCATTGTTATCCATGGCTTCTAGAGAGGTCTTTGGGGTTGAGGATCCCAAATGAGAAACCCTCTACTAAGCCTAGAAGCAAGGGGATAACTTATCTCTGATCAAATGTTCACTGATTGGAATCGAACATTGTATTGATCAGCATGCACATGATTGTCTTGGTCACGTTTCTTAGACAAGAAAGGGAGTAAGTGTACTCTAGTCATGTACATGGGTATATATATTGGAACTAGTCCAAGCTATGATACTGGATTCGACCGCCATGAGAACTTAGAAGATGACATATCTGTGTCCTAAGTGTTTCTCATCGAACTTATGTTAAATGGTGATTCTTAGACCTGTATGGCAGGAATGCGTTAGCATGAGACTTGCGTGTCTTCACTATGTAAATCGTCTCCTGTAGAAGGGAGGCTATAAAGGCATATGTTGGGCATACTTGGAACATGTTGGTACATTGGTTGTACATCAGAGGGGATTCGCACAAATCGGTTATGTCGATTGATTCATAAAATCTCGGTAGATTAATGGTGATTAAGATGGCCATCTCCAGTAGCAGTACTGGGTATCACATTAATTCTATGTATCCGAGACAGTACAAGTGCAAGAGTATGGTGACACATATCTTACCATAGCTTGACTGTGAGAATCGCGATGCGAAAGAATCACTTCACAAGTAATCGTCCAAGGGCAAGTGGGAGTGTTGGAATTATGAGATGTTTGACACGTCATAATTAGTGCCCATTGAACAATTTGATTGTTCGAAGTGATTACTTATTTAAGGTTAAGTTCATACGTATATTATTTGTTTGACAATAATATACGAGGTGGGAATGAATTCGAAATACATTAGGGGTCTTGATGGTTTTACTAGGACCCGCTCATGATTTATATGATAGTAAAATACTTGTCGATATTTTATTAACATATGACTAATGTTATTTCGATCCTAGAAGGTCACACACAAACAATGCGCTTGATTTTCAATACGATTGAAACTTCCGGGTTAAAAGTGTAAACGTCAAAGAATAAAGGGGAGGAAATTCCAAAGTGGAATTTCCACCCCATTAACCGTCCAAAATGATGCATAAGAATGCATTTGACTTTTTGAATTCAAATGCACTAATGCTAGTCTTGAATGGGAGCTTGAAAAAGGGGGAGGTTACATATGGATGTTAATGTGATTAACACCATATTAAGACCACATTTGATGACAATGTTTATCATTCTTTTTGTACACTTTGTAAGACAAGGAAAAAAAACAGCAAAAGAAAAAATACTCCCTCCTTCCTCTAGTTTTTGGCCGAAAATATACACACAAACCAAGAGAAGAAATCGTTTTTCTCTTGGTTCATTCTTGACATATACGCTTCAAGCTCTAGTTGCTTCAAGGGAGGAATCAATCACGCATTGGTGTGGACTAACTAGAGAGAGGAACGGACGTTGCTCTTCCGCTACGCACTCGATCACGCTCGAAGAGGTATACTCGAAACTCGTAGTTAAATGTGAATTTAGAACTTTGTATTCGATCGTTTATACGTTTTTGTATAATTTGATATGCAAAACATGTATAAAATTCCAACACCTTATACCTCTCAATTGAGCCATCACTCTTAAGCTTCACTTTGTATATCCACCTGCAAGAAACAAGCTTTTTGCCTGGAGGCAAAACAGTATATTCCCAAGTACCATTAACTAGCAAAGCATCTACTTCTTTAGTCATAGCAGCTACCCACAAAGGATCCTTAGATGCAACTTTATATGTCTTATGTTCAATTATGGTAGAAACAGAAGCAACAAATAAAGTAGAAATTGAACCAGAAGGAACATGAACATTAAAACAGACATAGTCCTTAAGGTGTGCAGGCTTCCTTGAAATTCTAGATGATTTCCTTAGCAAACTACAATTATCAACATTAGATGAGGAAGAAATAGCAGGTGATTGATTAATAATGGGAGGCAGAGAAGAAGTACTGCTATGAGAGACAGGATCAATAGAAGAGCTTATGTCAGAATCTATATGATCAGAGTGTGTATGATCAGAAGATTGAAACATATCTGGAATATTATTGTCAAGGTTCATATGTGTGATCTTAGGGTAGTAAATAGCTGCAGGGAATTCTTCAGCTAACACAAGGAGAACAAAATCAGAAGGCAAATGAGTATAGTGAAATGGGAAGCATGTTTCATAAAATCTGACATCCCTGGAATAGAAAATGGATTTAGTGACTAAATTGAACAGTTTATATGCCTTTTTGTTGAATGGATACCCTATGAATACACATGGATCAGACCTGGACTCAAATTTTGCTCTGCCTGACTTTTGTGTACCACCAAATACAAGACAACCAAATGCTCTTAAATGATCATAAGCTGGCAGTTTGTCAAAAAACAGTTGAAAAGGAGATTTATGCTTTAAGGATGGTAGAGGAAATCTGTTTATCAGGTAAGTAGCTGTTAACAAACAGTCTCCCCAAAATGAAATAGGCATGTTTGATTGAAACAATAGAGCTCTTGAAGTCTCTAAAAGATGCCTATGCTTTCTTTCAACTATTCCATTTTGCTGTGGAGTGTGCACACAACTAGATTGATGTACAATTCCATTCTGTGTATAAAATTTCAATGCATTAACTCCTGCAAACTCAGGTGCATTGTCAGATCTGATGATCTTAACTGATGTTTTGAATTGTGTTTGAACATAATTGATAAATCCTTTGAGAATGTGAAAAGCATTTGACTTATTAGGCATAAGGTGAGTCCATGTCATCCTTGTGTGATCATCTACAATGGTGAGAAAATACCTAAAACCATTATAGGTAGCCTCTTTGTAAGGGCCTCAAGTATCTATGTGACGAAGATCAAAAGCAGCTGAAGTATGAGATTGACCGATAGGAAACACATTTCTACACTGTCTGGCTTTAGGACAGATTTGACAAATATAATTGTTGCATTTACTGAAAGCAGAAGAAATACATGGAATATGTGAGAAAAGTTCAAATGGCAAATGACCTAGCCTACAGTGCCAAAGCAGACTATCAAAACTACTAGACTTGCACTTATTGACACTCATGTGTTGGACAGAAGAACACATATTATTTGTGCTTGAAGCTAAGAAATTAAAGGAATGATCAAACTGCAGTTTACTAGGAATTTCAGCAACAGAATTCTGAAAAGCATTTTGCACAGCTAGAAGTCTATGTGAGTCCAGGAAATAGAGTCCATTGGAATTTTCACCAAGCACCAAAGGTGCCTTCTGAGAACACCCATGTAATTTGCAGGAATCATGTGAAAAAGTGATAGTAGTGTTGAAGTCTAGTGCCAATTTTTGAACAGAAATCAAATTGTAATGGAAAGTGGGAATATGTAGCACATTATGTAACACTAGATTAGGGTGAAACAGATCCAATGTGTAAGATAGGAACTCTACTTCCATCAGGAATAGTAATATAGGTAGGTGTTATTAATGGCTTATATGATTGAAACAATTCAATATAAGGAGTAATATGGTCAGTTGCCCCACTATCTATGATCCATCTATGTGTAGCTACTGTATCAGAAGAAGAAGAAAGCTTACCAGCCATGTGTGTCTGAGAAGTAGTAGCTGCACCATTATCCTTTTCAAATGAGGCCTTATCTAGCATTGAAACAAGCTTAGTATACTGATCTTCAGTCAAACTTTTGTCACCTACATTTGCAGCTATCTTCTTTGGAGCAAAATTACCAGTTGGATATCCATTTAATTTGTAACACCTCTGAGTGCTATGTCCAGCTATTTTGCAGTGATCACAATAGTAGTGATTAGGTCTCATTCCTCTACCTCTGAACACAGCTCTCCCCCTAGCATATGGATATGGCCTATTAGCATACATTGCAGTAGCATCATTAAGCACATGAGTAGGAGCACAAACTTCTCTCTGTTTTTCATCCTGAAGGAGGATGTGCATCACATTATCCAGAGTAGGGAATGGTGATAACATCAGGATGTGACCTCTCACAGGTGCATAACAATCATTCAAGCCCATGAGAAACTGCATAGTTTGCTGAGTGTGAAGAAACTTTTGAACAGCTGCAATGGAATCAGCTGGAATCTCAATAGAATTGAAATACTCATCCCAAAGCTTTTGAAGTTGTGCAAAGTATGCAGAAATAGATCGATTTCCTTGAGAATATAAAGCCAATTCTCTCTGTAGCTGGTAAATGCGAGCATGATTGGACTGAGCATACCTATTCTTCAATTGATTCCATATCTTTTCAGTAGTGGAACAGTAAATGACACTCTCTACAATGTCCTTTTCCACTGAGTGAATGAGCCAAGAGGTTACCATACCATTGCACCTGTCCCACTGTTGAGCAGCAACTGGATCCATTGGACGAGGACAATCACCATTAATGAAGCCGAGCTTGTTTTTGGCTAGCAGTGAGATCTCCACTGATCGCTTCCATTGGAAATAGTTATTGAAATTGAGCAATTGCGTACACAGAACATAATTTGGGTGATCTGAGTGATGTAGAAACATTTGAGAAGCTTCATCATTCTGTGTGAATTGAGCATGAAGGTGATGATCATGAAGGTGATGATCCTGGAGATCGGGATCAGAAACAGAGTGAGGTGATGAAGGATTGGTGTGATGAAACGAACGTGGTGGTGGTGGAGTACCATGGTCATCTGATACCATGTTTTCTTCCATTGTTGAAGCTTATTGAAGCTTTGATTAAATGAAGAAAGAGAATAAATGTGAAAGATATTTTGAGAGAAGATATTTTGTGTATTATTGATCAATGATGAAAATGTGCCAATGTGGCTTATTTATACACGTGTATCTCCACTCATAATTAACCAACTCATAACTAATCATGCTAACTAACTTCTAACCTCCTAACTAACTAATAACAAACACTTCTCTCTTCAATTGATCTTGAGATCCTTTACAAAAGTTTTCCATTCGCCCTTTTTGGTGAGAGCAGGATAGCACCTAACAAAAATCTATGTGAGCAGCAAATCACTAAATAAATGAATAGAAAAAGGTCACCTATTCTTTGCCAGAATTAGCCCCATCAGGAGGATTTGAATGAGTTGCCCATTCAAATTAGAGGGGGACAAAGAAGTGGTACTTGATTGGGATCAGCAGAACTACTTTGCAAGTTGCCAGTAGAGAAAATCAAAGGTGTCATGTTGATCAAATATAGAAATTTGCCAACTGTTGTGTGGTGGCAACTATTGTGAAGACAACTGAAATTCTATGATTATTGTAAATCGATGAAGCAATCGAATCAAGCAAGTTCTTTTGACCCTGATAAGGGTGAAAACTGGAGTGGGCACCAATCTTTCTCTAAAGTATAATGAACGAGTTCCTCTTAGCTTCCAAAGAGTGCTAAAAAATAATTATAAGTCATCTTTAACATTTTGTTGCGATTTCCATGGCTTATTAGCAAAACTGGCAAAGGAGATATACTGATTATCAAGCGTTTTTGACGAGGAAACTTAATTGATGGGCGATCCAGAAGGTCCGTAGTTTGGGAAAGAACAAAAGAGGTGATAAATGTCCTCTTGGTGTTGCTTACAAAAACTGTAGGAAGTATTGATTGAGATTTTTGTGAGTTTCGCAATGTTTGTGGACATGGGTAATCTATTTAGTAGCATTTTCTAAAGAAAAAAGTTTGACTTTGTGGGGGATATGGAGTGTCCAGATGTTTCTCCATATTTTACTCGGTATATTTGCATATTCTATGTTTTGTAACAAGGAGGTCTTGAGGTGATTTAAGGTGGTTATAAAGGTCTTTACTAGTAATTGGTTTTTCTATTGTGGAAATATCATCTCCATTGAAAGGTGCAATCTAGAGAATATATTTAACAACTATAGGGCGAAAGAGGTGATTTAAAAGACCAATGTTCCATTATTGGTTCTGTTGTGATAATCTTGAGGAGAGTTGAGCGCAGAAACATTTTGAGACGAGTTTGAAATGAGCAAGGGAGGTAGTTTCCTTAATGCATCCCGATATCCGAAAAAGTAGTAATTAGTAACCCCCGCTGACACAGAGTTTTTCAACTTCTCCGGCCTTTTCCTGATCAACGTCTGTTTGGCTTCGTTCTGAACATCCAGCTGCTACACCAGTTGGTTTGATCGATGCAGTTGTTTGGTTGTCTCATATGGCATAGATTTGAGACATTATTAGAAGGCTCAAATTGATTTGCAGTTCGATCTTTGAAACAAATGTAGGTTGGTTTCCTTTCATCTTTAGCAAATATTCCTTGGTTTCCGGCTGCAATATCTATCATTTCAGGCTTGTTGGATTGATATACTGGTTCAGATTGGCCTAGTTTCGTTGGCATAGTCTTGACCCCTTTCACACCGTCAGGCTCAGTGTCTCTACTATTAGTAGTGACACACCTTAACATGTATAGATTCCATGATGGTACAAGTTTACTTATTGAAGATCATGTAGCCACTGCCGTGGTCTGAGTATCCTAGGCAGATTCCTTCATCGCTTATGCCATCACCTGTTATTTGGATACAACACGTACTACCAAAGTCATGAAGGTACTGAATGTTTGGCACGTTCCCCTTCCAAACTTCATAATGAGTTTGAGTAGTCCCTGTTCGAAGGGTAACTCGGTCGTGGATAAAGCAAGCTGTATTAATGGCTTCTGCATAGAATATGAGTGGTACATGTGAGGTGTGTAGCATTGCCTAAGCCATTTCAAGAAGAGTATGGTTCTTTCTTTTAATCATGCTCTTGTGTTAAGAGGTATTGGAGCATACAAATTCATGCGTGATTTTATAGGTCTTGCAATAGTCTATGAAGTGTTGGTTCTCAAATTCTTTTCCATGGCTGATTTTTTATAATACTCACTCCTTGTTCCTTTTGAGATTGAGAGGCCAAACATTTAAAGACCTCAAAGACATTGTATGTTTCTATCAAAAGGTGTACCCATGGATATTGAGAAAAATCATCTATAGTGATGTATGCATACTTTTGTCCTTCAAGACTTCTAACTCTCATAGGTCCCATCACTACTAGAAAACGCACTTTTGGAGTCGGGGTTAGGAATCCGACGTGAGTAGAAACACGTCGGAATGACGTCGGATAAGGGTGAAAACAACATTTAATTAATTAATTTAATATTGGTGTCGACATTACTTTGGAATAGCTTCGGAATAATATCCTTACGTCGGATATGATAACCGAAGCAAAAACATTTACTTCGGATTTGATTCAGCTAGCAGTTGAACCACACAAATGTTGACTGTACTTTAAAATGGTCTCGGATTTACTTCAGATTAGAGTCGGAATTCTTAATAGCAACCCCGACTCATTTCCTAATTATTATGGGGAGTCAGAATGGTTTCGGAATTTCTTGGGATTCCTAAATTCCAGAATCCAAAAATTTTGTAAAGAGTTATAAATTTTATTATTAGTATCTTTGATCATAAAATTGCTGCTATGGAAATTTCCGAAGCTATCGTCTTAGATATTAGTATGGCTTCGGAATTGCTTGGGATTTCGAAATTTTTTTCTGCTATGAAGGATTTAGCTTCTGAAATGATAGATAGTGGCTTCAGAATTGCTTCGGGCGTCATGTAAGAAGAGGATTCAAATATCTACCATATACTTAAGCTTCGGAATGGCTTCAGATATTCTAACTTCGGAGTGGCTTCGGACTAAAAATTGAAAATAGTATTAGAATGGAGTCAGAATGGCTTCGGACTCCAGTATTGCTTCGGAATTGCTTGGGATTTTGAAAATTTACATTCTGAATCCAATCCGAAGCCATTTTGGATTATGGTGTCTAGCCGTTGGATTGAGATTCTTAAGGACGGTGAAGATTGAGTTATTTATATAGTGTAGTGTTATGTGATTGGTGGGTTTGGAAAGGTTTGGATCGTGGTGTCTAGCCGTTGGATTGAGATGCTTAAGGACGTTGGAGATTGAGTTTATTTATATAGTGTGAGGAATTATTTTTTGTATTGAAATTTTGATTATAAATTATTTTTCATTGATATTATAAATTTATAAAATTAATATAATTGTCTTTGTTTATGTTTTAATTTTTGTCTTTGTTCTAAGTTTTTGCATTCTTCTTTTTTATTATTCATTAATATAAAGTTGAATAATTCAAGCACATATCGACATAATACATCATAACTAATTATTTGTGATGTAATCATGTAATTCATCATAACAAATTATTTATGAAGTAATCATGTAATTATTTGTCAAAACTTGTCCTATTAGATCATACAACTACGACAAAATAGGACAAGTTTGTTATAAAGTATTCATGTAACTAAAGTATTAGATTATAAGAGTTAAATAGATTAACATGATCATTGTTAAAAGAGTAATTCGTGTGATTAAAGTATTACATCAGTACTTATATGCTAAGTATGAATGTCATGATATGAATGAATAACTCTTGCTTTGGTGTAAAGCAAGAATGACATATCAAAATTACTTCGAAGTTATAGTTCGATAGTATTAGATTATAATCGAATTAAATAGATAAACATGATCATTGTCAAAAGAGTAATTGATGATTATGTCATGTATCATACTATTATGTTGATAAATTTGTCAAAATTTGTACTATTAGATCATTTACTACGACAAAATAAGACAATTTTGTCCTTTTCGGTATTTGTTTTAATTTCTTAATTCTTTTCTTTAACCATTCATTAATCTAATGTTTAATAATTCAAGCACATATTGACAAAATACATCTTAACTAATTATTAATGAAGTACTCATGTAATTAAAGTAGTACATCAGTACTTATATGACAAGTATGAATGGCGTGATATGAATGAATAACTCTTGTTTTGGTGCAAAGCAAGATAGAATGACATATCAAAATTAGTTCGTATTTCTTTTGTTTGATCAATAAAATTGTTTCGTTGGTATAATAAATAAATAAAAGATAGAATGACATATCAAAATTAGTTCGAAATTGTGGTTCGATAGTATTAGATTAAAATCGAGTTAAATATATAGATTAACATGATCACTGTTTTTTTTTTAAAAGCGAAACCCTTTTATTTTATTAATGTGAATAATTCATTACAATCATCAATACAATTCGTAAACTCGTAAATTCAAGGAAATAGGCGACTAGCATCAAACTAGTGAGAGAAATCATCTCTCTAACCAATTCCTTGCTAGCAAGAGGGCTCGAACCCGAGAATGTAACAAAGATATTACATTGAACCTCAAGAATGTAACACCGCTCATGTGTATATTCTCTGCAACACACCTGAAGTACGAGAACATCTTCAGTAAGTGTGCATTTGAAGATTAATTCAATCCATATTATATAATTCAATCCATATTTGAGTCGGATTGGCTTCAGTTGCAAAGGATTCGGAATGGCTTCAGAAATCAAACAAATTTGAGTCGGATTGGCTTCAGATCCTGAAATGTGGATTGGATTTGGCTTCAGAATGGCTTCGGATCCAGAAATTTTAGCTTCAGAATGGCTTCGGAATGGCTTCAGAATGGCTTCGGATTTTTTCCGAAAGAAGATAGGCTTGGGAATGGCTTCGGACATATCAAAATTATGGCTATTTATACACCATTTCAATCATTCTCATGCCTTTTTAATCAACATCTTCCATCTTCTTTCTAAAATCATAAATTCATATACATTTTTTTCTTCATTTTTGTTAAATACTAATCTTTAATTTGTTTTTGTTTTCTAGACTAATTCATAAGAGGTAACCATTCTAAATTCAACTTCATATACATTTTATATTTCATTTTTGTTTAATATTAATATTGAATTCATTTTTCATTTTGTAGGCTAATATTTCATAACAAGGTCATAAAGAGGTAATTTTATATTTGCATTCTTTTATTATTTCAATCATTTATTTATTTGTCTAACTTTGTCTAATTTTTTTCTTCTTATGTTATTTGTAGGAAAAAGTGTGTTGTTTTTTTGAATAATGTTTATGTTTTATTAAATATGTATCCAAGTTTGATGTATGTGTGTTTTGAATTAATGAATTTTTCTTTGTGTTTTTTGTTGAGTAGGTTGTGTTTAAATGTATTTTGGATGTTTCATTATGTTATGTGTTTTGGGTATTGTATTTTGATTGTAATTGTGTTTCAAATGTGTTTTGAATGTATTTTGGGTGCATTTGATACGATTGCAGCCTGGAATTCTGCATAAATTGCAGAAACCAGGCTGCAAATTTTTTTTCTACTATGAAGGATTTGGCTTCGGAATTACTTCGAAAATCATAGATACTTGCTTCAGAATTACTTCGGGCGTCATAGATATTGACTTCATAATTGCTTCGGAATTGATTAGATAAGGCTAGAAAGGAGTAGGATTTGGATTCAGAAATGCTTCAGAGTTTGGCTTCGGATTCGCTTCAGTATAATCTTTATGTCAAATCAATGTTGGCTTCAGAATGGTGTCAGACATTTTGGATTCAAAATGGCTTCGGATCTCAAAATTGCGACAACTTTTTTTCCTCGGACGTGATCCGACTCCATTCCGAAGTAATTGCTCTTTTTTCTTCGGATGTACTTCGGATTTGGGCGACGCAAAAGGTCTGTTTTCTAGTAGTGCATGAGATCCATGTGCAGTAGTTCAAGGACCCCTAGAGGAGGTCACCCGTGGTATCACTTGGTACAACTTCTAACTCTCAGGCCCTCTTTTCCCATTGTTTTGCATAAATTCTCATTGTCTGTACGTCCTCATTGCTGATCAAAAGATCTTGTAAATTACACATTTTGAAGATAACAAATTATGTCAAAAATTTAATCTCGTTTGACTATCTTAGCAGGATGTATATTAAAAGATTTTGAACAAGCTTGAATCAAGATTACGCGTGGAGCGCTTATATTAAGATTTATACTTCGGATGCATGAATTATAAGCAAGTTTCATTTATCATTGATTTGAATTATTAGGCCTCGAGTGTGGTTTTTCAAATGAGTTTATCGAAAAACGATTTCAATCTTTTTAAATGTTTGACGAGATTTGAAATATAATTTCCATCTTGATTTTCGTTTAGAATAACATTCGATATGTATCAACTTAACTTTGTGCTAGATTGATTGTGGTTTAGATGTTATTCTCGATGTTAAAATCGAGTTTAAAATAAGTTTTCCAGTCAAGTCATACATGCTAGATCGGGACTTTCAAGGCCCGACCTAAGCCCCAATGGTAGTTACTGGTTTCAACAAATTCACGCGATCGGGACTTAGATCGGATGATGTATCATCCGACCAAGTGCCTATCTATGCACTTTTTTTCCAGAAGCTGATAGATCGGATGATGAATCATCTGACCCTATCATCCGACGTCGAGTACTATTCAACAGTTGGGTGAGATCGGATCTTTTTTTTTTAAATAAGCGATGTATTAATAATCGAACACAGACATAATTACAAAAGGGATAGTACAAGGGCTAAAAATAGACTATAAAATTCACTACACTTTTTGAACTACACCATCAAACTAGTCCTTTTACAGCCCAAAAAAGAGTGTTGGCAGCCAAGCCTTACTAAGTGAGCTGGGTCATATGTAGATGCCCTAAAGACTCACTCTATAAATACCCCCAACCCTCAAACCCTATCCCTAATCGACGCTAAAAAGCCTCATTTCACTTTTTGAGTTCTCAGGTGAAACTCAACAAACCTGAATCTGAACAGTCACTTTTTGAGTTCTCAGATGATACATCATCTGACCAATCATTCGATACTTCATCTTTTTCTATTTTGTTCAATTTTCTAAAGTACATTTATAGCCGTTTTGAAACCATTTCAACACATCTTTTAAATGAAATTATTTGAGCAAATCTTTAAACTTTCCACACTCATCCTAGGCCTTTGATTCATATCCTTTGAGAGTCTAACACATGCCTTGCTTGAGTGATTGTAATATCATTTCTTCACAAACCCTTATTTTGAAAATTGAATTCCTAGGAATTGATTTCTTGGGTTCCTTATAGTTAGGTTAGGAGTTGAAATCTTAAAGTGTAGCTTTGGATTTCTAGTTGGATAGAGCTAGAAGAGAAATCGATTGCTTGTATTGAACTCTAGGGGATTCTCCATACTGGTAATCATTTCCCAAATTCCGAGGTTGAAAAGCCGAAGGTCGAGGACTAGGAGAACTGGAGCTCACTAAAATCATTGAACAATTTCTTATCCTTGCATTATGTACTTTAAATTATATTATGTTTTCGTGATTCATCATTGATATAATTGTGAATGGTATTGTAATTGTCATAACTTTGTAGAACTGATTAAAATCGAAAAAATTATAAAATTGGAAATTGATTTAGTCCTTATTCACCCCCTCCCCCTATAAGGATAACTTCGTGAGTAAAATCCATTTCTTGTGAAGAATGACTACATCATGATTGACCAAATCCACTAAGGTGTTACAGGATGCCCATTAATTACTTGCTTCTTCTGTATCAGTTCATTTCTCCTCTGGTTGGAATTTCCGAACAATTAACGTAAATCAAACTTTTCATCTTTTTATCTTTTAAACATATAAAAGTAATTTCAAACATCAACAATTGATTTCGTTCATATTAGTATCAACCTTTAAATATAATAGTGTAAGCATAAATTCATTATATTCGGACTAATAATAGACCAAAATTCAAAGTTATGATTGTATTTTTCTTTGCAATTATACTTCATAGTAGTTCGAGCATTTTGACACATTAGGAATGCTGCTAAGTGATGGAGTAATATATATATTTTGAAGTTATATTATAAACTCATTACATTGCCACTCAAAATAAAACGTAAGAAAATAATTATCATCATATTGGTGCGTATTATAATTGCGGAAGTGAATTAATCAAATATATTGGATGCACAATTTAGATAAAAAATTATGTAAAATGTACGAAATAAAGATGAAATTGTGAATCGATTGTTAGAGAATGCGAGTAGACCAACTATTATAGCAGTTTGTATGACAAGATAACAAAAAATAAACAATTAACAACACACAACGTGATAACCCAGTTCACTATCAATGTGATACTTACATCTGGGGGCAATCTGCCTAGAAACGAATTCACTATAAAAAGACCTTTACAAGAAGGGACTTACACCAATTTTCCTTGACTAGACTATCAAACAATTACTCAATTCTATTTCTAAGTCATCATCATCCCAATGTGACTGACTTTTATATGCGTTTGTAATAAAACAACGCAGGGTGTGTTAACTCATTGTGAATTAACAACCTGACAACCAGCCTTAGAGAGGACTACTCCTACGATACAATTCAACCTATAAGAAACTTACTTCTAATTGGCGGAAAACGAATAAGCTTCTTCTTCGTGTATTCAATGTCTTCAATATCGTTCTTCCTTTGCTATTTATAGGCACATCACCGAGTGAATTTAATACACTCTTTTTAGTCATCAATTTAGCCCACTGAGAATCTTCAAATTGTTTTGCAAACCACATCTAGATTACGAACCATCCAAGTGGTTCAACACTTTGATCCTCTCAGTTTGCTCTTCACGACTTGTCTTACAAACCACATTAAGATTACGAACCATCCAAGTGGTTCAACACTTTGATCATCTCAGTTTGCTCGTTACAACTTTCTTTGCAAACCACATTTAGCGTTCTCACTTGGTCTTTGTTCCAATGTCTTTATATGTAAATCCACCTTGTCGAGACCTCCAACCTAAATATTGTACATCGAATCTTGCTATTTCTAATGCCCGATAGACATCTACAAAGTGCCCGTTACTTGGAAAAAATTTAGATCTTAGATCGTCAACATCAAAAATAAGACTCAATGAATTTTTCTTGTTCACCCTATTGCTTTCCTTCCGAACCATGGCAAGAATACCAAATTCTCCTTTGCAGCACATTAAATCTTCTATTACAACACCAACACTATTTCTAAGGCCTGTAAGACATCTACAATGTGCAAAGTCGTCGTCCCTCCATTCCCCATCATGAATACAATAATCAATTGCTTCTTATCTATGGTTTTAGATCAAAATTAATAAGAAGCCGTCACCGGGCAGAGGAAACGGTTAAACCCTGACAATAGTTTCCACAAGGTTAGCACATTCATGTCAGATAAATGGATGAAGATGAGGCAACAACAAAACGATTAAACCCTAGCAAGATAAAATACTCAAACTCCGAAATTACAGGAAATAACATAAACATGGCAAGACAAACGGGATAAGCAATTCCGGCAAGAGGATGGTTGTATTTACAAGTCATCATCATGGAGATTTCAGTGTCCTCAAGACTGCAAAACTTATTAAATTCGAATACATAAGTTCTTACAAAAACATGGAAAATACACCAAAACATATCAGAAACGAACCAACTAACACGACTAAATCAGAAAATATCAGATAGCTTTCGTTTTAATAAACTGATTTTGATCAACATCAACTGAGATATAAGTTATATATTTGGATTCTCTAAGTAGTTGTTCCATGCTATAGTTCAACTCACAGCTTGATCTGCGATCACAAGAAACATTCTTCAAGAGACAGAAGATCACTTGCTCCAGCATTCGATCAGCTGTTGATGGATTTACCAGGCAAGCAGTGAAGAGTTCGACTCCATGGATGCACGTCAAGGAAAGATCACACAGCCCCAACATATAGCTTAGACTATAATTTATATGCGTTTAAACATTAGGGCTATTGAATGATGTATGTGGTTTAACAGGAAACCTAACAAAACATGATGCACCACCTAGCTTTTCAGATGTATTTACGGGAAATGAGTCCATTATAGACCAAAAATTTGCTAAGCAGAAAAAGTTTATGCAGCTACAGGCTTTTGAGGAAGAACCGGCCGTTTCTCAATCAGTTCGTACAGCATCACAAAGTTGTCCTGCCAACCAAAAATTTATTATAAGCCTCGGAAAATAACTCAGAGAAAACTACAGATTCATGTGAAAACATCAGGTTGGAAGAATTCTTTTTTTTTTGTAAATTAGCGATGAGGTGAGTTTCGAACTCAGGACCTTCTGGTCACTAGCAAGAGCCTTTTCCACTAGGCTATTCGATTAACTCCAGGTTGGAAGAATTCTAAAGTTGGACCAACCTTTCTCGTTGTCAGCCAGGTGTTGGGATCAAAACTGATGTAGCAACCTCTCTCATAAGTACTGGTCTTCACAAGGGGCTCTGTCTTTGGGTCCCTTGTTAACCACAAACGCAGATCTTTGTGGTAGAGCCAACCTCTGGTATGTCTGCAATTGAGGAAATAATCGCAACATATTAGTGGTCAATTTTAGCCAAGGATAACTTTGGACAAGCAGACAATTCATACATGTGTCAATGAAAATGATCAAATTCTTGAAGATAAGTAACATGAGGCTGCCCTTTTTTGAAATCTTTACTATTCCCTTCGTCTTTTTAGTTTTCGTTTTAGCATAAATTCTTTGTTTCCAAATAGTTGTCATTCTAGCACAATAAATTATACTTCTACATTTTCAATATACTTTTTGACTACTTTTTATATTTAAATTATCAACCAACCAATGAGATCTCTGCAATTAATTGTCATTCTAAAATTTCAATGTACTTTTTTACTATTGTCCTATTCTTTAATCTATGTGAAAATGACTATGATTACAACTAAAAAATCGAAGGATTATATTTTTTCTTTAACTCGAGAACCGTGCAAATATTCTACAGAACAAAAGAATAGGGCAATACTTTTGACAATTCACTTTTTCATACTGAGACTCAATCACTATGATATTTTGCTCAATAACAGTCCTTCCTATTCCTACAGCCCCCATCATTTTTTAATACTTTTAAGTCGAGAATGGAGCAAATTTCTATAGAAGAAAAAAAGATGGAGCAGAAGCTTTGACATTTCATTTTTATAATGTCACTCGATTAGTGTCATTTTGATTTGAACCCTAAAATAAGCACTGCAAGAGAACGTACTACAAAATGTAAAATTTCGAAGAATTTAAAGCCTACATACAATTCATTTGCAGCATACAACTGGGCCTCGTCCTTTGGCATGCTGCAGAAGGAGACAGGACACATTATTTAAAGGACCCAAACAATTAGATGATTATTGATTACAACTAGAGATGATCTGACCTGTAGAAGATATAGAACAATGTCTCGGTACTTATCCTTGTAAAGTGACTTTGCTGCAATAGTCAAAGAATAATAAGGTAATTCAAAGGTAATGGTAATATATAATTTGAAGATAAGTTAAAAGATATTGAACCTAACCCTCACCTTTAGGGGAGGTTGTTGTTGCGAAATGTAACACACCGGAACAACATATTCAGGATCCCCTTTGGCGGGCTCATTAGACCAAGGAGAAGAGAACTTCTTATGAAGGTTCTCGGACGAGTTCAAGTTGAGACCAAGTGTAGTCAAATCAATTCCCAGAGACAGTGCTGTCAGTGCAGGATTGGTCATCCTTATGACATTTAATAAACCATGAATTCCATATCGGTCTGAAGCAGCCTTTGGAGTTTGCACATGCATTAATTCCTGTTCTCTAGTTGGACCTCCTACCATCCGGAACTGGGGGTTCTTCTGTAACTGTTGATACTGCTGCATAGTTTGATCATAAGGTCCCATACCAGATACAGTTGCCAAGTTTGAAGATCCTGAACCAGGCATTGTTATTCCAGTGCTTCGGTTCTTAGGAAAATGGAGAAAAAGAAATAGAATCAACAAGAAATTATGTTAAAATATAAATTCTACTCTGAATCTACTCAAACTATGAAATGAAGAATGCAAACTATGACAACGTTATAAGAAATCTTCCATTTTCTTCAATAAACATCATTAAAAGCTGAAAACAGGTTAATATCATCATTTATTAAGCCAAAAATGTGACGGTTTGGCACAACCTGTTACCTACATTAACTAGCTTAAGTTCGTTGATGTACTATGTGCAGGTCCATCTCATCTCATGCCCACCTAAATTTGTAAACTCAAAAGTAAGTGCAGTTTGACATCAATACCTCATGGCCATGGAAAAGAAGATCTTGGTAACTTGATGGTTGAAAAGAAAGGTCCCTGACATCTGTTGATGAAGAATGCTGATGCAGTTGCTGATTTGAAGAATATGAGCTCTTAAAGCCAACTCCAGCAGACCTTCCAATCTGTATTATCAAAGCAAAATAGAAATATGACATTTATATACTTATGACAGTTCAGACTTCAAATGCGAGTGACAAACAGAGTGACAAAGAACTTACAGACAATTGTTGAGGTTTCATCATAGACGACATACCATCATGGAGCTGTTCTTTACCATGCACACTTCCCGGAAATTCCGCATTCAGACCTTGAAGTAATGGTCAGACCAATTAAATAGATTAAGGGGGGGGGGGGGGATGAAGGTCATTTCAAGAGTAAAAGTTTTAGAGGGTGTTTTTTTCTCAGATTGTTTAGGAGCTGAAAGAAAGATGCTGTAAAAAAAGGGTTAATTATACAAGCTGATGAACAAACACTCAATAAAGCTTCTTTCTTATACAAGCAAATGAACAAAATGCAAGCCATACACGCGTAGTAGACCACCTGCTTATGTAAAGGATGGATATAATATAATCCAGTAAGACGATATGTGATCTCCCAAACTGTTGAGATATTATAAGTACAAAATCAAAATGCTAATCATGCATTGGTTCAATTACATGGAAACGAATGGAAACTAATGTTAACAATATATGATTAAGAACTGTAGATTAAATTATTTTTTAGTTTCATCAAGAAAATCTCGAAAAGACAGATTCAACGAATACCCAAAAATCCTTCACCAGGCAAAGTAAGAAGATCAATAACCTTTGGTAACAGTTACGTTAAGAGCATGTACATCTTGATTTAAGATGGTTAATAAACCCTGAATCTCTAAGTAAAAATTAGAAAGCTGCATTATTCAGCATGGTTCTTATTAGATCGAAAACTGTATAAAAAAATATCAATCCTAAAACACAAATTTACAGTAAGGAAATATAAGGTTTTTACCCAAGGAAATTCTTTCTCAAGATTTCAGGGAAACATGTGATATATTTCTCTTCCCTCGTACTCAAAAGGGGAGGAGGACAAATGACTTATTGGGCTGACCCTGGCCCACTTAGTAAACAACACCGAGTAGAAAGAGTTGAATGATATATTTTTTTCAAGTATGCGAAATTCCACCTACCTCGGTATCCTGGTAAAGCAGGGAAATCTTCGTTCTGAATGCTAAACTCCTGGTTTTGCTGACCAAACCCTACATTTTGCTTCCGCATATAGCCTGAAAGCGTACATCAAATACGAAGTTCACATATGGGAAAGAGTTGAAAATTTATATATATATCTATACATATAATATATATAGATAGATTGGTTCACGTATATAATAACAGCTACCTATATTTCCCTGAGAACTACCAGCAGAATTAGGTCGTTGATTCAGCTGAGGGAATTCACTCTCGAAAGCTGCGGAGTCGTGAGCGTTCATATCGTTTAGCATTGTCATAGAAGATATATGACTATTCCCAGCTTGATAATGGTTTTTTGCAAGTGATGCAGCAATACCATTATAAGAGTTTCCAAGCATAGATACCATCTGTGGGGCTAAAATTCACAGCTTTCTAAAATCGAACGACATAGATAGGAAAATGTAATACTCCCACCATCCCAAAACCTTAGGGAGAAATTCCTTGTTTAGAAATCCATAATCAGTACCATTTTTAGTACTACTTCTCTCTTCCTCCTTTTTAAGAAATCCCTAAACATAAGTCCCATGTGGAGGGAAATTTAAATACAAGACATAAATGTGCATCGTCTTAAAATGTGTGCAAACGTACACATCCCTAAAATTAGGATGGATGGAGTGTTGATAAGGGTTTTATCTGGTGAACATTAACATTGCGGTTGAATTAATTTTTTATTAAATGCGTCAGTTGATTATTCATAACTAGTAGAATTATCAATCTAGCTAATTCTGTCTTAAATGCTCGACATTTCACAACTGGGATACCAGTCTTGTAGTTCTAAAACATCCATAGATATAGTTATATCCCATATTTAGCTAAGAACTATTTAGAAAATGGACAGGACCTTTAACACTTTGCCCTTAGTGAGTTATCATTTGAGGAGAGTAACCGAGAGATCCTAAAAGTTCATAAAGATGTTTCATCAAGCAACCCTTAACGAAAACAAATGAAATAGAAACTTGAGCATGTGTATACCAGTCAAATTTAACCGTGAAGCAACCCCGGACAAATTTGATCCTCCAGCAGTGGCAAGACTCCTGGGCATATTTCCACCACTAACAAGATTTGGTATATTATTTGTGATGCGTCCCGCACCTCCTAAATTTGGAGAGACAGCTGAACCTGAGATAAGATTCTTGCATCAATTACCCACGAGGTGTATTGTCCACAACCCACAGAACATCGCAGGCATACATACCTCCATTGTTGGGTAGCCCAGAATGACCATGTGAGTTGGAAAGTGATAACTGCATCAGGAGATTGATGTTATTCAAGTACGGAATGATGCAACAAACTTATCTTCCACAAGTCTCTCCTTTGAAGGGACATGTAAATTCCAACATGTAAAATAACATCCCACCACCACATGAAGAAGAGTCTTTTTCCACTTAGTCATATATCAATTTGCAGACAATGTAACTAATGAAAGTACCTGAGAAAGAGCAGTAGGAAATGTAACTAATGAAAGTACCTGAGAAAGAGCAGTAGGAAGATTGTTCATTCCATATCGGCCGATGGATACACTTCCCGGAACTTGTTGAATACCACTCGAAGGAGCACCCATTATTGTTGGGTTCCTAGACATATATCCCGCGGCCATGTTGTAGTTATCATGTATCCCTGGTGGTCCTTTTATAATTCGTGTTACAAACAAGATATTAGATTTTTTCTTAATTTAGTGATACTGTGCTTCAACCTCAACAACAAATAAGGCAAGACAATAATATCTCAAAGTATTTTACAAACCCGAATTATGTAAAACAGCCGGCGAAGCACCTGATTGAGTAGAATAAACTGAGGCCAGTGACCTTCCGGAGCCATCTTGGTAATCTGAACTCCCCGATTGCAAATATTCCTTCAATTGACAAAACAAACCAAAGAGCCTAAAATGTTAGCAATACAAATGACCGCGAGTGTCCTAACCCTCTAACATGTTAAGTTAAGCTTGCAGGTATTAAGAAATTTACTAATAAAAATATCTACACGATAATTCATATGTGTTTCTACAGTTTATGAAGCAAATTTTCAGATAAACATTTTACTATAATTACTACAAAAGGTTTATATGAATGGCCCCATTTGACTTTACATGATGCATATTCAGGTAAACATTTTACTATAATTAGACAGAAGTTTTAACCTTGATAAATGATTTTTCTAGTTGAGAACATGAGGGCCCCCACAACATGAAATGTTTAGTAAAAATGGCAAAAAATAATGGAAGCAGTTATGACTTGTAAGTAAACCAATTCTATAAGGCGTCCAACCAACAAACATAAGTTTAGCTAGTGATTAACGGTATCATTTGCTTTGTATTTAACTCCTCATTGTGATACAAGGTTGAAGTACTATAGCTAGACTTGCATAGAGGTTTACTGTTTTACAGCAACATTTATAATATTGAGCCTTACGTGTTAATTGGTGCGAAAGAGATGGACTTACGATCCAAGGACATTTAAGGATTCTGAACAAACAAAAGGGGCATTTTTTCCAAAAATAAAATGATTTTGTACAAAAGATAGACCAAACATTACATTGAGTACTCCTGTCATTGCAGTTCTGCCTCAGCAAGAGTGGTGCGAGAATTTCCTCTGCCTACAGCGAGCTTTGAAGGATGTCAACTGCTGAATGAAGAATAAATTTTATAGGATACAAAAATAAACAACAAAGTATGAATCATCGAGAAACTTCAGTAAGAGAAAAAGCAACAGAGCTTACAATATTCACTATTCACCGAGAAAAATTGATTTAGTTAATGTTGGCTTAAAAAAAATGACCCAGCACCAACAAAAATTTAGCAAAATATCTTTCAAGTTAGTAGAAGCAAGGCATTGGATCTACGTGCAAGACATAAAGCGGAAAGAAACAACACATAGCTATTTGCAGCAACAGAAAGCTTATGCTGGCACTTGCTCAGATAAACATGTAAATAGAAGCTTTTCATATTCATGCCAAACACAATCATGTGGCACTAATACAAATCTTTAAGTCTTCAATCATTTTTCTAACAAAGCTGGATTAGATATTCGGAAGCAAGTACTTCATACAATAAGAACCGAAGGTTCTTTTCCCACTCCTCTCACAAAAAATTATAGATATACAAGAAAAGGCAGATACTTGAGTACATTTAACAGAATCTTGTAAAGTTGGTAGTCTTTTAACATTTTATCCACTTCCTATGCAAGAGCATATCAATGGGCGTCACCACCCCAGTTTGTAAAAATCCGTGAATGTAACATTCAGATTTCTATTCTTCATATCGTTAGGGATCACCAGTTCACTTTTTCAGCATCTTTAAGTAAATCAAAACGGAGAAATGACATCATGATAAAGAGCTAATTACGACATGCTTAACATAAACAAAACTTGCATTAACTAGGTTGCTTCGGATAATTTTTAAAAAATCTTAACTTTATGCATCACACCAACTCCCCGTAACTCACTCATAAAGTAATATCCAACGGAAGTCGAAAACATTTATTCATGCATTACAAAAAAAGGTAGCTTTCTGTCATAATTTCTATGTTGAACGTCTAAAATTATTACATTTAGTACTCTTGAGATGGTAAGAAAAAATGTACAAACAAAAACCTCCACTTATATTTATTTTCAGTTTAACTACACTTGAATACCTATATTTGCTATACATGCTATACATCGAGCACTCATTCCTATCTATTGATGGAAAGATCTTCATCAAATACCGGACTTTGCCTTAGACATGTCCAATCTCATTTGAACCCAAGTGATACATTCGAAACTAAACAATTCAATTAATCATACATATGAAATTGTATGCAAGTATCCACCAAATTTCTAGGAGTAACAATCTTAATAGCCTCAAACCAATATACTCGAGTGCAAATCCTCTGTTACACTTTGTGTAACGCTCAATGTTACAGAAACAATACAAGTGTGACTATCTCAACGGAGCACAACTCGAATGTCACACAAA
Organism: Echium plantagineum; assembly: GCA_003412495.2. Taxonomy (NCBI): domain Eukaryota; kingdom Viridiplantae; phylum Streptophyta; class Magnoliopsida; order Boraginales; family Boraginaceae; genus Echium; species Echium plantagineum. Next base: position 28,890,453 of record CM016563.1, on the reverse strand, counting down.
GCATAATAGGCTATATCTTCCCAATATACGCGATAGATATTATTCTCGACAAATTGAACAAACAATTAATTAAACAAATTTATTACTAAATGCTATATCAAGATAATGTGCCACAAAACACGATCAATCAATGCAACAACATCATGTAACACAAATACACAATCTAACAAATTAAGACAGATCTAATTCATAAACAACACTAAAAGATCTCAATTATTATATTAAACATGAAACTAATTTCGGGAAATGTAAAACAACAAAACATCAATACAAGAGATGAATCAGTCTAGTACCTGAGGAACAAAAAAAATCGAAAAATCAATTTTCTGATACAAATAACTTTATTTGAAAATAATCAATAGCATATTTATATAAATTATATTTACATAAAATAAATTGGTTATTGATATAAGTGAACCTTTTTAACGTCTTCCAGCTGAGAGTGATGTCGAAGCTATTGCTATCAAAATCAAAATTTATATTTTATATGAATATTTTTCGTTTTATTTGCATTTGATGGAGTATTAGTTATTTTGATGATAAGCGTGTGTTAGGTCTTCAATTTGTTATACACACCATGACACCAACAACACTAAATAGTACTTTTTGAGGTGTGAAATGACTATTTTACTCCTTATTTGTAAATGTAGTCTTTCATAATGTTTCATCCAAGGCAAAAAAGTGTTTTTCTTATTAAAGCTTTAGTTCATTATATTTTCATTAGAGTTTAATAAAAAATATATTGAACTCATTTAAATTATAGGTAAAAAGTTACGGTTCATTAAAGTTTCGTTCATTAAAATGGTTCGTTAATCATAAAAAATGTATATTGTATCCATTTAAATTATATTTTTTTCTTTTTTTGGTACATTTAAGGTAATACGTACCAATATGTTAAAAAAATTCACTAATGTCAATCATCTAAGCTTATTTTTCAGTTTTAAATAATTTGTACCAACTTGTTTAAAAAAATTTGGTGCAAAAACTATATCGGTATATAATATCATGGCTAATTTACTGTTTGCCCCCTATACTTTAAAATTCGTTCCAGATTGCCCCCTATACAACTGGTTGTTTCAGAGGTGCCTAGTGGTGGAAAGGAGTCAGGTAGTACCCGACTCGATAAATACCCGACCCGCTCGGTAAGCTAACGGGTATTACCCGACTCGCTCAATAAGGTATCGAGCTCGACTTTAGTACCCGACTCGACTCGATAAGAAACATGACTCGATAATTACCCGCTCGCTAAGGCAATTACCCGACCCGACTCGATAAATACCCGACTCGTTAAGGTAAAAATGAAAAGAACTTATTTTTTAACATAAATAAAAAATGTTTTGGTTTATTTAAAATATTAATAAATTAAATGAGGCTTAATTATTTCAAATATTCATAATAAAATGTACAAATCTTAATTATTGATAATTACTTTTAACATATATATTAAAATTATTAATATATTTATTCATTTATTAAATGACCGAGTATTTATCGAGCGAGTCGGGTATTTCAAACGAGCACAACCTTGTACCCCTACCCTACTCCTTAACTATCGAGCAGTCTATCGAGTCGAGTATTCGGGCCGGGTGCTCGAGCGGGTAACGGGTTACCCGACTCCTTTCCAGCACTAGAGGTGCCCCCTCAACCCTTTTTTGAGGTTTTAAATGATGAGATGACTATTATACCCCTGTCACTACTACAAAGTATAGGGGGCAATTTTAAAATATTTTGCATAATTAAAATTAAACCTTCATTCCATCTTCCTCAACACACCCCACCCCCACCTCTTCTTATTCAACACACCCCACCCCTACCCTTACCCCTGCCCCTACCCCTCCTCCGCTCCCCCACCCCCAAAATCCGCCCACCTACTGAAGTATATCAAATTCAATTGAAGTCCACCATCTCATTTGTCTCACTTTATTTGTCACGTCTCTTTTTGTTTTTTTTTCCTTTACTTAAAAAATCAATATTTTTGATTTTTTATTGAAGTTTTTTCCTTTGCTTTCTTGGTTTGTGATTTTGCAATATCTGCTTATCTAACTAGTTTCTTGGCATCAATTATGTAAAAGATGTCGGAGCACTCGACAACACAAAATTGGCTTGCACATGATCTGAAGGAAATTGGATTACGTCTATTATTTGGTAGCTATTTTATAATTCTTCAATTTGTTATACTTTTGAGTTATGGAAAAATGGTACAAATATAAAGGGGAAGATTGTAACATTATGAAAGAAAAATTGATGCAGTAAAGCTAAGTGATGATACAGTTTGATTCATATTCAAGTATCAATTAATTATCCAACATCAACTATAACAAAGATGGGTGCAATTCATATTTGCTTTAGTTTTTCTTTGCTTTAACAAGGTTCAATTTGGTTCAAAATCGGAGGTCTCCTCATTCTTGTTCACATTTGTTTAATTTATTTGTCAATTTGTGTGTTGTATGGATGCTTTTTCATTTTGGGGTGTTGTTTATTGGGTTCCTTCGGTCATTTTGGTATATGCAGTATTGTGTTTGATGGTGTTTAGCGGTCGGACTGTGGGTGCGTTTTTCGATCGAAATCCGGTAACTTTGATTAACGGGAAGTGGGGTGGGAGTGGTGTGTTTAGGGGTGTAGCATTGGGGTGGGGTGGGTGGTAGGGTAGGATATGGTGGGGTGGGGTGGGTAAAAAGTAGGGATTGGGGGTGGGGTGTCTTGAAGAAGAAGGGATGGAGGTCTAATTTTAATTATGTAGAAAAATTTAGTTATGCCCCCTATATTTTGTAATCGTGGCAGGGGTACAATAGTCATTTTATCTTTAAAAACAGAAAAAAATGGTCCAGGGGGCATCTCAGAAACAATCAGAAGTATAGGGGGCAATTTGAAACAAACTTCATAGTATAGGGGGCAAATAGTAAATTAGCCTAATAGTATCATTTTGGTACATTTCTTTTGAACATTTTATGTTGTACCTTCTTAGAATGATACTCCCTCCATCCCTAAAGTTATTGGTACATTTTAACTTTTATTGTCAACAAAACACGATTTGAAAAGTAAATATCTCTCATTTTACATGCGAAAAAATTAGAAAAAGTTAATATTTCAAAAATGTATATTGAGACGAATCTAACAAGAGTCTACATGACTATATGATTTATTATCGTTTAATGAGAAATCTTGATCAAACTTTTCAAAGGTTGACCATGAAAGTCAAAATGTACCAATCATTTAGGGACAGAGAGAATATATTTTAGTAGTGGGTACCACCTTTAAATTAAAATAAATGTATATGTGGATTAATGCACATTAATAAACGGTATAGTGACCAAAAGGTCCTCGGTTCGAAACTCACCTCATCGCTTATTTACAAAAAAAAAAACCGTATAGTAATTTTCATTAAAAAAAACACTATTCGGGTGTGTGTATAGTGGTTCCCGGTAGGGGTGTCTAACGGAACGGGTCCACTAGGCCCATGAACGACCCTAGCCCCTTAAAAATCGAACTAGATAGGGGCTTCATCCCTAGGCCCCAGGCCCCGCCCCGGTTCAAACCCAAATTCAGTGGGTATTCGGTCCGGGCCCGGTTCGAGGCCCCTCAGGACCCCTAACTAACGTGTCCATATTAGTATCAACGTGGGGACATTGGTGTACCAGAATGCAAATTGTAGAAACGCCAAACCAACAATTAAAAACACCGATTGAACAACATCAAAACATTTCATCAATTGAAACATGAAAGCCATTTAAGAACACCCTGCAATACTAAGTAAATTCAAATAAGGGTAAATGGTTTCATTGGTTATTAACGTTTGCTAAAAAAATTTGGTCGTATCCTAGTATGAATTTATATACTTTCGATCACTAATGTTGAGTATTATGTATACTTTGGGTCACTCACGCATTTTTATATACAACCCGCAAATTTTTGAGATTTTAAACATTTTTATTAGGGATAGTTTTGTCCATCTCCAATTAAATGGTCATTAAACTCAACAAAACTCATCCCTTTCAACTATGTGCTTATTATCTTCAACTACACTCATGATATCATGTTGAAAGGGATGAGTTCTATTATTTCTTAAATAGGGGTATTTTAATCATGAATTATAACTTTATCGTTCTACAATGAATACATTAAATAGGAGCTTAAGAGGAAAAAGTTCATTAAATATTATATTGAAATTGTAAAATTCAACTAAAAAAAGACAAAAGAAAAAATACATCAACTAAAAGTACAAAGAAAATATAATTAATCAACTGGAAAGTACAAAGAAATATAATTGACGATTAACATTAAGAACCATAACAATATTAACTAAAGGGAGAATTGCACATGCTCCTAGCATTAAAATATACTACAAATATTCACTTAATATAAGTCAAAGAAGGAAATATACAATATTATAATTATAAGATACATTTTAAAATAATATAATATGAAGAAACTTTTCTAGTAACTAAAATTTACATTAATTTTTTGCTTGTCCTTTTTCATCTTCAACACACCTTAACCCACCCTCACCTCTGTTCTATGCACCAGCCCTACCTAAAAGCAACGTGTAAAAACATGGTTCAGTTGGACCTTTCGACTTACATTCACAACTTACAGAGCCGCTGTTAATCGGATCAGAGTAATAATTATTTCCTCATTGCTCATCAATTTTCACACTCGATCAAATAGTTAGACTATGTTCGATATAATTTTTAAATAAAAATCAATATTATAAACTGTTTTAACTAACTATAAACGTGCGAGCATACAAATGAAAGCCATTCTTATTCTTCACAATCACAACTAAGTCATAAAATCAAATCCACTCAAAAAGCATACAATATTTAGTCAAAATTTGGATGGATTGTAAAGATTGACTTAACTTAGTCAATTACTTATCCAGTTCCTAACAAATGAGAACACAAATACATCAGATTCATGAATTGCCCTTTTCTTCAAACAAGTACATACTTTTTAAATTTGTCCCACACCTGTCTGAATTTGATAGCTTTCAGACAGAGGCAAAATCCACTTGTCTGAATCTGATAATAGTACCCCCACGCAAGCACTATAAAAAACTACTCCCTCCCTTCTAAATCATTGTCATATTTTAATTTTTCGTGGCTAATAAAACACATTTTAAAATATAAATATCTTTTATTCTACCTATCAAAAAGTTATAAAAAATTGACATTTTACAAAACTATACTATTGCTTATTATCATTTAACGAAAATTTATGACCAAATTTTATAATATTTTATCAACAAAACTCAAAATGTGACAATGTTTTAGAGATACAGAAACTAATCACTTCCCCAATCATTAAAAAATTAATGCTGATTTCATAACAAACATTATAATATTACCATATCACCACCCACCCCGCCCGAGTATATATGTCCACTTTCCACAACCAGTTTCGCCACCACCTCGAGGTGTTGTTAGCAACGATGGACGGCAAAAAGGGGCTTTACAGGATTCTAGTTGATAAGTTTAGGAGTCTTGAAGCAAGCCATACAGAGCTCAAGGAGCAGTTGAATGTTCTTTTGGATGAGAAAAATTCAAGAAATGTGACAAGTTCAAGAAATGATTGTTGGGCATTGGTTTCAGGGGTGTTCTTGGATGGTAGCCCCTCCAGGAAGGTGTTGGAGCAATTGGGTCATGCGGTTATTGTTAGCAGGCCTCGAACTGGAGAAATCATCTTTTGGTAATACATTTATTGATGTTTTCGTTTTTCCATGTTCAATCTATTACTCTCTCCATCCCTTTAGTTTATGTAGTAATCATTTATTTGGCACAAACTTTACGAAAAATTCTAGTTTTCTCTCTAACTTTTCTTACTTAATTGGTAAAATGAATATTAAAAAGGATTTCAATTTTAAGAAAATGGATCTTAAATTAAGGGACGGAGGGAGTACTCCGTCCCTTAATTGGTACATTTTGACTAAACTTTAAAAAATTTGGTTAAGAATTCTCATTAAATGACAAGAAATAATATAGTTATGTGGGATCTTGTTAGATTCGTCTCAATATATATTTATATATATTTTGTTAAAGTATGAACTTGTTATAATTTTTACGCATATAGAATAAGAGATATTTACGTTTTATATCGTGGTTTGTTGACCATAAAAGTCAAAACGTCAAAACGTGTCAATCATTTAGGGGTGAAGGGAGTAATTTTTTTTATTATATTATGGTGATACAGTAATTGATTGGGTTGTTTCTTGAACAATCTGCGACTAGGTAGATTTTAATTTCTCAGTACATTAAGCAAGTTTTGATTCGATTGTTTGAGTCATCATTTTATAGGGTATGTGTAATATTTGGTGAATTGGTGGAAAATATATCAGTAGATAATTTTTGAATACAATTGATAGGTGGGTTTGATTCAAAAGTAGAGTTGTGTCAGTGATCTAAGTTGAATTCAATAAATCGAATGTGACAATATTTTAGAGATGGAGAGTATATAAATCCGAGGTAAGATCGGTTCAGGATCATGGCATCCTTTTCTACTAGACTGGAGAGGTTGTAGCGCAAAGTGTACTTCTAAATTTGCAAGCATATCCTTGTTTGTACTTTGTACAAATGGTACTTCGAACTTAGAACGAGCATGAAGAAATTTGTGATACTTCTTTCTCTTTTGAGTTGTTCTGTTGGATTGGCCTCATATCTTTTATTGGTGTTTCCTTAAGTCTGGTGTAATAATTAGTAAGGATACAGGCAGTTGAAATACGTTGGACCAATTACTAATAATTGTTTGCACCTTTTTTTTTTCTTCTTAATTTGGATACATGTATAGATGTGCTTTTGACCGAAAAGGATGTTGTTTTGATGAAATTAGAACTACTAAACTTTGATGTGGTTTGAATTAATAGAAACGATTTATTTATGATTAGCTCTTCGCAATAATATTGACATATAATAGTTTCATTTTCCTTTATCTGTTCTATTACTCGTATACATTTTGAGAGGGTAGGCCTATTCGTGAGAACTTAGGTAGGATCATAGGAAATGGTGATTTTTGCGTTGAACCAATCAGGGCAGGGGCAGACGTGTTCACGTTCGCGCCCGTTCAGTCGAACACCCACTTTTTTTTTGGAAAAAAAATTATTTATATATAAAGAAAAATTAATGTAAAAAATTGGCATTTAAATTTGAATATATTTAAGTGTTTTGAACACATATTTCAAAATTATATCGATTTCGAACAGGCACTTTGAAACACCTAGATCCGCTACTGAATCAGGGGATAGCCTATATACCATTATTCTGAAAGCTTTGGATGTTTTCCATTCCGATTTTTCGATCTGGTAGTGTTCTAAGCCGTGTTGGGGGGGATCGAACCTCAGATATGCGTTTAGCATGAAATAGTAAGTAAGCAAGAGAAGATGGGGTAATGGGAGGGGAAGACACCTCATGTCTTCAGTATGCAGGCAGACCTCTCTTCTTCACATAATCTAGTTTATGTTTAATGAAATCTCTTATCTCTTAATCAGTGTTTTTGATTAACACCTTATAGTTGATATGAAGTGATAATGAACGAAAGAATTCTTACCTTAGAGTCTCCTCAATTCAATTCCTGATATATGCGATTAAAATAAGTTGTAGTAGCCATTACATCACTTCTTCCAATCTTTGCATAATATAGTCATTAAGATACATTAAGCACAAAGGATTCTGTCTCGTTCCAATAGTTAGCAGATGTAAACTCTGCTACCAAATGATAATTACTTTTGGATCCTTGTCTAACATTCCTCATATTGGATGCTTGTCTAACATCCCTCTTATTGCTACTAACTAGAACAAATTCAGTATTTTCATATAAGAACTTTCTTTGACGACAGGAATCGTTCGGCTGAAAGGCTATATGGATATAAGGAACATGAAGTACTTGGGCAGAAAGTTGAAGAACTCCTTGTTGATGAAGAACATCGAGCATCTGCCGAAATAATCCTGGAAGGCTTGCACACTGGAAATTCTTGGTCAGGTCAGTTCCCGTTAAAGAAGAGGTCAAGAAAGGTGTTTATGGCGCTAGTCACAAAAAGCCCATTGTATGAGAATAGAGAACTTGCTGGTGTTATCACGGTTTCAAGCGATGCAGCTATATTTAATAATGGAGCAGGAAATGTAAGAATATATGAAGATCCTGCAGATGCACGTTCTAACATGAAGGGAATAAACTTGAGAAAGATTCAATGGCCACAACAACCACAAATTGCATCATCTGTGTCAAATCTGGTGCCTATTCGATGTGTCCATGTCTTTTTCATTCCAGTTTCTTCATTGCATCCCCATCTAGAAGTCCTCTATACATTTTCTCTCTCAGGCTTCAAAAGTTCTATTTCGGAAACGTGGATTTCGCGCTTCTAATTCATTTACAAATGATTCTGTTGAGATGACTAGAGATACAGATCAAAACTTAAGATCCGAAAGGCCACCCAGATCACCAGTAAGTCATGATCAATTCTTGCATTTTATACCTTCTTTATTGTGACTGTAATCTATACACTAACTGCCCTCTCAGGCTGCTGGACATGATTTCACCTCACACATTGGAAGGACGAAATCTGAAATTGCCGTTGAAAAGGACGAATCAAATCATGAATTTCCTCGGCCTTCCAAAATTGTAATTTATCTTCCACATCTGTATCTAACATCCTACGTAGAAAATCCTTCTTCTGTAAAAAATTTGTGATGTTTACCGCCTCAAGTTGCAACTCCACCCAGGGGTCAATGTATTTTTAAGAGTTAATTACTTCAAATATCTGTTTTGCGTATCCTGTAATTCTCCTTGCACAATTATTGAAAGAGTCGGAGGTAAGCAAAGTTCAGACTGGAGAGTGTCGTAGTGTTCATGTTATCATATACCCAGTCTAGGAAGATACTTTCCAAGTTCTCAACGATATTTAGAGCTTTTCTTGTTAGAAGATGTTCAGAAATATCTCGGCAGGTATAGTTTATATCTGAATTTTGAAGTTACTAATTTGAATTCTTGTTATTATTATAGGCTGCAAAGGTTTTAGCAAAGCTCCACAATGGAGAACTAGGAAACTCCAGTTTAGATGCAAGGCAAACCGTTCGACAGATTGGTGGTGATGACATCTCAGTAAACAAGAAAATCTCAGAGCAGCCTTATCTGTTGAAGGCTTCATTTGCACGATCATGTAGTTGTTCTAATGATCGAGAACGTGATCACTCAAATGCCACCGATGATGCTCCTTGTGCTTCAAGAAAAAATCTTTCACATGCAAGTTCTCATATTCCATCCTCTGCATTAGAAAGTATAAAGTGTAGTGAGTGTGCTGAAGTACTAAGAGTTGGAGATCAGTTACCTGCATCTTGCTTATCAGACAAAGTCAACAAGATAAAGGCACCACAATTGGAACCATTAGAGTCTGAGGAAGAGCTGTTACACCAGTGCCCAGAGCCACAAGGGCTACAGCAGCAGACTAACTCGGACAATAGTTCTGAGAGCAGTCGGGGAACTTCATCAAGCAAAGGCGATAATGAATTGAACTTGATTATAGATTGTGAGATACGCTGGGAAGACCTGCACATGCGTGAAGAAATTGGTCAAGGTATGTTTCTTTCTTCCTACAGCTAATTTGGCTTCCTACAGCAGAAAAGATTGATCTGCATCCTAACTTACCATCACAGAGATTTTCCATTTAAAAAACTTATTATGTCCGTTAGCCTTATTTAGCCATGTGTTGCTTAATGAACTCATTCGACGTAACAAACTTGGTCAGATAGACACACCATTGTTCTTGATCAAGTTTATCGTCGACCTTGACATGTTTTATTCGTATAGGTTCATATGGCATTGTCTACCGTGGAATCTGGAAGGGATCGGTATGTCCTGAAAGTCCTGTAGACATCTTCTGAGATTATACAGTCTACAACATTTAGGCTTAATTTTCTTGATTTTTTCTGTAGGATGTCGCTGTAAAGGTTTATAGTGGGAGCCAATGCACTGATGAGACTTTTAGCGACTACAAAACAGAAGTAGGTGCTACTGACAGATATTCTTCAGCGGCTTTCTGTTTTTACCTACGATCACTTATTGCTGATCAATATAAACTAATTTTGACATGTATTTCAGATTGAAATAATGAGTAGACTAAGGCATCCAAATGTGTTATTGTTTATGGGGGCGGTGTACTCGCAAGAAAGACTTGCTGTGGTCACAGAATATCTACCGAGGTAGTTGAAAATACTGTAGTTAATTTCATTACTTCTAAAATTCAACTGTTGTTATTGATCAAGCATGGAGTAAAATTAGAACTCTAAAAGCAATAACTTGTTGATTCTATCTAGAATTGCCGAATTAATGCTCGGCTAGTAAGACGAAACCCAACTGTAAAATAGCCGAATAATGTCCAGGTGTTAAACGGAAAACAGACAAACAAGTATAAAAATAAACATCTAGTTCTTCCATCTATACGCTGCATCAGTTACACAGTTAAGGAAACATCATAAATTTTTGTCAAGTTTAACAATATGTCTATGAATAGGGGAAGTCTTTTCAAAGCTTTGCATAAAAGTAACCAGCCACTTGATATTCAACGACGTTTGGGGATGGCTCTGGATGTGGTATGTGTTGTTTATTACTGTGGAGATTGTTTTTGTCATGTTTGAGTTTGCTTATTTTCAAATTTTAGGCTAGGGGGATGAATTACTTGCACCATCGGAACCCCCCAATAGTGCATAGGGACTTGAAATCATCAAACCTCCTTGTTAATAAAAGTTGGAGCGTCAAGGTATCTTGTGATATACCCTGTATTAACCTCTCCTTATCAGTTATCTTCTCTTATATGTTAGAAAATGAATTAATTCATATGGTGTTTTACAGGTGGGAGATTTCGGCCTTTCAAGATGGAAGTATGGAACTTTTTTGTCCGCGAGAAGTGGCAGGGGAACCGTAAATATCTGCTATATTGACACAAATTTCTCAGTCTCTGGATGTTAACTTCCTAGCTTTTTGTGAGAAAATCTAATATGAAATTCTGATTTCTGCAGCCTCAGTGGATGGCCCCTGAAGTCCTTCGGAGCGAACCTTCAACCGAGAAGTAATCTGCTGATTCTCTAGAAGTTCAATGTCAACATAATCGATGTTTGAATATGCTCTTCTGCTATATCATGTTAAACACATTTGTGCTAAGTCGACATTCTTCTGAACGTCCCTTCAAACGTGTTTTGTCTATGTTCAAGTTTAGCATGACAATATAGTTTGTATCTTGAACGATCTCATATCTATGCGCAGGTCTGACGTGTATAGTTTTGGAGTGGTTCTGTGGGAATTGATGACTGAATCTGTTCCATGGAGCAATCTGAATCCTTTACAGGTAGCGACGTAGCATTTCATTTATCCACCCCTCTTTTGTTAGTGGATTGTAGTGTGCACATTTTTGTATTGACGTATCCTGTTAATCAAACATAAGGTTGTTGGAGTTGTGGGTTTCATGGACCGTCGACTGGACATCCCGGAAAACCTCGATCCACGAGTTTCCTCCATCATACATGATTGCTGGAATAGGTACTGCCAATTTCTGACTTATCATTTTATTCAAAATTTGTGGTAAGCAACTTATTTAATAACTGATGCCAAATTGAACTCGTCTTGTATATCAACCAGCAGAGCGGAATCCCGTCCATCGTTCGAACGGATCATCCAAAGAATGAAAGGTTTAATCCAACCAGCTAAGAAAAGTAAAGGGCCTTAGTAAGACATCCTTACTATTCAAGGAATGAAGATGCATCTCTTCTCGTTCAGAGAGCACTAGTCCAACGTTGTTTTCGGGGAGCTGGGCAGAAGTAAAAGAGGCTCCTAGCTAAAGGGTTGTGATTTTTTCTTCCGCTAAAGTGGCAAATCGTCCTCCAAGTCACGGAACATTTAAAATGTTGTTAGCCTCCTGTCTTCGTTCCGTTTGAGTTTAGGCCTGGCGGCTTAGCGATTCTTAGTAATTATGAGAAACGCTAGTCAAGCCTTCAAGAGTTCGAACCAAGCTGAAACCGAGCCCTGAACATGGCAACTCAACGTCTCAACCTACTCTGCTGCTAAACACTTGCGCCGTAGCCAACATGTCGGACGATGAGTAGTCTTTTCACTAACTACCATAGCTTTTAATATTTGTAGCTTTTAAACAATTACTAGTTAAACGACCCCGTCAGGACAATTACTAATTAAACGACCCCGTCAGGTGACGGGGTTTAAATTTTAGTAACAAGAAATGAGATCTAGTGGTAAAGTGAAAACTAATTTGAAAACTGATTATTAAATTATCGTGACCTTAGCAATGTTGTAACTATTCTATTATTGTAGGAGTAAAAATTATTACAACTCTTTTTTATTATCTTATAAAGGGAAAAAGCACATGTACATCTCTCGTTTTATCAATGGAATATAGATGGACGATGTAGGATAGTCAGTGTATATAAAATAATATAAGAACCGTATGTCATTCAAAAGAATATCATCTCGAGAGACTTCTTTTATGATACAGTAAAACTCCACAATGAATTAACTTCTTTAGTTAAAAGATGATTTTCAACTTACATTTCTTGAAAAATTAATAAATTAACCAAGCAAAGATGATTTAAGAACATTGAAAAATCACTCTTTAAGTTGATCTTGCAATGCAATGAGGTTCAACATCAATTAACATCTTGACTATTTCTTTCATAGTAAACCTCAAATTAGAAAGTTTTGAAGTGCAAACTGTAGCAACCTTCAAGACCTTAATCATGTCCTCCTGAATATCTTCAGACACCACCTTTTGATCAAGAACTTTGAGGGTCTCTTCTTTGTTGTTTAGATGTGTTGTCACCCAGTAGACAATATCCTCTCCTAAGGCTTGTATATATAAAAATGTCTTACTCATTCATAAAATGTTGTTACAACTTATTGAGGGTCATGATTTGATCGTATATAAAGGATCAAGAACTCAACTAACCCAATGCATCCATATTAATCAAAATCAATAGTTACAAATTACAACGATGATTTTTCTTGAAGAGACTCGCGAACAGCCTTAAGAAGCACCGGCATCAGTTTCTGATTTGTGACTATAATACCAGTGTCTACATCAAGATGCCTTCCCTTGGAGAAGTCCAAAGGATGTCCAGCAGCATCTGTGACTACTCCACCAGCTTCTGAAGAGTTCATTTGCCAAACGCGTTTTCATAAATGAGAAGCTCCGGAAGATAGGTGCAATGTGAGACCTTCGACTCCGTAAGATATAAAACAACTTGATGCAAGCTCAAATATTAAGCACGGAAGATGCATTCAGTTACCACTTACCTGTAACAACTATGCATCTAGCAGCATGATCCCAGATTTTCTCACGGTATCCTTTGTGGGGGTATTTTGCTCATTGAAGATGGTAACACAAATAAACGTCGTTAAGGTAAAAGGGAAAACTTATTTTTTAACACAAATAAAAAACACATTGGTATATTTAGAATATCAATAAATTATATGAAGCTTAATTATTTCAAATATTCATAATAAAATGCACAAACGTTAATTATTGATAATTATTTTTAACATATATATTGAATTTATTAATTTATTTAATATTCAAACAAGTACAACCTTAGACTCAGACCCTACTCCTTAACTATCGCTCTATCGAGTCAAGTACTCGAGCCGGGTAACAGTGAAATTATACACATAAAAGGGGCTCCACCATACACACCAGAACCTTGTTTACTGTAACAATGAAATTATAACTTTACCCTGCTTAAGTGTCTCAACTATTTATAGATCAGGTTATTTCGAATAGGTTTTGCACCTTCGGGCCTTAGGAATTCAAGTTTGAAATGGGCTTCGACCCTGACTGATAATTTAGTTGGGTCTTGTTGTAAATTATGGTCCTATTTATATATTTCCTTATTGGTTTTTCAATATAATTCACCGCTTATTACAAAAAATAAAAAACAAATCTATCAACTATTACGCTTCCAAATAGGGCGGAAAATGATAATTTCACGTTTAAAATTCACTTTTGATCACATATAAGTAGAGGTAGTCGAATAGTCTAGTGGAAAAGGCTCTTACTAGTGACCAGAAAGTTCCAAGTTCGAAACTCACCTCATCGCTAATTTACAAAAAAAAAAAAAAGAAAAAAAAAAAGAAGAAGAAGATAAGAGGTAGCCATTTATATTTGTATTCCCATTATTCTTGATCAATAAATGAAGAGTCATAAACAACTTACAACACCAACTTCTATGTTCATCACTCCTCCCCTTCTATCTTCAACCCCACTTTAAAATAAAATAAAAGTTGAAGAAATAAAGCAATAAATTATGGGCAAAGCTTCAAACTGGTTCCGAGGACTCTTCAACCTCAACAAAAAGCCCTCTAACCCATCTCCTTCTTCCTCCTCCTTTAACCAAACTACCCACAATAAACCTTCCAAGAAAAAATGGGGCTTCATTAAACCCAAGAACCACCACTTCCTCCGCCTCGACACTTCCACCAACCGCCAGGCGGAGGCGGAGGTGGAGGTGGTGGGGACAAGAGTAGATGTTACTACAACTGATGTTAGTGGTTCTAGTACGATGAATGCAAATTTTGGTCGTGATTTTTTGGAGGCTCACGTTAGCGCAAATTATGGGATTCTGGAGGAGTTTGCTGTTGTCAAAATACAGACTCAGTTTCGCGCGTATTTGGTTAGTTTTTTTTTTACCAATTTTAAATTTTTTGCGGGAAAATATGTTTTTATGATGTCTTTTTGAGTAATATTAACACTAATTTTAATAACTGTTGGAGAGTATTATTCTCAATAAAATGAGTCAAATAACAAATAACAAATTTTATGGTACCCCAGAAAATTAAAATTAAGATAAATATCGAACGACCCGGTTGTTAAAAGGTCCTCCAGTAATTTTGAGGTGCTGTCTGATTTTTATCGTAAGGAGCGTGGCGGCGGTGGATGAGTTTATTAAAAAAGAAAAGGAAAAAAACAAAATGTAGTATATATGTTGCTTGTAATTATGAGTTCTTGCTTTTATTTTTGTTATAGGAAAAATCTCATACTTTTATTTTAACTGTAACGAAGTATTGGCTAGGCTTTTGCATTTATTATTGTTAATACTACTAAAATTCTTGATTTCGTCGCTATTTAGTAATTCGAAAGTTCGGTTGGAGTTCAAATAAAACAAAAAGTTCGAAATTGATTTGGTTAAAAAACTCGGAAGTCCGAGTTTCCTTTTGAAAGATTTCAAGTTCGAGAAATATTCGAATATTCATAATAAAATAAGACAGAATTTGATTCTTGTATGAATTTACTTTATATATATTATAATGTGGGAAGAGTGAATTAGAGGGTGATTTAAATTGTAAGAATGTAATTCATATAATTTTTTTAATTTTTATTAATATTTTATATAATAAATACGCATAAATATTATTAAATATATTTATCTTTTTTTTGATAATAGATTTTGAAGAATCTTATATTGTATATCGTAAATTTAAGCTTAATTAAAATGAGTTAAACATCATTATATAAAATTGATATATTTATTTAGTAATTTTTACCATATATATGTGTTTATGTAATTTACAAATAATGTGTTATCATAATAAGTTCATGTAAAAATTAATCAAAAAATAGATATTATAAATACTATCAACTAATTCGCTTAGCTAGATTGTGCTCAAAGAACTTATATATTTGATTTATGGTGTTCGAATTTGGTCTAAAGTAAATATGAGAATCAAGTTGGGTTTGGACAAGACGAACACAACCTATAATCGAACTTATCGAATCTTAAGGTTATTTATTCCCGTTATGAAAATTATAAGTAACTAGAAAATGAAAAGTTTATTCAATGATTCAATAGTTTAACGTTTTAACTTTTAATTAACACCAATAAGCTGAATTTTTTTTTGGTAGTAGTACAAATATAAAGGAAAAACATTTGGTCCGCTATTTTGATGTAGCAATATAGCCATAAGACACACTTTGATAGTATATGTTGGTGGGCCAGTGTTTGGTGGTAATTAAAATATCACGATAAGTCTTTGATGTCATTCAGGACAAACAACGACTTCTAAAGTCTTATTGGATAATAAGGTTTGTGGAATTGGCTTAGTGGTTAACGATTTATAAATCATGATCAAAATAATATTTAGTTGATAAGAAATAATATAATTATATGAGGTGTTAGATTATTTGAATGTATATTTTTAATATACTAAATTCTTATAATTTTAAGAAGGTAGAATTAGAGATATTTATTATTTTAAGTCGTATTTCGGTGCAAAAACTCAAATATCCTAAATAATTGGGATGGAGGGAGCATGTAGATTATAATAGTAACTCCTTATTTTCTTTATAAAATATTTTTTGATTAAACAATCATTTATTTCGAATCGGAAGAAGTACTATTTACATGTGTAATTATTTATGACATCCGTAATTTTGTTTTTTATTTATGAAAGTATGAGTATAATAATATTATAAATAACGAGTACATAAATTATCAACTAATAGAAATCTAGAATATAATAGACAATTGTATCCAACAAATCTTGAACCCATATTTATATCTGTAATTATTTATGACCTCCATATTTTTTTTGTAAAGTAGCGATGAAAGTATGAGTACAATAGTACTACAAATAACGAATACAAAATTAATGACTAAACGTGAATAAAATGAAATATAAGATAATTGTTTCCAACGCGACTTAAACTCATGATCTCCTAAATGAAACTTGAGTAAAAAATCACCAGACTAATTAGTTATCGATCGATGATTTTATTAATTAAAATAGATGGTACTTTATTTTCCCTTTTGTGTGTAAGGTTAGTCTATTTTCTCACATGGTGATCACGTATAAAAACTTTTGTTGTGGTCCGGGAAATCTATGAATGGGATTGGGGGTAAAGTGTTGTCATTTGTCAATAGTCATATTTATTCAAGAAAGAGGGAAATTTGTACTTTCTGCAGATGTAGATTAGCTGTTGAAGTAGGTTAGCCTATTTTTTTCTCTTTTGCTAGTTCCCATTTTCAAGGCATGTTAAATTAATTTGTACGTACTTGAATTTAAGTCTATGGTACCATTGGTCATGATGATGCTACCACTTTAATAGACTCCTAGTAACTATACCATGTATAACGATAATTTATCGAGCTCGACTTTAGTATCTGACTTGTAAGATAATTATCTGACTCGAAAGGTTATTACCTGACTCGTTAAGGTAAAAAGTAGTGACAGACTTATTTGAGTTACTCCCGTTCATTTGAACATATATTTTTTTTTTAAAACAAAACATTTATATATTTAAAGAAAAAATTAATATAAAAATTAACATTTAAAGTTACATTTGAATATTTAAGTGTTTTGAATACACTTTTAAAATTATGATAATTTCAAATAATCATAATAAAATGCATAAATCTGAATTATAGATAATTATTTCTAACATATGTATTGAACTTATTAATTTATTTAATTATTTGTTAACAGAACGGGTATTTGTCGCGTGAGTCAGGTATTTTAAACGAACATAACCTTAGGTTCTACGCTACTCGTAAACTATCGAGTGGTGTATCGAGTCGCATACTCGAACTGGGTGCTTGAGCGGATAATGAGTTACCCGAGTCGTTTCAAGCAGTAATAAGTCCACGTATATCACAATATAATAGAGTGGTAAAATGTCGAGCCGTGTCAAATTTTAATCATAGTACCACTAAAAAAGCCTTAGGCTTGCTGCACTTTTTTGTGTCGGAGGCGAACATGGGCCAAGCTTGGAGCATCCACAATGAGCGCCCAAATTTGTTTTTCTATTGTTATTCTTTATGTAATTTAAGCTTTAGCTTCTATTGTAGGTGCCAACTATAATTATTATAGCAATTTGGGATTTATAAATTGATAGGGATATAATTATTAATTTTATAGATACCTAAATTGTATAAATGTTTTGAATTATTAAGGTATCAATTATATTAAGAGTTTCAAAAATAGATCATGTGTTTAAATGCATACACAAAAGTAAAAAAAGTTTCAGTAACAAAAATATTTGACAATATTATTAAGATGAACTCAAAAGAATACCACCTTAATAGAACAACAATTTTGAGGTTTAGTAATTTGACGAAGTTTTAGTTTAGAGCAAAGTAATAATTTTACTCTTAAAAAACAATATTATGATGTGTAAATTGTTCTCTGTTTATTACGACTCACTTCATTCCAAATTACTTTCAAATTACTGTAATAGATGTTATTGGGAGTTCGTGTCAAATTTTGATCACAATTTAATTTTTATTCATTAATCCAAAAATTGTCAAATTGATGATTGAAATCATTTTCTTTTGCAATAGTTTATAATATATATACAAAATAATTGTTGATTAAAATTGTGTTCCATAAAACAGAAAGTATGTTATTTGTGTGTTAGGAATATCTTCCTCTAGTTCATGATTTCTTCGTTCAAACTCATAGCTTGTTGTTTTGTATCCTATCAAATTATTATCTATGAATGAAGAACAAGTGAAAGTTGACGATGGTTCTTTTTTCGGGACTATTTTAAAGGCGAGGAGAGCTTTACGAGCACTGAAAGCACTAGTCAAGATTCAAGCCCTCGTACGAGGCTACATTGTGAGGAAGCGAACAACTGATAGCATCTGTAGGGTGCAGGCATTGCTTCGATTGCAAGCTAGGGCTCGTCTAAGGCGGTCCCAGATTCTTGAGTACCCGTATTCGCCCCTACAGAACACTCAATTTGTAAGTTGATTCTTATCCTCCCGTTGTTTGACACTAGCAATTTAGCTCCCACAGGGCACAGACACACACGACGTTGACATAATTCATGTGGAAATTTGAATTCAATAGTTGCATATGGGATATTTTCATTGATTAAATGCAGATTTTTATATGCAGAAAAACTGTTCATCATCAAGATTTAATGGTAAGAATACCCCTTCAGATGATGAAGGAAATACTAAGATTCTTGAAGTTGATCCTGGGACTAATGGTGTTCGTGTTCCTAAGCGCAGAAGTCTTTTCCACTCGTCTCATCTTAGCTTGTCAACTTCAAAGGACTACTCGATTGATTATCAAGCCGTGCCTAGCCCATCTTCAGAAGGTCAATCCTTTGGCCATCGCAAGCTCGCTCAGAATCTGCGTGATGCGTGCTATTACGCAAGTGATCACAGCAGCCCTCAGTTATATCCAGCTTTGTCGAAGGTTGTAGGGAGACTTTCCCATAAAGGGCCCGTTACACCAACAAAGAGCGATGGCTCAAAAAGCTGTGCTAGCGGTTACTCTGATAGCCCGGGCTACATGTCCTGCACTGAGTCATCTAAGGCTAAGATAAGGTCTGTTAGCGCCCCACGACAAAGGCCTCGATACGAGAGGTCGAGTTCAGCCAAGAGGTACTCTGTTCATGGTTGCAATGATGCAACATTCAATCCTTTAAGAGTTTCAGGTACTCGGACTAACTTCGCTAGCAAAGGCTATCCGGGATCGGGTCGCCTGGATAGGTTAGGAATGCCCATTGGCGGAGGAGATGCCGATGTTGTTTGTGGTGGCCGTTAGATTTATATAACTATGTGATGGTTTTGGGCTTTTGGCAAATACGTAGATTATAACTATGTGATGGTTTAGGAATGCTTAATTTTCCAAAAAAACTTTCTTTGTAAGTGAAATCTCTTTAGGATACTCATTTTGTTCATGAAATTATTTGCATGGCTACTCTCATTTACGAGGCAATAGTGTCTTATTTATGGGAGGATTTTTAATGTATATTTAATCTTTTTATTGATTGTTTCATGATTTGTTATGTATTTGTTGAGTCAACCGAGTAGCCTAGTGGAAAAGGTTTTTGCTAGAGACCAGAAGGTTTTAGGTTCAAGACTCACCTTATTGCTTATTTACAAAAAAAAATTATTTGTTATGTATATGTTATATTTTAATGATATATATGGTGACAAATAAGGAATATGGTTTTGTTTCAAATAAGATATATCGAATCTTATGGATCACTTATGAGACTGAAGGACTCATACAAGTTGAATAGTACAACTTCAATATACTTGCTTTGTTTTTGAAATACGTACGATCAGTTATAGGTACAAAAGTACCTTACATATTGAATAACATTGTTACTTTTGAAGTGGTGGTGGTATTTTTAAACCGATGATGTGAAATATATAAAGGGTTTATTATCACACCTCTGAAATGGTGATTGTTGTCATATAAATTTTATATGTCCGAATTATTTATTGATCTTTGTCAACTTAATTGAATAAATTGTCTTTTTGGAATGTGATTGATAAATCATATCACATTATTTTATCGATGAATTTTTGAGATTTAGATACAGTATTTAGTAATCATCTTCTGGACCGATTAATTTCAATATTATAACAATATATAATTGAATATTGGTTTCAATTGGATATCGGAACTCAATCATCACATCAACAATTTGTAGATAAAGTTCAAATAATGAACCCAAGTATTATAACTACATTATTAATTTGGTAATGCTAATGTAAATTGGAGTACTCATACTGTTACTGCAAATTGGAGTACTCATAATGTTAATTGTAATTTGGTACTGATAATAAAATAAAATAAAACTTGCTGTGTAAACTTCAAAAAACGTAAGGTAAACATTACATTGTATAAACTTAAAATAACTTTAATGGATTTCGATATCAATAGTAAAATTAAACATGTTGAAGGTTGAGTATTACCTCAATTGATTACAAAACTCTTGATGATAACGTATTATGAATATAATTGTAAGAAACGATAAACATAAAATGAAAGACGAGGAAAAGATTTGAGATGTATATAAATAATACAATGAAAATCTATTTATAGGTTTTGAATACATCATACAAAGATAATAATAATATAATTAAAGAGAATCAAATCGTCATTAATGTGTTCCTTATTTTTAGTCTTCAAGACATCCATATTTTCATAACACAGATTAACTGCTAAGAAGCTAAATGTTTATTCCATAAAAATACTGATCTGTTATATACACTCAAACAGTGGGTTACTGTAACTGTAATTTACCATTCTACCCCCTCGATTTGAAAGTATGGGAGATGAGGAAGTTGATTGGGACCAAAATGGTAATTTCCAGTTATAATAATCCATTATTTGGCTGTGTGTATAGTGTTGCATGATTTGCCTTGAGGTCTCACTCACATCTAAATTTGGTGAACAAATCTACCTCCAATTCAAAGTTTTCCAAAAACGACATTTGAATCTTCCTGAGTGCTTGATTGGATTCTCCGGGGGGGGGGTGGCTTTTAGCTAAAAACCAAATTTTCCAACACATTTGGACAGATTAAGAGATAACCCATTTCATAAATTGTGTGGTTCATATTTTCTAAGACCCCAAAAAAATCTCCCAACTCCTTATCTTTTGGGGAAATAATTGGTCCCCTCTATTGTGTTTTCCAAGTTCTTTTTGCATCATTTCTCATAAACCCTTGTTAAACATTTCTTCTACTTGTGTTCAGTTCAAATAAAAATCCATTCTTTATTCACTTTCTTGAATTTCATTACAATGGCTTCTATATCTAGATTGGTTTTTGTTAAAGGTTGTAATAGTACAAGGTTGCAGTTAGATAAGGATGTTGTTCACAGGCCAAACTTTGGTTTTCCGGCAAGAGGGCAGTTGGCTAATTTGAGTATGTCTATATTCTTGAATTTCGATTTTTGTCGAATTTAGAAAGTTTGTTCGCATTATGAAACCTTTTAAGTAGCTTTATTGCAGATGGTATGCTAAATTTCTATGATTTTGTTGTTAATTTAAGGTATGGAAGGTGGAAAATTTTTGACCGAGAGTTGGAAATGTTCTATGCCAAATCAAAATTTGCGTTTGAGTTCTACTTTTGATGCATCAAGACCAGGTTTGCTTGCTAGGAGGTACGAGTCTGTTTACGGAATACATATATCTCAATGTGAAGTGCATATGTATAAATTTAAGTGGCCACTAAAAATAGGGGTGAAATGCAAAATTAGTTTCTATACTACTGGATTCTCAGCAATGTCTATTATGATTCATGAATAATGTATGGTTGTCGCTTTGTTCATCATATTCATTTATTTACGCTAGTATCCTGTTGTGCTTAAGCATTTAGATTCCTTATGTTCAAACTTTATGAAAATTTATCGACTGCATTTTCCTTGAAATTAGAGATTATAAGTGTACCTAGTATGAAAACGATTTGGTCCAATTAGGAGCAATGCTGTTATCTGCAAAGCAGCTACAGATGCAGCGGGAGATATACCAAGCAGCGTTCCTACAGAGATGAGTCAATATGAAAAGATCATTGAAACATTGACAACACTTTTTCCTCTGTGGGTATGTGTGTCCATCTTACAGTTTACTAGATGTTGTTGCATGTTATATTTCATACTACTCTACACGATATTCATGAATATTTATGCAAGATTCACAGATTAGGTGCATTTATTGCAGGTTATACTTGGTACCATCATTGGGATATACAAGCCCTCAGCAGTAAGTTTTTGTTAGTAGAGTTGTAAGATGGGTTCAATGGAGACGAAGATAGTTCTAACCGATATAATGTTTGGTATTTTAGGTGACATGGCTGCAAACAGATCTCTTCACAGTTGGTTTAGGTTTCCTCATGCTATCAATGGGTTTGACACTAACGTTTGACGACTTTAAACGGTGTTTAAGGAACCCCTGGACTGTAAGTTCCGTCATTTGCCTCTGAAGTCACTCAGAGGGCTTAAATTGTTTAATCAATCTAATGGACACTGTTTTTTCTTGTGTGACAGGTAGGTGTAGGCTTTCTTGCCCAGTACTTTATCAAGCCCTTGTTAGGCTTCTTAATTGCCATGGTATTTGTTCTTTTCATTTTTTGGTATTGGATTTGTAAACTGTTTTCTTTTAAGAATGTAACTTACTATTATTAATGGTGTAATGTATTCACACTGCGTTTCCAATACTGATTTCAGCTTGTGAAATTTTTATGTATGACCACAAAATGTTAAACTCGAATTCTCCAATCTGAAGTTTACTTCTTCCTAAACTCCAAATAAAACTCTTTAGACCCAAACAAGTTTTAAAATTGGCGAACTTGTAGTGCCAAACATATCCCTACCCACTAGAATGAGACATGATATACATTCAATTCATTCTCCCCCAGTCCCCCTGTTCAGTCCATAAAAGTTTATGTGGTTAATTATGTTTTCTAACCCTCATTACTTTTATCTACAGAGCTTGAAATTATCAGCTCCTCTTGCAACTGGTCTTATTCTGGTTTCTTGCTGTCCTGGAGGCCAGGCTTCTAATGTTGCAACATATATATCAAAAGGAAATGTAGCTCTGTCAGTTCTCATGACCACGTAAGCTCTTTAGCTTATAGAAGTGTACTAAGACATGAAGTGTGCCTCTTAAGTAATATCTAACAAGATGCTAGAGTAATTATGTAGAGATGCCAGTAGGTCATGTCTCTTTACATGCTTATTAAAGAATGAACACTGTTGAGCATAAAATGGGCGTAGCTGGATGAGTACAGTCTGCAGACAAGCATTTAATCGTCTTTCCAAAGATGCTCAAGTTTTATGTTTGGTTTGGATTATACACTGCAACTAAGATCTAACATTATGCTTCTCTGTGGTATAATTTGGCTTTGTAGATGTTCAACTATAGGTGCTATTGTGATGACACCACTCCTTACAAAGCTGTTAGCCGGTCAACTTGTCCCAGTAGATGCAGCTGTAAGCTTTGCATCCTTACCAGATTATTTTACTTGACGTGGTTGAAAGAACCTTGTAAACTTTCTAGTTTCCTTGCCTGAGATCGTGAAGTTGTTCTGGAGTTCCTCTTGCCCCCTACTTCATGTAGAGATATTGTAAACTATTTGGTCATAATTTGGTTTAAATTTGCATATAAAGGGGTCTACTCTTTCATCAGTCTCCTTATCTGGTCAATTGAAGTATTAAAAGGTGCCCTTTTTTAATGGTTCCATATACCTCACAGTTCGATTAGGCTTATTAGCCACTTAGGGTCTGTTTGCAGTCAAAATTTTGTTTTGTATTTTGGATTATAAATTAAAATGTTTTTTGGGGCTTCTACTAAAGACTTTCTACACAATTTGGCTTCAAAAGTAAGAGAACCGTGGAATTTGTGGGTTCTGTTACAGTTACTGATTATACTTCGATTGATAAAACAAACATGAACTCTTCCTTCTTTAGTTCCATAATCTGTTTTCAGAAAATTACTTTCTTCAAATAGTTGTTTAGATGCTAAACCAGTAAGGCAGTGACGCTAAATCTTCAATTTATGTTAATACACTGCAGGGTCTTGCTATCAGCACTTTCCAGGTCGTACTTGTCCCAACCATTATTGGAGGTACCGTCTGAAGTTTGTGGGTCCCACCATAGTTACAACATCTGGCTTATGAAACAATAATTGTGAAAATTTTCTTGTAATTTCTTCTTTGCAGTATTAGCAAATGAATTCTTCCCAAAGTTTACAGCAAAGATCATCACAGTTACACCTTTAATTGGCGTCATATTGACCACTCTTCTTTGCGCGAGTCCTGTAAGTTCAGAATCTCATGTGGCAAAATATGATATGAATGCAGACTTACGGATATAAAAGAAAACTACAACCTAACATTTGATTGCTTCTTTCTGTTGTTGGTATTAAGATTGGGCAAGTGGCAGATGTACTAAAAGCCCAGGGAGCTCAGCTACTTCTACCGGTGGCCGCTCTGCACGCTGCTGCCTTCCTTATTGGTTATTGGATATCAAAACTGACCTTCGGTGAATCAACTTCACGTACCATTTCCATTGAATGCGGGATGCAGGTAATCTTTTTATTTGATTATTGTGTTACTCATTACCCTCATGCACTATCATGTATTATTCTAAATTCATATATAATAGAGAGTGGCCTTTTTTCATCTGAGATGTATAGCATGAAGCATAGTAAGCTGCCCAATTACACTCCAGCTTCTTCTTGTTTTGTGTATTTATTTAAAATTTGTAGCTTCGTCACCAACTGAGTTCCTTTTATCAACAGCTTAGTTTATTTTATTGAAGTGCATACGACATTGCACTTCAAATTGAATACAATCTTTAAACCCTTTCAATATATCTTAAAGAACTCATTACCTATCTAACTACATGATTATCCGTTTTCATTTTAGAGCTCTGCACTTGGGTTTTTACTAGCCCAGAAGCATTTTACAAATCCCCTTGTAGCAGTACCTTCAGCTGTGAGCGTTGTCTGCATGGCGGTATGTTGCCTCGTTTTCTTTTAATAGGCCACAAGTACTCTTGTCCGAAGTGTTTGTTTCATCTAATACTACATTTAGTGTAATTTATCTACGATAACGTTCACCATCTTTGCAGCTTGGTGGAAGTGCTTTGGCGGTCTACTGGAGGAACCAGCCAATCCCGTTAGGTGACAAGGACGATTTCAAAGAGTAGATTTTAGGCATTCATGTTGATGTTGAGTCTCCATATTTTTTAGAGAAGACTATTTTAGAAAGTGTGTCTCAAACTAATTTGCATTTTCTTCGCCTTTGGCCTCTTAAATAAAAGAAATTTTTTGGAACTTAGTATGTAGTATTTGTAGTATGTTTCTCAAGCAAAAAGTAATGCACATTGTTGTCAATTTTGATCACTCATTTTCAAATTTTGAAGGATTAAATGATTTTGATTATTATTGAGGTTTCAAAGAAAAGTTACTTCTATCCATGTTGTGATCACTTATATTCTTAAACTATTTCACTTTGATATTACAATAAAAAATA
This sequence comes from Echium plantagineum, assembly GCA_003412495.2. Taxonomy (NCBI): domain Eukaryota; kingdom Viridiplantae; phylum Streptophyta; class Magnoliopsida; order Boraginales; family Boraginaceae; genus Echium; species Echium plantagineum. Next base: position 28,864,693 of record CM016563.1, on the reverse strand, counting down.
TTCAGTGTAATTTCCTCACTTAACTATTTAAGAAAAACGGTTTAAGATTTTTGCTATTATGAGAGTCATTTTCTCTCTATTTACTCTCTAGTTTCTCTCTAGAGTCATTTTCTCGCTAGGTTTCACACTATTATTATTTTCTCTTTCAAATCTATTGATTTTCCATTTTTACCTTATGATATACACACAATTGGAGGCTGTTATTTCGGATCAAATTGATTTGGTGGGAACCTATGGATTTCATAATCCATACATGGTATTACCATTGTTTCTTTTCCCCAATTTTGGCCATTTTTACTTGGCGTTTGAGTCAATGCAATTGATCTCCCAATATTCTGGGCAGATCTTGTGCCACCGTAATTGGCTAATTTTGATAGCTCTATACAGAGCTCTCTTCCTGTTTGTTCTTCACCATCCACCACTCAAATATTTAAAACAGTATTCTTGCTTCAAGTGGTTTTATTGTCCCTTACTTGTCTCTACATCTAATAACATGGAGACACAGTATCGGGAGAGATCTTGGGTGGAGCATCGTGTATACATTGCCACAATCCAGGGGCTGGAGGAGAGATGGCAGCTGCCGGACGATCCCACCACACTTTTGGAGAGAGAAAAGGAAATAGCGTTAGATCTGGAATCCCCTAAATTTCCTCCTGGATTTGAAACGGCCATTAATGCTAATGAGAGTAATCAAGGGGAATTGAATTCTTTGAAATTTAAAGGAATTGATGGTCCTAGCATTGATGCTAATGACAGCTTGACCATAATTAAAGCTAATGATGGCTACAAATTTAAGGAGCCAATTAAGTCAATTCTTTGTAAGACATTCATTGACCTTAATGAGTATTTGACTGGCGATACATCTAATGAGAAGGGCATTCAATGCTCTATTATTGACGCAAAGACTCCTGGTCCGAATATTTGCTCCTCCTTAAATGATAACAATAACTCCTCTAATCATGTGCTTAATAATGGAGACATGATGAAGGCCTCCCCGATCAAGAATGTATCTCTTTCTGCTGATGGATTGGATACCTCCTCTCAAGACACAACGGCTGAGACTGCGGGGCAGTCCAGCCGAGAGCCATGAATCTACTAGCTTGGAACTGCCGGGGTCTTAACCAACCCCGAGCAGTTAGGTCACTTGCCAGTCTAATTAGCAACAATAAAACTGGTTTGGTTTTTCTTATGGAAACTAAGTTACATACTCACGAGTGGAATCACATTAAACACAAGATTAAGAGGCCGAATGCTTTTACTGTTGATGCTCGAGGGCGCAAAGGAGGCTTAGCTTTGCTTTTGCCAAGAGACATGGAAGTACAAGTTATTTCTTACTCTACTCATCACATCGAGTCAACAATATCTAAGGACGGCTGCTCTTGGAGATTGATAGGGTTCTATGGTCATCACGAAGTATGTAATAGGAAGTTTTCATGGGACCTTATGCGTTTTTTAAGTACTTCTTCTGTTCTTCCCACTTTATTCATAGGGGATTTTAATGAAATTTTATGCAATTCTGAAAATGTATCCCACCGTCGTCAACGACCTAATTGGCAAATGGAAAATTTCCGCCAAGTAGTTCGTGACTGTGGGCTTTTTGATATTGGATATTCTGGTTTTCCGTATACCTGGTGCAACAACTTTATTTCTCCTAATTCAACAAGGGCACGACTAGATAAGGGTTTGGCTACGAATAGCTGGAAGGATTTATTTCCTAACTTCTCCTTACTTCATGGTTCGACTTATACATCGGATCACCTCCCCCTTATTCTGTCCATGGGGGAACAAGTTCATTGGCAAGGCAAACACAAAGCTATATTCAGGTTTGAGGAAGGCTGGTGCCTGTATAAAGAAAGTTCGGAAGTCATTCAAAAGGCATGGGATTCGGTCACTGATACAGATCCGAGTCTAAGGCTTCTGAATGATATCCGTCAGTCTAGACTTAACTTACTAGACTGGAAACGGACCAGCCTAGGAAATGTGAAGAATTCTATTAGAGATAAACAGCAACAACTTGATTTTCTTCAGCAAGGCACTATCACAGATAGCTCCAAGAGAGAAGCTATAGTCCTTGCTAAAGAAATAGATAAACTGCAAGAACTGGATGACATCTACTGGTGTCAACGTTCTAAAGTTTTCTGGAGGGTTAAAGGAGACAGGAATACTGCCTTTTTTCATGCCATCTCTGCTCAGCGTGGCAAAAGTAAAGCTATCACATCACTGCAGGATGATACAGGGCAGTGGGTTATGACAAGGGAGGGCTTACATAATTTGGCTGAGAATTTCTACGTGAAGTTGTTTACTTCACAAACGGGAGCAGACTCTTTTAGGCTATATACTTTCGAGTAGTGACCCGAAAGTGAATAAGGGATTTGATCCATATTGAGGAATTTCGGTGCGATCGAGATCGTGTCCCGACCGAACCGATGGTGCGCCCGGAATTGGTTCCGGACACACCATTTGGGGTTTATGTATATATATATATGTGAGATATATATATATATATTATCATTTATTGAAATGATTTAATTAATTAATAAATTAATTAAATAAGATATGATTTAATTAATTAATTAAGATTAATTAATTCCATCATCATGAATGGTTGACATCTTGGTGGCTACTTTATGCCTTGGGAAGGCTTTGTAAGACTTGGGAAGAACTCTTGTAAGAGAATCTTCCATGGACCAAGAGGCATTAACCATATGAATGGTTAATGTGTTTGTTTAGTGTATAATGTGTTTCATCATCCATTCTATATCATAAGATGATATAGAATGGGTAGAGATCAAGCTAAGTTATCACACAACTCTTGTTAGAGAACACAAACAAACACACACACTTCATCTTCAAACCCTCTAGCAAAACTCTAAGTGTTAGAGTATAGAAATTGTTCTATAGTTTGCTATAGTAGTTAGACTACACACTCCTCAATAACACACACTAGTCCAAGTGTGTCTTATTGCTATCTAAGGTATTGGTGTGGACTATTTCATAGTAGTTCCATATCACCTTGGTGATAGAAATTTCTTCAAGAAGAAAGCAAGGAGCAAGGTGTGGGGATAAGCACTTGAAGATCATATCGCTTCCGCTCACGCTTCAAAGGTATATCTTTGTAGCCACACTCTTTGATTATGTTAGTTGTAGCATATTCACACTATCTTTAAACATATACTTCTATGAGCTAGTTCTATTGTGTAAGTTCTAACGATCAACGAATTAGGGTTTTCTAGACATATGAACTATCGTAGTTCATTGTGTCTTGCAACCCCGGGATATTCCAACACGGATCTCACAGGAATGGTACTAAATTTTCTCAATTATGGTAAATTTCTTAGGAAATTCAATTTTACCTTTATCTCTTTGATTCCTAAGGTGGAAAGGCTTGTGAATATGTCTCAATTCAGGCCAATTGCACTTTGCAACACCTCGGCAAAGATTATTGCCAAATGCATTGCAATGAGGCTAAAAGATTATTTGCCCAAAGTCATTTCGAGTACACAAAGTGTTTTTGTCCCGAATAGACTTATTACGGACAACATCTTGATGGCTTTTGAAGCACACCACATTATCAAGAACCGTAAGACGGGTAAGCGAGGGCTTATGTCTATCAAACTGGATATGGTGAAAGCTTATGATAGAATAGAATGGTCTTTCCTCAATGCCATGATGAAGGTCTTGAGTTTCAGCCCAAAGTGGATTTCTATGATTATGACCTACGTGGAATCTGTTACCTATTCCCTATTAATCAATGGGGAACAGGTGGGATATATCAAACCCGGACGGGGCTTAAGACAAGGAGACCCTTTGTCACCTTATCTCTTCATTATTTGTGCAGAAGGTTTGATTGCACTAATCAATGAGGTAGTTCAGCTGGGTCACTTATCAGGGATTTCCCTAGGACCAGGAGCAACTCCTTTGTCCCATCTGATGTTTGCAGATGATACCTTATTACTAGGGAAGGCTACTACAAATGAGGCAACAATAATCAAGCACATTTTGAGTAAATATGAGCATTGGTCTGGACAGCTTGCGAGTGTCCAGAAATCCAATGTCCTATTTAGCCCGAATGTGGAACAAGGTACCAAGAATGCAATCTGCGACATTCTAGGAATGCCGGAAGCTACCTCACACGGTAACTATCTTGGCCTACCTACCACCATTGGCTCTTCCAAAAAAGAGGTATTCCAATCTGTCATTAACAGAGTGAAAACCAAGGTGACAAGTTGGAAGCCAAGACTATTATCGAAAGCAGGTAAAGAGGTGTTTCTTACTTCAGTGTTACAGTCCGTCCCCACTTACATAATGCAATGTTTTAGGCTACCAAAAAGTACATGTGCGAAAATAAATTCTATTCTAGCTAACTTTTGGTGGGGATCGGACAACAATAAAAGGAAAATACATTGGTCTTCTTGGTCTTCACTTTGTGATCCAAAGGATATGGGTGGTTTGGGTTTTAGAGATGCCGAGGATTTCAACACGGCTTTGTTATGTAAACAAGCCTGGCGACTCATCACGAACCCAGAAAGTCCACTGGTAAAGGTCTATAAGGCTCGATATTTCCCGGCAGGAGACTACTGGTCGGCACAACTTGGTGTTAACCCCAGCTACACCTGGCGCAGTATCTTATCTGTAAGGGACACATTAAAACAAGGCATCAGTTGGATAATGGGCAATGGGGAGCAAAACAAATACAAAGCCGGAGCTTCAGGTACCACATGATCGATGGAGAGTTATACAAGAAATCCTGGGACGGTCCACTATTGTTATGTGTTTCAAAGTCCAACATCCCTAAAATACTAGCGGAGGTCCATGAAGGCTGGTGTGGGAGCCACATAGGGGGCAGGGCATTGGCGTTAAAAATTACAAGAACGGGATACTTTTGGCCAACATTGAATAAGGACGCAGTAGAGTACGTCAAGAAATGTGATGCTTGCCAAAGACTACATGCAGTCCCTCAAGCACCAGCCACTGAAATGACTCCGATCTTGAACCCTACACCATTTGTAATCTTGGGAATCGATCTAGTGGGAAAGCTTCCAAAAGCTAAGGGGTCCATAGAATATGTAATCGTGACGGTGGATTACTTCAGTAAATGGGTAGAAACAGCACCGTTGATGAAAATCACATGGGACTCAGTGGTCAAATTCATATGGAAGCACATAGTTACCAGGTTTGGAATCCCTAAAGTGCTAGTTTCTGATAACGGTACCCAATTTGAAGGAAGAACGTTGGCTTCGTTCTGTGAGAAGTATACCATCGAGCACTGCTTTGCGCCAGTATATTACCCTCAAGCAAACGGCCAGGTAGCAAATAGCAGACAAAAAGCCTCATATTCCAACGACAAATAGACTTACATAAAAATATAAATTAATATTTTTCCCCTACTCAATTTCTGGTACCATCTAGCAAACACCAATCTCATTGTGAAGTTAGGAAGCCTTATTAATTGATATACCACACAAATCAACATAATGCAGAAGCATTCAGAAAATATAGGTACCCGTATCACTTAATTTTTAAAAGTGAACACCTTCGATATGTAGAAACAACAGATATTACATCAATAAAGGCACATATAAGGCCAGGAATACCTTTATAGAAGAAAAAGTTTATGGACACCTCACTGTATTACGTATCACTTATAGTCATTGTTAAATTGGTGCGCTCATACTATCATCCTTTGCGATGAGATTAAAGTAAACCATTCTAATAGTACTAATCTTTGCTTTTTTTGGGAAATAGATGTCTACTTCTGGAGCCAAGCTTGACTTCACAAGCAAATGAACAAATATTTATATCAAATTTTACATACTAGCACAAGGTGATACCAAAACTTACCTCTTCTATACATTCGTGATAGTGTTAGATACCACCTTTTACATTGATTGATCTTGGGGAAATGTAAGATGCTCTCCTGACTCCCCAACCCAACTTTGACCTTTGATGAAAACTGCTAATTTTGGATGTGCCACATTATACATTACCTGCAAGTTTATTAAAGCTATTATGAGGGACAGTTAAACCAATCCTCAGGTAATAGAACCTGACCACAATTTTATCTACCTTCAATTTGCTTTCCGGTCAGCTCACCGGAGTCTTAAACCCTCGACGAGGAATGGGAATGAGACACATTGGTGGCCTTTTTGGACAGCTCCTTTCATGATGCCTAAAAACTGCAAGTTTCCAATAATAGTTTCAAAGGCAATACAAGGAATGTAATTTTGCTTGCTCTTGGTAGTATATAACTTCCAATTATATTGAGCTTTTGGATCAAGCTTCCAATCGTCACGGAAAAAGTATGTCATCAAATAAACAGGTAGCTAACATATAATCACTACCACATGTTCATTGATTGCATCTAATAATAGAGCATAAGTAGAGTAACTATTACAATAGAACAAATTAATTTATACCCAATTGATTGGTTTGAAATGTTCGAGATTTCAGCCAACATACTAAAACAATCTTAGGAAAAATCGACAATCAGCATACGAAATAGTTGATAAATTCTTGCACAAAGCATAGATAGAGTAACTATTACAATAGAACAAATTAATTTATACCAAATGGATTAGTTTCAAATCTTCGAAGAATTCAGCCAACATACGGAAACAATTTTTCAAAAAATCGACAATTAGCAAATGAAATATGGAGATGATATATGATAGAACCCGAATGAAATTTACCCTTCAATTGTGAAGTGTAATGAAACTGTTAGGTTTGAGAACTTTTTACGAGAATGTGAGAATAAGAAGCTCCTCTCTGTTTCGGTGTAGAGACGAAGGGACGGAAGGAGCCGGAATATGCTACTATGAGAATTGGCAATGGGTACAACCAGCATTGCATAGAGCACAACCTAGCATAGAAGAAGCTGAGAAGAAATCTATGGCTTTGAAGACGATAGTGTTCAAATAGAGCTAGAACTGAGAGGTAAAAAGTAGAGGAGAAAATAATTGTTGAAGACGATAGAGTTGATGAAGTTGAGATAACAATGGCTTGAAAAGATTGGTGAAAAAAAAGAAAATTTTGCCCTACCTAAATATGCTTGAGGTGATAGAATGTGGTACCGATGTACAAATGTTAATGTGTAGAGTACAAGCGCATAATACAGGTATGCCTCGAGTGTGCCCCATCCGCGGGCCGGCGAGTGGACATGATAACAAATGTACAACTTGTTATGCAGGTGGTACAACCTTTGATGCACATAATGTTAAAAAAAGATTAATCCCAGGCGCATGCGAAACGAGCGTTGCCCACACGCCTCTTTGATGATGACGAAACGTGTGCGTTACAACACGATTCAATTTTAAATATAATCTAAAAATTGTAGATATAGACATACATAATAACATGGTTAAGGTTTGTGAGCTAAAATAAATAGGAATGTGGTTAAGATAATATTAAGCATTAACGTATGTTTTTCAATTTATACTTACTGTTTAATTGACTCATTTTTTAATTGTTCCCACGACTCTTTTAATCATTTCCAATAGAAAAATTGAACCGTTGATCTTTTTATATAAGAATTGCGTCATCTGTATTTTTAAACAAGGATTGTTACTCTTTATAAATATCCACCAAATTTTATTTGTCAGAAGCGTAATTTCAGGATTATACATAATAACATTAACATATTCTGGATCATATTTATACCCCCTCTAATTCAATTTGTAAGATGTTTTACGCAATGCACATATATTAAGATAACAAACAATATTACCATTTTACCCTTTGTTCTCCTCTCTCCTCTTTTGTCTTTTCTAGCTGGTGTGTTTGGATCATGATGAATTATCCTAGATAGGGGGAATTACGGAGAATCAGAACGAATATATTTTATTGTGACTAATGACACCAAATCAAAATAAAACCTTAAATTTGGATAGTAATCAAACCCTCGGACTCCAAATTCAACATGAAAAATTTAACAGAATAAAACTCCAAATGACAAGAACAATTTAACAGAATTTACCGTACATTGGAGACTAAAATTTAAAATGATGACGCTATCAAGAACCATTTCAGCAATATGCTCGATGAAAACCTAATTTTTTTTTAAATATCCGTGGATTAGGTATCAACTCCTCGCTCGTTTAGTAATAAATTCGAACTTGAATCTCAATTGTTCTAATAATGCTAAATGTTTAGTTATCTTCGATAAAGACAAGATATAATTAAACAATTAAATCTTTTTAAATTATATTACCACTGTATAGAGAATAGTTTAAAGTGTTAAACTGGATTATGACTTCAAAATACATTTTAAGCAAAATTAACGATTTGAATAGCACAAGATTAACATGATTATCCTGTAAAAATAATTATCACGTAGAACGCATGTAACATTTTTATAAATTAATTAAATATATGAAATATTTAATAAAACTTCATGGAAAGTCGAATTCCTTTTACAAACTGAGAGAGGCAGGGAGGTAGAATGAACTTTTTTCTTGAGATTCAAGAAGAAGATGAATTCCCAGCAGCTGATGTTCCAACATGTTGAATAACAAAACCATATATCTTCTGTTTCAGAATCTCAATCTTTTCCACAATTACTTCGTCTCGTTTCGATACTACGAGATCCAACCAGTTGTTGACCCTCTTCAGTTGAAATAAAATCGCGGTAATGCTTTTATCGCCACCTGTAGCACGGTTCTCAGATACCTTGAAACCAGCAGCCAAGGACTTCTCTACAAATTGTATGAACCACATTTGCATTTCCGACTGCAAATTCTTCGCCAATTCAACGCTTTCCTTCATTCCTTGACCTCTCATCCAAGTTTCACCACTAGCTGATGACGACACAAGCATTTGGTTCTTGACAGCTGCAGGGGGTGCAGAAGATCTCTTCGATGATGAACTCTTCTTCTCGGCTGCAGGAGGACCAAACTTTTGGCTTGTTAACAAAGAAACCACTTCAAGATCAGTAGCTAGAGCAGCTTCTACCCATAGGGAAGTTGGTTTTGATGAGTCTGCAGTTGGAGAGGGTTGATGATGATTGGTTCCTGATATCCTATTAGTCCCAATCGACTCCACAAGTCTTCTCGCTTTCTCCATATCTTCATATATTGACATAAATCGATCAATTGTGCAGAGTGGACTTTCAGGTTTTGACTTGGAACAAAGATCAGCAAACATACTGCAAGAATATCAAAATAATCACAAGTAATTAGTCTGCCACTTGATCAATTCTAGATGAATATATGGTTCCAGAAATTAACTGTGAAATTAAATGTAAGGTCATAATTATAAGCGACAGTTTGTAACAACATAAAAACAATCAAAATCAGGTTTTAGTTATTCACAGAAAATGCGTCGCATAAAACTAATTAATCTGTGTAATATTTGAGGAAAGATATATACAGAAGCCCAAAAACTAATGTAGTGAGATAACAAATAGAATTCGAATGAAATTACATGCTTCAAGCATCAATCATCATTCAAGCAAAGAAGAGGATATATATAGTTACCCGAAAACTGTTAACCAAATGTTGGAAGCAATGTAAAGTTAGCAGGAGTCAATATGGAGAGATGCATGTTAACTCAAAATTTGTGTAATTGCAACAAAGAAAAATTACGATCAATGTTAAGACAAACAATCGTAGATGGAAAGAGCTCCATATTAATGACCTATGAGTCTGATAATAAGAATGTGTCTGAAGATTTTATTCACCACTTCCAGTAACCATACTTAGAAACCAATGGCAAATGTTTACAGGTTGTCTCAAATGGAGACACGATTAATTCTGAAGAGGTTGAAAGTGAGATATCAGAGAAGATAAAAAGCTAACATGTTTGTTCTCATGTGTCGAAACAATAGTCACAACAAGTCATGATTTGAAGCGAAAGATGAGAAATATCTATCTATATATAAGTCAAAGTAACATTTGCAGTTACCTCAAACACCTAACAACCGACTCAGTAGACATGGCCTCTTCTAAAGCTTCAGCAGCTGCAGTTGATGCAACGTTTCTCCTTTGCATAGCCTCCTAAAAGATGAGATAATAAAGACATATCAGTAAAATGACATCAAACATCAGTCATATTCACTGTTAGCATAAAGCTACTCAGCATTTCATAGTGGCATGTCGAAGTACTTCTAGGCCTACACATCTGTTCGACAGAAGACATACCAATAGCTAATTCAGTGTACCAAGCGTGCATTACAGTGAGCATATTGACACAGTTCTCAGAATTTTAAACTGGTTGACTCACCTTTCCAAGCCTTGCAAGATCTGTAGAAATTGCAACCAATGGAACACTTCCATCAGTCCATTTCTTCTCATGGACTGTAATTACTGGAGCTGAATCTGAGCAACGTTCTGCCTCATTCGATTTTGCTTTTTCATCAGTAAGTGAAACATCACTTAAGCGCCTAGAGATGGCAGCCTATAAAATTCGAAACATCAGTTTTAACTCAATTTCATAACCAATCATATCTATGGGCGATAGAGAATGTAAGCAATTGAAGCAAAGAAGTGCCATTTCTGTCTCTGCAACCAAGACAACGAAGCTAAGAGAAGACATCAAGTAATCTTTAAAACTCCTTCCTTAGTAAAAAAATCTATCAACACCAACATCACCAACAGTTGGATCGTTTGCATCCTTTGATAACAGTGACGTGTTTCCGAAGAATCGACACAAGTTTGAAGTGCTAAATCTACTACCTCACAATAGATAACGATCGTGCCTAGTGTAATGAACCCTTCCAATTTATTGCATTATATCCATGAGCCACAAACATATATAATCTTTGATTCCACAAGACATGTTAACATACTAAAATTCAATTTATTCGGGTTTTTGAACGATTATAGTTCATATGAGCAGAAAATAAACCCCTTGACAAAGTGATAGTTGCACAATCAAACTTAAATTCACATAATTTAACAACATTTATGATCATCAAACTAGAACATGTAGAAAAATGCAAATTAGGCCCCAACCAATTGATGATCACCCAATGAGAAACATAATATTACTCACAAGACAAACAGCTTTTTAATGATATTAGTCAGAAGATAAACCCCTTATAAATAATAATCACACCATCAAAAACACCAATTAGATTCACTCAATCAACAACATTGTAAGAAAATCAAATCTAGAGAATATTAAGCACAAAGAGTTAACCTGAGTCCTAAGAAGGGCCTCAAAGTCCGGCTTAGCCCTTGTTCCACCCTTCTCCTTATGCTCCGAAGACCCTTCATCCCAATTCTTCCTACTCGGTTTCGTAGATGACCCAACAAGAGAATCAGACACCTTCGGGATCCCCGCAACAATGCTAGCCATCTTCTTCTTCCCCGACGAATCGACCCCCTTCAAACCACCTGACAGCCTCCTCGCAGGCGACAACGACATCCTCCTCGCCACCACGGGACTCGCTGCTCTCCTCCCTCCTGTAGGCGAAGGCTGCCGGTACCTAGACGGCACGACAATCGCAGGCTCCCTTGAATTCCTCTTATTATCATCCTTGGCCGCAACCAAACTAGGCACTACACACTTCGAAGGCACCGGAGAAGACGACCTCTTCGCCTTCCCTACCGGAGACGGATCCCTCTCTGGTACAACATTCTTCTTCGACGCGGATATTGACCGTTGCTTCGAGTTTGCAGGAGATGAAAACCTCCGAATTCCTCTGCCTTTACCCTCTTCCACTTCATTGAACTCCTTCAAATCGCCCACATTGCTGTTCACATTCTCCTTAGGCACTAAACTTCTATTACCAGAATTTACGCCTTTAAAATTCCCTTTCGTTTCCTTCTCATCCCCCTCATTTTTCGACAAAAAGGCGGTAACAGGGTCCGAATCCGTAACAGGCTGGATAATAAACCCGATCCCGGATTTAGTAGTCGAAATCCGGGCAATGAGCGGTTCAGGGGAGCCAACAAAGGCATGTCGGCCGGCGATAGGCCTGACATTAACGGCCTCGGGGAGGGGAGGGCAGTGGAAGACAAGGCGGTCGAGGTGGAGGAACTGGCCGAGTTGGAGGCGGTTGGAGAGGATGAGGTCGGCGTCTGGGAGGGAGACGTAGGTGGAGTTGCGGGAGTCGGAGAGCTGTATGAAGAAGCCGTGGTGAGGGTAGAGGGAGTTAGGGGTGGGGAGGGAGGGGACAATGTTGGTCAGCTGGAGGAGGGGTGTCCGATGGTCTCCTGTTACTTTTGTCTGAGTGTTCATCGATTGGAGGAGTTTTAGGAGGATTCCTGGGGTTAGTGTTGCCATTTTGGAGATTTTTGAGGTGGGTTTTGGAAATTATTACAGGATTTTTATGGATGAAGAGGATGAAGATGGTGAGGGGGGTAGGGTGGGTGGGTGGGTGGGTGGGAGGAGGCCGTTAGGGATTTCAATTTGAAATGAGTGGGTATTTGTCTGTTTGTTGGAAGTATTTGAAGTTTGAATTTCATGATCTTCAGGGGGAGGGGGAAATTTAGTAACGGTAATTGTATAAACTAATGAAGGAATTTATCGATCGGGTTACTAAAACCGGCCCATGACTTGGCTTCATAACTCATGTCTGGTGCTGGTAATGAAATGGGTAATTCGGACCCTACTCGTTACCAGGCTCGAAAAACCCGGACCCGTTACCAGCGTGTATCCTTATCGAGCGATATTCGAGTAAATTTTTTTACTTGATAGCTTATCGGGGAAATCTGGGTACGTTCGATTAACCGCTTGTTTATTTTTTATATTATATGTTTATATATAATATATGGTAGACTTTAATCATAATTAATTTCAATGACCAATACAAAACTAGTATTGAATTTTTTTCCCAGATTTACATTTCAACAAATAAATATTGTTGGAAAGCACCCTAAAATAGAATTTTTAGAATAGAAATTCGAGGATAAACCGGCACCTGCAGGTCGTGCGCTCAATACCTGCTCGTTTCCATGTTGACCGATACGACGTAATATGTTTGCTACCTTGGCTCGATGGTACCAAGTAATTACCCAGCTCGGTAAAGTTCAAAACCCGACAGGCTAACCAGGTAACTGCTCGTACCTAGCTAGCTAGTTTGCATCACTACTCATGTTTAACATGGGGAAAAAAGAGGGTAGGGGGAGCTTTTGTGGTGCATTTGGAATTGGGTGAATTTAGGTGATGGTAAACGTTTAAAATTAAAGTAAGTTAGGGAATGTAACGCCAGGAGGCTGTGTCATGTATACATCCTCTTCTAATTTCTCATTAAGGAATGCAGTCTTTACATCCATCTGTCATATTTCATAAATTTTTATGGCTAAGATAATCTGAATAGATTTAAACTTAACAACTGAGCACTCTATATAAGGAGGAGATTAGATTTTCATATAAAGAAGACAAGAAAAGAAAACCCTAAGCCCCCCCCCCCCATTGGTCGTGCATCCCCTCTACCTTGGAAGAGAAATTTTCTCTTCCAATTGTTCAAAAACACTAGTAGGTTCAAACGTTGGTTTGTAGTCAATCCTGGTGTGTGCAATCTAGAAGAATACCTTGTTGGTATTGAAAAGGAAGCACGGTGTGGGCTAAACTCAAAAGGGGCGCACGTTCTTGTTGATATTCCGCTGCATTGTAAGTCTCTGTATTCATATGGAAATTAATTTAATTGTTATTAGATAAATTTACATCATTTTATCGAATCCGCAATATGTGAATGTGTGTTTATCACCAAGTGATTCATATTAAATTCCTTCACTCTTTTCATAGCTTCTTCATATGAAGAAGGCTCGTCATTCTCAATCAAGAATGATTCCCGTACCATCTATTAGGTTCATGACGATTTCTTTCAGATTTCCTTAGGGTAAGTTAAGTCTCAGTTGGCTCGATTACGGTTTTCCATGGATCAAGTTCAACTTCTTGTATATAAGAGGGGTTCACCTCTTGAGGTGAATCGGTTATACTCCAACTTTGACTTCCTCACTATCTTGTACAATTTCAAGATTCTCACTTCTATTATATCTTAGATAAATATTCTTTCTCAAGAAAAAATGCTTCTCGTGAAATGAAAAACCTTATTTTCATGCTTGAGATACAAGTAATACCATTTGGCTTCTTTAGGATAACCTATGAAATAGCATTTCTCAAATTTGGGTCCAAGTTTCTCCCTGTTCAATTTCTTCATATAGCCTTCACAACCCCAAATCTTCAAATGACCTATTTTGGGACGGATCCCAAACCACATCTCATGTGGGGTCTTAACTTGGACATTTGTTTAGTGTATGCATGGCAGTTTCTAATGTGTATCCACAAAAACTAACTGGTAGTTTAGATGTGCTCATCATAGGTCGAACCATGTCTAACAGAGTTTGATTCCTTCTTTCAGACACGCCTTTTGTGTTGAGGTGTTCCATAAGGAGTGAGTTGTGATACTATACCACATTCACGTAGATGTGCTTCGAACTCATAGCTTAAATATTCTCCATCTCTATCAGATCGGAGAATCTTAATGTTCTTATTTAGTTGCTTCTCAATTTCCTTTTGAAACTCTTTGAACTTTTTAAAAGTTTCACTTTGACGCTTTAGTAGATATAACTAACCAAATTTACTGAGGTCATCAATAAAAGTGATGAAGTATGAGTAACTTTCTCTAGCGGCGAGTGTTCATTAGACCACATACATGATTCATAATAAATCAGTTGCCCTCTCAGTTGTTCTAATGAAAGGTGACTTGGTCATCTTGCTCAGCAAACATGATTCACATTAATCATATGGTTAAGAACCATTTGTTGTCAAGATTTCATCAAAATGGAGTTTTTTAATGTGTTTATCACTTATGTGACCAAGTCTGCAGTGCCATAAATTATTTGGGTTATTCCTCTTTGTACTAATGTTACAAGTCTCAATTTTTATATTTAAAACATAGAGACCATTCTGAAGAGACTATGTGCCATAAATCGTACTTTTTCGAGAAATGAAACAACCACTTTCATTAATTAAGAAGTCATAGTCATCATAACTCAGTTGTGAAACTAATATGATTTTCGACTTAAAGCAGGTACGCAGTATATATTGTTTAAGGCTAATACCATTCTTGTTGGTAAAGTTAAACTAATCGATCCTACAACAATGACTCCAACTTGGGCATGTGAAGGGCCATTGATACAACAATAATATTTATGGTTTGAGTGGTAACCAACCCACTCTTCTCTTTTACTATGTTGATCATGAAGTTCTCTAATTTGGGCATGAACTTCATATTTCTTTTAAATCTTTTCTTGTTTTGAATCACCATAATAGAGGAATTGTTATTAGCCTTTCAAAGGTGTTGTTCATGTTTTGAGAAACTAATGCCATTTGGTTGCATCTCTCCATAATGTAGCAAAGACTATTAGATTTATGTTTTTTGTGGGCCATAGAAGTATGTAAAATAATATAAACTTAGTTTTCTATCAGGTCATAAAATAATTCTAGAAATCATAAAATTAATACTTGTGCTTACAAAATGCCACTGAAACGCACAAAGTATACTAAGATCCCAAATGACTGAGAATTGAATGGCAACATACAAAGGCTTCAATTCCAAATAATATTGGTAAATGTACGCTCACTAATTATGACTATCATAGCTCTTGGCGTTACTAAATGTCATCAAGATTGTATTAGTAACCTCTTTGCCCAAACGGGCCCAAGTCCAAACACTGTGGGATCACCGTTTTAAGTAACCAACCTCTATCGACCAAAAGTCGGATTGGGTCTTATAGCTCAAAGTCCAAGCAATCCGGGAAACTTGTAAGCATCCCATTGGAAAGACGTCTTGAATATAACATGTATACAAACCTGGTGGGTCCATGCATAAACAAGACTCAGTCCAACCTTAGAGTTGATATGACAATACTACTTAACTTATTTGGTGGAATGAGTTATATTTTAATAAAACTTATAATCATGTAGGGTATATATAAATCAAGCAAACATATATATCACATCGATCATAAGCATAAAATACAACACATAATTGAAATTCGTGATATGACTTATAAAAATAGCTTAGACTAGTTCTAAACTAAGTCCAGCTTCCTAATGATCTTCATCACCTGCCTGGCTCCTCCGGTGGATCTTTATCTTCAACTCATTATACTTACTATACGTAACAATTAATTGACACGCATATCAATTCTATATTACTTAAATAACTCAACACACAGACTGTATTTTCCAAAAATACTTCAGTCATATCACTCATCCTGAGTCATCCAACAAACATATATCACAATAAATATTAAATATGAAATTAAATTACTATGTAATGAAATTTATTCATACTATAGCATGGATGAAAAACAAAGATACACAATAAAAAAATCTCGTAATGTTTACAATCAATTATTCTTTTAGTGTAAAAACTTCTATAATCTAATTCTAGTGACAAGTAGTATCATTTTACACTCTTAGTTTTAAGTAGTATACTCTTTGGAAAAATAAAGTTTTAATTATTTTATAAACATCAATTAAAACTAGTTCTAAAACATCAAATTATTTTATAAACATCAAATTAGAACTTACTAACATCAATTAAAACATGCTTGAGCCGTTTTTTGCGATTTTAAATGATTCGATTAACAAAGCGCTTTATATGATTTTATTTCGAACCAATTTACGAATTGAACATTTAAACCGGTTTATTAATGAACCGCTTTATAAGTGGAACCGGTTTGATTAACTGTCTAAACCGGTTTGCGCCAAAACCGGCTCATTAACTGCCATAGGTACAACAACAATAAGGTTTCTTTTCTTACACACTTTGTAATTGAAGCATACCGAGAGGGTAGTGTAGTTGAAGTTTGAGGTAGGATTAAAAATCCTATAGAAGAATCTAGTATATGGTATTGAGTATGTGGGACATACGAGTAAGACATTTCTTGTAAAATCTTTTCCTATAATGGACTATTCTTAGGCAGGCTGTCCCCAGACGTAGGTGCTTCATTGACACTGAACTTGGTTTCCATCGTGTGTGCTATTTATTATTTACTTTACTAGGACTTTATACTGTCGGTCGAACGGACATCACAGATGGTACGACACTTGGAGAGGTTCACTTTTTCAAACACTTTTAAAATAGGGTGATCAAAGTGAAACTTTTTTTAGAAAATTTGGGTGATCGATAAAATCAGATAATTTTCTCAATATATCACTTGGACACCGCTCATAGGAGTGCCATCTAAGATTTTACCGGAACTACACTCACAAGCGTGCTTTCTAAGTGAACACTTCAATGGCACCCGTATGAACGCCAAACGCAGAACGCTGTCCATGTTCATTATTTTGGGAAGTGCCACTAAATATGACACTATAAAACGTTGTCCAAGCATGAATTGGAGCATTGTCTATGTCAAAATTTGTAGTAATGAGACTTTTACATTTTTATGTGTATCATATCAATAATTCATATCATATCAATAATCTCCCCATAACTTCTACATTGATAATGTGTAGCACCTTTCCAAACATATATAATGACATAGGAACTGCAAACACTATCTACTACTTCACGATTTTAACATATAATGACACCAGAAGTGCAAATACTATCTACTCACAATTATCAATACATACGAAGTGTAGGTAGAATGGCTACTCATTTTAAGGAGAAAATAGCAAAACTAGCATCTTTGAAAGTCTTTTTTAAACTAGGAGCACCCATCACTTTTTTTTGCAAAGGGATAGCACCCTTCCCTCATGAAAAGACTATTTTGCCCTTACATCTAAACTCACCAACATCTCTTCTTCTTCACAAATCCATCAATCACCACCACCACCACCTACCTCGCCAACAACAACCACCAACCATCTCTTCTTCTTCATAAACCCACCAACCACCATCCTTTCCACCACCACCACCACCACCAAACTTTAATTAATAAAACCACCACCAACAACAACCAACTTTCTTCTTCAAAATACAAAACCACCACCAACAACCTTTCATCTTCAATACAAAATGACACCACCACTACCATCATCACCACCAACAACTTTTTTTTTTTCAATACAAAAAACCACCACCAACCTTCAACCATCATCTTTATTTCACGAACCACCACCAACCTTCAATTCATAAAAACACCACCACTAATCACCACCTTTCTTCACCAACCTTCAACCACCCACCCCCACCACTGCCCGATTTCCGCCCCCCCAGTGCCCCGATTTTCGCCGCCACCCCCCCCCCCCCCCACTGCCCCGATTTCGCCCCCCCTTCCCCATTAAACTGTAAAATCGTGTTTTATTTCCCCCAAATCCTTGTGGGATTTCGAAAATTGTGATGGTTGGGGTGTGGTTTTGGATTTTTGGGTGTGGGGTTGTTGATGGTGGTGGGTTTGAGAAGAATAAGAAGAAATGGGGAAGAAGATAAAGTAGTGGTGGTTTAGAATTTGGGGTTGTTAGTGGTGCGGATTTGTGAAGGCGATGGTTGTTGTCGATGAAGAAGATGAAGTGAGAAGAAGAAATAGAAGAAGAAGAAGATGATGATGAAATGAAAAGAAGAAATAGAAGAAGAAGAAGAAGATGAAGAAGAAAATGGTATGGATATAATTTATTTTAATTTTAAGGGTAAAATAGTCTTTTCATGATGAAGGGTGCTACCCATATGCAAAAAAAAGTGATGGGTGCTCCAAGTTTAAAAAACACTTTCAAAGGTGCTAGTTTTGCCATTTTCTCCATTTTAAGAGTACATAAACTTTTTACTCCTTAGGAGGTAGAAATACCATGCCTAGCATATACCTCCCCAGTTTCTTTATCATGTCTTACTTGATTTTCCTTAAAAGCACTACAAAAGGTTTTAGTTAAATAATTAGTTGTAATAAGTAGTAGATCATATATTCATATTTTCAAACAGCATACATCGAAAAAATATTTAGTGATGAATTATTATTTTCTCAAAAGGGCATCTTAATACCCTGTTCCCTGATGGATTCACAAAAGCTAATTTACGCACTTCATAGGACAATAACTGGCTTGATATTTCACTTTGGTAATGTCGTTCTTTCAATAACCTCGCCCTACGAAGTCGTAGGGGAAAGGCGTCTTATTAATATAAAAAATAGGGTAGAAGAAGCAACCGGTGCATGCTGCAGTTCTTATAAGCATTATACAGGAAAATTAGGGAGGCCAAGATGAATAGTTGAATATTATGAAAGATAATACTCCTATCGAAAAAGAAAATGTAAAACTGAATCTTGTGATATTTATTCAACTCCCAAAACACTAGCAATCAGCTAGCTCCACATGGAGCAAATATTTTGACATACATGAAGTGAACTTGTTCTTACTCCGCAACCTAATATAGGATCCTTTTTAAGACCGTAAACACAGTTTTCGAAAAAAGAAAAAAAAACTTACGATCCTATTTAACAGACCGTTCCCGAATATGGCTGTCATAAAGGCATCGAGATTCCTGCAAGATGGAAGAGGAACCGTTACTCCAGACGGGTCAAGCAAATCCAGAAAATTATAGTACACAGTTTCCTCCACCGGTCATAGAACTGTAGCCTGGGTCATCAATCAAAATTTTGTACCAAAGTCTCCCCCCTCACCAGCACTTTCGTTTAGTCTCTCTGAGTAACAACTTGCATCTCGATAAACCATGTAATCAGTAAGCAACAGATAGACAAGCCGGGAAAAGCTTAAACAAGTAGCACTCTAGTAAACCCCTTAAACAATTACTACCCGTAAAAAAAGACACTCTGCGCTCTAAAACCATGTCACTTCAGACGAAAGGAATCTAGTTCAAGTTAGCACCAACAAAACATCCTTAGAATGGTAAAGGCAGCTCATCTATGTTAACTATCTCAAAAGAATTGCTAGATAGGGAGTTAACACAAGTAACACAGTTGAAGCAGAAAAGGGTTTTGTCATGCAAATACTGCAACAATTGGGATCAAAACTTCGTAGCTCGAGAGATGACAGAAATATCCTCCCACTCCCAACATGTAATGATTTTTTGATAAGCATAAACTCACAAGCAGGAAATGCATACGGAATAAACCAAAATTATCCATATTTAGCACTATTCTAGATTCAAACCCAGATTCTCATAATCACAGAAGAGCCGCTCTAAACCAACTAGCGACACCAATGGTTTATCTTCATAAGAAATGACATATCTAGTAAATTGACCACTACAAACAGATTACCTCAATTATGACCACTACAAACGCAATTGATTAGATTACTTCAATTATGACGCACTACATATAAACTGAAGCAATCCTCATACCTTGAGGAACTAATCCCCAGCTCTGAGAATTAATTGACAAGCTAGACGTTAATCTAGCTGAAGCTATAGCACTGTGCAACGGCAACATCGTCGCCACGCTGCTGAGCTCCACGGGAAACCTAATTTTCACCAAAATAACATTTAACCTCAGGTAAATCGAGCTGTACCATTAAACCTCGTGAATAAAACAACTAGAAAACAAATGGGGTAAAACTAAAATTTAGCCTAAATTCACCTCATTCCAGTTACACCATAAGCAATACACAAAAAGATACTAATATTTTTTATCTACTTATCTACCAACATAATACGTTTAATTGAATAAAGTTAAGTTGGTCAATTAATTTTTCTTTTAAAGAAACCCACCCACCGCCCCGTTTCAATGATAATCGAAACCACGACATCTAAGTCGCTCGAAGACCACCTCACTAGGCCATTCTATGTTCTCTTAAGTTGGTCAATTAAGACCGCAGAGTTTGTTAATCTTACCGATAAAAAGAAAAGTTTGTTAATTTTAACCTACATTCACCTCATTCCAGTTACACCATAAACGATACATAAAAAGATAGTATTTTTAATCTAGTAATTTACCAACAGAACAATTTTAATTAAATCCCAGATACGTGGGTCCATTAAGACAGCAAAGTTCGTTAATCTTACACAACAAAAAGCAAAGTTTGTTAATTTTGGCAATCGAAAATGAAAGTGGTGTTTTTGGGACATGGGTAGTAGTTACCTAGAGAGGCGAGAAGGAGAGGATGGTGATGCAGATTTGAGGAAGGGGGTATCTGATGGAAATGAGGGAGATTTCTTGTTGAGCTTGATTGAGAAACTATGTAATCGAGTAGATAATCTGGAGATTATTCTTGGTGAAGAAGCCATTTTTGTTGAAGCTCTGAAGAAAGTGGACAAGATTTTTGGGACAACGATTTTCTTAAACTAGAGATTTGGAGGGTTTAAGAAATGAATAGTTTTCCATCCATTGACCCTTTTCTTCATTAAATATTGTACAGTAGTATTTTCTTGAATACATTTCAACTAATGTGAAGTTCCTAATTTGAAAGTTACCCATCGTTAATTGTAAAAAACAAAAATAAAAAAATCTTAGTTTATAATATGACTTTTTAATTTTTAATATGTTTTATTTTTTCAAAAAGATCATTAATTTCAATTATATAATCATATCTTCGTTTTATTATAATCTATATCAATTTACTTAAAGTATTTTGGTACCCAAATTAATTATGTGCATATTAATACTTAAAGTATTTTGGAACTTTTTAATATGATTGTTGGTACCCAAAATTAATTATGTCATCTATATCAATTTACTTAAGCCAAATTAATTATTATTGTTGGTTTGTATAAAACAATTGGATCTTTATTGTTGGTTTGATGAATCTATGAAAAACGTTTATGCAATTGAAAATTGATTTGATAATTTAGGCTAAAAATTGGATCTTTTGTTTGTTTAATGAGTTTGGAACCCAAAGCTTTTGATGAGTTGATGCATTGTATGGATGGTGAGGAAGATGAAGGGTCATGTTTGACGAAGAAGATAAAGGGTGGGCTGGAATGAGGTGTGGTACGGGGGGTCATCTTTGATGAAGAAGATGAATGGTGTGGTTGATTTTCAATTTACATGTTTAATTATTTTTCAAAAGTTCCTCAAAAGTTGAATATATGTGATATCCGATTTCACCCTTATTTTAAAAACTGAAATTCATCTAATTCTGATATTTTAGAAGGCAAAATGAGACAAAACGTAGTGTAGGGTGCAAATTGAGGCTTAGAAAATTATTAGGGTGTATTTTGAAATTTGGGCGATAGTAGAGGGTGCAAGATGAAAATATCGTTTTAAAAGAAGGGCAAACTCGGAATAGCACATATATTAAACTTTTGGGGCATATTTTACAAATAACAAAACTTGTAAATTAAAAATAAACCCCACATATTCATCTTTTTCATCAAACCCCCAACAACCTCAACAACCTCCGACGACCACAGTATAAAGAAAAAGTGATATTTTACCATGTCATGTCAGTGTCTAGAATATATGCATATATTCGTATAATAAGATCATTGGTGGAGCCATACACGCAGGGGCGAAATCAGAATGAAAACTAAGGGGGGGAGTTGAAACAAAAAAAAATTTAGTTAGCTAAACAAAATTTATCCTAAAGGTACTTTACGACCATTTACTCTATCATAATCATCAGTTATACTATCGGTAGAAATATGTTTAGCTATTTTAGTTATATCTTCACTATTTTCAGTAAGAATTGAAACATTATGAGATAATAATATAATTTCATGATAAAAATATATTTAATCATAGGAGATAAAAATTGTTTCTATATTTCCTTGTTTAACTCTTTCTAAAAATATAACAATTAAATTCATTTAAGTACTTAAATTTGTTATTGGCCTAATTTAAAACATTAAAGAAGTTTATTGTGTCCATTATTTTTTGAGTAAACAAAAATTAACTAAATAAAATATTAACATGCATATGCATTGATTGTGCATCATGACTAATATTATTAATTATTTAGAAAAGTTTATCGATCTCTAACTGAATGCTTGATCAGACAAAACAAAAATTAATAATTTTCATGGATAAAATATTAAAATAATGCTAAAAAGAACGAAAATTAAAATTAAGGGACTATAATGCAAAGAATCACCAAATTTGAGACAAAAAAGAAATCGCCAAATTTGAGACTAGATCTATGCATTGAATTGGTTAGGGGTTAAAAAGAAAGAAAATTAGAATTAAGAACTATAATGCTAATAACCGCCAAATTTGAGAAAAATAAAAGTTAAATGCTGGCCGTTGGTTAGGAACTAAAAAGAATGAAAATTAAAATTAAAACAAAAACCGGCAGCACATAACAGTAGGAAAAGTAGAGACTAGGTTTGTTTGAAAATAATATTTTGAAATATAAATTTTTTTTTATCGTTGAAAATAATATTTTGAAATATAAATTTTTTTTTTAAAATTTAGATTAATATTTTTAATTTTTGAAGATCTATAAATAGAGACTAGGTTTGTTTGATTTGGACAACAATTTATTTTGACACTTTTTTTTTCTTTTTCTATATTTTCTCTAATTTTTTGCTACCTTCTCCAACTCTTCAATGAATCTAAACCAAAATTATAATTATCCTTCAAATTTCATATTTCATAATCAACCCTCTCAAAACCCTAATAATCAACACCCAGAAAATTTACAAAATACGAGTATGTAATCAAATTTACAAGCACACTTTATGATGCCGCCCAATCCATATCAGTTTATGTTGCCACCAAATCCAAATTCGATGACATCAAATTCTGTTTTGGTATGCAATATCCCTATAATTATCAGTCTATGCAGTCTGGGTATCCTAATATGAAAACCCAAGGCTCGCAGCGTCACCTGAACAATTAACTCCACGTTTAGTAGTGGATCTACATAAAATCCTGAGTTTCAGACTCAAATATCTCTCGGTGAGTCTGATGATGACACTCCAACCAGCTTTGTAACTCGAAATATGAAGTTTGGAGTACCGAACAAAACAAAGTTCTTCTATCTGATTTTTTTCACTGCAGTAATGATAGTGAATGGGTAATGGACAAAAGGGAAACACTTTTTGGAGGGAAATTACTGCATATGTGAACGATAATTCAACAACTGGTTCTCACAGGACTCAAACACAGTGTGTAAGTCATTATCGTTATCTCAACAAACGAATCAATATTTGGGTGGGTGAATATAAAAAAGCAATGTTAGAGGGGCGAAGTGGTTGGTCTAATGACGATTATATATATAGACTAAGCTGAATTAGCCGATGGCTCAATAGCCTAGTGGCATCCGGCCCAACCTTTCATGTAAGAGGTCAAGGGTTCGAACCTTGTTGGAGACATACTTGTCTCATATTATACTCTAACTTTCTATTAGTTAGCAATTTCTATATTCATGTTTGTAATATCATTGTAGTCACTATTCATCGCTAATTATCAAAAAAAAAAAGAGGTGTTCATTGAGAAAAACTCATAAGAGGTTTACCTTAATTGATGACTGGAAGTTGGTTCGCAATGAACCAAAGTACATGGTTGGATCTGGTGCATCTGGAAGTAGTGGCTATAAAAGGAAGAGTGGTGGTGATGATACTAATATCTCATCATCCATTCCTTCTCTTGAGCGCCCGGAAGGAAGGGAAGCAATGAAGAAAAAGGCTAAGGCATCTGGATCCAAATCAAGAAAATTGAACGCATTCTTTGAGGAAAAGTTTGTGAAGATATCTCACGAGCGTCATGTTCACAAGCAAGATAGAGAGCGTGCAATTGTAGCAATGGAAAACATTAGCTTCATCATGCTAAGAATATGGAGTTGTGGTGCAACCTACACCAAAATGATAATCGGGATGAGCTCCAACAAAAAATGTTTAACATGCTTACGAGTGAATTGTTTGATAGTTAATTTTATGTTAGAGTCTATGTTGTGTGTTAACTTTTCGATGTAGTGTTTACTTTTCGATCTATGGATATGGCATGCTTTCTCCGGGTTACCAGGTTCATTAAACGATATCAATGTGTTAGATAGGTCCCCAGTCTTCGACGATATTGAGACAGGGGAACTCCAAAGGTAAACTACACTCTCAATGGTCGCAAATATAATATGGCGTATTATCTTGCCGATGGAATCTATCCTAAATGGCCTATGTTTGTCCAATCAATTCACTATCCTCAATCCGAGAAAGCTAATATGTTCGTTAAAGCTCAAGAATCTTGTCGAAAGGATGTGGAACGTGCATTCGGAATTCTTCAAGCACGATTCAACATCATTCGAGAACGAGCAAGACTGAGGGATCTAAATGCCTTATAAAAAGTTATGAGGGCATGCATTATATTACACAATATGATCGTGGAAGATGAACGCGATACGTATAAGGAGTTGGGAACACCTCGAGTCGGAACAATCAAGCTCTGCTGGCCCGAGCTCATCATTTGTGAGACCAAATCATGTACTACCAGTGTTTCAAGTCCATGTTCAAGGTAGATCCGAATCAGACATTCATACTAAATTTGAACTCGTGATAGGGCCAAACATAGTCAATTGAAAGAAGATCTCGTCGAATACATTTGGCAAAAGTTTGTGGATAAGGCTCTTACTAGTGACCAGAAGTTCCTGGGTTCGAAACTCACCTCATCGCTAATTTACAAAAAAAATGTTTGAGCGTGTTTAATTTTGTGTGCTTTGAATAAGTGTATACTCCCCTTCAAATAATTTGTGTAACTTTGTTTTGTCTTTTTTAATAATATTATATATTGTTGGTAATTTTAATGTTATTGTTTAATTTAATAATAAAAATATCAAACACTATTAGCAAAGGCAGAAGGGAGCTTGACTGCAAGACCCAGATGAATATCCCTCAAATGGATCTAATTAAAGTATCAAGTTTCTACCGGAGGAAAGAAGGAGAAAGCCCCTGCTGCCCTAGCGCTGAGTTCTGGGCCAAGAGTTTCTGCCTCGGGGGAATCTACTATAAAAAATTATTTTTTTTACTACAACGAAACCCCATAGTACAAGAAGCGGTGGATACATTTCTTGATAATGGGCGCATAAAAACATTCCTCCTAGAGTAGCTGTTAATACGAGGCTCAGATAGGCGAAAGGCTGAAAAAGAATTTAACAATAAGAAATAAAAAAATTATATAAAATATTATTAGTTAGTTTCAAAATAAATAAATATTTATATATAAAAATATAATTAATAATAAATAATATACAAATTAAAAATATAATAAAAAAAATAAAATAAGAAGAGAGTGAATGAATATATAGTGGAGTATATGCTAATGATGTGGAGGGAAAAGAAAATGATGTGGATATCTTCTATTGGAAATGTGAGAATATTTGTAACATAATCGATGATATTTAATGATATGGAAAATAAATAAAGTAGGTGATATGAAATATTGGAGAGATCAATTATTTACAACTAGAAAAGTTCTTATGACTTACAAGCATCAAAGCTCAAATGCGGGCATATATATATTTCTAATGCAATTATTTCCCCAACAATAGTTTCTTCTCATTTTATCTTCTCGATGTATATTTTTAAAGTGTGTGTCATGCATTCGAATAGTACACCAAAAAAAATATTTTATAAATCGAATGCACATCTCATGTGTTTAGTAATGATAAAAGCGAAAAAAGTTACGTCTTGAAATAATTGTCCTAGAAATAGGCTTCAGAATTATATATGACCCTGAGCTTTATAGAACTACAAACCGGTTTCGGTGCATCAATAATTCGGTGCACCCGGTGCATCAGGTACCCATTTAAAGGTTTTACGTGGGTACTGTACCCACTTGAAACTTCATCATTGGTACTTGTACCCAAATTGTACTATAACAATGGTACAATACCACATATTTATTTTGGATTGATAAATATGTGGTATTGTACCATTGTTATAGTACAATTTGGGTACAAGTACCAATGATGAAGTTTCAAGTGGGTACAGTACCCACGTGAAACCTTTAAATGGGTACCTGATGCACCGGGTGCACCGAAGTATTGATGCACCCAATCTTTTCACAATATCATGAAGTGCAAAAACATGATTTACAAAGAACATATATCGACTAATCATAAACAATAGCTGTATTTGCTTTTCTTTACACGCCTTAACAACAAACTAGATTACAATATCAGTTCCATCCATACTTAGGGGAGACGAAGGTACTTGCAAGTGGTTTTCGCAGGCTTGTCGTTGTCGATCTACATATGTGAACTGACGAAAAGCATGGTAGCTTCCTATTGTAATAATGGTTAGCTTCTTTTGCTGAAAAGGCTTCTAGCCTTATGCACAATTGCGATGCACTGATGGGAAGGGAACTTTCAAGTGCCATGATAGGTGCTTCCTGTACTAGATAGTATGATGAATGCGCAAACAACGGAGAGCGAAAAGACAGAAACCCAGGTGTTCTCAGTGTACATCTCCATTGCATCTGTGAATGAAAAGCGAGTGCGGCTTTCAGCCCAGTTCCGAAGGCGGTCTGCCTCTGCCTCGTATAGGGCTCTTCCCTGAAAGGCATGTAGTAGTAAATGCTAAGCGACCGTTTATTTTATCCATTGAAGAAAAACATCAAAGGGAGAGAAGTGGAAACTTTGAGAAGATCAGGAGGGCCAATAAATTTGAGAGAGAAACATCACATACTAGATTAGGGAGGTTCCGTTTTTCTATTAAAAGGGGTTCTAGGTATCGGCTTATATGGATCTAACGAGCCAATATTAAATTTTGAAACATCTGCTAATAGTCACTTCCTGTGGTCTTGTGAATCTTTTTCAGGGCTAATATTATTCACTAATGAGTTAAATAATATTTATTGTGGAAATTGGTAGATATGTGATTACCTGGTCATCGAACCAACGCCCCCTTCTCAGCCATGCCGTAACCAGAGCAAGTAAGATCCTAGGAGGTGTTAAGTAATTGATTGCTTTCCCACTGCCCTTGACAACCCTCATTCTTGGGACCAAAGTTCTAGCTACCGTCTCTGGAAGCTCGCAGATGATGTTAAACATTTGTTTATTTTGAACACTTGATCCACTGCAAGAGGGTGTTCAAAATTCCTGTAAGAAGTCGCAAACTTGGAAATGCAAAGGTAGAACTACTGCCTAACTATACAACTGCAACAGATAATTTCATTAAGTTGTAACCAAATCACTTTCAGCAGCCGAAAGATTAGACAGCTAAATTCAACCAACGAATGCTAGACCAAAATGAACTACTATCCAGATTAAGATTGTGAGAAAGAACCTCAGTAGCAACTCTGTCAACACCATGCCTGGTGAAGCCGTATGTACTCCTATGTTGGATCGCTTACACTCCTTCAATAAAGATGATTGCAGCTGTCGAAGGCCACACTTAGTAGAGCCATACCTACAGATAGAAATATAGGTAACGTCAGAGGTCATTATTATATCCAATATTCGTTTTCTACAAGATAACAATACCCAGTCCTAAGTACTTACACGGCTGTAAGAGGGGTGCTGGATCCTCCAGAACCATTACCATCCATGTTGAATATATGACCACCCTTGTATTGGGCTCCCATTTTTCGCATTGCTTCACGTGTGCAAAGTATAGAGCCAACCAAATTGGTAGAGACAATCTATATCATCAAATAAGAAAAGTCAGAAATAACTCTCCATCCATCGATATCAGTGTTTAGCAGCAGGCCAAGGATGAATGCAACTAGAGTTCACCATTTTAAAAACAGACCATTCTGGTTTAAATTATGGGAGTTCGTACATATATATTAGGGGTTCAGACTATAAAATTTTGAGTACCCTTTCGTCTCTGATTCAGTAGATGTTCCTTAAATTATTACCTGTTGTATATCCTCGTCACTGAACTGTAGCAAGGGTCTGAAACCTTTATTTGCACCAGCATTGTTTACCTGCCATAGATTAAAATCAGATATTAACTATATTGAAAATTTGTAAGGGATGGTAAGACCGCATTAATTTATTGAATTCAGTTCACCCAATTTCATAAAAATGGGCCAAGTTAAATGAATTTGATGATTGCAGATTGGAATAAATTCCCATATGCAAAGGTTATAAGCAAATAGCTATACGACTCATGCAACAGACAACATAGTTTAGTAGTCAAACTTATCAGCCGATAACTGTCAGAGCTGATAGCAAGAAAGGAGAGACGCTGAAAATGTGAAGAACGTGATTCTTCAGATTGGACGAACATATAGCAAAGGAAAAAACAACCTTACCCAAATGTTAATAGAACCAAACTCTGCAACTGCAAAATTTGCCAACCGCGAAACTTCTTCGGGCTTAGAGACATCACATGCAATACCTACTACCCTTGAATTTATCAACTTCTTTATAGTTGACTCACTTGAAGATGTTATGACTTGCTTCAGGCTTTCCTCAAGTTCTTTGATTGTTTCTTCTACTGATTGAGGACTGCCATGAGAGAAAGAAAAAAAGCATTAGTTCCAGCTGTCAGATATGCATGTGAATGTGCAAATATTTCGTGATTGCAACTGAATTCACCTGCGTGATGTCACCACAACACGATCTCCAGAGAGTAAAAATTCACGAGCAAGCGCTTTCCCTAGTCCTCTAGTACTGAATCAAAACAAGGAAAATGTGGACGACTGGACTCATACATCTCAGATTGAAACGGGAAAAACACAGATTACCATAAAACGGAAACCATATAGAGGAACAATTATAAGAGAATGTTCCATAAGGAACCCAAAACTGTTATATGACCCACATGATAAATCTCCGTTGAAACTTTCATGTTCTTCTCATTTCACAATTCAGACGTACCTGCCCGTTATAACAACATTGCGAGGACCTGCTCTACTGACTTCATCCAAGACCCAATTGGAACCAATCATTGTACCAATGATGATACCTCCAAGCCAACTGTACCATATCAATGCATTCATCTGTTCATCTCCACCTGCAAATGCCAGAAATCAAATCCGGAGGGTAACTACCATATGGCACATCCAACTCGTATTATGATCCCGAATGCTCATAATAAGCTAACCTGATAACTGAAATCCAGTTAGCAGTATAACTCCAGTGCTCATCATTGTCACTATATATCTCCCTAGATGAAGAGCAATCTGTAGAAAGGCTTAGAATAAATACATCACAAAACTTAATCCATTCCATCGTGAACCAGTAATGAACCATGTCTAGATCGAAGGCTAAACGTAATCCTAACCTCCCAAATATATGATCAAAATATGAAACGAAGTCCCCAAACACAAAGTCATAGTCCCAAAATAGCCTATTTGATTTTCAATTAACAAACTTTTCGGACATAATTGACACATTTCTTGATTTAGATCAAAATCATAAAGTTAATAGTAGAGTAGGCTAAAAATAGTATATTTTCATATATTTTACACCAAATCCAAATGTTACAAAGACAGAATTCAATCAGCTCAATAGATAAAAGCTAACAACAAACACTTCCCTTACAAAAAAAGCTATCGACTAAACAAAATATTAAATCGCACAAGTATCGACTATGCCCCAATCACAAGTATATTGATAAAGCATTTGAAAGTTGCAATAAACATACCACAAACAACTTTTCTTCCAATTTCTCCAAAGCTTCCCTATAATCATCATCTGATCTCAAACTTGGTTTGGAAACCCTCCATACAGCAGACCTAATAGCACCCACTAATCTATTCACTTTCTTGAAACCACCCAACTCATTTTCCTCACCCATTTTCTTGGAAACATTATCCTCACTCCCTCCCTCTTTCTCCACCCCCCTGAATGACCTACATGGCCTCATCCCAATTCCACCTCTACCCTTCAAACTCCTCTGCTCCACCATGGCCACACCGTGCCGGAACACCAACCTCACCGGCGGCGGATGGCAGGTCCGGTGGTAGCACTCAGGTGGTGGGACATGCAACTTTGCTACAGTGGACATTTTGGATAATTCTGTAATGATTATTGTGGTTTATGAGTTGCTTTTGCTTCTATGATTCAGGAAATTCTTGAGACAAAGTGTGAAAATATGTTCCAATGTTTCTTGATTTGTCATAAAACGACAAACTAGGATTGAAAATATCTGTGTAATAGATTTGGAGGATGTAAGAAAGAAGAGAAGTTAAAGAGGTAGAAAATGAAGGAGAGAAGAGTGTGATGTCCACACGTTATAAAAACCTCATCTTTACGTCTTTTAAGGCTGACGTGTCCGATCTTTGTTTCTTTACGTGGAGTCTCTTGCGTCAAGGTAAAGGATCACGCTAAAACTCCGATGATTTTTGGAAGGCGATGATATATGTTCGTTTTGATGTTATACTTATCGAACGCACGAAAGTAACGATATCCATAGATCACTATAATATTTTCATGAGTTAGACATTAAACTCTTTATGAATTCAACTAGTTGTTCGAACATAGTTTAATCTGTACGAAATTATTTTTCTTACATGATTACTTTTTTGTACAACAAACTAGATGTTGATAAAAACTTTCAAAATGGTCCATTGACCAAGTTTTCCCAAAAAATGCAGTTGAGTGATCCAACATATTCCATTTAAAATAACGGTGATCGAATTGAAAATATTAGATACTTTGAGTGATCTTTGGTGCCATTAGCCCAATTTAAAAATAACTTATTCTCCTAATTTTATGGAGAATTAAGAACATAGATCAGAGTTTCATATTATTTAACTTGTAATTACGCTCTATTATATATGGTAATATGTAATTTTCCATATCCCCTTCCCCAATTAAATATATAATAGATATGAACCAAGCGCATAATATTGTCGAGCATATTACTTTAAAGTAACAATTTCACACGTTTGCAAAGTAATACAATTATACTTTCATGAGTTCGTTTTAATTGAATACAAAGAAAATGATTTTTTTTATAACGAACATGATAAAATAGAACCGAAGGTATATTTCCTTACTTTTAGTATCATATGTTGTTATGTAGTACTGATTTGACATAAAAATAGATTTGATATAAACATAATTGTTTTAAAATCAATGTTGTTTTATAGTAATTTCGACAATGTTTTGTAAATAAATACACAAGTTGTAAGAATATTGAATAAAATGTTGAAAATTGTGAATGCAAAATTAAATGTACCACATGGGATAAATACCAAAAGGTTGACCACTTCATATAGTGGTCCATGCAAGTATTGAGTAAATCAAGTACTCTAATTATGCATAGGTCTCCGCGGGTACGTGAGTTGTGCAAATCCAGGACGAGCGTCTAAGACGTGAGTTGTGCAAATCCAAGACGAGCGTCTAATGTAGAATATTAAACAGGATTATTAATATAATACATTAGTCTGGGAGCGGGGCTTGGGGCCTTAATTGAACTCGAAGTTCTATTTTTGCACCTCGAAAATATCTGAAATTATATTTTGCACTTGGACTACTTCCATTTCAAACTGAAAAGACTCATCTACATTCATTTGGTTGTTTAATTTCCTAACTGCTGCAGAAGCTAACAAAAAGAGTAAAGAGGTGACTGATCACCACCCCTTCAAGCTTTTTAAATTGAAGAAGCAGCCAACCCCGAAAAACAGAACAAAAAATCCAAAATCAAAAATAGTTTTTTCTCAAAAGTTTAGTGATAGTTTCTTGCTTCGCCGTATACTGCTTAGAGTGCTTCTTAGGCAGTGCTGGGGGAGACAGGAGCTCTCATTTACCTCAACACCTTTGGATTGAGAGCGAATCTGATTTAAGGAGATTGTGACTTTCACAAGCATTGGTTTTGAATGTTTCGCGTTCTTAATTTTCTTACGAAAGTTCTCTGTTACGGGTCAATTTTCAATGTCACTTCTCTACACAAAACACATACTTGATAAATTATAATGAGATTCCATAAATTACAGAAACACGAATAGATTCCATAAATAAGGCCGGTATACCCACGACAAGTTAAACAAGTGGAGAATGTAAAGGAAAACCGTACCTGATAAAATGGAAGAGTCAAACAAGGAAAGGAGATGTTAGTTCTAAAAGAGTTGGGTCCAGCTGATTATCGAACCATTCCATCCCTCGATCATATTCCATTGACGTAACTGCAGTCGTCGATCAAGAGATGGTGGGGGCAATGATGTGGACCAAAGTTATTCTTATATAGAGAGCGGTGTTAGGCCAGGCCCACTGATACTGGACTTGATCCGTCTAAGGGCCTGGGAACCTAGGTCATCCATAATGCCACTTAAAGCGTGACACGTGTCCCTCATTATTATGGGAGTTATAATTGAAAACTTCCTATAAATACCCACACCATTCTCCACATTAGGTATGTGATATTCTCCCTAAAACTCATTCTTTCAAACACCTTACTGACTTGATCGTCGGAGTGTTTGTGGTTGGACTCCGGCTACACTTTCAGGTTAAATGGCTCCAAGAACACCGAACTCCCAACTAGTTGGCGGATCGAGACCCCCTCTCCCAGACGAGGTGAATCAACGAGCTTCCGCACCCCTTTTGCCTCCAAGAGAGGCGAATCGAGACCTAAGAACTCGTCTCGATCAGAATAGACGAGAAGAAACAGATGATGCACAGTCTCGGCAACAGGAACCTTCCTCTCGCGCCGGAGACAATGCAGACAGATTCCATGAGTCCTACATGCTTAAACGTCGAGAGTTGACTGGTAAATCACTAACAGTAACTAAAACATTTCACAACTGAAACATACACAAATTATTTGCAAGAAAATGCAAAAAAGTTAAACCTCATGAAACTAACCTTAAATTTGAATTTTATAGTTTTTTATTTTTTGCGAAATCATGCCGTGAACGTGCTTCACCCTAGTGAAATGTAGTTTCCGCCACCAATTTCGTGCATTGTGGTCCTTATTGAGTGGGGCTGTGGTGGAGTTGGTTGTGGACAGCTTCACCACAAATTAGTATAATATAGGGGGCGAGTACATGAACCATTTATTATGAATCGGTGCTTTCCTTAATAGCACAAAAAATTAGTATAGTGTAAGGGGCGAGTGCATGAACCATTTATTACGAATCGGTGCTTTCCTCAATAGCACAAAAAAATCAGTATAGCATACAGGGCGAGTGCATGAACCATTTTGTAACGCCCCAACCCGGAACATCGGGTCGGAACGTTATTTGATTTGATGGACTAGCCTCACAAATCATCATGGATCTTTCCAGCACGTTTTGTCCGCACTCACGTGCTCACCGGGACACTTCCCAGTGGGTCACCCATCCCATAATTACCCCAAGTCAAACACATTTAACTTTAGAGTTCTTATGAGTTGGGCCACCGAAAAGAAAATGCATCTTGATGGTATGAGTAGTACCTATCAAATCATATCAAACATATCACATCGCCCACTTTGGGCCGGGTATTACAATCTCCCAACTTAAATACTCAATGTCCTCGTCGAGCCACCTTCATCCACATCCAGGACCGTACCATCCGTGTGAGACTCATCTCACAATCCGGACGGCTCCGCTCTGATACCATTTGTAACGCCCCGCCCCGGAACACCGGGTCGGAACGTTTTTTGATTTGATGGATTGGCCTCACAAACCATCACGGGTCTTTCTGCACGTTTTGTCCTTACTCACGTGCTCACCAGGACTTTTCTTAGTGGGTCACCCATCCCAGAATTATCCCAAGTCAAGCACGTTTAACTTTAGAGTTCTTATGAGTTGGACCACCGAAAAGAAGATGCATCTTTATATTATGCATAGTACCTATCAAATCATATCAAACATATCACATCGCCCACTTTGGATCGGGTATCACACATTTGCGATTAGGTGCTTTCCTCAATAGCACAAAAATGAGTATATATACTAAACAACTTATTTGCAATACAATATGTGGAAAATATAATCGAATTTAAGTGTGAATTTTGCACCTCCAATAACGTATGAAATTGCCAGACAAATACATTATACATATCATGAAGTCACATTTGCATTGGATTGTAAAAGAAATGATCATTCCATGTTTGTTCCCATTTGCCATTTCATTGTGCTTTATTTATTTTGTAAATTAAACTAATATTATTTGATATATTGTTACCTATGAATCTTGATACACGTAGTTGTAGTAAAATAAATAAAAAATATTAAAATATTAAATATTTTAATATCTTTGAAAACATTACATAAGTATGAAAATTAGAACTCACGAGCAAGTACACCAACTATTAAAATATTAAAATGATTTTCTCTAAACTTTACACCTCTAATGTATGAAATTATCTGACAACTGCATCTCAGCCAAGCCAAATCTGCATTGGATTATAAATGAAATGATGATTCCATGCATTTGTTTTTGTTAAGAGTCTATGAGTTCCACTCTAAAACCAAATGTCGATAGAAGGAGTAGTCCAAGATCTTATATATTGACCCGTGAGGACATCGACTTTTGATGTGGAATGTGCATCTTAACACTCCCTCACGAGTAACACAATTATTGCCGCAATTTTCCTCGCTGATATTATTTGCCGGAACAATATCGGCGGTGTTACACGTGCCTCATTAACTTGGGATTGGCTCTGATACCATGTTAAGAGTCTATAAGGTTCCACTCTAAAACCAATTGACGATAGAGGGGTAGACTAATCGGTCCTCCCAGATCAATATATAAGATCTTGGGCTTCTCCCTCTATCATCAATATTTTAGAGTGGAACTCTATTGACTCTTTTATAATTTCCATTTCTTATTTCATTATCTATTATTTATTTTGTAAAGTTTGCTAGAGTCAGTTTTACAACTCCAACGTATAAAATTATTACTAAAGGCATATCAACAACACAAAATGGGCACTTGATTCTACAGGAATGATGATTTCATGAGTTTGTTTCCATTTTCCATTTTTGTCATCCTTTCTAATATGTTAACACAATATTGTTGGAAGGAGTTCTAAAATACATATACTTATAATATACCAATGGATTAGTTTATTGCTTCCAAAGATCTATAATTACTTTAAAAGGTCCAATATACATATATAATACATTAATTTTGGACCTCTTGAATAACAATTAAGAAGATCTTATAAAAATTAAGCATTTTTACATAGAACGTATAAAACAAACATTAGGCATTCTAGAAAATCATTTTGCAATTGATTTACCAAACAATAAGTTTCACATTCCTATTCCCATTTTGCAATTGATTTACCAAACAATAAGTTTCAAATTCATATTCCATTGGATTTCTTTGGTCTTTTTTAGATGCAATTCAATTGGATAATATATAGTATTTGTTACCATAAATTTGCAATAACCAAATAGGCGTGTGCACAGTTTTGTTTGTTTTTGGACAAAAAAAAGAACCTAACCAACCTAATCGGTTCTACGGCAGATGGAACCGAAATTGGTTAGGTTTTAAACGGTTCGGTTCATATCGGTTTCAGGTCGATTCCGGTTCGTTTCGGTTCTGGACTGGTTTTGGGCCTCATGTTGTGGACCTAAATTTGAGCTTACTTTCGGCCTCGAAATTTTGGGTCTGTTCATTCTTAGCTAATATTATTTTTATTTTTGGACTCAAATCTAAATGTGATTAATATTGTTTTATATTAAATATAACTCATAATTAAGTTCCAAAAATATATCTACTCTGTATAAGTGTAACGATCTTATCTTTTAAAACTAATTTCGAAATTCGTATACACATTTGTCACACGGTATCACTTTTAAAATGTATATATGTATCCATATATTATTAGCTTAAAACATATTCACTTATTTATTATTATATTATACTAACAATGAACAATGCTGGATCCTTTTTTCAATTATCCTTTACTAAACTTAATTTATTATACATAAAATTAGTCATCGGTTCGGTTTTTATCGGTTCTCCCATAAGCCGAACCGCATCGGTTCGGTTCCCTCAAATGTTGAACCGAAATCGGTTTGGTTCCGATCGGTTCCAAAAATATGAATTCTTTTCGGTTCTGGTTCGGTACAGCTCGGTTTTGGTTTTCCTCCACACCCTAAACCAAACTATTTTGAATGGAATTTTTGTTACCATTTTGAATGAATAACATTTAAACTGTTACTCAATCTTTAACATCATACATTAAAAAAACAAAACAACATCGGAAGAAAACATTGAACGGTTACATATAAAGAAAGCATTCAGGGACGGATCTACAACGTTTGAAGCAGTGGTTCGAAATATATATAGTATTTTTTTAATCAATTTGTTAGAATATTGACAACTGCATCTCATATATTTTGATGTCGGAACTTACCAAGTTTCTTTAGTGATATCCCATAAATAATTTTGTGTGGTACAAAATTGAAATTCAAATGTGAGTTAACTTCTTATTTGAAATAATAAAGCTAAGGTTTGTTGGAACCAAAAAAAGATATTATAAATTTAAGGAAATAATGTGTTTTGACATATATAATAGCTATATAGAGCTTAGAAAAAATATTAAGATTGTTCATAAATTATAAAATTGTGAGCTAACTAAAGATTTATGTAGAAATTGTAAAGGACATTTTTTGTGAGCTAACTAAAGTTTTATGTAAAAATTATAAAGAACATTTTTTGAAAAGAATCAAACATATAAGAGAAAAGTAAAAACTTGAGGGTAATTGGCCATAAATTCCATCTTTTTGTTGAGGAAATGGTACTGCTAAGTTAGAATTGGGAAGTATGACTTATATATAACAAGTACAACTTTCAATGAATCAAACACGATGCATTTAATCGCGGCCATGCACTTGCGGTTAGAGTTTTACGTCAACCGAGTCGAGTCCGAAATCAAGAATTTTTAATTAGGCACATCACTACACGAGTCTTAATTTCAACTCGATTTGCTAAAAATTCAGTGAGCTGAGCAATTCCCGAGCCGAGCTCGGAGCTAGCTCATTTAGCTCATTTCAAAATTTGAAGTTCAATTAAATTAACAAAAAAAATGTTCATTTAAACAATTAATTATAACAAGGTAATATAATCATTAATTTTCAATGTAAACTAATATCAATAACAAAAATATCTACAACATCAAGGAGAAATTAAGAGAATGGATTAAGCTTAAGATTATAAGAGATGTCAACTGGAGTGGAATCCAAACGACGGTCGTGATCGATCCGAAGAACCACGGCCAGATACGATTCTGCTTCCCCTTCGTGCTACCATGAGATTCTTGTGCGGCTTTCTTTCGGCATAACTTAAGAAGGTACGTTGTGATGAGCAGGGACGAAACCAGGATGAAATTTAAGAGGGGGCATAATTTAAAATAATTAAATAAAGGGGGTACAATTTAAAAATGAGAAGGCAAAATGATAGAAGAAGAAGAATAAAATACAAAAAAACGCAAGCAAAGGGATTTGATCCCTGGTCTCCCTTGTGAAAACAAGGAGATTATGCCAACTACTCCAACTTATGTCTTTGCTTATGTATACTTTTTATATTATATCCTTTAACTTTTGAAAACCAGGAGGGGGCACATGCCCCCCTACCCCCTGGTTCCGTCACTGGTGATGAGAATGAGGACATTACTTCGGAACTATTGGGGAATGGACGTTTTAGGACGGGATCTCAAAGTTCTCCAACGTTTTGCGGAGCCTTTCAGCCGTGCGAAGCTTAGCTTGCTTTAGCATATAAAAAGATACTTTGAACTTTTTTTACTTCATTTGCCATTTGCTTCATATTTAGTTGCAACGATCTAGTGTAAGGCACTCTGAAAATTCTTAAAGGATAGAAAATGAAATCGAGTTAAAAATATTCCAAACCTAACCCAAAGTAACGTAAAACGAGTTAAGAAAATTTGAAACCTAATGGAAAGTATAAAGAGGTAACATTAAAACTATTCCAGACCTAACTGAAAGTATCCAAAAAAACCCATTTAGCTCGTATTAAATAAAATAGAATGAATGAAAGTATAGTCATATGACTTTAACAACGTCTGAAATTGATATCCTATACAAGGATGCGCTATAACATTAGTCGTTCGGTTCATATTGAACTAATAAATGGTTTAATCCGAACGTGTGCGAACAACATGCTAACATATGTACACCGTTGTTGACCCTTCAGTCAACGTCCAAGTTTTTGATGCATCAATTCATAAATGAGCTAAAGTGTGTGACGTGTTGTAGTGCAAACGAGGTACATGGATGAGCAAGTCAAGAGCGAACGCCAAGACCGTAGTTCTTTAATTTAGAGGGAGTGGTGAAGGATAAAATTGTCTAATTAATTATATAAATTGATTTATTGAGGGGAATGAGTGGTAATGGGGGTGGATGGGTGGGAATAGTTTCTCCTAGGATAGAAAATTATTTGGTTCCCAAACACAAAAAAAAAACTAAATTCTCCCTCATTCCCCCTGATTCACCCCAATCCAAACGGACCATTAAAGAGGGAAAATGTTTTTGAGGAAAAAATATTAGTTTTTGAAGTAAAGGCAAAATAGGTTTTTCATAGGGAGGGGGTGCTACTGATTTGTAAAAAAAGAAAAAGTGAGTGTTCCAAATTATAAAAAAAAAACTCTCCAAAAAGTGCTAATTTACCCAAATTCTCACACATTTGTCATTGCAAATATCAATTTATGTTGTCAATGATATTTGAATATGAGTAATTGGTTGGTATCATTTGGGTACTCAAAGAGGAGATAGTGTGACTTCCATTTGTGAATTTTAGTTCTCATTCCTTTAATGGAATAGATGATTGCAGATAAGTAAAAAGTTATGGAGTAGATTGTTAGAACCATATTAAAACCTACAACTCTCGATATTGGTCCATCAAATAGATATTGCATGAAGGCTTCAATCGTAGGACGTAAAACTGTTGATTTATCAGGTAGATATTGTAAACAAATACAAGAGTTGCAAGAAGATCAGCGTGAGGGGCGGGGCTAGATCGGGTGGAGGTAGTGAGGGCCGATCGGGGTGGTTTGGGTGGTGATGTGCCCAATCGAGGGGGGCAGATTGGGGTGGGTGGGGGTAGGGCTAGTGGTCGAGGGTAAGGGTGTGGTGAAGAAGATGATTTAATGTGTATAAATGTAAAGAAACTATATTATACTCTTTACGAAATAACCCAGAATATTTCAAAAGCGCATAGTAACCAAACTTTAACCAAAAAATACATGTAAGTGATAAAATATTATCACTTTTGGAATTGGATAATCGAAGTGAAAGTTTTAGATATTTTGCATATCAATGGTCCCATTCGACCTTAAATTTTTTATATAAAATTTTTATTTCAGTTGAAGTTATATGTATCTCTTAATAAATTATAAATTTAGTTTTGATATGATTTTTAAATTATAAATTTAGTTTTGATATGATTTTTCTTTTATAGTGAGCCGACATTCGAGGCAGTATAATTTTAATTAATAGTATGTTTTAATAATTAATTAGGAGTATATTAGATGTTGATGGTAGATACAACCAATCATAACATGAGCCTTTGATGCCCTCTAAACCGTTTTCCTTATTTAAATAGTAAAATAACAATTTCACATGACATTAATAAAAAGAATAAATATATTTTAAAATATTTTACATCATTGAAAAATATACTCTCACCTCTTTTACTTTAACCCACCACATTCCCAACCCTACGACTAAACTTGCATCAACATTCATGCCACCTCCTTTTACCATATAACCACCTATTGAACGTTTTCACCAACAAACAAATATGCAAGAACATATATGTGTATATATATAATTCAATTTTTGCCCTTAACTATATTTGTTAAAGTGAACTTCATGTATCAAATTTTTTTTTTTTGAAGATATCAAAAATATAATTCAAGCACTTATTTGAAATGTTTAATTATGTTTAGGTGGATAAATTAAAAAAAAAACGTCAAAATTGTATGTAAAGAGATATTTTTTGAGCTTTGCTTGCACACTTAATATTGGAATTGTGAAAAACGATGAAGGCAAGTAGTATAGTAGTTGTTTGAACAGCGATTGATTCCTTATCAAATGTGACTTCAGACACAAAAAAACTTGTGAGTTGTGTGACAAGTCATTGATTTTGACATGTTACCAAACATGGACAAAATTATGAAATTAAGAAACAACATGGGTTGAGTTTTCTAGTTTTCAACGAGTAGATGACCTATATGGCAATTGGCAAATAAATTACTCCCTCCATCCCGATGAAGTAAATTCAATTTCATAGTATTGATGAGTTTAATAAGAATAGGTAATGAAAATCATTAGATGGAGCAATATTCCCAAAATAGAAATTCCTTAATTGATTCTTATTTAATTCGAAAAAGTGGAGGGAAAACTTAATTTATGAGACAAATTCAAATTGATCTAAAAGTTTGTGCAAAACAAAATATGCCTAACAAAAAGGGATGAAGGGACTATCTTTAGTTTAAAGATTGTTGCACGTGAAGGACCACGTGAGCTCCATACCATTATTTTGTCGCTTTGCGCGGATTTATTAGGCCAAACAGTAGAGTTTTGGTGTGTAATTATGATTCCCCCATCCCCTATTTGAAAAGATAGTGAAAGAGAAAATTTAGTTGGGAGAAAAATAGTAATATCAAACAAAAAACATTGTTCTTGTGTGTGTATATTATTACCCAAATTCACTTAACCCTAAAGTAATATTCACAGCCGCCTCCATTCCTATTTGCACCCCCATTTCTACCTCGCCATGTGAGCGCTGGCAGTATCGGAAAGCACCGTAAGCATCTGAAGTCGCGGAAATGTTGGAGGCCAAATTTTACCGCTTGTCAATTTTATTAAGTGCACTGTTCTCAATCATTTTGACCCTAATTTTTCATATCTTGAATTGATTTCCACAATTTTAATTGTAATCATATTAATGGTATTTATATTGCTTTAGGATTCACTTCAATTTTTTTATTATATGCACTTGAAGGAAAAAATCTCTATGGATGAGCTGTTATATATTTGAGATCATAATGACCTCCATGGTGACCACTAGTCTCCATGACTAGTCACCATGAGAGGCAGAAAGTTTTGTGTTCGTCATAGTGACCTCCATGGTGACCACAGGTCTCCATGACTGGTCACCATGAACTGCAGTAGAGAAGGTTGAATTTTCAGAACATTGCATTCTTAAATGTAACCGTTTTTTGAACGGTTGTGACTTGTTGAAAGGTTGTTTTATGCAACTTTTTAGACATATGGATACATGCATATGATGACACTTGTCCCAGGTGTTTACAACAACTAAATTCAACCAACATATATGATCATATCAAGATCAAAAGAAGTATGTTGAAAAACATAACATAACTTTTTGAAAAAGTGTTCATCTTTTTGCTCTCAAACACACCCACGAATTTCTGCACTACATTCAATAGTATAAACCTTTCAAATCTTTGTCTTATCCACTAAGAATATTTCTACACCGGGAATTAATTCTTTAGGAAATGAAACGATTCAAGGATTCAATTTTTTCTCACTTTGTAGTAGTTTTTGTAATTGTCTTGAAGATTCATTGTGTAGTTGTTTGTATTTCCATTGTTGATTCAAGTTAGTAGGAAAATATTCAACAATTTAAAGAATTATTCTCTGATTTCACAATGGAAACCGGACTTTCAAGCATTCTCACAAAGCCTAGTATCTTTGATACTAATCAATGGGGTAGGTTTGATGGAAATGATTTCGAACTATGAGTAGATAGACTTAAATGGGTACTCACTTCTATTGGAATATTTTATCTTCTTTGTGATGACTTGGAAGCATTGCCTGAGATCACACCAGAGATGGATGATGAACAAAGGAGGGATGCAATTGCTAAAATAACAAAGAGGAAAAGTGATGAGATAATATGTAGAGGGTATATTCTGAACTCTCTTTGAAAGCCTCTCAATAGCACTTATAGACAAATGAAGACGGCTAAAGAAATATGGGATGCTTTGCACACAAAGTTCAACAATCTTAAGAAAGGTACCGATCGATTCATTGTAGTGAATTATTTTGATCATAAGTTTAATCCAAAATGGGCGAACAGTCGAACCCTTGGAACATACTACAGCCCCAGGTGGCGAAGAGCCGACATCGAGGTGCCAAACCTTCCCGTCGATGTGGACTACAATAATGTTATAGATGAATACAGTGCGCTTGATCTGTATATTGTCAAACTTGCTGAGTTGAATATAATTGTTCCTGATGCTATACAAGTTGGAGCAGTAGAAGAACTTACTACTAATATGCAAGTAGAGGTTCAAGGTTCATAGGCTACTATAAGAATTATGATACAAGGTTCAAATTGGGACCCAAAGGCATAAAGTGTGTTTTTGTAGGATATGGAGAAAATTCAAAAGCTTATAGACTACTTAATC
This sequence comes from Echium plantagineum, assembly GCA_003412495.2. NCBI lineage: Eukaryota > Viridiplantae > Streptophyta > Magnoliopsida > Boraginales > Boraginaceae > Echium > Echium plantagineum. Next base: position 28,821,687 of record CM016563.1, on the reverse strand, counting down.
TTGAATCATTCAAGATAATAGAGTTTATACAAGTAGAGTTCTTTGAGAACAAGTTCAAAGATGATCACATTCCCATTGATGTTCAATCAAGTGAAATAGAACGGAATGACTCTGAAGGAATCTAATATGAATCACTTGGTGATAAACACACATTCATATATCCCGGATTCAATAAAATGATGTAGATTAATCTAATAACAATTAATCTAATTTTCGTATGAATACAGAGACTTACAATGCAGCGGAATATCAACAAGAACGTGCGCCCCTTTTGAGTATAGCCCACACCGTGCTTCCTTTCCAATACCAACAAGGTATTCTTCTAGATAGCACACACCAGGATTGACTACAAACCAAGGTTTGAACCTACTAGTGTTATTGAACAATTGGATGCACACTCTAGGGGAAGGCTAAGGTTTTCTTTTATAGATGTGGAGTCTACAAAAACGTTTATGCATAATTATTAGCTTTAATTGCCGCCATAATATTTTTATATTTATTCTCCATCAATACCATCCGTTACAACAGACTGAGTCAATGAAAACATTTACGCACAATTATTTGTATTAATTGCTGCCATAATGTTTGTCATTTTGAAAACCTAATCTCCTCCTTATATAGAGTGCTCCGATAAGCAACTCGTTAAGTGATCAGTTCGACTCGTTAACTCAATTAGATCGTTTAAGCATCTAATTAGTCTAATGAGTCGATGGTGAGTTGTTATATTTTAATTTAACTTATCAAGTCAATTAAAATACCAACGGGTCACTATTAAATAATTTTATCAAGTTATTAGCCGATCTCGATTGCTTATTGGGTTCAATTGACTTAACAAGCTCAATTGTTCCTTATTCAAATGTTCATGTATATATTTACAAATATATACTATTGAGAAATACATTTCTCAATTCACAAACCTTGTTTCATTTCATATATGAAATGTGAATATAGTTTCATTATATGTGTGTGACCTCTCTAGGCTCAGATAATAGCAAGCTGTATAATAATAATAATTGACCAATTACTATTATTACAACGGTTAATGAGTAAGATCTAGTAATCGCTCATAACCCCTTGAATCATCATGAGGACCCGAACTAGTAATATACAATTACTAAGGCGAACACTAAGTTCTAGTAATCACATTTAACCAATCAGGTAAATGAATTGATACACAATTGTCTCAATGGGCATAATAAAAAGATAATCAATATTAATTGATTTCCAACAGGAAGAATTGGGGCTAAAATGCAAATTCGGATAAGTTCAGGGGCTTAAGTGGAAAAATAGAAGCTTAAAATAAGATGTCAACTTTAGGTACTGGAATGAGTGTTTTAGGGGTTTAGAATAGTTAATTTCATGTTGGGGGTGTTAAGTGTATTGAAGTATGATATATTTCGGGGTTAGAATTGGAGTTAATAAAGTTTAGGGGTTAAAATGTGAAGTTAGGAAAGTATATGGCGAGATGCAAGGTAATGGTTAAAAGGGGCAAATTGGGGCCTAAGTTGTAAACTAAAATGATTTTGGGGTCATAGTGTAATAATGTGGAAATTGGGCCAAAAGTGCAAATAAGTATGATTGAGGGGCAAAAGCATAATTTCATAAGAAGTAAGGGGCAAATTTTGGCATGATGTGGGAATAAAGTTTGGATGTTTTCGAGAGTTGACCATAGTTGACTATGATTAGGTTTGACCAAGTGGGACCTATCTTTTCAGGCTAGATCGGCGTTAGTACTCGATTCTCGGTGAGTGGCGGTTGGCATTAGGGTCTCCCAGTCGTTGTTCTTGGAGTCTTTATTTCATGTTTGCATTTACTATTTTACCCCTGCGTGGGTTATCAGGTGTTTATGGTTTTATTATTGCTCTGCGGTGTCTTTAGTGAACACCCCGATGGAACTATTTTACTACTCTTTTTCTTAGTATGAGTACTATTCCGAGTTTTAAACATTTGTTGTACTATGTAATTGTTTTACTATTTTACTTATCGAGTCATCTATCGAGTGGTGACTCTAGTTTCAGATTTGTTATCGATCCCAACCTCGGGGCAGGGCCCACCTGGGCGGGTCGTTACAAATAATACATTAAATTATTTGATATTTAATATATTAATCGGGATTACTTGACTAATAGTAGGAGTTATGATGGTTTACTAGGAGTCCGCTCATAATTTATGTAATAATAATATTCGGTTAAATATTATATTACATTGCTACTATTAATCAAGTCCAAGAGGTCACACAAACAACGAACCGAATATATAATAATAATGGTAAAATCGGAAACACATGTAGAATTAGAAGGAGGGGGATTTTTTAAATATTTATTAATGAAAAATATTTTTTAAATTTTATTAGTGAACCCCATTCTTTAATTATTAAAAAAATTGTCCCATGATCTAATTGTACGTGTGTTTCCGATTCTGCCCTTATCGCAATTCATTTTTTTGGCGAAAAAAATACTTCAGGGGCGAAACGAAAAATATATGGGGTAGATTGAAAAGAAGGATAGTTCGATTCCTTATTTGAAAACAAAAATACTTCAGAGGGCGGAACGAAAACGCCTCGATAGTGCAGGGGGCCAAAAGAAAATAAGCCAAACTATTACGACTTTTGAAAGTTGAAACTTAGGCATCAACTTCCTCTATTTTGTTGATGACGGACACATACAATGGAAATAATCTTCTGGAAATAATCTTCGTTTTGGACACAGTTTAATGTAAAAGTATTATATCTCAGACATAATTGAATCTCGATCTTCGGCTCTATGTCTGAAATCACGAGCTGTGCCGCGAGCCTAACTATTTCGAGCGTAATACCCCGACCAGAATCAAACATTTATGTTCACCAGCACATTACCCATGGTAACGTGGCGTTTAATTTTTCAGATTGCTAAAATCGTTAGTTAGATCCACCATAATATTGTGTGATTGTGTCGAAGCCGAGTGTTCAAATATTGGCTTTAAGAAAAACAAGTTCAATTATCTCACTTTTTATGACAAATATATTATTTTCGTTAGGGAAGCTTCGCACCTACTTAAAATTTTCGAAGATAAAACATCGAAGATGATAGTGCAATTTTCGAAGATAAAACATCGAAGATGATAGTGCAGAAGATGCGAGATTCTCCGTCGAGTATTGCAACACCATACAGTAATTATAGCCAATTCTGTACATTCAATAGTTGACCACAACAAGGAGATAATTGAACAAATAATCCCCCACACTTCAAAAAAAAGTCGATAATCTACCGAACTCCAACAATACACTTCGCCAGTAATAGATCTAGGAACGGGTTTCAGTAGAGATACAGTATAAGATGAGCTAAGAACCTCTCGCAGGTATATGACTGACAAATCCACTTCACTACTCTCAGATTACTAATAAAAGATGTCAAGAGGGAGGGAAACCACCCAGAGCAACTAAAGACGCGAGAAAAGCATATACACGAGGCCACATTATAATGCAAAACATATGAAGATCTTTGTGACGACAAAATGTAGCAAAACTGTGTTTAGATTCTTCTACATAGGCAATAGTTTAGCGATAATGTGAAACAAAATAATATCCTCACTGAATCGACAAGTAAACAAACATGACAAATAGAACATCTAAAAAACAAGTCGTAGCATATATTTCTCAACGCTTCTTTGAGACACCAACAGTCTTTCCTCTGCGACCAGTTGTCTTTGTATGTTGACCACGGACTCTGAGACCCCAGTAGTGTCTGAGACCACGGTGGTTTCTGCAATAATTTATGTATAGTTGTTACTAAGCAGAAGGAAGTAGAGCAGAGGAGAGCAGCAATTAATGTCTTTTAGTATTTAAAATACTTTTATACATAATACAATCAAGAACATAATACAATCAAGAAGTGAGTAATGTCTATGTTGTCCATAATACATATAAAACTATGAAACAATTCAAAGCATATGGCTAATGAAATTTCTGAATTGGGAATACCTGATCTTCTTCAGACGCTCAAGGTCGTCTCTGAGCTTCATGTCCAATGCATTGGAGATAACTTGAGAGTTTTTCCCATCCTTGTAATCCTTCTGCCTGTTAAGAAACCAGTCGGGGATGTTGAATTGACGAGGATTACCCACAATTGTCATTATGTTGTCAATTTCAGCAGCACTAAGCTCACCAGCACTGCAACCATTATAGATAGGCAATTATTAGACATATCCAGAAACCAAAAAGAGCACACAGTGAGAAACGGAACATAGGCGAAAGTAGTACTATGTAAAGACTAATTAGCATTCCCCTTTGATAAAAGAAAACAAACAAGGACACCAGCTTCTTCAATCTCTTCATCGTAAAGTTAGTAAATGAAGCAGGAAAGTTAATTCCTTGTAAGAACTTCAATTTCTTTCGCATATAGACAAAATATTAGACATGATGGAAATCAATAATTACAGAATCTCATCATCTATTAAATAATGGCAACATTTAAATTTTGGTCACAAAAAAACCCAAAAACATCTTCAGAAATCAGCAGCACCATGAATCAAGTAAGCATAACCTAAGAAAATTAGTTCCCATGTCTTATAGACAACCAAAGTCATTCGTTACGGAGACACAACATCATATCATGACATTCAAAAGCATACAAAGTTAATTTAATCCAATTGTGTCACCTCACTCTAGCAACCCAACGAAATAAATAAAATCCACTCATTATCAACTTTATTCTAGCACAATATGTACCACAAGAGCAATCGTCATAATGTTATTAAAAAGCCACACAGTAACAATTAAAAACTATAATCAGTATGTAAAAGACTATTTAGTGAAAAACAAATCAAAGATGCTACTTTTAACATATATTAGGAATAGAATTATAAGTAAGTTTGATTCAAATCTACCTTATGCAAGTATATAAATACATCAAAGCTACATATGAACCGAAAAAAAAAACTACTAAAACATATAATTTCTACCCAAAATACAAGATTATCAGCTAAGCATATTCGAACAAATAATTAAAAAAAATACAATAAAAAAAATTACCGTTTGTTCATGTCGACATCGGCTTTCTTGCAGACGATGTTAGCAAATCGTCGACCAATACCTTTGATTGATGTCATAGCGAACATCACCTTCTGCTTTCCATCCACATTAGTGTTCTGAATACGCAAAATGTGCTGGAAATCTTCATTTGCCACTAGCGACTACACACACACAATTAAATCAACCAATCAATTTGAATTAGAATTATGAGAATTAATTAATTAACAATCAAATGAGACAACTAATTTGAAACATCAAATCGAAGAAGGTAATAAATGAATAAAATTAAAGAATATATTACCATGATTAGGTTTTGTGTTGTTGAGAGGAGTTTCTCTGGATCAAGCGCAGCTGTTATGGAGGAGGAAAATTAGGGTTTGGGTTTGGGGTTTTAAATACAAACTATTCGAATCAGTTTTTGGGCTTTTGGATGTAAAAGGGTCTCAAATTGGGCGGATTTAAACGGGGCCTGGTCCAAATAGTGGAATTGAATTTTAGCAAATTAGCAAAAGTTGATCCAGTATTTAATTTTCATCGTCATATAAATTTTCTTAGCTAAAATATTTACTGTGATTGGACAAATTTGTCCCTCCTTTAATATACAAGAACTGAGAAAATTGCCAAAATGGTCCCAGTAAATATGTGCAAGTTGCACTTTGGTCCCAGTTAATATAGGGTCTGCGGAAATGGTCCCAGATATTGGTACAAAAGGTGCGTTTTAGTCCCTAAACGTTAGTTTTAGACGGAAAAATGAGATTTGGGGGCAAAAACAAAGTTTTATGACAGTTAAGACCCTAATACGCGATTATAAGTGGAAGTTGGGGGCAAAACCGAAAATGAATCACTTAGGACTCGAATTCGACGAATCGCTATTCGTATTTGGTCCACCCGAATATGAGATTTTGAATTTTGTATTAATTTCAAATATGAATTCGAATTCTACAATTTTGTGTTCGACATTCGCAAATATATTCGATAAATATCAATATTTGTTCTTCCTTCATATTCGTATTCGATTCGTATCATATTCGGTTCGATATTTATTTTATTCGATGTTGATTCGATATTATATATAATAATCAATTATACATAATTCCAAAAATGGGGGTTGTAAATACATTCCAAAAAAATGGAGATTGTATAACAACTTCAATCAGCTAAAGTACCAACAGATCTAAAAGTAATTCATTACACTAATATGTTTGAAGGTACCAACATCAAAATCAAATCTCACATATCCTATAACAGCCGATGATTTATCCGATCAACCAGTTTGCCAGCCTCCTGAATCCGGTCAATCTCGACAAAGTCCATATATGATGTCACTGAAAGTTTCAACATCTGGAATGCAACTCATCAAAAGCATCTCCTCCATATATGATGATCATTCATTGACTTCACATAGAGCTTTCATTACTACAGCAAAAGTGCAAACATTTGGGGATATTCCTTTATTTAATAATTCATTGAGCACATTCACAAAAAAAAGAAAAGCAAATTCAAATATGAACAAATAAGGCAATAAAGAAGAGGAGTCCTTTGAACTAAAACTCCCAAACCAACAAGCCAATTCTTTCGTTATATGCATCATTAGAAGAAGATCCAGTCAATTATTCAAAATACATTCCGTACATGTGAGTTTTAATTCACGACAATTAAAGTCAATAACCAGAGATCTTAAATTAATCATTCAAAGTAAATTCGTATTCTATTACTAAACCAAAAATCAATATAATTAAACAAGAAATCAATAAAATTGAACAAAAAATTAGTTAAAATTAATATGAAAACAGATCTAAAATACAATTAAAAAATAGATATATGCTATTGTCAAGAAATTCCAAATACAAGCCTCACCATAATACACGATGAGGGAAATTGAAACCCTAAATCGAATTAGGGCAATTAATTAGGGTAATTGGAATCCTTAATTGATTTTGCAAAATCAAAAGCCCTAAATCAGATTAGGAAAAAGTCAAACCCTAAACTCAGAACCATTAATTGATTTTGGGAAACCATATGTACCGTATACGGGATTTTCCATAAATCTAGTGGTCCGCTGAACAACCTCCATCACTTTCACGTTTTTTTGAAGGTTTTTTTTTGAATGGAGAAGATGATGACTTGATGCTTTTTTACGTCGTGTTTTTAGAAGAGAATATGGGTTTTGTTAAAGTGTTTTGTGTTAGGCTGAATGATTCAAAGATGTTGATTGTTAAAAAATTATAAGTAATTCATTTTTTATTTTTGCCCCAATATTATCTAGAATTGAATATTAGGTTGTTAACTGTCCTGAATATTTGTTTTTGCCCCAAAGTCACGTTTTCCGTCTAAAACTAACGTTTAGGGACTAAAACGCACCTTTTATGCCAATATATGGGACCATTTTCGCAGACCCAATATTAACTGGGACCAAAGTGCAACTTGCACATATTTATTGGGACCATTTTGGCAATTTTCTCTACAAGAACTCATCTTCTTTCCTCGCCTTTCTTCTTCAATTAGAAAACTCATCGTTACCAACCTTCAACCACCCTTTCCACCATCAACACTGCCACCACCTACGAGGCTACGACAGCACCACCACCAACCTCTCCATCAAACATCCTCAATTCAATTTACAAAGCCACTACCACCAACCATCTTTCTTCTTCAATTCACAAAATCACTACGATCTTCCTTTTTAATTCATAGAACCACTATGACCTTTATTCTTCAGTTTATAAAACCACCACCACTAACCACCCACCTGTTCCTAGAATCTGTCCCTGCCCGAAATCGTGAATAATTTTGATGGAGGTTGGTGGGTAAAGTTAGAGTTTTGATTTTAGGGAGGGAAATTAGGGTGAGGTTAGAGTTTTCATTCAGGTGAAATTGGGGATGAGGGTGGGTCGTTGTTGTTGTGTTCATTGTTGGTGGTGACAGGGGCAAAATCAGGATGAAAATAGAGGGGGGACCAACTAAATATAGAATAATAGGGGGGGGGGGCAAATTACAAGAGAGACAATAAAAAGTAAAGACAAATATTGAAGAATAACTACGGAGAATCGAACCCCCGCCTCATACTAATCCATTAGACAACTTTGCCAACTGAGCAGCTCTGGTTTTTGTTTTAAACACTATACATTTACTATAATACCTACGGACCTAGGGGGCCAGTGCCCCCCTACCACCCCCGGGTCCGCCCCTGGGTGGTGATGGTGTTGCGAAGAAGAAAAAGAAGTAGAAGAGAATTGAGTTTGGGGCGGGTTGTTTTTTTATTTTGTGATGATTGGTGGCAGGGGTGGTTTGAATTGAGAAATAAGAAAGGGGTCAGGGGTAGTTCAGTCTTTTCATAAGGGAGGATGGTAGTTTTGCTAAAAAAATTGATATGGTGGTAAAAGTTAAAAGTGAGTGTTAAATTGTGCTTGTCTGCCGAAATTCTCCTAAAGTCTACGTGAATGTCAGATTGTTATTTGTCCACCCTCAGGTCCAATCTAGTGTTTACTTTATGGAAAAAATAATCGGATTAGTTTCAAACTTTTTTAGCACTAATGTCAGAGCAATTCGGTTATCTCTGAAACAAAGAAATCATATAATACAATTTTGTCTATACGAGCTTATTAACAATGACTAGAACTTTGCTTTAAAAAAGAATATAAATTTGTCAACCGCTTGCACAATCTAGATTTACTGGAATTGTCATTTTCATCTTGTCAAGTCGAATACAACATATTAAATTGGTTTTACAAGATGTATAGAATTATAGTTTTACACTTGTTCTTATATCCTTTTGTACTTAACTAAAAGTTCATTATTTCGTTAGTGTTTAATTAATAATATATCACAAGGACTCAAGGAGAATGCATTTTTAGGGTTTTTGGCCGGGGACATCACCTACTTTTTACCTATGTCACTAGTTGATCACTCACTTTTCAAAGTGTCCTGGTTCATCACTCACTTTTTAAAAAGTGTCTCTTTTGGTCAGTTGAACACTTTTCCGGGTGGTCAACTGCCGGTCAACTCACGTGGCACCCATGTGAGCCTTCAGTAAGGCTATTTTAGTCTTTTCAAGTCGAATTTGGCCCAAAATTTCAATTAATTACGTATTTGGCCACAATTTTATGCTTAAGTACAATTTGACCCCAAAATTAATTGAAAATTTTGGTCAATTAATTGAAAATTTTGGGGTCAAATTGTAATTTCCCATAAAATTGGAGCCAAATACCTAATTAATTGAAAATTTTGGGCCCAGTACGTAATTAATAGAAAATTTTATGCCAAATGCGACTTGAAAAGACTAAAATAACCTTAGTAAAGGCACACATGGGTGTCACATGAGTTGACCAGCAGTTGACTACCCGGAAAAGAGATATTTTTTTAAAAAAGTGAGTGATCTACTAGGACATTCTGAAAAGTGAGTGATCAACTGGTGATATAGGAAAAAAGTAGATGATGTCCCCTGCTAAAAACCCATTTTTTTACTAGGACAATTATTATCTGGATGTTAAATTCAAGGTCTTCACGACTCACTAAATTTTGACATAGTTTGTGAAATTTCACTAATTTTTGTCAATAAATCATTGCGAGATATATTAATAATATATATCTCAAATTTGATTAACAATTATCACAAATGGACCCAAAATTTTGAAAGAGAACATTCATTTCATCTCATAATAACAAAAATTTCAATAAGCAAGAACGAAATTAGGATAAAAATGGAGGGGGTCAATTTAAAATAAAATTAAGTAATAAGGAGGCAACTTTTGATAGAAAAAACAAAAAGTATAATGTAGACTTTTTTTCATCTAGGTATTTGAACTTTCGAAATCATTTCAAATAGCTATTTGAACTTGTAACATTCCAAATAGGCACCTCAACAGTAATTTTGGCATATGAACTTTTCAAAACTAGGATTTTGAACTTTTTAAGCAAAAAATAATTTTTAACAATGGTATTATTGGCAAACAAACCGATCTAATAACTTATTCACATCTAGTTTCTTAACACATTAATCATGGGAAAGTTAGTGATGAATGGGCTTAGCTAAAAGAGACTTCATTCAATTTACCAGTAAAAGGCATATCAGTTATTGAAGCAAATTATTTGTTTCTTTCTTAATTCAATCGCACATATATTATCATTGCTAGCAGTTTTAGTGTTGCAATCTTTCAATATGACGATTGTATTCGCCTTTGTTCTTATATAAATTATCATTTTTGAAATTATTTCGAAAAAAATAAATTCACGAAGAAACGAAATTTCCTTCACCATATATAATTATGTTGCAAGTTCATTAGTTTATCTTATCTATTATAACTGATACACACATTATAAGTTCAGTGTTATAGCCTCAACAAGTGTGGTCACCCTTTGTTTTCTAAAATTGTGAAACCATCACATTCACACCCTCACACACTCCAATTTTGGAGACTGGAGTACATGAACTAGATAAATCGCTGGATGTGTGTCTCACATGATGAAGGGATTAAAACTTTCATGAATATTGTTCATTTTATTAACACAAGATTCGCTTATGTGGAATCAAACTCATGTTGGGTGAAGAAGCTATGCTATTAATAAATAACACTTTAGTTCCTTACAAGTTGAGCTATGTTTGGAGCATTACCATTTGTTTCGTGATTCTATATTGTATGTAACTAGTAGATACAATTCCAGAGTTTCTACCATGAACAAGTGTAACCTTGGTTTTGTTTCCTATATTGTATGTAACTAGTAGATTATGGAGAAGAAGGAGATGGTAGAGAAGATATCACGTTAGTTATGAAGAGAATTAAACTGTAATTGAAATTGTAATTATAACAGATTTTTTTAAGCCAAGCCCAACGAGAGGTTTTCGCGTAAATTAAGAAAAATAATACAAAGTATTGAGAATGTCATCGGTGATACGAAAGTACATGCATACATCAAAGGAAATAATGGAGCTTGATATAGCGAAATCTCAGGAAGTCTAGCGAGCAGGGAAAGGCTTGGTCCCAGAAGTTCGAAAACTCGCAAAGACCGCCCCTTCCCGAGCTCATATGCTAGAATTTTATCCTTATAGAATTTATCCTTATATAATTGTTATCATTAGATAAAAAATTTGATTAAAATAAGTAAATCTATAATTATGATTAATTTAGTATCCAACGCTAAAAATTTTTGTTAGTATTTTAATTACAAACTCTTATTGTAACTAGTAGATTGTGAGTCCCACTTTTATCATAAACAAGGTTGACCTTCATTTATTTCTCATTTTTCCTTATAGTCATCTTGATTTTCATTTTAATATAACTTATTAAATTCGATTTATTCCTAAAAGAGTCAATAATTGACTCATGCTTTAACATATCCTAGTTGTTTGGTAGACTATATCCTTCCACCTCCACTTTTTGTTGTAACGAATCCATAACCACTGACTTAAAGACTAATCCTACCTATACGCATCAGTGCATCACATTCCCCACCCAACCAACTAAACAATTCAATCATTCAAACAAAGATTTACATCAATAGTCATCACCACTTAGACAATCTTGTAACCACATGCGGATCTATTGCTTTTGAAGTGATGGTTCGAAATATGTGTTAAATTTTTTCGGTCTAAAAATAAATAGAGACTTAAGAGGATATACCTTCAAATATTATTTTGGAAATGTAAGACGTCAACTAAAAACAAATGAATGGAGTATAAGCTATTTGAACCACCTTGAACAATGTGAAATTCGTCACTTCTTGTAATGAGATAATTATGTTTATATTATGCGTCGACATAGCTCAGTTGGTTAAGAGCTTGGGTGATAAGTCTCGTCTCTTTGCACGGCGTGGGTTCGAGTTCTGTGACGGCCGGACACAATCTTGTGTTGGAGTGGTAAACATGCAGTCCAATCCCTTGACCCTCTGAGGCATATTCCAAAATTCACCTATTTGTGATGACCTAGGGAAGCGTACGCCGTGGCCCTTAAGATGTGAGTATCATCTTTTTTTAATTATGCAATTAAGCGAATTATAATAAGGATGAGCTTGGGTTGGGGTTTCACCTAAACCCAAACCTAACCCAACATATTTTGGGTTCTAAATTGTTAGTGATATATCATGTTGTCACTACTTTTTTTTTTTTTTTTGTAATTTAGCGATGAGGTGAGATTGGAACCCAGGACCTTCTGATCACTATTGGAATCATTTTTTCTTTAGTTTAAAATGTTATGTATTTAGTATAAAAAAATACTAAAACAAAATAATTATGATGAACAAAATAAAATAATACTATGATAATACAATATAAACTAAATTGATAATGTCATAAAACTAACCTTAGGAAATTTCTTCACACTTTTCAATATCCTCGAATGTATCTTTAAGATAAACAAAATTGTTCTTTCAAATATTTTGAGTATAATTATATAAATTTAAATTAGTACCTATTTGTTCGGGTTGAATTGGATTTCACTTGTCTAAACCCAAACCCGATTCAATATTTTTTCTCTTCAGATTTTTGGTTATTAAACCCAACCCATCGACCCAACTAACTCATTGTTTTGAGTTGAGTTGGGTTGGACGGGTTGTATTATTTTTGGTGTATCACCAAAATTCTTTCTAAACAAAATAAGAAAAATAATAAAAGCAATAATAGTCGTTGAACTCGTTTTTATCCTTAATTAATCTTTTACACTTGATTCATTCAATTAAAAATTATTTCCTTTTATATATTCAAATTTTCATAATTCCATATTCGTATGTGCAGACACTAAATCATTTAATTTAATAATAATAATCATTTTATTTAAAAGGTAGGTGAATTAAAAGAGGAAAGGATTAAAAAAGGCCGTGTGCATTGCCTTTCAAATTTAAAGCAAACTTTGTTACCAAAAATGTGATACTCCCTCCATCCTTAAATCCCTAAATGATTTTCACATTTTAAATTTTCATGATTAATAAAATACGATTTAAAATATACATATAAGTTGTACATGAAATAAAAATATAATTTCAAAAAATATATATTGAGACAAATCTAACAAGATTCACAAGATTATATTATTTCGTTTAGTGACAATTTATAATCAAATTTCTTAATATTTGACTAACAAAAGTTAAAATATGACAACATCTTAGGGACGGAGGGAGTATTTATTACACACACGAGACCACTAATAACAGCTCACTATAATAATAATCTCTTCTTACAAGAAAACAGCTTTCACCAAAATTCGTTATGCACACCTCAGGGAATCTATAAACACACCATTTTTTCCACTTTTATAGCTCATCATCATTCATTTTTCTATTCATTTTTTTTTTTTGTATTTTCTTCAAGAATTCGAAGATGCTTGAAGGTTTATTTGGCTCCAATTTTAAAGCCAAATGGTAAATATTTGTAATCTTTGTTTTTATGTGAATTGTTACTTACTCCTTCTCTAAAGGTTGTCTAGTTTTGGTTTTTGTTAGTTGAATTAAGAAAATTTAATCAAGTGTTTTGATGGCCGTGGGCGCGATCGCACTAGCTAGGCCCCGTTTTAAGAGGGCCTCCAAAATTTTCGAATATGTATTATTATGTGTCAGCTCATATGTTACATTAGTCCGTGTTTTTATATATGTTTCATAATATTTTGCTAAGGTATATAAAATTATAATATTTTAATGTTGAAGTTATCCGTGTTATTAAGGCTGCGCAGTTCGTTTATATTGATAATTGAAAATCAAACTAGAGAGCGTTTTGAGACGCCTGTAATATCTGTTTAGGTGTATAGATAAGTAGTTGAATTCAATGTTGTAAATGTGTTAATTTGATTGAAATGTGAAGCAAAACGGAGATTAAAGCAGTAAAGGCGAGAATCGAGCTAGTGAGGAGGCGAGCAGAGGCGAAGCAGAGGTTTCTTAAGGAAGATCTCTCTAAATTGCTTATCAATGGCCTTGATGAAAATGCATTTAGCAGGGTTAGCTTATTAAATTCCTTCGTTTTTATTCGTTTTATTTTATTTTTCCAATATTTTTACAGTTTTTGTTATAATCTACTGCGTAATTTCAGTAATGATATTATGAAGAAATACTACGTAATAATATAAGGACAGTTTATAAAGGAACGAGTAGGATTATCTTAGTAGTCACGAGATATTACCTATGATGGAACTGGTAGGGTTACTTTAGCATTAACGAGATGTTTCTCGTAATAAAGTGTGTATTTTCTGGTTTCTGTAAAAATAATGGTTGGATTTTTCTTTAAAAAGTGTTTCATATATGAAATGATAAATCTAAGGTTTCTTTTTCATTTTCGAGTGTTTTCGTTCTGCTTTTAATTGTTATGAAATGAACAGACTGAAGAGTATTTGGCGTTGCAAAACATTCGTGATTCGTATGATTTTGTTGAGCAAGCTTGTGAATATATAAACAGCCAGCTCTCATCGATGCAAAAGCTAAGGTATGGACTATATATGACTTATTAAGTTATTATAGAAAATATTGCGAACGCAGTCCTACATTGGTTGACTAAGACCTTCCGAGTTTAGAGTATTTGTGTAACAGTAATGATCTGGTTTCATTTAGAATGTGTTTTACTATACAGACAGCTTTTGCCTTCTTCTTGCTCTTCTACTTGTTTTGTGTCTCTACGAATGCCTCCACAAATATGTATTCGATTACACGTTCGACTATGCATTCACATGTATGAAATCTGGTTGTCGTTCTCGATTGATTAACCAAATTGGAAAGATATAGAAACATATATATAGCTGGTAGAATTTTATAGATATAAAGAAGCTACCAGATACTGTTGCAATATTCAGTTCTCACCAATATCGATTCGGGAAATGAATGTATTATGAGTCGTGACCATTTGGTGGCTTGCTAACCGCCCTACCCCGGATGTTAAACAAATAGTCATCACATTTGACGATAACATTAGTATTATGCGTTCTGCGGGCTTTTAGCCTCTACAAAGTTTTATATAATCAAGAAACACAATTATTTGCCATTAGAACCTGTAGAAATGTAGGCTGATTTTTTCTCTGATATCGTGTGCTTAGGGAATGCCCCGAGGACTGCAGGGAGGCGGTAGGTTCACTAATTTTCGCTGCAGCAAGGTTTTCTGATTTGCCAGAGTTACGTGATCTCAGGGATCTATTAAAGGGGAGATATGAAAATTCTTTCGAGTGCTTTGTCAATCAAAAGGTACCTATCGACGTTTTTATTAGCAAACAATACAGAATATATCTTTTCTCTTATGCATCCTTTTTGCTGATCTTTAGTTTCTTGAGAAATTAAGTTCGAAGCCTCATGAGAAGGAGAGAAAAATCAAGTTGTTGAAAGATATTGCGTCCGAGTATTCACTGAAGTGGGATGTAAGAGACTCTGAACAGAGAATGGCTCCTCCATCTGCTAAAACCCAGGTCAGCCTTCCTGCATTGGTGATATCAATCGAAAAACTAAGTTACCATAACTCAGGACATCACTATTGTTGAACATCGATAAATAATTTTTTGATCTACGTTGTTTGGATGTTGTTCTGCTACCAATCACCAGCCATATTAGATGAAGTTACGAACTGATATACTTCTAAAAGTTTCACGATTAATTCATTTTGACGAACGACGATAGGGTATTAAATAGATATATGTCATCCTTTTGTCTTTTCTGCATTGTTTTTTCTTCGATTAGCAAGAACAATTTAAATACACAAGAACTAATGGATTAGTTATCTTCATCAGTCCCAATCTAGGAAGCATGGGAGTAATCATGTTGCATCAAAAGATTACAATCAGCCGATCATGAAATATGGATCCGCAAGACCTAATAACTGTCAAAATCCCACCATGGAGAAGAGATCTGACCTCGCCAGTGGCGGTGACCAAATGTGTAGGTCTGCAAAGGGAACATTCAATACAAGAGAGGACAACTTCCGAGAACCTAGTAAGGACGATGTACTTAGGCACGGGAACATGCATGTTAACGATGGTGGAAAAAAGCATACTGACAGGGAAGGATTTAAAAGAGATTGCAGTATCCCGGAGTTGGATAGGCGTGATGCAACCAAGCAGAGGCCGGATCTTGATAAAGCTAAAGATCAAGCACCCCAAGGCACGGATGTTGAATATTTTAGAAAAAGCAAGCTAGTCACTCGTAACCCAAACAGTATCATAGAAGGAAGACCTGAAATATTACCTGATGGTAAAGAAACCGAAGCAGCTGTCAAATTCAGGTCTAATTATGCAAAAGAAGATACCTATGCGAAAACTATGAGATCGCGCAGGTCACATGATGCAGTAAGGTCAGAGAATGTTGATACTGGGTTCGTAGTCTACAATAATGGAGTGAATAACATTAGTAATGGAAATTTAGACACTTCTCCATTCGATGGTCGAAGTCCAGTGGAAAGACAAGACGTTACTTCGGCCTCCAACTATAGAAGTGAAAGGGGTGTAGAAAGACTAAGGACAGATGTGCTGGGAGAGAACAGAATAAAGGCTCCTCCGTACTCAAGGTCAAAGAACAGTATACTCCCGCCTAAACCAAGAGATAGTAACCACACACGCAGTACAGGGTCTAGGCATGAATATTCGGTGCCCGCCATTCCTTCTATGCATCCCTCATTTCACAACAAAGATCATCATGCAGTTGACTTCTTAGGGAGGATACAAAAAGAAGCTGATCAAAGCAAACATGAAAAAGAAAGAGCTGAACTTATCCCTCCGCGTACACATTATCCTGAAGATTTTGATCTAGATCATAATGGTATGATTCCCCTAGCAAAACCAAGAGCAATTCGGAGAAAGCATCGTCAATCCTTAACACATGTAAACTTAGTCGGCAATTCTGAAAATGCTGGAGCTATTAGGAGTAGTTCAAGTAGCAGGAGAAGGGAACACTCGAGGAAGGGGTTACAGATAATGTCTGACGATGAAACTCCTACTGGTGATAGAGAGGAAAAGACTATTGACAAGATGCTTCTATACTATTCTAAGAAGCCATCAAGTTCTGGCATAGAAAAGCCAAGACCAAAGTCTAATAATAACCACGCTGAGCAAAGCACTGTTCGTTCTGGCAAGACCTCACGAGACCAGAGGAGAGGTGTCCATGATCAGAAACCTGGGCACATTTCAGGGCACACTAGATCTTATTCTGTACCCACTGACAGTGCTGCTTCTCCAAACGACATAAAAGCATTCACTCGTGTCAAATCGTTCCAGCCAGATGACCAGCAACAACATGTGCATCCCAAATTGCCTGATTATGACGATTTTGTTGCTCAGTTAGCTGCCTTGAGGGGGTGATGAATTCTGAAATATGCAGTTATTATCAGAACATCCTTTCATTTCTTACCTTAGGAGTACTAAGCATTTTTATGCCGAACCATGACATATTTTCTTTCGGAAATTGAACCAAGTATACATGAAGATTTGCAAGTCGTCTCAGACGACTCTCATTATTACAGAAGCATACAAATGCCAGGAAAACTTTATCTTACAGATTAAGTATTTGATGTGTTATGATAATCCTGTTTACAAATGATATTGAATTCTTGGACTGTTTACTATTACCTACGTTTCACAAGTAAGTTCCAATTCCATAGACCAATTCAGTTAGGCAACTCGAATACGTTTCAATTAAGAAAATGGTCCAACATACAACTGAATGGAGGTGTTATATTCATATCTGATCCCATGAGAATTTAACACGGGTAATGATGTGGGTAATTTCTTCTAAGAGTACTATCCACTTCAATAGAGTTCAATAGAGTTCTTCATAGGGTCTTTGTCCGGCCTGTGTTTGATGGGGGACTCATGTCTTCTTTCTATCCTGGATGGAAGGCCTTTGACGTTACCTCTCTGGTCCCAGGGTCACTCCGGGATCTTGGTTCAACCCGGAATATCTAGGTGGCAGTTATGTTGATCCTGTCCTTGGCCTCGTGGGAGGACTTATGGACCTCCTGGTATGTTTTGATATCTCCCTCGGAGGACTCTTGTGATCCTTCGTCCTGGGAGGTTGATGCGGTGAATTGTCCGTGTACCTAGACCACGACTGGCTAGGTCGCAGCCACTCTGACGATCAAGTTAGAAAGAATTCGAAGGAGTGACTAAGAAGATTGGAGCAAGAAAGAGATACCTCTCAAATTGTTTAAGTGTTTGGAGTCCAAGAGTTAATCGAATAGTCTAGTGGAAAAGACTCTTGCTAGTGACCAAAAGGTCCTGGATTCGAAACTCACCTCATCCCTTTCACCAAAATGTGGTATGAACTAGTTTTGGGTTTTCATTGGACTCTGGAGCCTTTTACCCAAAATGAGGGTGTTTTTCTTAATAAAAGAAAGCTCTCATCAGGTAATACTAGGATTGGCTTAATAGCCACGAGATATTACTCCGAAATAACACATCGTTGCAAACTGCATGAAATAATAAGAAACTATCCTGTTTGACATTGTATGAGTTTAGCTTTGTACGTTTGTAGTTTGTTGTTCGAGGGCTAGTTTTTCAAGGCAATGCTTTTCAAATCAAGACCTTACTTATTTTTTTGCACACGTGTTGCATAGGTACGATAATATGTTAAGAACGGATTGATTAATTAAACGCACAATATTACATTAAAAATGGTTTGCAACAAACGCACCTAGCGGAAAGTTGGCACAAGGTTATGTGTTGCAAGTAGGGCTGTAAAAGAACTTGGAAGTTCGACTCGGCTCGGGGTATTTGGCTAGAAAAAGTTCGGTTCGTGGCTCGATTTGGGATAGCAAACGTAGAGCCAAACCTTGAAAATCAATATTTGACTCGATTCGCAAACGGTTCGCAAAAGCTCGGGTCGACTCACCATGTGAAATTATGTAATAATATTTTATATAAACGATTAATCGTCCCTTTCTTTGAATGATCTAGCATATTTGGTTGAATTTTGAGGTAAAGATATATAGTTTAGTTTATTACTTTTATTTTCTTTGGTGGATCTAACATATCTAGTCGAATTTTGTTTTGTTTTATCGCCTTCAAATTAAATTATTCGGACAGTTCGGCTCGAATTCGTTGAAAATAAAATGACAAATTTCAAATCAAGCTTCTAATTTTGATATTCGACCATTATTCGGCTCATTTTTATTCGGCTTGAGGATGGCAGAGCCGAACTAGAATATTCCGATGTTCGGTATTATTCGGCTCGTTTACAGCCCTAATTACAAGGGAGTGAATTGCACACAAATAGTTCCCGATAGTGTCACCAAGTTACAGTATAGTCCTCAACAGTGGAACCTTAGCAAGTTAGTCTCCGAAAATGCCAAAGAGTTGCAGATTAGCCCTCACATTAACTATTACGCTAACTTCTAACACCAACACGTGATGAAAGGTTAATTTTGGGGCAAAAAATGATTTTTTTTAAGACATAAACTCATTTTCAGTATTAGAAATTAATGAAGTTTTGCATTTCAGCTTCGTAATGAATTTTAATGACACCAAAAATGAGTTTAAATCTTAAAAACTCATTTCGTTGTCCAAATTTGATCTCTCATAGCTTGTTGGTGTTAAAAGTTAACGGAATAGTTAACATGAGAACTAATCTACAATATTTTGCCACTTTCAAAAATTAAATTACAACGATACCACTATCGAGGACTAAACTGGAGCTTGATAATACTATACGAAACTATTTGTGCAATTCGCTCTATTCCAAGCTAATGCATTAGAAATAGACTTGAAAGCTTACTTAGTTACTTCTCTTACTTCTTTATTTAAAAAGAAAACACAACTGTTTTGCAGATTAAAAGCTTACTTCTTTCTATAAAGCCTGTGAAGTCTGTTTTCCCGCCAAATTCCTTATACATTTCCTATTTTTTTCTTGTTCTTATTTCACTCAAACATCCTCTGTTTTACCTAAAAAGACAAACAAAAATATGGGGGCAAATGCTAAGGTTATCATGGGAGCTACACTAATAATGGTGGTTATTTTAGCAATGATACTAGGCTTAGTTTTTGTTCTGCTAGCTGAGCTCTACTGCTCTCTCCTACTCCGTCGCAAACGCCACCACCACGAGGCCAGTTTCGAGACCTCTCCTCCGCAGACTAGTCACAACTCCACCGCCACCGAGCCACTACAAGAAGAACACCACTCAGGCCATCCTCCATCTCTCAGTAGCTTCTACTCACAAGGGGTTCTTCAAGCTCCAAGAAACTTCCTCTTCCCTTCACTTCCCAATCCCACCATGGACAACAAAATGGAGCACTTGGAAGCACAAAATGTTCAAGAACACAAATACCATTCTCATGTTAGACTTGCATTTTCTTCCCCCTCATCTCCAACTTCCTTCACTCCACTTGGTTCACCCAAGATAGTCCATCGAACTCAACCTCAGTATTTTTCGAATGAGCAACTTATGTACATTTGCAACCCCATATATGACAATGAAGCCGGTTGTGTTAGCGAGTTGGGAACTCCATTCGAAACACCAGATACCTCGCCTTCGCGGTTAGATGATGGAGATGAAGAAAGTATGAATGTTGATTATCAATCGCCTCAATTAAGTCCAATGAAAAAGCTGCCTAGTGAAGCATGTTCCATTTCTCTAAAAAATTTGAAGTCATTGTTGGGTACTTCAGGAAGTGAGTATTCCAATAGTCATAACAATGGTTGGCCTTCATCTTCATCCTCAACATCGCCTTATACTTCTCCGTCATGGTGATTTACCTACTTCGACTATTTCAGCACATGGGACACAGGTATGTGGTTAGTGCGATGGTTTCACACTTTTATGTATGAAAGAAGCTTTTTTATGTCCTATTCTTATGTCAAACACTGTATGTCTGTCTCTCTGTCTTTTTCAGTACATTCCAGTAGTGTTGTTGTGTTAGTTTTCTGCACTTGTCTTTTATGAAGGAAAAGTTAGATTCTGTAGAATTGTGCACCCCTAATTGTTATGAAGTCTGAGTTCTAATAGGTACCAAGTAAGTCGATCACGTAGACATTTATCGAGTAGGGTAATTATTCAATTGTTTTTGAATATTAATCAATTCTTTTTTTGCTCGAGTCCGACTCAGATTTCATTTGAGTGGGTGGTGCGCTGACTTTTTTGTCAATTTATAAGTAAAAATATATAAGAAGCGGTTAGAGGAGGGTTTTTAACAGACATCATATATTTTATCGAGTCAGGTTATTAACTTGTTGTTTCAAGTATAGTGCGATGTATTGTACGCAAGTTGGACTCAATAATTAGTCGGTTCCAAACGAGAACGGTTACGGTCATTAAGGACATCGTCCATGAATTTTCATTAACTAACATATATAATTATTTTAATGTAAAGATGGTACACTTTACTAAAATTACTAGTATACTATTATAAGATGGTACAAAAAAAAAAAAAGATGTACCTACATTATTTTATGTATCGATTTAGTTTGTGTACCAAAAATTCTTAAAACAAATTGGTATATGTATCTCAAATACAAAAATAAACTTAGATAATTGGCATTAATTATTTTTTATTGACGAAATGGTACATGTTACAAAAATGTGCCAAAAGATGAATAAAAAAATATTTTAAATTATACCTCTATGATGATTAATGAACAGTTAATGAATGGTCCAAACTCGAAATTTTAATAGCATGGCAACACCCAATACACTGGCAACTGTCATCATATGAAATGGGTTCAATGTCCAATTATGAAACCTTTGAACCATAACTTTTTACGTCCGAAACCCCTCTTACCTAGGGACAAAATTAGGATAAAATTTAAAGGGGACAAAATCTAAAAAACTTAAATAGACGACGCACAACCTGATATATTTAACCAAAATCAACGCTTTTACCAACTCTACTGCAACACATGTTACTAATTCATATATAACGTATATATTATATCCTTAATTATGAAAAATCTCGAAAGACGCCCATTACCTCTACTGATTCCGTCCCTGCCTCACCCTTATGACCATATGGCTCTACTATCAATTCAAGACAACACTTGTCACGCCTATTCTGAGCAGAATTAGTCCAAGATTGTACTTAGCTATATACTACGATATGATATGTTATGAATCTATTGTATTGATGTTTGGAATGTGAGTTTGGGCTTTTGAGGAATTCTTTTTCCTGATAAAGGAAGAATACAAATTCTTGATTTAACTCTTTGTGTTGGGATTATGAAGATAATGCATGTGATGAGTGGATCAAGAAGGAGGCAACAAAAATCTCTGTTTTTCATATACTATATTATACTCTGTCTCTCTTTTTTTTCTATATGTCGTTTTAGTCTTTTTTTTTTATTTTTTCATATAATGTTTTGAGAAATCAATGTAACATTTGTCAATATTTCCTCTTAAATTCCTATTGAATGCGTTCAAAGTATAGTAAATATATCTGAAAAAGAAGAATTTATGCATTCATGTAATTATTGATTAGTTATTAATTAGGGGCATATATATGAAATGATATTGTTTCTTAATTGATGTGAAAAAGCTAGAATGACATATAAAAAAAATCGGAGGAAGTATATATTAAATATGAATTAATATTGAATTTTATTTATATTTTACTAATTTCAATGCATTGGAAAAATGAAGCATGATGGTAAACAATGTTGGATATTTGTCCACTTCAATATGGACGCCTTCTCATCTCTATTGGATTCCTGCTTTAGCAGAAACCTATACGTATGGACTAAAGAAGCTTCATCATCGATTGCTAGAAGGAAATATTTGAAATCACGATGAATTTTGTTTAACCATGGGATATATTTTTATTGAGATTTTCAATTTTGGTGTAATAATAATATGTATTTCGATTTTTTAGTTGTCGTTTTGTAATGGAATCCTTGTTATTTTAAGGTTTCGAGTTATATGTAGGTGCTAATTACAAATACTTAGCATGGTCCTAGTTAATGGTACTTTTATTTTTAGTGGAATCAAGGGTAATGGAGGAGAACTTTTTTTATTGTTTGAGAGCCTAATTATTTATTTTATAGGGGAAACTATTTCCACTAGTTCATCCTCATCCCGTCATCTAGATTTCCCAAGGTTGCTTGAGTTATTCTCAAGTGGGAACCTAGAGGCTTAGCTAGGTGATTCTAGTGAGTTTAGCTAAAACGAGGTATATTTGAGTTGATTGCTTGTATCAACGAGTTTGGATTTGGAAGAATATATTCGCGGTTACCTTTCTCAATCCCGAGGCTCAAAAGTCGAGGATGGAACACTAGGTCGCCAAAGCTCGCTAGACGCCGTGTCAAGTTTGCACTTGTTAAATTGCACACTGGTTGAGTATAAGTGTTTAATTTAAACTCGTGTATTGATTGAATGGGTTGAACTTCATATACCACAAGTGATCACGTGTTCGATAAAAGAGAGTACTTAGAGATATCATAATCAACAAGTATTTAATCCGAAATTGGGTAACCTAATTCAATCTTCTTTTTAGGTTGTTAAATAATCTAACAATAACCGCCACCAAATCCACTACCCCACCAACCGAAAAAATATACATAAAAACAAATCTAATTGCACACTTTATATTCTCAAATCAAAACAATCACCACAAAAAATCTCCCACTAATGAATCTCTCCATAAATGAAAAAAATTATCGAGAGAGAAGTTCGTGGTCAGTTTTACGAGTTGAATAAGGGTAAGAGGGTGGTAGGCTAGGTCGGGCGGTGGCTAGAGGTTGGTGGTTGATGAACGAAGGTCATACAAAATGTAAATGAATTTAACTATTTTGTCATGTGAAATTTAATATTTGTAAATTATTAGCCTGGATATCAAATATGTATATCAACAATGGCACATACATTGATGGCATTTTCAAACTAGAAAACACAATACTATATTAAAATAATGTAATATTGAAATAATAATAGTAGTTATATTTGAAGTATTAGCTTGAATACCAAACAAATACACAACAATCATATTTTGGTGGCCATTAGAAATACTATAAAGTGTAGTAAAATTACATTTCTTAAATTTAAGGACATGACATTAGATTGAATACCAAAACATATAAACAATAATATTTTATGATTATCATAATTACCATAAAACATATGATGGTATTTTCAAGATTAATATCACACAAAAATTGAAATAATATAAGTTATATACGAAATATTAAATTGAATACCAAATAAATATAAACAATAATATTTTAGTGGTAATTAGAAATACCATAAAGTATAGAAAAATAATATTTATTAAATTTAAAGACAGGATAATAGATAAAAATGATATAAAAATTGTTACAAAAGTAAATAATTTTAGATTACTATCATGAATACCAAACACATATAAACAATGATATTTTGATGATAACGACAAATACCTTTACGCATATCTTCTAAGTATTTTCAAGATTTTGAACACAAAATTAAATTAAAATAATATAATATAATATTGTTACAATATAATTATTTTTTAAAATATAAGTTTGAATACCTAACACATATAAATATTGATATTTTGGAGGTACTTATAAATACTATAAAGTATAGGCAGAAGATATTTCTTAAATTTATGGATACAACATCATAAAGTATATGCAAATGGTATTCCTACATTAATGATATGCTTTGATCTTGTCAAATGTCTTTGGTAAAATGAAGTTCATAAAGGCATGCATCAAGTATATAGTGAACGTAAAGATGGAAATACTTATATATTACGAGCGACGTACATTATCATATAACAATAAATTTCTAGTCTCTTGTATAATTAGTGATGATCAAAGTGGCCACCTCCAATACTGGACTAGGTATCACATTGATTCATACATCAAAGTAAAGTTCAATTGCAAGGGTTTATTGACATATATCTTATCAAAGTTTGGCTGTTGGAAATCATGTGACTAAGAAATCGTTTGCGGCTAATCGTCCAAGGCAAGTAGGAGTGTTCGAAATATCACTTTATAATAACCTCATTGATATGCAAATTGAACGATTATGTTGTAAAATGGATTAGTTCAATTAATGTTAAGTACAAGTAATAAATTAAAAGCTATGACAATTTGTATATTTGAAGGACCACTCGTATTGACTAAAAAGGTTATGATGATTTACGAGGATCTTATTCATAATGTAGGTATTGGCAAATAATATTGTATTAATATTAGTTAATACATTGAATTTGATAATCTACACTATATTTAATTGGGGAGGGGGTAATTAGTTTTTTTTTAGTGAAGCCCCATGTCCTAAAAATCCCATAATTGTAGGAGAAGTTATAAATAAAATTTAAATTCAAAATCAATACTTTATAAATTACTTTAAATAATTTAAATTCAAAATCAATACTTTATAAATTACTTTAAATATAAATTTGAATAAATATTTTTACATGACAAATTATCAACGATTGTTTCCATAATTATTAATTTTATATTTTTATTTAATGATTATTTTATTAAGATGCACAAGCATGGATTGTGCCCAAAAGACTAGTGGAGTCTAAAAGATCAAACAGATGCAAAAAGCAAAATGAATAATTTGATTATAAAACAACATGGGTCAAAATGTAGTATCAAAGAGAAGTTGAGGTCAGCTTGCAATTATGGGAAATTCACCCCATAACCATCATAAAAAGTTAGATGTGCCCTGTTTGTTAAGTATGAAAACTGAAATATGACTATAAATGGTTGAACAATAATTGTTTAGAACTGAATATGAATACTGACAATCTTTAGGTATTTGATAATAGTTTAAATAAAAAAACTGAAATCAAGTTGTATTGACAACTTCATCCATACTTTAGTTCATTTATATATAAATAACATATATAAGAATTAATATTACACAAGCTAATAAATTATAAATATTATCAATGGAATTGTAAAAGTATAAGTATAATGAATATAATTTAAAAAATAATAGTAATAATAATAGTTGAAGTAGTAGTAATAATAACAATAACAACAATAATGAGAATATCTATAATAATAGTAAGAGGAAAATGCATCAACCATCACCTATGTTTCACTTTTGTCACCATTCACTCACTTATGTTTTATATGGTTCCATTCACTCACTCATCTTTAAAAAACGATCCCAATTGGTTAGTCAACTATTTCGGTCGCCGTTATTTTTTTTTAATGGCAAACTAGCCATTTCACATATATTTTGTTATATATATAATTTTGAAATGACTATTTTACCCCTCCTTAAAACTTCCTTAGCTACTACACTTACAAATTAGGGGCATAACTGTAATTTTACTCCTTTTTAGTCTTTTGTTTTTGGAAACAATAGATGCGACATATGACTATTTTGCCCTTCAAAAAGGCAACAGGAGACAAAAGGTAGTTGACTAACCACTGATTGACCGGAAAAGTTAGATGGAATAATCACTTGGAACCGTTTGTGGAAGACGAGTGAGTGAATAGGACCATATAAAACGTTAGTAAGTGAACGGCGAATTCAGTTAAACATGAGTGATGGTTGATGCCTTTTGCCCTAATAATAATAATAATGGTAATAGGAGTAAGCATAATATTATATTAATAATGATAATAAGAATCAAAATAAGAATGACAGTAATAATAATAAGATTAGTAATAATATTAATAACAAGAATAATAATAATAATGAGAATAACAAAATAGTAATAAAAGAAAAATAATGATAATACTAATGATGAGAATAATAATAATGACAATAATAATAATAATATCAATAAGAATAAGAATGATAATAGAAACAATGACAATAATAATGAGAATAACAACCATAATAATACTAGTAAAATATTAAAAATAAAAATAATTATGTTAATCTACTAGTGCAATCTCCTCATGAGACATGGAGTTCAACACAGCAGAGCACAGTGTTCCACTACTAGTGCTGAGGTGAACAAGATGAAGGATGTACCTTACACTTCGGCTATAGGATCCATCATATATGCCATGTTGTGCACTAGACCTGATGTGTCTTATGCACTAAGTGTTACCAGTAGATACCAAACTAATCCAGGTGAAAGCCATTGGATTGCAGTGAAGTGCATCTTGAAGTATCTGAGAAGAACTAAAGATGTTTTCTTGGTATATGGAGGAGATGATGAGCTAATAGTTACAGGGTACACCGATGCCAGTTTTCAAACTGACAGAGATGACTACCGTTCCCAGTCTGGGTACCTGTTTTGTCTCAACGGTGGAGCAGTATCTTGGAGGAGTTCCAATAAGAGTACTGATTAGAGATATGCTTAATAGAGGTGATATCAAACTATGTAAAGTAGCAACAGAAGCCAATTTGGCCGACCCCTTTACCAAACCACTATGTCAGGCAAAACATGATGAGCATGCGGCGAACATAGGTCTTAGACAGATGTCGTAATGGTGTTTGGTTAAGTGGGAGACAGTATGTATTTTTCATGTTACCTGAACAAATATATGAATATTATTGCTTCTCATATTCTTATTTGTTTACTATGCTTATATGTTTCAATTTACATATATTATACATGTATTGTATCTTCGATGAGGAAAAGCGAAATTCCTAGGTTAGTCTATATTTTCTAGAGAGGCAACATGAACTGTTGATTACACCTCTTCAAGCCTAGAAACATAGGATAACCAAAGTGCCTAAGTCAGATGCTGATAGGTAGGGCGACAAACCTCATATGACTGACATAATAGTTGATTAGTGATCTAGTAAGATCACGGTAGCCTGCAGGACTAAATCATGACCATGAGCTGCTGGGCTTGTGACTGTGGAGCTGGTATGACCGTAACGAATTCATAGAAGATATGTATATTTGTGTCCTATGATATTTTTTTAGAATTTTAGGTTCTACAATTCTTAGACCTACGATATATAACTATTTGTGTTATATAAGCCATGTACTTTGACTATGACCTAACGTCTGCCTTAAGCGGGGATCATAACGACATATGTTGGGTCACACGGTGAGTATCGCGATAGATGTTGATGTATTGGGAGGGATTTATCCATCCTTGATATACAAGGAAGATCTCAGGCCTCTCACACAGTTGGTATTGATTGGTTTATGGGACGCCATAAAAGCATAATTAGATAAACGAAAAAATTGGAAGAATGCATTACCATCAACTGAAATTGAAAGCAAGGATCAATTGGAAGGAACTTGGGACAAAATAAAACAGCTGCAATAATTGAGGAAGACTGATGTAGCTACATTCAATGCAGCAAGAAACAAGTCACCTAATTTTAGTAGATGAATTAATAATGGTACTGAAAATCTGAAAATAAATTTTTTGGACAGAATAGGACCTCAACACATATTAACCGTTAGATCAAAATCTTAGAGATTTCAATAATCTAATGGTTGAAGAGATTAAGCAACTAGCTTAAGTAATTGATTAAGCTCATAAGTCCAAACTCGTATTTCCTATATTATTAGTTTTACAAAGATTTACTTATCACATCAACCATTTATGAGTAAATTTAAATCCTCTCGATAATTATTATCCACAAAACTTTATCTCTTAAGATAATAATTCAGCCATCATTTCGGTTCGATTTTGATCGCTTTTCACATAGACTGAACCTATATTGGTCTCGAATTTTGTGCACAATCTTAATTTGAGAGTCTCGAAGACTTATCCACTACGTCATAATCTCCGTTCTCATACGCCACCGTTAGTTGTTGGAATAATTATCAAAGAGGAATCATTTGGAATCTCTATATAACAGTGAAACAGTTTAGATTTCAGAAATTCCAAACAGTTAAATAATCTCCAAACAATTAATGGGTTCTCTTGAAGAACAATCGCTCCTAGAACATGGAAATTATTCACAGGTTCCATTAATACCCTTTATGTTTCGAAGAATTTTCTGGTTTTGAATTTTTATGCTTGACTACTTAATTTTGACTGCAATTTTTTTGATATGTTGTGTAATCTTTAATGAACAATTTATCGAAATATATTTCTAAATTCACTATTAATGCTCTTGATTCAAATCCAATCAAAGTTGCGTGTATCAATTAATTGTAAAAAGTTTATTAAGTTCACTATTAATGCTTTCTGTTATTCTAGTCAAATTATTTGTTGTAATTGAATCGGTGTTATTGTTTATATACTGATTTTATTCCTTTTTAAGATCATTGTGTTTATTGGTTATTTTGATGAATTAATTTTATGAACTAAAGATAATATTTGTATTTGTTGATATTAAGGAATTAACTAAGTGTGAGATAGAATGTCACAGAAAGTCAAAGTTAGTTGTTTGACAAACAATCAACATTCTCAATATGTTTGAGGATGTAGTCCCTCCATGCCAAAATTATTGTCGGGTTTGATTTTTGATGATCAAAATTAGTAAATTCTATTGACACATGTATACACGAGTTCAACGTAAAATGCCCAATGTTTATGAAGAGGCTCTAACCTTAGCGGGGGAGTTCGGGGTCATATAGTAGAGGTAATTGCTGAAATGGTCCCAGTAAGTGGGTGTCCGTTGCACTTTCGTCCCTGTAAGTGGGACCGATGCGCAAATGGTCCCTGATAGTGTGTAACTGGTGCGGAAATGGTCCCTATTTTAACGGATCCGTTAATTTTTAACGTTTTTGATATTTTTAAGGTCATTCTGGGGTGATTTCATGATTTTGAAGAGTTTTGGGCATCCTGGGTCGTGTTGTAGTTTGAAACTTCAAACGGCTATAACTTTGCGCTCAGGTGTCCGATTGGGATGAATTTTATACCGATTTCATGTATTTTTTCGAGACGAATCTAATGGCAGACAACCAAAGGTGGTCAGGGTCATTTTTTTCCCTCAAAAACCCTTTTTATGGCTTAAAATGATATTTTTATGATTCACACTACATTTTTTAAATCTTCAAAAGATTTTATGATTCCCATCCAATAACATTGTTTTTTTAAAGTACTATGATATTACTTTAGAAGCTTACTTTATCACAATTAAGCATACAAAAGGTTGGTAGGATATAAGTAAGGTTAAAATAGATTTCATTCCACAAAAACTTGTCATAATTGCTTAACTAAAGCAAAAAACAAATCCCTTTCTAGAATAGGATCTAAGAAGTAAGCACCAAAAACCCTTATATGGCTTAAAATGATATTTTTATGATTTACACTACTTTTTTTAAAATCTTTAAAAAAATTATGAGTTTCATCCAATAACATTGATTTTTTTACAATAGGATCTAAGAAGTAAGCATCAAAAGAAAAAACATAGTATTTTTAGTTAAAATACTCTAGATAGGGATGATAAAAAGATAAAAGTAAGCATAGAGACTTCGAAATCACCGTTGCTTAACTAATGGGACTTGTTTTTGCTTTAGTTAAGCAATTATGACAAGATTTTGTAGAATGGTATCTATTTTAACCTTACTTTTATCCTACCACCTTTTTGTATGCTTAATTGTGATCAAGTAAGCTTCTAAAGTAATATCATAGTACTTAAAAAAACAATGTTATTAAATGGGAATCATAAAATCTTTTAAAGATTTAAAAAATTTAGTGGGAATCATAAAAATATCATTTAAGCCATAAAAAGGGTTATTGAGGGCAAAAAATCACCCAGACCACCTTTGCTTATCTGCCATTGGATTCGTCTCGAAAAAATACATGAAATCGATATAAAGTTCATCCCAATCGGACACCCGAGCGCAAAGTTATGGCCGTTTGAAGTTTCGAACTACAAGAAAACCCAGAATGCCCAAAACTCTTCAAAATTATGAAATCGCCCCAAAAATGAACTTAAAATATCAAAAACGTTAAAAACTAACGGATCCGTTAAAATGGGGACCATTTCCGCACCCGTTACACACTATCAGGGACCATTTGCGCATCGGTCCCACTTACAGGGACCAAAGTGCAACGAACACCCACTTACTGGGACCATTTCAGCAATTACCTCTCATATAGTATGCAGTCTTACCTCTATGATAACAAGAGGAAGGATGTTTCCGGAGTGATCCAAGAATGTAGTACTCAGACTATCTACGCTTTCATATTTCATGATAGATAAGAAGTTTTAGTAGTGCAATTTTTTTTAATATAGCCTAGCATATAAAATCATTGACTCCGTACGATATGGAAACAGTAGTTTCCATTTGCTATATTCCAAAGTCATGACTTCATAATTTAAGGAGTACATTATATTAGAAACTTGACAATTGTTTTAGATTAAGGGACCATTTGATAGTTGCCAAGGTGAGAATTTGTTAAGTTTTTCGTAACGATATTAAGTTGCATTCCAGTTTGGACTATTTATGATTCCCTTAGATAATGAGTCCAACGCTCTGATAGTTAGGTGAAAGTTTGGAGGTTTGTTTGTGGTGTATGTTCATGAAAACCATTACGCGTGATGAGAGCTGTAAAACTTGTTCATTTGAATTGAAACCAACAGTTTTAGACCAGATCAATTATGTTTTGATTCTTAATAAGTTATTTTTTGTTATACCTATAAATTCATGTAGGTGGATGAAATTTGAATTGTTGACCCTAGTCAACCAGTGAGAAAAAATTAACTATTCAGAATAATCTTTGTATACATCAGTGTCCTTAAGAATTTATATTATAATTGTTTCACTATGATTGTGGGAGGGATCGACGTGTTAAATGTTCTCACCAGTTGCTTCTTATTGGTTTTTCTCATTCCTCAGGATGAGAGCAATGGGCTATATACAGGAGATGGGTCGGTTGACATTAAAGGAAACCCTGTTCTTAAAAGCGAGACTGGAAATTGGAGAGCATGCCCCTTCATTCTTGGTGCTTACCTTAAATTTTTTATATATTGGTTGTTTTGTTGTATCCTTTTCCCCATTTTTCTCATGTTTTGAGTTGTTCATAGGTAATGAATGTTGTGAACGCTTGGCATACTACGGGATTGCAACAAATCTTGTTAATTATCTGACAAAGAAGTTGCATGAAGGGAATGTTTCTGCAGCTAGAAATGTTACAACTTGGCAAGGTACTTGCTATTTGACTCCTCTTATTGGAGCTGTTTTAGCTGATGCGTACTGGGGAAGATATTGGACCATTGCTGCGTTTTCCATTATCTACTTTATTGTAAGTCATTGGCTCATTTTCAATTGATAAATGGTCTTTGTAGTCCCCATTAAAGACTTCCAGATTATGCCTTACTTATTTAGTCCAGTTAACAGTTGCAATAATGTGATTGAGATTGACAGATAAGTTGATGATAAAATTTCTTCGTTTCCACTAATTGTAGTGCCTTACACCTTATTTATTATTACCTTACCTTAATCCACTTCAGCGTGACTTTAAGTATATGAGAGCAAATGTAATCGGGAAAGTAAGGAAGATTATACCTTATGTGGAGGATGTTAGTAATTTTCCGCATGTAGTGTACTTTCCCCTCAAATGTTTCTTATGTCTTTTCATGCCTATTAATTTTTTGTATCTGATAAATTTGGCAGTCTTTAGTTCAATATCTGGAAATTTGGCAGTCTTTAGTAACGAAGAGTTGCTACTTGCAACAACAATCAGTATATAAATGTGAGGCACTGACATGGGTCAATGTTTGCGAGGTTAACATAATGAGGAAGGAATGCCTTATAGTTTCATATACTAGCAGAAGAAGTAGGGATGCAACTTTTTGGATCTCTTCATATGTAAAGTCTTAAATAGTGGGCTTGAATTTAGGTATATTTAGACATTTAAGACATTTGTAAAGTCTTATATAGTTGGTTTAAATTTAGGTATATTCAGACAGTTAAGCAGTATACAATATTTGTAAGTTCATGTTGTCTGTTTTCACTTTGTACCTCTCCGGAGTCCTGACTCCTAGAAGATGCAAGGCATCATCTTCCTTTTCAAGCTGACCCTCTCTTGTTAAAACCAGGCATATGGTTATCGAAGAAATAATATGTGTTAGAAGCTTTGTTATGTTCACATTTAATATTTTTCCATTCACTTTTCAACCTGAGTCGATTAAAGTATGCTTTATCAAAGTTTCAACATCTTTTGTGTGAGTTCTGTAGCATTCTGTCGGAAGTTGAATATTATTCCTAGTAAAATAGTGATGAAGTTTGATAAGAGTGGAGCAATTAATGGTAATAG
Organism: Echium plantagineum; assembly: GCA_003412495.2. Lineage (NCBI taxonomy): Eukaryota > Viridiplantae > Streptophyta > Magnoliopsida > Boraginales > Boraginaceae > Echium > Echium plantagineum. Next base: position 28,788,728 of record CM016563.1, on the reverse strand, counting down.
CACGTGATACCTCCCAGCAGAACAAGTATTTTCAAGTAAATCTGTATCATTTATTTATTCCTATTTCCTCTGTTTCTCCGGAATGCAAAATCTTTTGGTGTTAATATGTTGCAGGGCATGTGCGTGTTGACCCTTTCAGCAGCAGTTCCTGCTTTTGTACCTGCAGAATGTGTGGGTTCTGTATGCCCATCAGCAACTACCGGCCAATATGCAGTATTTTTCCTTGGCTTATATCTGATCGCACTGGGAACTGGTGGAATAAAGCCATGTGTTTCATCTTTTGGTGCTGATCAGTTTGATGATACCGATCCAAAGGAGAGAGTGAAGAAAGGATCCTTCTTTAATTGGTTCTACTTTTCTATCAACATCGGTGCATTAATATCAAGTAGTCTGATTGTATGGATTCAAGAAAATCTAGGATGGGGTGTTGGCTTTGGCATCCCAGCATTGTTCATGGGTATGTCAGTAGCAAGTTTCTTCTCAGGAACACCTCTCTATAGATTTCAGAAACCCGGGGGAAGCCCACTTACTAGAATATGCCAGGTTTTGGTAGCAGCTTTCCGTAAGTGGAGTTTGCCTGCTCCTCTTGATAGTAGTCTTTTGTTTGAAACACCAGATAAATTCTCTGCAATTGAAGGAAGTAGAAAATTGTTGCATACGGATGAGCTAAGGTGAGAACTAGTTATCATCTTTCTTTTACGTATCACCAGTTTAAGATAGCCATCTACTCATATTTTCCTAATCCATTTTTTTTCGATCTCTGTGCTTTTTACTAAATATTTTTATTAACATCTTTTGCAAGAGTAGGTTGCGTCTGGTATAGTGGAATGGAATGGTGTAGGAATGAAATAGACAAAGTAATGGAATAGACAAAGGAAAGGAATGAATTAATGAATTTTATTACTTTGTTTGGTATGTGAGTAGTAATGTGATTGAATTATCACATTAATCCCAATTTTTCTAATTTGATTACCTAGCAGGAGGTAATCATCCATTACCCCCAATTTGGGCGGAATGGTTATTACCTCAAATGAGGTCATTCAATTAACTAGGGAATGCAATCAAAATTCATTGTTATCTACCAAACTAAGTAATAAAAACTAATTTAATTTCATTCCTTCATATCTCATTCCATTCCCGCGTACCAAGCACAACCTATATGTGTTATTAGGCCAGAAGATATTTGCATCCTATTTATATATAGATGTCGTGATACTGCACACCTTCGAGTCTTGAATATGAAAATTATGTGCATTAGTTGGCAATAAGGAACTATCCCATCTCATTGTCCAATGACTGCTGGGCAAGGAAGTTGCATGTGTATATATAGTGTTATAATGTATGTAAATACATTGTTCCTCTTAATTGTTTTCAATAAATCATGGTCCCCTCCAGAGAATTATTTGCTGCCATCAAGAGAAGCAGTCTATATCTCTTTATAGTGTTTTCTTGTGAACTTAGAATCATGTTTCTAGTATCTACTAAGATTTACATAGAATTAGTACACTCAGCAGCAGGAGTGACACAACATTTCTTCATGTGATAGCGTGCTTTCATAAATTTATGGATCATGTACATTGAACATTTCTTCTTATTCTTTCATGAATTTTCAGTCTAACTGTATTGAGCATCTATATATCAATTAGTTACCTTCACATGGTCCACATCATTGTACAACATGCAAATGAATGTCCCATTACACTAGATTGTATAGACTAGGACGTGACTGTTAATTAGCCTTGAAAATTTATCATGAAATGCTAATCTACTTGCAGGTGCCTTGATAAAGCTGCTGTTATCTCAGATAGTGAAAACAGATCTGGTGACTATTCTAATCCCTGGAAAATCTGCACTGTGACACAAGTTGAGGAATTAAAGATCTTACTTCGCATGTTTCCTGTCTGGGCTACTGGAATAGTTTTTTCTGCTGTTTATGCTCAGATGTCAACAATGTTTGTAGAGCAAGGCACAGTGATGGACACATCCATTGGTTCCTTCAATATCCCGGCAGCATCTCTTTCAACTTTTGATGTCCTCAGTGTCATTGTTTGTGTCCCTATGTATGACAGGTTTCTTGTCCCAATAGCAAAAAAGCTGACTGGCAAGGAGAGGGGATTTTCCGAGTTACAGAGGATCGGAATTGGTCTTTTCATTTCAATTTTAAGCATGTTCGCTGCTGCTTTGGTTGAGATTAAGAGGTTACAGCTTGCTAGGGAGCTTGGGTTGGTCGATAAAGCTGTTCCTGTTCCTCTCAGTATCTTCTGGCAAATACCTCAATATTTTTTAGTAGGAGCTTCCGAGGTCTTCACTTTTATTGGGCAACTTGAGTTCTTCTATGACCAATCTCCTGATGCCATGCGTAGTTTGTCAAGTGCACTAAATCTTCTAACAACTTGTCTCGGGAACTACTTGAGCTCTTTTATTCTTACTGTTGTGACAGCCTTAACAACGCGAGGAGGAAGACCTGGGTGGATTCCTGATAATTTAAATGCGGGTCATCTTGACTATTTCTTTTGGTTATTGGCTGGTCTCAGCTTGATAAATATGTGTATCTACATGGTATGTGCTAAACAGTACAAGTCCAAGAAAGCAGCATAGATCTTACAAGCAAACAGTATGTGTCGGAGGAAGCTGCGTAAGAGTTGCTCGAGCATCTACATAGTGAAGTTGTAGACGTATGAAAGGCTTCTTTGGCATATGAAGCACCATGTATCACGATGTACAAGTAATTTCTTATTGAAACATTTCTGGTTACCTTTTCCATGCGTCCGTACTTACACGATGAACTTGGGCTTTCTTTCTAGCATGTACCCTTGGTCGGTGTAGTAGTTCAAGGGAATCATCTCAGGCTGTGTTTACCCAACTTTCTATCATATGATACTTCCTAATGAATATTGTTTATAAGCGTCTGTTTTATCCTCGTAAATATATTTTCCATCGTTTAGTGACCTCTTTCATCTTTTGTCTTGTTTGGTGGTGTTTCTTCTGATGGAGAAGAGAGTGCATGAGATTCTATTTAGAATATATAACACAGGACAATTCAGGATGAAGACATAATCGGACAAGCGTTATGGTTATTCCATCATTATTCCTACCAAGTTGACTACAGTTTTTATCTGTTCTTTATATGTCTGCGGCCTCGCCAGACAAGCGAATTGTGATGGTAGCGACACCTGAAAGAGCCAGGATGGTTTGTTGGCGAGCATAGACATCTCTCGCACTCTCACCACGCCCCCTCTCATTGGAGCCTCAACAAGTCTGATGTTCCGCCACCCCATCTTTGTGGATCAAAACAAGGGACCGTCACTTGTGAATGATTTAGGCAACACATTTTCTACTTCTCCGGTACTTCTACGGTTTAATCGAAAGTGATCTAGTCTTATATAGAAGGCTAGAGGTGATGAAGTAAAGCAGGGCATAAAGAGATTTTAGGAGTGGATAGGCTGATGATGGGCACAGGAAAATCTACTTTTGACTTTTTTGGTTATGGGTTTTGTTGGGAGGTGGGTAAAGCTGATGAAACTATTCCAGAAACTGAGTCATCTACACCTCATTGGTCTAATAATGGCATAAGATCGTCTCTAATGAGTGATATTTGAAATGAGTATGTGCTCCGATAGAAAATAATTGGGAGGATGAAATTTGTGTTCATTTTGGAGAAATTATTGAATAACTTGGGGAGTTACTTACAAGCGGGGGAGAGTGGGGAAACGTGGGGGAGAGAGAAGGGAAGAGAGATGGTAAGTCCGTGGAAGATAGGGTGCATCAAACATTCAATGCATTATGTGCATCAAGGGGTCAATATTGTAACAACAACACAGTAGAAAGGCCACACTGAAATTTTTCATATATGGAGGGGTCAATTTGCAATTACTGAATACTCCCTCCATCCCTTTTTGATGGAGTCATTTGCTTTTGCACACACTTTTAGAAAATTTTAAACTTCTCTCACAGAACACATTTTCCCTCCAACTTTCTTTACTATATTTGGTAAAAGTGGAATCAATATAGGAATTTCTATTATGAGAAATATGGACTAACAAATAGGGATGGAGGGAGTATTGTATACCATTGAAACACGTTTATTCTGGTTTTATTGGACAGAGTCCATTATCGGCTCCGGCCAATTTACTCTTCCCCACTCCCATACGCCATCTCTATCGATCGGCGGCGGCGATTTTCACGGGGAAAAATCCATTATCGGCTCCGGCTTCAGTAAGTACATCTATCTTCCCAACAATCAATTGTATATTCGATTTTGCATATTCTTCAATTTTGGGTTTAATATTTTTTTTAAACATCAAATTAGGTTTTTGAAATTATTGTTAATGTTTATCATATTTGGTTTTGAAATTTGTAATTGTTGCTTATTTACTTTAATGTATTAGGGGTTCACAATTGTACTGATGCGATTTTCGATTTCATAATGCGATTTGCGATTTCATGATGCGTTTTTCGAAATTTGAAATTTGTAATTGTAATTGGTTTATTTACTTTAACGTATTAGTGGTTCATAATTCGAAATTTGAAATTTGTAATTGGTTTATTTACATAATTGGTTTCGATTCATGATGCCATTTTCAAAATTTATAATTGTGATTTATCCTGATGCGATTTTCGAGGAAACTTTGGATTAATTGTTAGCCCGAATCATTCGATTTTCGCATCAATTCATTTGATTTTATAAAAAAGAGTTAAAACATGGGAAATCGAAGATACAGTATGCAATGCATGATAAAGAAATGGTATATACAATACCCAATGCTTGATAAACAAATGATACATACAGTACCCAGTGTATGATAAACAAATGGTATAGAATTTAGTAATGTACTAATCTCTAATACGCGAATTTAGTAAACTTTTTTTTCTTCTGTTCTTAAGGTTTTCTGGTGAATCTATGGCATAATTTATGCAATTGTTAGCTTATGAATCATGTGTTCCGGACGACGAATTAAGTTGGAAGAGCTGCATGTTACCAGATTCGTCAATCTTACCAACTCTTTGTCGTGTTGCGGGTGGTGATGTGAATGTAGGTTTTCGCCGTATAGATTTAAAAAATTACTTGTCTAGTAAGAGGCAGTTGCGTTTGCAACATGGAGAAGGCACCTCGTTACTTGAGTATTTTAGAGATGAAGCCATTAAGTAGCCCAATTATTTTTACTCCGTTCAAGTTGACTCAAAGAAACAGATTGCGATAAGATTATGCTGCATTTAGGGATGTTCTCTCATTTGATACAACATTCCGGACAAACAATCTCTATCGGCCACTAGGTTAGTTGTCTATGTTGTTATGTAAAAGTGATATTCATTTTACTTAATCTAGTAGTTATAATTTGGTAGTGTGACCTTTTTGTGCCAATAATGGTACAGTACGCGCATTAACATAGATATGGGTACATTTGTGTGACTGAAATATAACAAAGTTTTCTTTGTACCACTGATTCAGTTTAACTTGGGTGCACTTACTTTTGATATGAGTACATAACATGTTATACTGATTCAATTTAAGTTGGTAATGTTATACTTGTCTAATTTCGTAGTGTGACCTTTTTATATCATAATGATTTGTGAATGGGGTACAATACTCACATTTAACATACATATAGGTACATTTGTGTTTTATCATTCATCCAATCTAATTTAGTGTTTTGTTTTGTTTTTTATAAGGGTGTTTTATTGGGTTCAATCATCATAAGCAAATGTACGTATTCGGTTGTGCGTTGTTTTTTAATGAGACCGCCGACACATTTTCTTGGTTATTCAATATAGTTTTTGAGTGTATGTCAAGTAAGTATCCTGTGAGTTTCATGACCGACCAATGTGCAACCATTCGTTCTGCCGTTAAGAGTGTTATTCCTTCTTCGGTTTACCATGGATTGTGCTCTTGGCACATTTGCGAAAATGCCAAGATGAAGTTAGGTGCTTATGCAAATGTAAAATTCATGGAAGAATTACATTTTCTTATAGGATAAGTTGATAGTCCTGAAGAGTTTGAGTTTAGTTGGGACATCATTGTTAAAAAATGGAAATAAACCAACTCAAATGATTGCATTTTATCAAGAGATATAAAGAGCAATGGTGTTCATCTTGTTTGAAGGATTATTTTACTGCTGGATTAAAAAGTATTTAATAAGCGAGTCCTTTAATCTGTCGCTATGGTCAAAGATATCCATTGAAATTATAGGCCTACAGTACGCAGAACAAATTAAGACTAACTAAAGAAACAACTAACACAAATGGTCAAAGACATACATTAACACATGACATACAATATTGTCTCATAACATATATCATAATTTCAGCACGCTTGCAAGTGCAATTGAAGGATTGATTGTAAAAGATGTCCCATTTGTTGAGGTTAATGATGGTCCTATTTAAAATTTTAGAAAATTAAACATATGATGACTATTCACCAAACAATGAACTTAAAAAGGTAGAATGGAAGTTATAAATCTGTTAGACATAATTACCTCTATAATTTTTAACCTTCATTCGTTTGGAAACAATAACCAAATGGTTATTAGCATTGTTAGACATAATTACCTCAACAATTTTTAACCTTCATTGTTGTGCATCCTCAACAATGTCTGTTTTCTCTAAAAGCTAGCTCTCGATGTCAAAGGGATTAGCATTTGAGTTCCAGGCCGTTCTCAATCCCATTCCACTCTCGAATTTGAGGATCGGGAGTGACTGCCCCCCACTGTAAGCAACCAAAATAATTGTCCCTGTGGTCAATTTGGCTCTACGAACAATTGTGCCCCATCCGCTACGAAATTCCCTCTCACGGACGATAACAACAAGAGCAAATGGCTTCATCGATCACTCACGTTTGTTAAAAAACACTAATCGATCACCCTAGTATGACTAGTGAGTGACCAAAAGTACACATAATACCCAACATGAGTGATCGAAAGTATACAAAGTCATACTAGGGTGATCGACTAGTGTTTTTTAACAAACGTGAGTGATCGATGAAGCCATTTGCTCTAACAACAATCTTCCTCCCTCCATAGCGGAACACAACACAGCCATCTCCATGAACATTTATTCCCCCAGTAAATGAATCAGGCAGAAGCTACATCAAAGACACAAATGAACATTTTCATACATTCGTCTAGGATGACTTCAAGTAATCAAATTGAAGATATTAGTATTACCGTCTTCAGACCAGCAACATAATCTAGCGTGAAGTAGCAACTTCTAGCTTGCATTAACAAGAACACATGATTAAATTAATTGATTGAAAAAGAAATCATCAACAAAATATAAACATACAAATATACCTTCTATAATCATTGACATGATTCACTCCAACTTGCTAGGTAGATTATTTTTTGGACATGAAAAAAAACCAGACACTTCAATTTATAATGTAGCATTCGTCAAAAAATTTAAATAAAATCCCCTTAAAATCAGGATATGTCATATTATTGTACTCTACCCTATTTTCTTAGCTCACTGGTGGAAGGATGAAGAGTGAAGAAAGAGAGAAAGAAATCATTTGTACCTTCCTCCAATCAACAAACAAAATGACGCCCCTGCTTTAGTTTTTGTATTGATGATCGAAATCCCTAAGATTGGTGAAGAAGAGGCGATTCTTATTATTTAACAATTTAATTTTCAGACAAACACTGACTTTATCACAATAAAATCAATGTCTAAAATTATAGTTCTAATGCTTCTCCATATGTTTTAGGGCATTTATCGGTCCATTAAAATCTAGCTCAAATTTTTTTTATCTTCATCGACATATTTTGTAAATTCCCATAAGACTTATTTTATGTTGAAACTCAAAGTCGAATTGAATAATCATTTTTCAAATATTTATATTATATTCAAATTGATCGTTACGATAATATATAGTAGCTTCCTAAATTTGTTTGATTAATTTACAAAGTTGGGTAAGTAATTAATATTATAACATTATGTTAGTTTCCTCGAACTAAAAACTCTTAAAATATTTTCCTAATTCATTCAACTTCGATCTCGCATCCTCCATATACAAATATATGGTTATAAAAGGTAAAGTACAATTATAACGTTATGTTAATTTCCCCGAACTAAAAACTTTTCAGACACTGTCCTAATTCATTAAGCTTCAATCTCAACTGTGCACGTCTCAAACACATAATGCGTATACAAATATGGTTATAAAAGCTAAAGTTTTTTTCTATTCGAAGATTTACATTATTAAAAATTCTTAAAACATTCACATAATGTCTAAACTTCAACCTGAGATTTAAAGGGCTCGTAAATATAGCTAAGGCCTTATCGCGTTTTCATGGTGTCTAAACCTCGCCCGTGGGCGGGGTATCCCTGCTAGTATATATATAAGAAAAGCAATAGAAGTCATAACGAGAGACTAAATACATAGATTAGAAATTTCGGAATAGTTTCTTTGTGTAAGATTATAAACTACTATAGAGTCATATTTTATATAAATTGTAATAATATTATTTCAATTTCTAAGGATTATTAATTTATAATTTTCGTGGGACCTTATATTATAAAGGTATTTTTTAAAGTATTATCTTATTATTTTATCGATTTTATCAAAAATTTTAACTAGCCCAAGTCGGGATTGAACAAATTTATTATCTTAGAAAGATTATTAATTTATTGAATATTTCCATATCCTCTTCCGTTAAATGTGCATTGAGGCTATGTTGCAATACTTGGGGCACTTTTGGTGCCTAATCTGCAACAATTTAACTATCTGTGACAATGTATAACTTTCAAAGTATAATTTTGTCCCACTATCTGAGATCAAATCAACAATTATCACCTAGTCTAACACATACTATTTGCAAGGAGACGTAAGACCATCTACAATGGTTTAGAGATTAAACACCCTCTTTTACATTTTCCAATACTCCACATCATTTCCTCTTTTCTTCACTTAATAATTCAACAACCATTCAAATTTCACATACTCCAATGGTTGTGTTTAAAAAGATTGAATACTCTTCCAACTCGTTAGCATCTTTTTTAATTTTAATCTTTTTAGTATCCAAATTAAGTGAATCAAATCTCTATTTACTAAATATAAAAAACATGAATTTTGATATAATTTTGTTATTTAAAAAAATTCATTTGTTGTATAATAATTTACATCAAATAATTAGAATGTGATAACAATACAAAAATTAATAAAGTTGGCTCCATTTTCTCATATTTCAACATGTTGAATATATTCAACACAATTTAATACACATCACATTCAACTATATATTCAACTCTCATTTGTAGTGTTTAAGTAGTCGAATTTTATTATTCAACTATCCATTGTAGAAGGATAGAAAGAGGAAAAATGATATTTTTTTTTCTTTGCTTCAACCTTCAAACGAGTATGGAAACTGTCCAGACCTATCAATGGACACAGGGAAGTTATCAATCTCCTCGCTCCATGGATTAGTCTTCTCATAACCATCAATGTTCCTCGTCGCCTTCCAAACTATACTGCAACACTTGAAGCCAGACCCGAAGGCCATCTGCCATAGGCGCTCGCCTTTCTTGATTCTACCTTTAGCCTCTGAATAAGCCATCTCATACCACACTGTACTACTAGAAGTGTTCCCGAACCTAAGCAATGTCATTCGCGGAGCTTCCATTTCCTTATCTCTAAATCCTAACACTTTCTGTAGCTCATCAAGAACCGGCCTACCTCCTACGTGTGGGAAGAAGTGATCAATCGCTACACTGAATTTTGGTACTCGCGGTTTAGAGTTCCCCTGGCCTAATTTCCTCTTCAAGAAATCGAATATAAATAGGACTTTCTCAGAGAAGGGGAGGATTAAGGGGCCTAATGTGATCAAATTCAAAGATATGGCTTTTTTCGCTGAGACCAACAAATCTTTCGTTATTGTAACGCCTCGAAATTCTTGTTCATCTTCTTCTTGAAATATGCAATTATACGAGCCATCTGAACTCGCGTTGTGAGTACTCACGGTATGGATGAGCTGGTATTTCGACGATTTGCTATCCGAGGCGCGATTCGAGAGCAAAATAGCAGCTCCACCCACTCGAAACAGACAGTTTATGAGAATCTTTGAGCGATCAGATCCTAGATAGCAATTCTGGGAGATATTTTCAGTACTGACCACCAAAGCACAAGTGTCTTTGTTCACCTACATACACATATTCAATTTCAAAATGTTAGGAGGATACCATATAGTATTAACATTAATTTTCAAGGCACAAAATTCTTCTAATTTTATTCTTACAGAACATATGGAATCAGTGTTCAATATATAACGAGCGCATGGAACGAGTGCTTAATATATAATAAGGTATGGAATGAAGGCTCGTTATTATGTATATATCGAGCACTCCTTCCATGCACACGTTACATATATTGGGCACTCAATCCATGCACTCGTTATATATATGTACAACCGGACGCGGAATATCAATTTCGATAGTGCAGATCATAAAAAATTAAATTAAAACATAATGTTAAATTTGATAAAACAATCTATTAGATGGCTCAATTTTTCAAACTAAATTTAGTTTTTTTATCCTTTTTTTTTTTTCCTAAATTAGCGATGAGGTGAGATTCGAACCCAGGACTAAATTAGTAAGATAAATGGTACACTAAATTTAAAAGAAACTAGCTTACAATGCATCCTCCTAAAAATCTGGCAATTACTAAAGTACTACTCTACATTTTAATATTGATGCAAGAATTATACGTAATGATTAAAAATTAAAACATTATAATTTATTTTTTAAATATAAACTAAACATATTATCCATTTCATGTTATTATATTACGAACACCTCAAACAATTGCGCTTATGTTATTAGCCCAATTATTAGCCAAATAAGGTAGAATCAATTGATATTTATTAAATTATTAGCCAAATAAGGTAGAATCAATTGATATTTATTAAATGTATGTACGATATTAGCTGGGCTTATACACTCTTAACAACAAAACATTGCATATAAGTATAGTTAGATGTGTCAACAGGGCCAGGCTGGGACTGTTAAGAGAAAGCCCGGAGCGGGCCTCACGAATCGGGGACGCGCCCAAACAACCTTATCGGACTGGACCATCTCTTAAAAGGACATTAATCAAGAAAAATTGAAAGAAAAAAATTGATTTTTTTTGAATTTTTCTAAGCTTATAAGGGGCAGATTAGTCATATCATCCACCCTTTGTGCCATTCTTCTAACAAGTTTAAATATGTGGTCTAAATTGAGTTAATCGAATAGCTTAGTGGAAAATGTTCTTACTAGTGACTAGAAGGTCCTAGGTTCGAAACTCACCTCATCGCTAATTTACAAAAAAATAATATGTGGTCTAAATTAAAAACAAGTTTTCAAAAGTGTCATTTTATCCAAAATCTCTGCAGGTCGGACCAATTCCGGTAAAGTATTACTGAGACAAAAAACAGCATTGACAACAACCATCAAAAGTATATGATAAACTCTATAAATGAACCAACTAGCTTGTTGGCCTAGTGGTTATTGATCCTTGTCTCCTCAATTGAGGTTATGAGTTTGAGACCTATCAAAGATTCAAATATTTACGGATTCTTTTGTTTCGGCATAATATAAATTTCTCTCCGTAATAATGTGGAATTTTCTTATTTGTACAACGTTGACCAGTTAAAAAAAACTATAAATGAGATTGATACCTTAGTGGTAGTTACAACCAATCACATGATGCAACCTTCATTAATCAAAAGAAAATCCCAAGTCATAAATTAGAACATGTATGTACTAGCTTAATTAGTTGTGTGAACAACGATTGATTCCTTATCATGTATGTGACTTGTGACTTCTCATTGATTTTGACATGCATGATGCAACCAGCAAACGTGGACAAAATCATGAAATTAATTTGACTAAGATGTGCTCGATTTTGTCATAATTTTCAAGATAATAAATTTCTTATACATTTCAAAAGAACTAACATAATCATGAGATTTTGGTATAATACTCCAGTAACTAAAATATAAGGAGTAGAATTGAAAGTTTGGAAGGGCGATCAAGTTAGTGGAATTTATGAGTTTAAGAATATATATTTTTAGAAATATTAAAGATATATATCGGTAGTTAGTTAAAAAAATCATTTTATTTTAATTAACTTTACACTTTGTGACACACAATTTAATCATCAATTATTTTATATATACAATATAAAAAATTATAAGAAGATAATATATGAGAATATTTTGAAAAATAAATTTAATGATATCAATTTTATATTTTTTGATCAATATATAAAAAATAATTTGTAATTAAAATTCAATACGAATTCTCAAAAAATCGATTAAATGGAAATGGAGTAAGTATATTTTTTTGTTGAATTCTTGTTTCAACATAATAAAAGATGTATGTATTGTGTATAACTGAAAAATCAATCTTATACGCATGGGTATAGCTTCATGTCAAAGAGATTATGAAATTTTATTTTAAAATTAATTGACAATAAACGGAATAGTTAAGATATTTTATATTGTTTTGGGAGGATCCAGACTGTCGATGTGGGATGTACATATCAATACTCCTCTTATGTGTAAAGCTATCCTCAGAAGAATTATATGTCGGAACATCATTAGTGGGGTCACCCGTGTCTCATTAATTAGGGGTTGGCTTTGACACCATGTTAAGAGTCTATGCAATTTTACTCTAAAATCAATTTACAATAGAAGGAGTATTAGGAACACACCAACTTCCTATGTAGGATGTGCATTTCAACACTCAAAAATAATTGATAATTTATTATGTATGCAATTAACTTGAGATAAAGAACTAAGCCTTAGTTTGTTTTTAATTATTTTTAATGATTATGCTATAATAATTGATTAACTCATATTTTAATAGACTTGTTCGCTTAAATATTGCTTTTATATTGATATATTTAGTGTATTTATTAACTAGTTATATCTTAGTTACTAATTAATTATAATCACAATTAAAAATATAACCTTATATGGGTTTGTATTATATAACTGTTGTAGAAGTTTAAAAATGATTATTGTCATATGGATGAGTAACACTAAACAATAAACACATGTATCAGTGAAAATAAGAAACATGCTCTAATATTAAGCAGAGTACTAAGATATTCATAGGAGCTAATTGCAGGAATGGTCCTCGTTAGTGAATTTGGGTTGCACTTTGGTCCTTAATAATGGATGAGTTGTAGTTTAGTCCCCAATATTACCGAATTTGTTGCACTTTGGTCCCTAAACCGTTAATTCCGTTTAAAAGGTGACGTTTTCACTAATTTTAGTTAAAATAACTACCATAATCGAACCTCTACTCTTACTTGGAAAAGGACAAGAAAAATTGAAAAAAAATTATAAAAAAAATCAAAAAAGAAAATTAAAAAAAGATTTAAAAAAAAAAGATTAAAAAATTGAAAAAGAAAATAAATAAATAAATCACAAAAGAAAATAAAAAACTCAGAAAAAAATTTAGTGAAAGCACCTTTTAAACGAAACTAACTGTTACCCCAATTTATTTCGTAATTACAATTTGTCCCAAAAGTAGTGAAAACGTCACTTTTTAAACGGAACTAATGGTTTGGGGACCAAAGTGTAACAAATTCGGTAATATCGAGGATTAAACTACAACTCTTCAACTAGTGGGGACCAAAGTGTAATCCGAACCCACTATTGGGGACCATTACTGTAATTAGGTCACATTCATAGTATGAGGTCATTATTAATTTGCCCTTACAAAGTGTGAGTAATTGTAATTTTGTCCTTGAAAATGGTGTACGTCTCTTTTCATTCTAAAGGATTGATGTACAACATTTGCATTTTTTGAGGACCATACTCCTAACATTTATGACACTTTGAAAACGCATTGCAACATTATAACGAGGTAATGGTTGAAATAGTCTTACTAAGTGGTAACGATATATAAATTATTACTGTAAGTGTTGTATCGTGTTCGCAAATGGTCTATAAATTAACTTGTCAGTTAAATGTTAACGATCATATTTAGTTCTGAATCATTTTTACAATTATGACAAAAACTTAAAAAAATATTTTTTTTTTCGAAATTTTTAAAATTAACGCAAATAATTCTTGTAAATGTGTATCATGTGTGGAAATGGTCCCTGAAATAGATTTAGATTTTCTTTGTTCGTTAACATATAACAAACGTGTTAATGTTGAGACCATTTGCGTGCACACACGATAATATACACTTACATGATCACTATTTGTACGACCAGCATCACTTACAAGGATTAAATCTGCTATGATCATTCACTTACTATCTATTGACACCATTTCGATGAATAACGTCAGAGCGAATTGCTGAAATGGTCCCCGATAGTATGACCGAGTTGCACTTTGGTCCCCAATAGTTACACGGTTGCACGTTAGTCTCCGAAACTGGCCAAAAAGTTACACTTTAGTCCCTACGTCAACTTTATCGCTAACGTTTCAGGTTTAGGCGTTAAAATTGGGGTAAAAATGTAACTTTTAAGACGTAAAGTTGATTTTTGCCTCAATTGGTGCTAAAATGAAACTCCACAACACTAATTGGGGTGAAGAAAAAGGGAATTTTGGCGGGAGGGGGTTGTGGAGTTTCATTTTGGCACCAATTGGGGCAAAAATATCAACTTTAAATCTTTAAAATTATATTTTGACCCCAATTTTAACTCCTAAACCTGAAATGTTAACGTAAAACTTGACGTGGGGACTAAAGTGCAACTTTTTGGCCACTTTCGAGGACTAACGTGAAACCGTGTAACTATTGGGGACCAAAGTGTAACTCTATCATACTATCAGGGACCATTTCAGCAATTTGCTCAATAACGTCACAATATACCTATATGAAACTAAAGCCCAACTTAGTTTCAGAATCTCCAACCAAATGATCAATTAACCCTCTACATGACACGTGTATAATACCTCAACAGTTGTTGAGCTACTAACATTTTTTATGTTTCAATTAATAATTTCACCCATGATCTTAGTACGTGATTATTGATATAACCTTCACAGTTAAAGAATTTGGATTTGAATTCTGGTAAGACATCTTAATAAAAACAGATGCCTACCCTAGTTAGTGTAGATGTTCTTTCCCGATAGTATCGATATCATCATTTGAAAAAAAAAATAGTAATTCTACATGAATACATACATGTCCTCCATTGCATGTACCCACATGCATTAAAGATTTGAGTACGTACCTTAAGAAGTTGGTTAGCCATCCCAATGGCCCAAAGGCTAGCCGTACATCCCATACCACTAAGACTATAGCTAGCAATATCATGTTTGAGCTTGTAATGGTTCACTATCATGCTTGTAAGAGAAGGTATTGCATTAAAAATTGAGCAATTCACAATGAGTATACCAATATCTCCTATTTCAACTCCACTTTTAGCTAGTAAGTTGTCTATGGCTCCAAATATCACCATTTTAGCTTCCTCTCTTGAATCTTCCATGCTTGGATTTGGTGGATTTTCTAGAAAGGCCTTGGGGAGATATGTTGAGTCACCTACTCCTGATTTTTCAAGTAATATTTTCATGAAATCTATTGTTTCTTTTGTTGTCCCAAAATGGGGAGCTCTTTCAATGGTTCCCTTCTTACTAATCATGAGATTTCTTGGGGGTTTGTAACATGCAAAATCTAGCAAGAACACTTTCTTGGAGTGAATTTTGGTATTGAAAAGAATGTATGAAAGAAGAATCATGGCTATGAATAATAAAAGGGGTGAAATTAGGGGATGTAAATTATGAAGATGAATCATGTATTGAACAAGATTATTTTTACTAATGAAGGGAATTAGGAGAAACATGGTGAGAATGAAGCAAATGTTTAACATGTAGGGGACTTTTTGTTTGAGATCTACAATATGATCATATGATGAGTTGCTTTAGACTAGAAGAACCCCCTTTTATAACATGTTCTCTCATTGATCTATATATAAAATTAATGCACATAATAATTAAATGATCTAACTGTTATAAGCCTAATTAAGTTGTCGATGATTCTATGACCTGGTGGCACCTAACTCAATTTCATGTAGGAGGTCAGCATGGGTTCAAGTCTCGTTAGAGACAATTATCTCAGTAATAGTATTGTACTCAAACTTTCATCGCCAATATACAAAAAAGAAAAAAGAAAAAAACCTAATGAAGTTAAATTGCAAACTCAAATTTGGGAAAAGAAGAACTTAATTAACACCTACCAAAGAGTTTTGACCAACTAAATATGGCCATGTTGTTGTGACATGTGATATTTAATATTTGCTTTGCATCAATTGAGAACATAATGTGTACCTTCGGGAAATATTTGAAGCAATTGAGATTTTAATGGATCCAAAATTTTAATATGACATTTCTTTTTATAATATAAAATATGAATGTCCAATATAAATACTTATTTAGCAGATATTAGAAGTGAATAAAAATTCAAAAATTTGTCTAAAAACAAGTTTTAAACTAGAGAAATTTTACAAATTAATTGAAGTTTTAATCAACAAAACTATGCAATTAAATGTAAAATATTTACGTGAATATCATACTAATATAGCCATGAATCTGTCTGTTAGTAGTCTTCCCAAATGAGGGTAAAGATAAATAAGAGAATTTGCATATTAGATGAACACTACCACAAAATACTTTAGGCGACGCTTATTTTAGGCCTTAGAGCTACCACTGTGATGGTTAGGTTGAGACTTAATTGCTCTATCCGACTATAGCCATAAATCAGTTTGTTACTGGCGCTTTATTTGTTGGGCGCCACAAAGGCATGACCTAATTCTAGGGCTATAAATGGATCGAATTATATCGAAAGTAGTTATGTTTAATTTCCGTGAACATGAGTTCGAGCCAAAATATCTGAACCGGAACGAACTATTTGCGAACAGTGCGAAAAAATTCGGTTTGGTTAATAAAAAGTTTAATGTTATTGGGCCTTTGGGCGACTTTTGAGCGGATGAGACGGAGATGAAGATATGTGTAGTAGAAGTGATTTTTATGATTCAGGTTAGACTTAGTACTTTCAATTCTGGACTCCAGATTAATGACATGTATTAATATGCGATCCAAACTAAATTGAATTGTGTGGTTTGGTTTGCCGAATCTTGTATTTACCGTTTGGTTCGGTATTTGTCAATGCGCACCAAGTCACGAGCTGAACTTTTCGAGCCGGATAATGTAAGTCGAATCGAACCTTCTACGTTCACTCGCTACTCTACCTACTTCTATACAGACCAATTACCAGATCCACCTATCATCGCCGGAATAATCTCCCAAAACCTTCCTGAAAACCCAAGAAAGGCATATTTCGAATATAGAGGAGTGAGAGTTCCCAAAAACCATGCCTAGATACCCGAAGACCGGTTTTCCCGAAAAAGTAGGTATGATTGCCGGGCCTCTCCTCGTTCCGCCCGCTGGCCTAATATCTTGGACGATGAACTAACATGTTAGTCCGCTAATCAACTAAATACATCCCACACCCTACTCTGAAATAGACAAAGAAGATAAACCGTGGAATGTGTTTAGTTGATTAGGGGACTAAAACTTGCTTTTTAACCACTTCAACTCAAGGTTTGCTCCTTATGGTGCGTTTGGATTGGGGTGAATCTAGGTGAGGGTAAACATTTAAAATTAACCTAGGTTAGGGGAATGTAGAGGAATGTAGGTGAAACTATTATAATTCTTGTTTGGATACAATTACCCTTCACTAGGAAAAATAAAATAATTAATAAGTTGAAAAACAACATGATAAAATTATTAACTATTAAACTGACATTTATATCCTTCTCTTTATTTCTACACAGACTACCTTGTTATTGTTTGCAAATTAAATGTTATTAAATAAAAATATTAGCAAAACATAAATATGTTCTATAATAAAAAAAAAATATATGAAACATATCAATAATCTTTAGCAAAATAAACATACACACGTTTAACAAAAGATAAACATAAACAACAAATATCGTGTACTTAATTATTAGTACACATATAATACACAAGGATTTACAACAGGGAATATGTTAATGCTCGTAAATGTTGATTTACATACATTACAAAGGTAATTTGATAATTAGATGATTAATTGAAAAAATGATTAACACTGATTATTGCACTAAGAGAAAAAGGTAGACGTAGCAACAAACAAATATAGTACACACGGATTGAAAAGCAAAAAAATATGAACTTCAGTGTCCAAATGAAACAAACCTAGGTTTTATTTATAGATTTCGAAAAATAAAAAGTAATTATATATTTTTATTTTGATGAATTTTGGCAAATAATACATTTATTAAACAAAGAAAAGCAAAAAAACAAAGAGGTGAAAAAGCAGGACTGGTACAGCATGTCGAGTTTAGACTTGTGGTACTAAAGCTAAAACTTTGTAACTCATACTAAATTGTTGTTAACCATTAGATCAATCTTTCTCCATTTATTTCTCATCCAATGGTCATAAACTGATATGGGTATTTTAGATATTGTGCATCTATTAAATGCAAATTCAATCACTTGTTTCATGTTTATAGATGGAATCAATTCACTAATTTCATGGGTATAAAACTTCTTTCCATTATTAACTCCTACTTTTTTGCATCAAAAATCATACTGATATTATTTGCTATTTTTTTGCCAAATCTGATTTTTCGTTTATTTTCAAAACTCTACGTAATACATCTTCCACGATTCATACATGTTTTTTCATCTTCTTTTTTCTATTAATAATTGCTTGAAGGCCATTTTTATTCAATTACAATAATTTGGTTGAGCCAAAACAAATGAAAAATTGAATTCGTCATTGCTTTTTTGCTTTTGTTAAATGTAATGAAAATTTCAATTATTTCCAAATTATATTTGTTACAAATTTTTCTGATGACTGATTGATTTTTTGTGTATTTATTAGTATGTAGTGAACAAAATTGTTTAAATATTGTCAATCTGCAAAAAAAAATTACTAATTTTTATATAATGCTAGTTTGCAAATTGCAAGTATGTATACTTATATAAAAAATAAATTTTTGCCAATTAAACGTGTTTTGATGGTACTATTAATATACACATAAATATATTTTCATGGATAATATTAATTTGCCACATAAATATATTTTTGTGGATACTATTAATTTGCCACTTAAATATATTTCCATGGATAATATTAATTTGTCATCAATTTAAGCATTTAGCAAAAGACTAAAATGTCATTTAGTATTAGTAGTACTAAAAAAAAAATTAGTACCCTAAGTCAGACTCCATCATGTCAGCTTCCTATTGGTTGCTTTTCACCCGTCGACCCAACTTAAACCTCAAATCCCAAGTATTAATTTTTGATGCTCCACTATAACTCCATAATCTTTAACCTATATTATATATGAAAATACCACTATTAACTCCATTTTAACTCCACATTAAACTTTGTTGTGGGTGTCTAAACCCTCAATAAATAGTTCGTCGTCAATCCTCAAGAAGTCACATGCATCATCACACATCATCTTTACTTGGACATTACACCAAGTCTATATCGTTATTGAAAATCAATCGAGAGTGATTGTTGAAACCTACAAAGAGTGCGGCCAAAGCTCCCATCAGCAAAAGAAACTTAGAACTTCGCCTTTTATTTTTAACAACATATATACATCGTAAAAAGTTAATAAATTTGACATCTTTTACTACAAAATTTGGATCCTAATCTAAGATATGAACGTTTGAATATGCAAGTCAATGAACCAATTTAGTGTGTTAATATGTATTTGGATTCTAATCGATTCGTTTCAAGTTCTAATTTAGTTTGTGAATATGTATTTCGTCAAAACTTTGCTTCTAAAAATAGTTTTTTTTAACGATATTGAGATTTGAGATTACGAGATAATTATTGAGTAATATTTTTATCCGGTCCCTCCTTTTCATTCATTCTGCCGTCGTCCCTCTTTTGCTTCTCCTTGGGCGGAAAAGCCACCATTTTTTGGTTTTTCTTCCCCTCTCTTTATTTTTTTCGCTTTTAATAAATGTAATATTAGATCTTGTTAATCTAACATTATGTTCGTGTTCAGTTTTATTTTTTCTTTCGATATTGTACTTTTGACAATTACTTTACAGATTCGGTCATTCCTCGGTGTCTACCTCAAGCTGAAGAGGTATTTGCTCGGGATGGGTGGTATTTGACACATGCAAGCTACTTGGCAGTCTATAAGATAAGCGGGCTACAACCAGGGGCGGACCCAAGGGGGGGTGGGGTGGGCACCGGCCCCCCTAGGTTTTTCGGTATTGTTATATCTATATACGATTTTGTTGAATTTTTGTGATATATACACTAAAAAGTGTAAGGAAACTAAGTAGAAGTTTAGCTTAGTTGGTTAGAACTTTCATTCAATTGGTAGAGGTCATGGGTTCAAGCCCTCCAAGGTTCATTTTTTTTTTATACTTTCACTTTTTTTATTTGTTTTGGCCCCCCTATTTTATTTTTCTCGAAGTTGGCCCCCCCTTTATTTTCATCCTGGTTTCGCCCCTGGCTACAACCATTTTCATCCCATCCTTTTCGGCACGTGCTGGTGGAGGTTTGGAGGCAGTTGTAATCTTCTTTTGGAAACAATATCGTTTGGATTTTTTGCTATTTTTGTGGATAGAAGAAGTGTTGGCTTCTTCTCTTTTGTTGGCCTTATTGGCTTTTTGTATGGCCGTGTGGCCTTTTTGGTTGGCCGTTTGGATTTTTTGGTTTGGTACATAGGGATAAAGTTCGGGTTTTTCTTTTCTTGTGAGTTAATTGGAGGTCAAAGTCCAGTTCACAAGAAAGAAAGATTTCGTTGGGTTGCTGTCAACCGCTCCTTCAGATCTTAGGGGCTGGGGAAGCTATCTTTCTTCCACCCCTCTCTTTGGCTTTTACTCTTTTGTAATTTGTGTTGTATTTTCTGTCATTCAATTATTTTAATGATATTCATATCACTTGAATAAAAAAAGAAAATTACGAGATTTTTTTTCCATTTACTATAGTACTTATATTACTATGATTGTACTTACCATGTGTATTATTATCCCCTTGCTTGTGAGTCAGAATGACCAGAATGCATAATGGTGTACCAATTAATATCATCATTATTAATGAGATTCTATCATAAGTCGTTTCAGGAACTTTAATCGTGTGAATTTTTTGCGGATGAATCAATAATTTAGTGATATTTAATTCAAACTTTTATAGAAGAGGTTTTGGATTCAACTCTGATTAAAAATAATTTAGTGATATTTAATTCAAACTTTTATAGAAGAGGTTTTGTATTAATTATTGGTAATAATATTGTATTCATACTTTCATTATTAATATATAAAAATAAATTCGTGCCGATTTTATCGTATGTGTAAAAAAATACCCCAAAGACCAAAATAAAACAAATTGATATCTCTTGAATAAAGGGTGTCTTTCCGGTAGTTCACTAAGGCTTTTCGCACAGGGCCTACTCCAAAAAAGTCCCCCATCTACAAAAAGAAAAATCAAGTAACTTTAATTTTAGGATATTTGAATTGGTTAGAAGGTAAGCTGTAGTCTTTTATTCAATAAAGACATAAGAATCTTGTGATTTATTACTTCTTTTATATACTCTAAGTACAGGTGCGGTGTACTATACATTCGAATGACGATTTCATTTTTTTATTAAAATAGTTTAGGGCCTAAGAAAATAAGCTTTTAATATCCAGATTTTGTACCAAACCATCCACAACATCCTCAATAAATATATCATCCAAAATCATTATTAGATTGGCTTTGTACAGCTAAACAGGGTTACCAAGATGCTCAAGTCATTTTAGCATTCTTGTATAGTTGTATGATGGTGATTTAAGACCAACTACAAATTTACGAAATCGGAACCTACTAAATCTAGTAGGTTTAATTATAGTTGTTTTTCTTCATCTTGAAAGTTGTCTGGACTTAGTATATATACATGCCGACAAGCAGGACAGTTGATTTATTGACATACATGAAACTGTCAAACTTCGCCAAACAAGTAATGCTCGTTGGAAGCATTGAATTGATATCATGCTCGGTCGGTAAGAACCTTTGTACGTATTGGCGGATTTAGGTGTTTCAAAGTGTTTGTTTGAAATCGATCTAGTTTGAAGTGGTTATTATTTAAAACACTTAAATATATTCAAGTATAAATATAAATACTAATTTTTACATTAATTTTTTCTTTATATATATAATATTTTATTTTTTCAAAAAAAGTGTATGTGTTCGACTGAACAGACACAAACCATTGCTAGTGTTTGTATGTAACCTTTGCAGTTATACATTTTGTTTGTGAAAACACATATTTGGTGATAGATGTTATAGTGTGAAGCCTAAAAATGTATAACGGAATATGATGAAGAAAACCACGAAATTAGGCATGGGATGTGAGGTCGGAAGGTCAGATGATAAGGACGTCGTACATCAGTTTTTCTAAATTTTTCTTTATAATTCACTCTCAATTATCATTTTATATTATTTTTGGGACTAATTATTTTTAACATATCCCCTATTATTCACAATTAATTGAATCATAATAACTATAAGGCTTAATTTCATCTGGGCACCTGAACTAGTTTTTAATTCCCAAATAGGCACCTGATGACCTTTTTGTAACAAGTAAACACCTGGATCTCAAATAGGCATTTGAACTATTTTTTAATTCCCAAATAGGCACCTGAACTTTCCTTTTTCACAATTATTTTAATTTATCAGATTTCAAAATTTTCTATGAAGAGCAAATTAGTCATATTACACATAAAAACTAACTCAACTACTTTTAATCTAACCCAACCTCAACCCAACCCCCATTTAACCCCACCCCATTAAATATTTAACCCAACCTATTAAAAACGGCTAGTGATAATGCCAGAGCAGTTTTCATGTTGCCAGAGCAAAATCATGCTGAATTCCTTTTATACCCCTTTTATCAAACTATATTTTCAGCGTAATCTCAATTGTTAATTATAACATTTATTCATGTTTTCTTTATTCGAATAGAAATCAAAGTATTCTATCACTAACAATCAATATTGTAATTATAAGTCATATAATCAAAGGACATAAAAGGAATTAAAGGTAGTTTTGCTCTGGCAACATGAAAACTGCTCTGACATTATCGCTAGCCCTTAAAAACATCATCTTCAACTTTACACCCCACCCCCACCCCCACCCCCACCTCAATTCACCACCCATCCACCCCGTACACCAGAATTGAAAACAAATACCACCCTTTTTTCATGTTCAGTAATTATCTCATTGCCTTCATTTTACTCGACTCATGTATACCATAGCATTCATAATTAATTAATTATTATTAGTTCTTTTATTGTCCGGCTGGATTGAACCATCTTTTAGGTAACTGGATCTAATTCATGGCGTCGTGTGGAGAGTCATTTCATCCACCCAAGTAAGCTTCTTCCATGAATTTCAAATACCATGTACCAAGGATATTGTTTCGATACCTATGTGATTCCATATCAACATATAAGACCTGAACAGTTCAGTTGCATTTGCACACGTGCTCACAAAATTTGATTGCATTTGCATTCTGCGTTCGTATGCATGCGCCCATGACGGATCACATGCTGATTGGACTGGGTGTCCTGATGCTCGCCGGTCCACTTATGGATACTGTGTATTTCTGGGCGATAATCTCATTTCTTGGTCCTCAAAATGCCAGGTCACTATTTCTCGCTCCACTGCTGAAGCTGATCAGTATCGGGGTGTTGCAAATGTTGTTTCTGAAGCATGTTGGCTTCGCAATCTCCTTCTTGAGCTGCAACAACCTCTGTCGACGGCCACCATCGTCTATTGTGACAACGTCAATGCCATTTATCTGTCTGAGAATTTTGTGCAACATCAGCGCACAAATTAAAGCATGTTAAAATTGATATCCATTTTGTCCGCCAACAGGTGGCCCTCGGTCATGTTCGGGTATTACATGTCCCCTCTCAATACCAAATTGCTGATATATTCACCAAGGGCCATCCTCAGATATTGTTCACTGATTTTCGGGACAGCCTCAGCGTTCATCCTCCTCCCGCTGCGACTGCGGGGTGTATTAGCTTATATATATTATTAGCATATATTAATATATATCTCGTGTGTATTAGGTTTATTATTATTGTATCGGGCAAGGCCCGTCTTGTAAACCTAGTTAGCCTATTCGTTGTGTATAAATAGGTGTAAACATTGTAAGTAATGAAGCAATCAAAATATATTACTTTCAGTTATCTAACAATGTTTATTTGATTATCATTCATGAAAATAAGATTAACTATTTGCAATAGCTCCTCAAAACACCTGATTGAGAGAAAACTTAGATGGTGTAATCTTAAACCCCAAAAAGTGCTACTCCCCTAGTTTTGTCCCCAATTTGCGTAGCTCGCTTACATTTTTTATTAAAAACCATAAATCTCTTTTTTATTATATTAGTTTAGATAAATGGTATTGAATGGTTGTCAAAACTATGTATTGGTCTAGCTTTTCCCATCCAATACATTATTCGTAAAAGAGGCAAATCTCTCATATAAACTAGGATAAACGTAGTTCATATTATTTTCAAAATAAAATTTCTTACCACGTGCAACATACGTAATATTTTACTAGTTATAACCTAAGACGGGACTTGAATTAGGTTATAACAATATTATAGCCAATTTTCAAATTAAATACAAATTATTAATATCGAAATCCTCTTTTATCAAATGTGTGAATACCTAAGGTCTATGAAGTGAAATTAAATTCAAACAACACACAACATTATAATCAAACACTTATACTCAACCAATGTGCAATTGAACAAGTTAATCAACCAACACAACTATCAAGATGATTATATAATAATGAAAAAAAAAAATCACAATTAAAGCATATGAATATAATACATCAAAGTCTAATCATCCCTCGAACAAGAGTTCTCTTTGGAATGAGAATGACAAAAGAGAATTGGCACATAGACGTTATAATAAAATCAAGGTTGTCACATCATCCCATGAACAAAACTTTTAATAAGGATGACAAAGATGATCAGCTCAATGACACTTTGATTAAACAATCAAAATTTGTCCAATCGTCCCTCGAAAAAGAATTCTTGTAGGGATGACAATCACAAGATTGTCTGTCAAGTTTGAGTAAAACGTTTTAAAGTGCAATTCAACCTGAAGAGCAATTTCATCATAAGTGCAAAAAATAACCTAAAGAGTAGAGTATTCGGTATTCCTAACACAACGCCTAAAAGCATAAGAACATAAAAATGCCGAGGCCTTGTGTTTTCACTTGAAATATGTGCCTAAAAGTTATCATTGCATATTGTAGAAGTCACTTAAGAAATGATTAGGACTTAATTATAATTTGTTATTATGAAAAAAGAAGTAATGATGCTTAGTTAACAAGGGGAACATGAAGGCGACCAAGAAGCTGGGGAAGATTGGGGCAATATACATAATTCATGGGGACACGGTATGAAAATCAATGAAATTGTGGATGGGGGAAAATTTTTAAAAGCGCAAATGGCTTCTCACATCATTTACATATGGAAAAAAATGTCAGTTAGATCACTCATATTTCAGACCGACCAAATATGATCATTAATGTTTAAAAAGTGTCTCATTCAAGTCACTACGTCAGTTTTTTGGAGCGTATTTACATCCAAACACATTCTTCCTCTCATAATCCCCCTAATTTAACTCTTATTTACTCATAATTCAAGTCCAATTAACACATTTTAACTCTTATTCGCCCTTAATTGAAGAAAGAAATGGGTCAATGTGTTAATAAGACTTGAATTAAGGGTGAATAAGAGTTAAATTGGGGGCTTATGAAAGGAAAAAATGTGTTTGGATGGAAATACTCTTTAAAAAGCTGACGGAGTGACCAGAATGAGGCACTTTTAAAACAATAGTGATCATATTGATAAACATGAGTGATCTAACTGAAAGTTTTTTCAAAAATAAGTGATGTCAAAAGCCATTTATCCATTTTAAAAACCATGGAGGAGTGGGAATTCTTCCAAATTTCTCTTGAAAAAGGAGTTGAATATGGGTAGGGAAGAGGGGTGTTGAGTAATTCAACTTGTTGAAACTGCTTGCAAGTTATATTTTGTGAAGTTTTATGATTTAATTCTCCTAAAATGTAGTTGACTATTCAGATAAAATTGTCAAAATGGTCTCAGATAATATGTGCAATTTACACTTGTGGTCTTGATAATGTTTGGTCTGCACAAATGGTCTCTGATAATAGCATAAAAGGTGCGGTTTAGTCCCCTTTTGACGGAGACGTTAAATTTGGACGGAAATAATGTCAAAATAAAATTTTCATAACTTTAATATGTCTTGCACTTTACTCCCTGATATTGGTCGAAAATGTGCACTTTAGTCCCTATTTTCGTAAAAATTGAACTTCTAACTCAAAAGAAAGACTAAAGTACGTATTTTCGAACAATATTAGAGACCATTTGCGCAGACCGCGAACATTTACAGGGACTAAAATACAATATACACATATTATATAAGACCATTTCAGTAATTATCTCTAACTACTCACCATATATATGTTTTCTATTTTTTTCAATTATACAAGAAATAAAAATATTCCTATATCAGCAGTATATGTTAATCAAGCTTCGAAGAGCTCATCTTCCAGGGAGAGATTTGCATGGCTGTTTGTCGAACTTTCGTTCTAAGAAGAAATCTGCGAGAATTTTATCAAGAAGTTGCAAGAGAAGGTGAAGTCATTTGTGGTTAGGGGGTCCGATTTAGAAATTTTAAAACGTATGTTCGAAATTGATATAATGTTCAATGTGCTTATCCAAAACACTTAAATATATTTAAATATAAATTTAAATGCTAATTTTTACATTTTTTTCCTTTAAATATACATAATTTTTTTGTTTCAAAAAAAAGTACATGCTCGAGTGAACAGGCCTGAACATGAACAAGTCCGCTACTGGGTCCCTTCAATCCGAAAATAACCCAGGGCCCTCGAACAACTTTCTGCTACCTTAAAATACTTAACATACTCGTTAGTTTTCCTCTAAATTCATCGATTCTGAAGGTTGATCAGTATGAGAAAATACTTCGGTATATCGAGCGATGGGAGAAAGGAAGGCGACGTGATGCTGTCAGGCGGTAAGCCCCGTGAGGGCAATCGATACTATATTCGTTCGACAACTAAATTTTGCCCCCCCCTGCTCGAGATGAGCTCAGTGCATTTGACCGATGGACTCATCCGTTTGATCGCAATGATACTTCGAAAAGAGTACATTAAAATGTAGGAGCAAGGATGAGGTCATCAAGCTTTACAATTTTGCTAATGGTGCATCAAACCCATCCATTGTTACATCAAAATGTAGGAGCAAGGATGAGGTCATCAAGCAACAGAATACGGATTAGCAGCTGGTAACATGACGAACAACCTTAACGTTGCAAACACAGTTTCAAGATTGATACGCGCAGGGATGGTCTGGATCAACAGTTATCTAGCCTTCGACAATGATCTGCCTATTGGAGGGCACAAACTGAGTGGCTTCGGGAAGGAATCTGGAATGGCCAGTCTTGAAAAGTATCTCCACGAAGGAAAAATCGATAGCAACTCCCATTTACGACTCACCCTGGCTGTGAGATACTAAGTAAAAAGCATGATAATTAAGGAAGATAATGGAAGGCAAAACAGTACGGTACGAAGCTCAGACAAAATCTTCTTATTTATAATAGACTTAGTGTTGGTTACTAATATGCAAGATTGCTTAGCATCTTTAAACCTCTTACAGAAGAAAAATGCTTACAGGACCAAGATTATGGTATGGATCGATAAGGAAAGGTTTTCAAGTAAGACGAGGTTAAGCAACAGCACAGTATTAAAACTTCTGTGAATTGACGGTTAGGCCGTGATACATAAGCACTGTGCACATATAGAAGTCATCTTGTGCCTCGAATAATCTCAATTACCATAGTACACAAAAACATCAATACCTGCAATTTTAACTGAAACTACTGCGGAACATAAAATTTCTAGCAATTAGCATGCCCGTTGCCTGACCGTATAGTGAACCCTCCGATAACTGGGGAAAGACCAGGCAGGGTGCACTCCCAGCCTCAGTGAAGTTCCACTGAAGACAAATTCTCACATTGCTCAAACTGCTAAAGCTGAGAAGAGAAAGAGCACAACAAACCAACTGTCAGGATATTCTAGGTCTGGAACTTACAGCAACTAAGGAAAGGATGGAGATGGGGAAGAAGCTCAGAATTACAGCAGAAATGGAGGAAGATGGCTAAAGAATGCAGAAGATAGAGATGGGAAGGGATAGAAGAAAGAAGTTTCAGAGAGAAGAGTGAAGCAATAGATACTTTTCATTGATTGTAAAAATATCCATACATGTGCCTTATATAAGGACTTTGTAATTGAAATGCATAACACTGAAAAATGTAAATTACATCATTCTCAAATAACAGAATTATCCTGATGTGTCCTTGCTTGCTTGGTAATTTCCTGCTGTCTTCTTGGACTGTAGTGGCTGTCCTTGATTATTCCCTGCCATATTATCCTTGCTTGTACCCTGATCATGACATTCCCCTCTCCTAAGATTTTCCTTGACCCCAAGGAAAGCTGGAAATTTTTTCCAGATATGATGATAATCTTCCCATGTGGCTTGGTTAGCAGCAGAGTGGCTCCATTGAATGAGCAGCTGATAAATGTAGATATGGCCTCTTTTGATAGTTCTTTTGCCTAAAATTGCCATAGGGTAAACAGGGAATGAGCCATCAGGTAGGATTGGAGGGAGATCACTCATTGTTGTAGATTTTCTTTTTATCTGAGCTTTGAGTAGGGAAACATGGAACACTGGATGAATTTTAGTACCCTCAGGCAACTTCAATTTGTAAGCAACTAGTCCCACTTTCTCTATAATCTCAAATGGACCATAAAATCTGGCAGCTAACTTCAAATTCCTCCTCAAGGACAATGTGTTCTGTCTATAAGGTTGCAATTTGAGATACACCATATCTCCAATCTGAAACACTCTTTCTGTCCTTTTAGAATCAGCAAACCTTTTCATCCTTTCTTGGCTCTGCCTCAGATTCTCTTTAATTAGCTCAGATATCTTTTTCCTTTCCTCAATGACTTGTCTGGCTTCAGTTTGCAATTGTTGCATATATGGTGAGCCAGCTAACAGTGGTGGTTTATATCCATATAATGCTTCAAATGGGGTCATTTTTAAGCTGGAATGGAAGTTAGTATTGTACCAAAATTCAGCTAATGGAAGCCATTTATGCCAGTCCTGTGGCCTGTCACTACACATGCATCTTAAATAGCTCTCAAGGCACTGGTTAACCCTCTCAGTTTGGCCATCACTCTGTGGATGATAAGAAGTGCTATAGTGCAGTTTTGTGCCTAATTTTGTGAAGAGCTCACTCCAGAATGCACTTAAGAACATCTTGTCTCTATCAGACACAATGTGATTAGGCATGCCATGTAGTTTATACACACTATCTAGGAACAACTGAGCTACCATGTGTGCATTATAAGGGTGAGATAAAGCAATAAAGTGTGCATACTTAGTGTATCTATCCACCACTACTAAGATGCTATCCTTCTTTTGAGAATGAGGCAGACCTTCAATAAAATCCATGGATATTTCACTCCATGCTTGCTCTGGAATATTAAGAGGTTGTAATAAACCTGGATATGCTACCTTTTCACTCTTGTTTCTTTGGCAGACTACACAAGAGGTGACATACTGAGCAATATCATTCCTTAATCCCTTCCAGTAGAACAAGGTTTTGACATTAGAGTATGTGACTGCAATACCTGAATGACCCCCTGCAGCTGAATCATGGAGTGCTGAGATGACTTTCTGCCTCATTTCTTGATCATCCCCCATGACTATCCTGTTTTTGTACCTTAGGACACCCTCTTTATATGAGTAATCAGGGAATTCTTCAGGTCTGATCACAATTGCTGCCAGTATATGCTGTATAGCATTATCCTTCAGGTATGTCCCCATGATCTCAGTCATCCAATTGGGGTGGACTACAGATATAGCCTGGAGATCAGCTTGGCAGTGTTCTCTCCTTGACAGGGCATCAGCTACCATATTCTCCTTACCCTTCTTATACTGTATGATGTAGTCCAAGCCAAGCAACTTAGATACTGCTTTTTGTTGCAGATAAGTTGTGACTTTCTGCTCCAAAAGGTGTTTAAGGGCTTGTTGATCAGTCCTTATGATAAATCTTCCAGTCATCAAGTAGTGCCTCCATTTTGTAATTGCTAGAACAATGGCCAACAATTCTTTCTCATAAACTGACAGTCCCAGTTGTAGAGAGTTCCAAGCTTTGCTTATATAAGATAGGGGCCTTTGGGACTGCATAAGAACTGCACCATATCCTTGCCCTGAAGCATCTGTTTCCACAACAAAAGGGATGTTAAAATCAGGCAAAGCTAAGACAGGTGTACATGACATAGCTTCTTTAAGTGTGTTAAAAGCTAATGTAGCAGGGTCAGTCCACACAAAGGAGTCTTTCTTCAGTAAGGTAGTCAATGGTTTGGCAAGAATTGCATAATTCTTGACAAATTTCCTGTAATACCCTGTTAAACCTAAGAACCCCCTTAAAGATTTGATTGTTGTAGGTTGGGGCCATGTAGTCATTGCCTCAATCTTTGTTGCATCAGCCTGGACACCCTCAGCAGATATTGTATGTCCCAAGTATTCAATGTGAGATCTCTCAAAAGCACACTTGGAAGGTTTTGCAAAAAGTTTGTGTGATCTCAGTAGCATCAAAACCTGATATAAGTGCTTGTAGTGACTGTGAATATCCCTGCTATAGATTAAAATATCATCAAAGAATACAAGGACAAACTTTCTTAGGTAAGAACTGAAAACATCATTCATAATTGATTGAAAAGTTGCAGGGGCATTTGCTAATCCAAAAGGCATAACAAGGAATTCATAATGCCCCTCATGTGTTTTAAAAGCTGTTTTGTGAATATCATTAGAGCTCATCCTAATTTGATAATACCCTGATCTCAAATCTAGTTTAGAAAACACAGTTGCACTACTCAATTCATCAAGGAGATCATCAACCAGGGGGATGGGGAAATCATGTTTTAAGGTGAGCTCATTTAAGTATCTATAGTCAACACAAAATCTCCATGAACCATCTTTCTTCTTTACTAGGATAACAGGGGAGGCAAAGGCTGAGTTGGATTTTTGGATGAAGCCAGAGGAAAGGAGGTCAGATACAATATTCTCAATTTCTTTTTTCTGTATGTGTGAGTGTCTATATGGTGGAAACTTTCTGGGAATGGCATCAGGCTTAAGAGTGATTTTGTGATCAGTAAGCCTTGGGGGAGGTAAGTCTTGAGGTGGTAGGAAAACATCCTGGAATTGAAGTAGGAGTTGTGTAATTTCAGGACTGCCTTGGTGATCAATAACTGGGGGCTGGATATTAGGTGTAGGCTGAATGGAAAATAGCTGAGAGATTGATGAGGTGTTTGGATTATTAATCCATTTGGACAGTTGTTTAGCACCAATAAGTTGTGCATCAGACTTAATTGTGGCAGCCTGCAATGTCACTTTCTTGCCTGCAACTGTGAGGGTGAGTTTCATGGCTTTGAAATCAAGCTCCACTGGACTGTAAAGATTCAACCAGTCTACTCCTATTACCATTTCACATGCTCCTAAGTTGAGTATCCTAACATCAGCTTGGAATATGTGGCCTTGTATTTTCCAAGTGAAGTTCTTGCATACTAGTGAGCTGCAAAGTTTCTCTCCATTTGCAACATTCACCATTAGTGGTGGAGCTTCAGTCATTGGTAGTTGGAGTTTATGGGCAGTGCCTTTATCCAAAAAGGTATGTGTGCTTCCAGTGTCTACCAGTATATGCACAGTATGCTTGCCATTGGATCCTTGCAGCCTAAATGTTGAGAGCTTATTTGGTCCTGTCAAAGCATGGATAGAGACTTCTGCTTCTTCTTCCTGTTGAAGCTCCTCAATTTCAGGAGGCACTTGTTCAAAGTCCTCCTTTGATGCCAATCTTTCTTCTTCATCTGACATCATTAAATACAGAGTTCTCTGTGTGCATTTGTGACCTGGAACAAATACTTCATCACAATTATAACAGAGATTTTTATCTCTCCTAGCTTGCATTTGAGCTGCTGTCAACATCTTCCTAGGTGGAAGTTGTTGCTGATGGACAGGGTTTGGGTTTGTGTGTGTGTTCTGGAATGGCTGTGGGGTGGCTTGGAATGGCTGATGGTTGTGGGTGGTTTTGTGGCTGGGTTGGAATTGTGTTTTGAAGTTTTTGTATGGTGCAGGTTTGAATTTGGAGGTAAGAGTTCCTAACTGTTTTTCAAAATTTCTGGCCAATTCAAAAGCTTGTGGCAATGTTTGGGGCTTGAATAATTTAAGCCCATCTTGGATTTCTTCTTTCAGTCCACTAGTGAAACTGCTAACCCAGTATAATTCATCGGCCACTCTGCCTAATGAAATCATTGAACCCTGCATTTCCTCAAATCGATCTATATAGTCATATACAGATGAGTTTTGTGTCAACTTGTTGAACTCTGCTATGATGTTAGCAGGTTTCAGTTCATCAAACCTTTCCTCCAAAGCCTTTGTGAACTGTAACCAAGTAGATTGAGGGCATAGTTTAAGATAAGCATCAAGCCAAATGTCAGCTTTGCCCTCAAAATGCATTCCAGCCAAGTTCAAGAACTGGCTTTCATGGACATTGTTTAAGGAGAAATATCTCATACACTTTCTCAACCAAGATCGAGCATTCGATCCGTCGAAGGTGGGAAAAGTAATTTTGGGCTTTGTGTGAGTACCCAAATTGTTGGACCCATCTGTTTTGTGGTGGAGGTGTATTGTGTTAGATGATTCAGCTTGGTAGGGAGGATATTGTTGTGGTCTGGGGGTGGTCAATAAGGGAGGTCTATTGTCCGGAGGTGGTGGCTGGGCTGTTTGCAAAGGAGGAGGTTGGAGGATGGGTGGTTGTCGGGAGGGAGAAGGTGGTGGTGGTGGTGTTTCCACTGGTCGTTTTTCAGGGTTCAGGGAAGGTTGTTGTTGGAGTGAACTGGAGGGTGAGGTAGAAGGTGTTTGATGTTGGGTCTGAATGAAAGATTGGAGAGATTCAAAAATTGTTTGTTGAATCTTAGCAGATTCAGCTTGGCTATCTTTTAACACTCTCATGTCCTCGGATAGGGTTTGAATGTGAGTGTCTCTTAATGCATTTGTTTCTTGCATGTTTTGGAGCTGGGCTTGTAAGAGTTGAATGTCATCAACTATGGATTGATTGTTCTTATTCTGGTTATTTTTGGCCATGGTGTAGGTTTGGTTGCTAAGGAAGGGTGGAGGGAGGTTGCAAGATCGAAAAGCTGATACCAAATGTCAGGATATTCTAGGTCTGGAACTTACAGCAACTAAGGAAAGGATGGAGATGGGGAAGAAGCTCAGAATTACAGCAGAAATGGAGGAAGATGGCTAAAGAATGCAGAAGATAGAGATGGGAAGGGATAGAAGAAAGAAGTTTCAGAAAGAAGAGTGAAGCAATAGATACTTTTCATTGATTGTAAAAATATCCATACATGTGCCTTATATAAGGACTTTGTAATTGAAATGCATAACACTGAAAAATGTAAATTACATCATTCTCAAATAACAGAATTATCCTGATGTGTCCTTGCTTGCTTGGTAATTTCCTGCTGTCTTCTTGGACTGTAGTGGCTGTCCTTGATTATTCCCTGCCATATTATCCTTGCTTGTACCCTGATCATGACACCAACACAATAGATTATGCAAAAAAATCTCGAACTGCACAAATAAAAAAGTATCGTACACCATAATGGTGAGTCCACAAAGTGCAAAATTATTTCTTTGGAACATATGTGATAGAACATAGAATGCTAATTTGAAACACAATGCGCATTAAGGAGATCAACATGACAAAATGGCTGAAGTGAACATATTCAAACAACAACAGGCAACAATCAAAGAAATAAAGAAGATTCGATGAAACAGCTAAAGGTGCCATGAAAATATAAAGCATCAAGAACTCCACGATAACCATCATCCATTCAAGTAACATAGACTGAATGGCCATCATCTTTGATTTAGCTATTCTTTTCAGTTTTTAAGATTATACTCCTTAACAGAATCTTTTCAGTAAGTTGTTAGCTCATCACATTGAAAGAACCTTTTGCACATTTTTCTCACAACTATCATCACCTAACTCAACTACAATTATATTTGTTGTAGGTTTTGATAAGCACCCTTTCCTTATGACCTTACATATACTTTAGTCGGTGGGATTAGCCCCCAATAAGGACCTAAACTTCGAATCCGAAGTTTAAACCTTATACTCACTACCACTGGGCGGGAGTATATAGTCTCAAATGAGACGGTTGCGGTACTCATTCCAGAAGGTGTTCGGGTCTAATTCGCCCATCCTAGTCAATATTAGTTGTTTAAGATAGATTATTTGGTCGATTTCCGAATCATTAATAGATAAATTTGTTTTACCCAACCAATGGATAAGAAGTAGGTTCTTTATTCTATCCTTCACTGAATCCATATCAGGTTCTTGAAGGGGAAGGGCTGCATGGAGTTCTCGTGCAGGCGAGTTGTATTCAAGGTAATGTGATAATCTACAAGTACAAACCTTAAGTATATCTAATAAATAAAAAACCAGTAAGTAATTAACTTTCGAAAGATAAGACCAACTATACAGATAAGCAACCTGAAGAAAATCAGCAATACTTGACACTGAGGTTTCGTCCTAGACTCAAATGAACAATTATCTTGAACAGTACATCCAATAGCAATTGCGTATCACCTATGCAATTGTTCCTACAGCACCTTTTCGTTGGCCTCTTAGGTTTTCATATATGGTAAAGTGGAAACTTGAACTATTGAGCTTGAATAATTTTGATATTCCGTTTTTTTACCTATCAAAGCTCTACTTTGATACTACTATCAAGAGTATAGTTACAGAACAGTTAAGTACAAGAGTCCAAAAATTCATATCTAGCTTCGGAGAAAAATATGGGCAGTAACTTAAAATGAATAAACAACACTAATACCCTAGAACACACACTAACATAGTAGACTATTTCAAACATGACACTTTTCTAAGCAAATTTTTATTTATACTTTCAATTCATGAAGTTTCGTAAGACAGCATTCAGATTTCAGAATCTAGTTTATCCTACTTACAAAATACATTAGCACAGCACAAATAATTAGTGAAAGTATTACAATGTCTTCTGGAACAAAAAACTACATACTTCATATCAATAAAAAAAACATGCACAACAAGATTTCACCTTTAATATCCGCCAAGATTCTCCATCAGGCCATTGTCATCATTATTGTGTTTGACATCATCAATATACTTCTCGTTCTCATCATCATCGTCATCGTCGTCATCTCCGTCATTGTCATCAGAACTCCCCATATCCTTTAGTTGAGCAATCTCATATTGTGCTCTTTCAACAATCTCCTTCTTCTGGAGGTCCAAATCCCTCTGGAAATCCCTTCTCATTCTCTCCAGCTCCATCATTTGTTTTCTCTTACTAGATTCAATCTTCTCATATATTTCCCCAAACTTCTGAATGGAATCAGCCAACACCTTAGCCGATTTCAAATCTACACCTCCTCTAACTCCCTCCACTTCATCATCCTCATAATCTTCATCTGATGCAGCTGGACTATCCATCATCTCATCCAGCACATTTGACCGATCCAAATACACACGCGGATTCATAAAAACATACTCACCTGAATCAACCCCACATCCTAGTCCACAATGCCCACGCATTCTCAAATTCAACAACACGTCCATTTTCTTGAAAAACACCCATCTACTCACAAACTCGCCGCCAATTTCCTCCATTTTAGCACGCTCCTTCTTATACTTCTTCTTCAAAACATCCAGCTGATTCCTACACTCCATCACATCCCTCTCCACCCCACTCATCTCCGTGACCTTCTCCGCCACATCCACCCAATCCTCACCCCTCAAACTCCTCCTCCCCAACTCCATATACCTCTCTCCCCATACTTCCAAGAGCAAAAAACTCTCCCTCTCACTCCATCCCCGCCTCGAACTCCCCGAATTACTAGACCCCCTAGCTAAACTAGACACGCCCTCAGGGGCAAACTCGTAATTGGGCATAACCAGTTCACCTAACCTCCTCTTCTTTGGGTGCTTCTTTAGCTCCTCATTGTATAAATAATAATGCCCAGATTGGTTATTATTACTACTATTCAATAACCCTTCTTCTTGATCCAAACCGTCGTCGTTTTCGGGTGAAAAGGCATCATTTCTCAAATGGCTATCATAAAATTGAGGATTTCTTTTGGGAGGGATTGAGTTTGAGCTTGAAGTTGGATAACTATGCATTTCTTGGCGATTAAAAGGATAATACTTTGATGGGTACCTTGTTTCTTCATCAGAATCGTCCATAGTGTATTTGTTTATCAATATATTACAAAAAAGATGCAATCTTTATGAAGAACGCCAAAAAAATGAGATGCAAACTGTAATTAAATGTAAAAATTGAGCTGAATTTGGAAAGAGAGATGAAAATTTAAAGGAAGAATCAGCTTTTATGTAGGTTTCAGATTTTAGGGTTTCAGAAGTGAAGAAAAAGGTATATAGCAGATGACTTACTGCAGACGATCTTCAGGCGACAGCAAATCATAAACCGAGCTGAGTTACTACGGTAAAAGCTTTCAAATCCGAACTATTTTAAAGC
The DNA here is from genome assembly GCA_003412495.2 of Echium plantagineum. Classification (NCBI taxonomy): domain Eukaryota; kingdom Viridiplantae; phylum Streptophyta; class Magnoliopsida; order Boraginales; family Boraginaceae; genus Echium; species Echium plantagineum. The sequence goes on along the minus strand of CM016563.1, from coordinate 28,752,020 downwards.
TTTCAATCTCTCGTGACACGAGAATTTTCTATCCTCTGCTATGCCAGCTGAGTTATTTCGAAAATTCTCTCTATCCTTATCATACTCTAGCTTGATAAATACAAATTTTAAAACCCCAAAATTTTTGCTTTCAAAAGTACAAATTTGAAACTAAAGTCTGGGTCATATCTCGTAATAGGGCGAGGGATTTTTTTTTTATTAATAAGTAAATAAAAAATAACTCATATTCTTATAATGACCCAAAATATATTTATACGTGTAATTCCGAACTTACCATTTTTGAAAAATGAAATGTGGGGGTGGGTAAGCTATTTGACAAGTAAGATTGTTCCGTCAATTATTTGAAAAGATAAACGATTAATCTCTTATTAGAAAAGATGGACCGTTGAGATCTTCATTAAAAAATTATAGCAAAAGATTTCTCTTACATTTTATAGGCGATTCCATTATACTTTTAATACTTTTTGAATTTCTTTTAATTTCTTAATCATCTTGTCTTATCCAATCATATATATTGGTACCCAGTACTACATCCGAACAATTGTCATCTAATTATATTTTCGAAATGATCTTTTGATTATCAATAATTTTGGCAATTAAATAAGAGAGATGTAAATTTTTGTCAGCAAAAAGAACAACTATATTTTTATTAAAGATAAAGGTTATTGGTTAAGGTATACTGGTTGGTGAACTTCAGTGAATCTAGCATAAATTATACATTGATCATGTTTAGGGTTCGCTTTCTTGTATTGACAATCATTTTCATAATGCTCACACGGTGGTGTAATGTATGTGAACTTCCTTCTTTCAACTACAAATCATGTTTACTAATTTGAATAATTTATACTTATTGAAGTCATCTTGTTTGAACATGTTGAAAGTACCAACTGGATTTAAGATTCAATTGTTGAATGATTGTATTTGTGTTAGGGAGATGCGGAAAGTACCGAGTCAAACATGTTCACCTCGAACCATCGAGCTCGAGCCGAGCATCAACTTTTGAGGTCCGGCTATTTCGAGCCGAGCCACACCTTAGGCTCAAGGATGACTGCGCCGAACATTTGGATGTTCTGTAGGGTTCGGCTCGGTTACAACCCTATCAAAAAAGTGCCGCCCCTCCCTTCTCCACTTCCTCTCAACCTTTGGTGTTCATGCATTAAAACAAAAGGTTCCAATATTAAAAAGAGGTTCTAGCAAATCTCAACGACGCAATTTAACTGCTCTTGGTGTGGATCAACTGGAGGCATCACACGTGAGGTGCTCGAGGGACTGCGGGGAGTTCTTCCATCAATTAATTCAACAATTCCGCTGCCAATTGAAGATGTATTTTTCGGCCCTTATATATATGTTTATATATGTATATTTGCTTTTCGATTTAAATTATATCATATTATGTGATACTGGATATTTTATTGTTATAAAGTCCCATTAGTGGTATCTTAACCATGCTTAATATTATATAATTTAATCGAGTTTAATATCAAATATCATGTTTATGCAATTTTATAATTTTATGATTATAAAACTTATTTAAAATTGTATAGTATGAATTTTGATATGTTTTAATAAATATTGACATATGATATTTTGTGAATAAAAATATGTATTCAAATTCATCAAATTTTTTATTTTTATGTTTTGATATTGGGTTTATTGTTGGATGATTTATTTATTTTTTGATTTAACAGTTTGATTGTCAATTAAAATATTTTATTCAATAAAATGTGTTAAATTGAGCTGAAATATTTGGGCAGTATTTTTCCTGGAAAGAATATGTTGTAGAGAACTTACAGAAAAAACTTTGAGATTTTTGAATTTTGCTTCTGTTTTTAATGAATTTTGTTTCTGTTTTCTCTCTAAGTTTTTTCGGGAGTTTTTCTCTAGCTTTATACTAGAATTTTTCTAAAAATCAAATCCTTCAATCATATAATCCATTCTTTGTGGGTAGTAACGTTGGAATTTTGTTTTTTCATACATTTATTGGTTTTTTGCCATATATTATATTTAATCTCAACCTAATCTAGTTCAGATCTGGTCTTCTTGACAAGTTTTTGTCAATCACATATTAAATTACTTGTTGGTGGTTACATTGGAATTTTGATCGCATCTTGAATCTCAACCTAATCCGATTCAGATCTAGTCTTTACGGGATCTTCACACTTCTCAAAACAGTTTATTTTGTTCAAGTTTTCATTATGTCAAGTATGAGTGTCCTTGTTTGGAACTGTCGGGTTTGGGACATTCCCGGACAGTTCGTTCATTAGTCGGTTTAGTGATATAAAAAAGCCAAAACTGTTCCTTATGGAGACCAAACTTCAAAATTCCGAATTTGAGTCAGTTAAAAATAAACTCAAATTTCCACAAGCTTTAGTAGTTGGTTCAATTGGTAGGATAGGAGGACTAGCAATGTTGTGGCAGCGAGATTTGGAGGTGGATATCATATCATGTTCTACTCATCATATTGAAGCAGTTATCAAGGAGGGAAGTTTGAAACATTGACGTCTTATTTGTTTTTATGATCATCATGAAGTGTGTAAAAAATTGAAGATACAATGAAGAATGAAGATGTATAACACACATCCAATCTTATCAGATTAGTGTAAGATACAAAATCCATAATTCAAGAAAATTATACCCATTTAAGAATGTCTATAACTAAGTTGGATCATTAAATATTTAAGTCCAATACATTATGATACTCCCTCCATCCCTTTATTTAAGAACCATTTTGACTTTTTGGGTCAAACTTCGAAAATTTTGACCGTAAATTTTTATTAACCGATAAGAAATAATATAGTTATATTGGATCTTGTTAGATTCCTCTCAATATATATTTTTGAAATATCAAGTTCTTATAATTTTTACACATGTAAAATTAAAAATATTTACGTTTTAAGTCGTGTCTCGGAGACCGTGAAAAAGTAAATGGTTCTTATAGAAAGGGATGGAGGGAGTAATATTTTGAGTCGGGTGTGATCGAATACTTGAATTTTGAACGATTTAGTTCAAGTTTTGGAATTATTTTTATTTGACATTTTGTTATGGTTTCAAGGTTGAATCCTAAATTTAAGTTTCGAACTTTTTCAAGTCGGACCAAACGTAGTACTCGGGTTGAATTGAGTATACTAAAGTTCGACCCGATCTCTCTTGTCCTGATGTGAGGGACAGACCCAGGATTTCAATATGGGTATGCATTTATCATTTAATTTTTTTTATATAGCTAACGACAATATATATTGTGCAACCGTTTTATAAATGCTATGAATATTACATTAAATAAGTTTAATGACCATAGAAACTACTTCAAACTTATCAACATACTTCTTTGTTTCATTTTTTGAAATCAATTGATAATATCTCAATCATCACGATGCTAAAGGCTTCTTTTTCAATATAAGTCACCAAATAATCATTAAGCTAAGAATTAGTCGATTTGAAGTGGTGGAATTGATGGTCGAATTGGAGATTAAAGTGCATATTACATAATTGAATACTCAAATCTTTCTTGTAGCTTAAAATACTTATATAACTCGAAAACAAAAAATATAATTAATAGCTAACCATCAACTAAAATAATTAAACAAATAATTATACTCCTATCTAATAGGATGATCAATTTAACTATGGCTAATTTGCTATTTGCCCCCTATACTATGAAGTTTGTTTCAGATTGCCCCCTATACTTCTGATTGTTTCTGAGATGCCCCCTGGACCATTTTTTCTGTTTTTAAAGATAAAATGACTATTGTACCCCTGCCACGATTACAAAATATAGGGGGCAACATTAAATTTTTCTACATAATTAAAATTAGACCTCCATCCCTTCTTCTTCAAGACACCCCACCCCCAATCCCTACTTTTTACCCACCCCACCCCTACCCCCACCCCACCATATACTACCCTACCACCCACCCCACCCACCCCACCCCAACGCTACACCCCTAAACACACCACTCCCAAGTCCCACCCCACTTACCCGTTAATCAAAGTTACCGGATTTCGATCGAAAAACGCACCCACAGTCCGACCGCTAAACACCATCAAACACAATACTGCATATACCAAAATGACCGAAGGAACCCAATAAACAACACCCCAAAATGAAAAAGCATCCATACAACACACAAATTGACAAATAAATTAAAACAAATGTGAACAAGAATGAGGAGACCTCCGATTTTGAACCAAATTGAACCCACCTCTGTTAAAGCAAAGAAAAATTAAAGCAAATATGAATTGCACCCATTTTTCCCTAACTCAAAAGTATAACAAATTCAAGAATTACAAAATAGCTACCAAATAATAGACGTAATCCAATTTTGAGTTGTCGAGTGCTCCGACATCTTTTACATAATTGATGCCAAGAAACTAGTTAGATAAGCAGATATTGCAAAATCACAAACCAAGAAAGCAAAGGAAAAAACTTCAATAAAAAATCGAAAATATTGATTTTTTAAGTAAAGGAAAAAAAACAAAAAGAGACGTGACAAATAAAGTGAGACAAATGAGATAGTGGGCTTCAATTTGAATTTGATATACTTCAGTAGGTGGGCGGATTTTGGGGGTGGGGGAGCGGGGGAGGGGTAGGGGCAGGGATAAGGGTAGGGGTGGGATGTGTTGAATAAGAAGAGGTGGGGGTGGGGTGTGTTGAGGAAGATGGAATGAAGGTTTAATTTTAATTATGTAAAATTGCCCCCTATACTTTGTAGTAGTGACAGGGGTATGATAGTCATCTCATCATTTAAAACCTCAAAAAGGGGTTGAGGGGGCACCTCTGAAACAACCTGTAGTATAGGGGGCAATCTGGAACGAACTTTAAAGTATAGGGGGCAAACAGTAAATTAGCCTTTAACTATTGACATATTCTTATTATGAACTGTTTGATAACATTATTAACAATAGCGTTATTACTGACTAATTGTGCAAGTATTTCAGTTTAATAAGGAAGTATAAAATACTAAAATTTGTTCTAATTAAAATATTAAAATTGAATTTAAGATTAAGAAAATTAAAAATTAACAAATAAATAATCTAAAACCTCAAATATAATTTCACAATAATACATGAAAAATAATTAATATATCGTTATTATTTTTAACGTAAACATTGTTTTGGGAATTAAAGACGAACAAGAAACATTTGATTAAGAAAAAATTGTTTGAAGACTTGGGTGGAGCTCTTTAGTTTAATTGTCAATATATGCAAGCTCATTAATTATCAAAATTAAACAGGCAAAGACTTCAAAGACACGTTGAGTCACATCCACATTCACATCCAGGACCTTACCATCCGTGTGAGACTCTAGTTCTCACAAATCCGGACGGCTCGGCTCTGATACCATCTGTAACACCCCTGCCCCGAGAACCGGGTCGGAGCGTTATTTGATTTGATGGACACTGCCTCACAAACCACCACGGAATGTGACCTTCTTCTTGCTAAGGTAAATACTTTACCACTAGGCTATTTTTACTTTTTGGTAGGGGTATGCATATGCATACCCTAGATATGTACTGGGTCCGTCCCTGTCTGAAGTACACGAACGATGTAAATCACGGGGTGTGTCTCAGTCAATGTTCAAAATTTCTTTTCGAGCATGGATTTCGGGTGATTAAGAAGAAAAAAAATGTTTTGAGAAAAGATAGAAACTGAAAATAATGTAAAACTGTAGATAATTAAAAAATCATGAAAATTAATACTCCGTACTATAATATGTGGGAGTTTCAATATATGATCATTATGGATGATTGTGGACTACGAGAAGACAATCCATAAGTTTTATAATTTTGATTCGACTTTTTTTTTATGTCCCTTACTACAGTATTATCATTTTCATCAATAAAAAATGTGAGTTTATTACCTCCACAATTAAAATGTATGAAAAAATAGTTGAAGGTAATTCATTAAACTAAAACATATGTTTCAGAAAATACCTGCCCAACAATCCTTCATTATAAAAGTTAATTAGTAAATGAAAAATAAAATATAAATTGGGCATAGTTTTTTCCCTTTATCACTAAAGTATACTTCTTCATTCTCTTGGATTTTAAAGGAGATTGAGTATATGACTTTTGATGTTTGATGTTTGATCTTCTTTTTATAATATCTAATGAGGCACCTAAATGAGTTGAGAAAATGGTATTATGTTAAAAATTGAATTATACGGTACAAATGAAGGACCGAATTGTTTCGACGGTTTCGACACAAACAATAGGAAAAATGATTATTTAGAAGAAACAAGGTAATATAAACAATTCTTACAGTTTCGTTTCTACTAGCTAGAGAAACGAAAAGTTTCTGCAGTTTAGAACGAAACGGAGCGAAATTTCAAATCATGACCTCAGCTGATCAAGTGAGTAGATGTTGTCTTTAAGCATTTTAATATCATGTTTACTATTTAGGAGAGTCGATCACATATTACCTGAAATTATAATAATACAGAAACTCTATCTCTTTACGAGTTTGAGTTATACCGAAAGACTTACTACAATTATTACTTCTTAACTCATACTCCCTCCATCCTTAAATGATAGAGCCATTTTCCTTATTTAAAAATTCCTTTATTGGTTCTCATTTTGACTAAAATCAAGATCTTAGAGGGGAGGGAAAATAATTAACAAAACATATATTTAAATTGACCTAAAACTTTATGCATAATCAAATAGCTCTATAAAAAAGGAATGGAGGGAATATGATTTAACATTTGAGACATGTCTTTTGACTCATGATTGATAAAAGAGTCACAAATGATAAATTTTGTCCATTGGAACCCCACAAATTTAAAATGTAACCTTGGTCATTATCAATATTCAAAGATGATCATGCACACAGAATCAGACAAAGTCCACACTTCAATTATCTAGAAAATTATTACACAAATGTAGTACTCCCTTCTTCTCAATTTCTTATTTCACTTTTTATTTTTGGGGTTAAAATTCGAAAATTTTGACCATTAATTTTTAATAACCGATAATAAATAATATTGTTAGATTCTATTAAATATATATTTTTCAAATATCCACTTTTTATAATTTTTACATGTATAAAATTGTAAATATTTATATTTTAAGTCGTGTCTCGTAGATCGTGAAAAGTCAAATTGGAAAGGAGGGAGTATAAATATTCTAACTTTTTTCACCAAAATGAAGACTTGGCTTCAACAGTTTTGAGAAGGCCACCAAAGTTGACAGAGATCAATTTGGCTGCCATGATTCCACTTTCTTTGTCTTATTCTTACATAATTTATTCAAACATGAAATACCACTAACTATAATGGTTTCTTTGTTTATTTTACATTATTATTTTCTCTCCCTTAAGCATAAAGAAACACCCTAGAGGCTAGTTAGTGCCAATCTTGAATCAATTTTATGGACAACCCATTTTTAATACTTAAAAAAAGGAACAATCTTTTGAAACTATAGACTACTTGAAGCAAAACCCACATTTATTTTTCAGAAAAGAGTAATTTTTTGAAGAAAACCCAAATACAGTACTCAAAGAAGGAACAATCTTTGGATATTGTGGACTAATTGAAGCAAAACCCACATTTATTTTTCAGAAAAGAGTAATTTTTGTAGAAAACCCAAATACAATAATAAAAAAAGGAACAATCTTTGGATATTTTAGACTAATTGAAGCAAAACCCACATTTATTTTTCAGAAAAGAGTAATTATTTTAGAAAAACCCAAATTCAATACTCAAAAAAGGAACAATCTTTGGATATTGTAGACTAATTGAAGCAAAACCCACATTTTATTTCTCAAAAAGGTTTGATTTTGTAAATGGGGAAGGCGGTAGTAGGGGCAGCTGTGGTGGGTGTGGGGGTAGCTGTGGGAGTTTTAGTGGTGAAGCATAAAATGAAGACTTCAACAAAGTGGTCAAAGGTGATGGATATGTTGAATGAGTTCGAGGAGAAATGTGTGACCCCCATAAGTCAGCTCTGCCACGTGGCCGAGGCGATGAAGGCGGAGATGGAGGCTGGTCTTGCTACTGAAGGTGGAAGCAAAATCAAGATGCTCATAACTTTTGTTGATAAGCTTCCTACAGGGTATATATGACTAACTATTTTACTCCCCCCACTAAAGATTGTTGCCTTATGAATTTTAATGATCGACTTTCAAGATTTTGAACTCTGAATGTTCTTGTATATGTTGCATAATATTTGTTAACGTACGTTAAAAATACATTCGAGTATTTTGATTTATATCAAAATTATATGTGTATTAAGATTGTAGAGTTTGTTGATTTGACCAGTGAAAATCAAACTTGACAATCTGGTGGAGTTTATTTGAGCTGTAATGTGTTTCTATTTGAAATCGAAGGTACTAAGTATATTAATTTGTATTAGGATAATCTGTTGACATGCTTATGATCCTAACTAGTGTAATAGGACAAGTTTATCTATGTTTTCTCTTTTTTCCATTAGGGAGATGATTTTACAATCCAAAAATTATTGCGAATACTAAAACACCGTGTATTCCGTCATTATCTGAAATGTGTTCCATTCTCTTCAAGGTTACTGTGTAAGGTAATGTATTTAAATTGGTAGCATTGAGATTGTTTTTCACTAACATTATTATTTTACTTAACCACGAAATATGACACAAGATTTACCGAAAGTAAATACCACTTACCTTGTGTAAAGTAATGATAACTTATTCAAATCGAAATGGAGGTAGTAATTGAAGTGGAAATATTTTCTCCCTTCCCGATTTCACTCATTAGACATCCATATATTTATTAACATATACTCTTTCTCCCGAAACTTCTTTTGGCACTGAAGTCTCTGTGTAATTTTATACCGAAAGGGTGTTCTCTTTGGATATCGAAAGCATGCTATTAGTATATTGGGAACTTGTTTATCCTCTTTATATATATTATATATATATTTTTTGATTTGTTTATCCTCTTTAAATATGGCATGTAAGTAGGATTTTGTCAATGCGCTTAGTTTCGTATGTTTACTTAGTCAGTTGTATGCCTTTGGACATTTATATTGACACCCTTACGTACAACTTGTATTACATACAGAATGTAATAATAATTCATCTTATTATTAATGAAGACAATCCCAGTAACCATCCGAAATTTAATTTTATACCATTCTGGTTTGGCCAACAATGGTCTGTGGTAAATTCCTTTTCTGTAGGAAAGTGAAAAATGATTGATTATAAAAGGTTCAATGTGAATATGTAGGAATAGGAGTAACTGTCTTGAGTATTGGAACCATGTTTTTGCTCAAGAAGACATTTCTGAATTGTACTTGTGATATGTTACAATAATTTGATCGTCTTCTGCTGAATTCTCTTTTCTGTTTTATTTTTATAAAATCTATTCCTCTCTAAAATTTGATGTCATTTTAAGGGAGAGGCAGAAATACCTGTATCTTTTTTGTAAATATTCTTTTGTTTTTCATCAAGTGTATGAAAGTAACTTCCGTTAGTTATTAAGCCTCTTCATGTTCACGCCCATGTATTTTATGAGCCATTTAGTGTTGCAAATGTTATGAGCCATTTAGTTCACGCCCATGAATTCTGGTATCTAGCTTTTGAAATCCTTAGATAGGAAAAGTATGTAGTACTCCTTAACACTTTCAAGTGGATGTTTTTGGTAATGTGAATTAGAAAAAGAAACATTTTGTAATCAAGCTCAATTGGAGGGCATTACTTAGTTAAGGAACGTGAACATTAGATCATTTGCTACTGTTAATTGATTTTTGATCGTGCATATGATGATATTGTTTAGACATATTCTGCGTAATGTTTTTTTATTTGTAGGCATGCAATTCTGATTCATTCTCTATATTGTAAGGGACGAGAAAGGGTTATTTTATGCTTTGGATCTTGGTGGTACAAATTTCAGAGTCTTGCGAGCGCTACTTGGGGGGAAAGAGAAAGGTATAGTCAAACGAGAATCTGAACACCTCTCAATTCCTCCACATTTGATGGTCGGAAACTCTCATGTGAGTGGATTTTAGACATCCTTTGCTCATGTGGTTCTGAGAATTATTTATTTAAATAACTGTTCTTATGCCAATTGCTAACTTTATATATGTCAGGCATTATTCGATTTTATGGCTTCAGCTCTTGCAAAATTTATTGCTACGGAGGGTGAAGATATTCAACACCCCCTTGGTTTGCAAAGGGAACTCGGTTTTACCTTCTCCTTTCCTGTTAGGCAAACATCAATTGCATCAGGAACTCTGATTAAATGGTCTAAGGGATTCTCTATCGAAGACATGGTTGGTTTCAGACTTATGCTTATTCAGATTTGTGTTCCTTGCGATTGATGATAGATATGCCAATTCTTGTGAAAAGATCAAATGAAAAAATTACAGATTGAAGGCAATAGAATAATGTTTAATACATATTTCCTTGATTTGAAAATCATCTATTTAGTTGTTATTTTTTACTGAGATATAGTATAAAACAATTGTGTAGTAACAATATTGCTGGTCTTCTTTAAATAAAGATAATAAATATTCTAGCATTTTCTATGTATTTTTTGTTGTGAAGGTTGGGGAAGATGTGGTCACCGAGTTGACTAATGCAATGGAAAGAATTGGCCTTCACACGAGGGTATCTGCATTGGTGAGTTTTGCATCATGTTTTTGTAGCCTGTTAGTATAGATTTACCCTTTTATCATATATTTTTACATTTGGTTTGTGATACAGATCAATGACACCGTTGGGACATTGGCAAAAGGCCGGTACAGTAATCCGGATGTCATAGCAGCTGTTATCTTGGGCACTGGAACTAATGCAGCATATGTGGAGCGAGCAAGTGCAATACCCAAGTTGCAAGATTCGCTACCAAAATCAGGAGAAATGGTTGGCACATGTGTCAATGGCTTTCTTCTTCTTTTTTAAATTCATGTTGTTGTTGGTTTCTCTAGTTGGTATTTGTGTTTTGATAATCTGAAGTTTAGTTTTAGTTTCTAATATCTGAAGGTCATTAACACGGAATGGGGTAACTTCATGTCGTCACATCTCCCGCTGACTGAATATGACCAAAGTCTTGATGCTGAGAGTTTGAATCCCGGGGAGCATGTAATTCTCTCTCTTCCCCCCTCCCCTCCCCCTACCCCCTAGCATCGTGTTTAAGAAAATTAGTATATTAATGATTTGTGCAATTCCTTGACTTTTCAGATTTATGAGAAGCTCATGTCCGGCATGTATTTGGGAGAAATTGTACGTAGAGTTTTGTATAAAATGGCAAATGAAGCTGCACTGTTTGGCGACACTGTCCCGCCAAAACTGAAGATTCCATTCATAATTAGGTAACTTGCTATTTCTATTTTTCAGATTCTGACATAAATACTCCCTCCGTTTTTTCGTTGTCATTCTAGCTATTTTCACGTCAATTAAGAATCAATCAATAATGAGTGACATTTCGCATACATATCCTAAATTAATGAACAAAGCAATTATTTAATGAATACACTCATATTGGAAGCTTTTGCTATCTTTACTAACTATGTAAGGGCTTAAAAGCAAACCAATTTAATGTTGCATTGAAATCCTAAAATGACAAGTGTTTCAAAACATGTTTTTCTGCTAGGACGACAACTAAAAAAAGCGGAGGGAGGATAATTTTATCTTTTTCTGTTGGCCTTTAGTTGATGTCCGATATGTCCATATGGAATTGTCCGATATGTCCATATGGAATTGTTTGGTGAAAATTTGTGTCATTATGGGCAATTTCACAGTTTGTTACACCATCCATTCTAAAAGATTGTAAAGTCTTGAATTTGATTGTCTGTCGTTTAGATTTTGATATTTTTATATATGTTTTATGATGATTAGTTGATCTGTAAACCAGCCGACCGAGCCCTGGGCTCAAGAATTTCTTCAGCTCATATAGTATGGAATTTCTCTCGATATATTTTACTATTGATGTGATAATTTTGATTAACATCAAAGTTGTTGGAGTTCAAGCCTTAAATTTAGCTAGTTTAAAACCATGAAATATCAAACTTGACAATATGTTATAAACCAATGTAGTATATTTCAATATCTTTTTCTACTAACACAGTAGAAGACATGCCCACTTTCTCTGGCCTAAAGTTGCAAGTTTAACTTCTATTGCTTGTTGCTCGTTGCTTGTTGCTTGCAGGACCCCGGACATGTCAGCGATGCATCATGATATGTCTACTGACCTAGAAGTAGTCGATAAGAAATTAAAGAATATCTTAGAGGTGAGCAATTACCAAAAGATCTCACGTTTCATCTTCTTCAAGTCAGAAACATATAGCCTTACGTGGATAAGCTAGAGAAGATGAGGAAAGAACTTGTATAATAAATTGTATCTTACTTATTTTGGTTTGGGCAGATAACCGATTCCTCTTTAAAAGTAAGGAGAGTAGTTGTCAAGGTATGTGATATTGTTGCAACACGTGGAGCGCGTCTTGCTGCTGCTGGTATCTTTGCGATCGTTAAAAAGTTGGGTAGAGACGGCGTAGAAGACGGAGAAAAGCTGCAGAGGTCCGTGATAGCAGTTGATGGTGCACTGTTTGAACACTATACTAAGTTTAGAAGATGCCTCGAAAGCACTCTGCAGGAGTTGCTTGGAGAAGCTTACAAGAACATATCGGTCGAACTTTCAAATGATGGATCCGGCATTGGTGCTGCACTCTTGGCTGCGTCTCATTCCCAGTACCTTGATCTACAAGAAGCTTAGCAAGATATGCAAACATCTTTATGCTTGGTTTTCATATCTTCTCCTATTAGAATTTATACCAATAAATAGTTGCCACAAAATTTTGTTAAGTGGCCTTGTGAAACTTATAAAATCAACGTTATCATCAAACCTCACCATTGGGATTTTTATAAAGTGGTTTTTGTAATATGAGAATCTTGATTTTCCTTTGCTAGGAATTGATACATATTTTGACTAAATTGTCCCTCCTAAATGAGGATATTTACATGAAAGAATCTAATAATATGTTAATGTGATACCCGGTCCAAAGTGACGATGTGATATGTTTGATATGATTTGATAGATACTACTCATACCATCAATATGCATATTCTTTTCGATAGCCCAACTCATAAAAACTCTAAAGTTAAGCGTGCTTGACTTGGGGTAATTCTGGGATGGGTGACCCACTGGGAAAGTCCTGTGAGCACGTGTGTAAAGACAAAACGTGCTGGAAAGACCCGTGGTGGTTTGTGAGGTCAGTCCATCAAATCAAATAACGTTCCTACCCGGTTGGGGGACGGAGCATTACAGTTAAATCATAAACAGAAATATTTTCCGCAGTAACGAAAAACCCTCCTACGTCAAAAAATAGGATGAATGTATTATATTGTCCTTCCATATAAATTGGTATACATGTAACCTTCACGAAAAGGCATGTTCCCAAAATGCACATATATTTAGTTTTGCCACACGAGAATAATGAATTTTATTCTGCCCTCTATTTAGAAATGTAGTAATTGAGGGAGTTAAGTGGAGGTAATTTCGAAGAGTACTGTTCTGGTGTGTGTATAGTGTTGCCCGGCCATGGATATTAGGATATGAGAATTTGGCATGTGATTCATATGCCCAAAGTGATATTAAAAGCTATATTTTTAATAGTTACAATATTTATTATTTAACCCAAATCAAATTAATGATCTAAACTAGAAATTCTAACAAATTAAAACACATGTAATAAAAGATCGTCACATTTTGACTTTTGTTGGTCAAACATTTTAAAATTTGGTTATGAATTCTCCTTAAGCGATAAGAGATAATATAGCCTGGTGAGATCTTGTTAGATTCGTCTCAATATATATTTTTGAAATATCAACTTTTTACAAATTTTTCGTATGTAAAATAAAAAATATTTACGTATGAAATTGTGTTTTGTTGACCACAAAAAATCAAAATGTGACAATCATTTAGGGATGGAGGTAGTAATTATAAATCACATATTAAGCAATTGAGTATTGACTAATTCAAACGCAACAGAATTAATAAATAAAATAAGTAATTATCATTTTATTAACTTTATTATTTGGGTTTTTTCATTCAAACAATAGATGTTACAAACAATTATCCGATAGAAAATAAATTTCATTTTTAAACTAAGCAAATGGGAGTCTAAGCTCCAAATAAGCAGCTTTCGTCTCTCGACTGTTGCGGTAATGAACACTCACTTCCCAGATGTGACTTCAATTTACGTAATGTTTGAACTTCGCTTCCTGGGTGTGAGTCCGTTCCCCGAAGTTGTCTTGAAACGGGCGGAAATCCCACAAAGTGGATGCTGGGAACCACATAAACGCTTGAAATCCCACAAAGTGGATGCTGGGAACCACATAAACGCTTGAAATCCCACATAGTGGGTGCTGAAACGCTGCAAAGGTAGCCACGAAAGCAATGGAAGTATGTTTAAGTATACTCCTCTGCGATATTCGCATCCGATACCTCTTGGAAAAAGGCTCGAGCCCGGTATCACTAGGCTAGAAGTCTTAAATTTATTATTTGTGTCAGCAAACGGCTAGGAGGATCATCACTTAACTTTGGGGCATGACACCAGTTGATCACCTAACTTTTAAAAGGTTTCAGTTGATCACCTAACTTCTTAAATCGTTTCCATTCACCACATTTTTCACTAATAATGATAATTATGAACTAATTACATCACGTACCAACTTGGTGCCATGCCCCAAAGTTAAGTGATCATCCCAGCCGTTTGCCGTATTTGTGTTATTGAATATTTTTTAGAACTAGTGGGAATTGCCTGTCGGTTGACGGACATGTATAATCTACACGGTGGATCTAACTATTTAATGTACATATATATACATAGTTTTGTAGCAACAACATAAGTCTAATAGCAAAAGGACACTTACGATATCAGCAGTTGACCCAAAGAAAAACTGTGAAAACCCAACACTAAACATAAAGAATATCGATTTCCGCATACAATCATAACAAGTGATATGGTATAACAATCAATTGACTAAAGAGAGAAACTATGAAAGTGTATGGACCATATTGAACTTGGTGTAACCTCTTTCATTCCTCTCAATGAACTCTCCATTTCCATGATCTGTTAACAATAGAGTCATTACATACGAATTCAATCTAGTTATATAGCATCATATAAAAACATTCCCCAATAAATATCAACCAAATGTGTGCTCGAACTTGTTCTTGTTATATCAACTTGAACTATACATAACAACAAACAAAACAGGTATAAATATGTGTGGGGCAGAAAATTACGTAAGAAGCCAAAGGAAAAAACTATTACAGAAGCAAAGAATGTTGAGGATACAACTATACTCTATTGTTGCATCTCTTTTCCATCTAAAATTGTAATAACACGACCTAATATTAATAATAAAATTTAATACTTATATTTAAACGTTTATGACTTGTTAAGAACTTATTAAAATAATGTTAATAACTCGTTAGGATGTTCGTTAATAAATGTTGGATTTAAATAACTAAGTTGAGCCCAATTAAAACCCTTCTACTCTACTATTTATATATATAGAGGTTACAAAAAAAAATAAAAGGAAGCTATCAAAAGTCGGCATCACTTTTTCGTCACGAATTCCAAAAAAAAAATTTCGGCTGCCAACTCTTGATCCAATCAAAAGTATTGTGGCTGTTCATTTTCTGTTCCAAATTTGATGCTCCAACCATTAGGAACAAAGTGAAAGACGGCTGCCCAATCTTGGTTGCTCCAAAATTTCGGCTGCCTTTCTTCTTGTGGACTCCCGATGTTGTTTCAAGATTCGGTTCCCGGCTTATGTAGGAGTCGACCACCCTTAGCTCATTAAAGTCGCCGGCTTCAATCCTTCCTTTCATATTCGAATTCGAGCCTAAAAGCATCTTCCAAATAGTAGATTTCGCTTCGCTTCAAGGTTTTACTACTTGATTGTTCCTGATCCTGATTTGGGAAAGAAATTGCTTGTTATTGCTTAAGGTGAGTAAGCTCACGTCTGTTTACTTTCTTATGCATGTGTAATGTGTAATTGCGTGTGTGATGTGTGAAATTAGTAGCATATTATGATTATTGTTTATGTTGAATATGGATTTGAGGATAGATGTTGACCTAAGGGTTGATGATTGGGGCAAGCCTCTCATACCAACACAATTTTGTGCCAACAATGCAAACAACTGCCACCTCACGCACACACTCCACCTAAAACACGCAGCTCATTAATTAATCAATTAGTCCTCCACACACTACACCTAAAACACACAAAACACCCATACCGCTACACTCTACACTCTCTCTCTCTAAACTCTCCCTCTACACTCTCGCTCTCTAAACTCTCGCTCTCTACACTCTCACATTTCGATCGCGCGTTTCACCAAGCAAATCTTTGATTTAGAAGAACCTTGAACAGGTTTCGATCGCGCGCTTTCTCACAATTTTGGCAAATTTTAGGTATTCGATTTTCGAATTTATTTGTTGATTTGAATTCAATTTTGGCTAATTTTAGGTTTCGATTTTCTGTGTTGAATGAAATATGTGTGTTGATTTTGCATGTTGATTTTACAGTTTTAATTTTGTATGTTTATTTTAGGGTTTCGATTTGTTGTCGATTTTCTATATTCAATTTCCATTATATGTGTTTCGATTTAGGTGAAATTGTGTACGTATATATGCGAATTTGTATAATATATGTTTCATTTTAACAATATATGCTTCGGTTTTCAGATTGTTCTTGTAGTTGGAGTACATATACTACTTTGTGAGTACAAATACACTTTGTTTACTACTTTGTGAGTACAAATATACTCTATTTACTGCTTTGCGAGTTTAATTGAGTAATTAGGAAGTTTATATTTTGAGTACAAATATACTATGTTTAGTGCTTTGTGAGTACTAATATACTCTGATTAGTGCTTTGTGAGTACAAATATACTCTGTTTACTAGTTTGTGAGATATTGTTCTTTGTGAGTATTTATATACTTTGTTTACTGCTTTGTGAGTATAAATATATTCTTTTTTTTTTTTTTAACCCACATTTTATTAATATGAAAAACAGAGGTCTAAACCAATGACAATCTACTTAAAGATTGCCATGGGAAAGCCCCACTGAAGACAAACCCTCCAGTTAGTCCTATTCCTATCAACACCATTCCAACTATTTACACATCCTCTAATAGCAAGGAAGCATTTGGAAACAACAACAGCAACATCAGGGCCTTCATTCTCAAAAATGCATTTGTTTCTCACTGTCCAAATGTGATAAATGGCTGCAGCACAACACAGCCTAGGCAGTCGACTCTTGAAAGAACGACCAGTTCCCATACTAATAAGCCACGCACACTCCTCATTCCAGTCACCAGGTACATGAAACTCATCCAATAGCAAGAGCAATTTCCTCCATACAGCTGCCGAGAAAGCACACTTAAAGAACAGGTGCTCTTCATCTTCACTACATTCTCCACATAAAACACATGTATCATCAGGAAGAATGCCCCACAAATGCAGCTTTGCCCTGGTGGTGAGCTTCCTCCCACATACAAGCCATTCTATGAACCCAAACCTAGGTAGTTGTCCTTTGAACCACACAACTTTCCTCCACATAACCTGATGTCCTCTATGTCTTAGCTGATCCCAAACATTGGAATTGATGTGCTTATCCATATTAAACCAGATCAATCTATCACTTTCACTAGAGTCAAGAGCAGGGAAACCATCCTCCAATCTTTGAACATCTGTCCCATATCTCCCCCTTCTTCCCACAATCTTGCTTTGAGCATCTCTTACACTATCAGTGGGGGTGAGATGCAATCTTCTAATGCTTCCTTCAGAGAGAAAACTTACAGGGGGGCCTTCTCTATGCCAGTTATCATATAGGCAGTTTGTAGAGGCACCATTCTTTATAACATAGCTTACATGTGGCTTAATGAGGTCTCTCAGACCAAGCATTTTCCTCCAGCACCATGAGTCAACACTCCTTGGAGCTATTCCCCAGAAACTCTGTCCTTTAAGCCTAAATGTGTGCACCCATTTCACCCACATTGCCTCTTTCCCGCTACACAAATTCCACAAGTGTTTGGTCATACACACTACATTCCATACAACAATATCCTTTATACCCAACCCACCCTCATCCTTAGGTAGAGTGACAGTTTTCCAGGCAACCTTAGGGACATACTTCCCTCTATCTTTGGCACTCCATAGATAAGCCTTCACCATCTTTTCAAGATCTTTGATAACTCCTTTTGGCAGAAACACAGTTTGGCACCAATAGTTATAGGTACCAAATAATACAGATTGGATAAGAACCACCCTACCAGCAAAACTGAGGTGTTTACTCTGCCACCCATTGATCCTCTTTTTCACCTTTTCAATTAACATACTACAGTCTTTAGCCCCTATTTGTTTTGTAGTCAAAGGTATACCAAGGTACCTCATTGGCAAATTTCCAACAGGCATGCCAATTACATCACTAAGTTCCTTTGCCTGTTCATCAGATATTCCAGCAAAGAAGCATACACTTTTTGTCAGATTTGGATATAAACCAGAAATTCTTCCAAACCTTTCCAACACATAAATATATTCTTTATTTACTACTTTGGCAGTACAAAGATACAATGTTCATTGCTTTGTGAGTGCTTATATACTCTGTTTAGTCTTTTATGAGTACTAATATACTCTGTTTAGTCTTTTGTGAGTACAAATATACTATGTTCACTAGTTTGTGAGAAATTGTTCTTTCTGAGTACAAATATACTCTGTTTATTGCTTTGTGAGTGTAAATATACTCTGTTTACTTCTTTGTGAATTGTGAGTTCTAATATACTTTGTTTAATACTTTCTGTGTATAAATATACACTTTTTATTGCTTTGTGAGTACTCATATACTCTTTACTGCTTTGTGAGTATAAATACACTCTGTTTATTGCTTTGTGAGTATAAATATACTCTGTTTATTGCTTTCTGAGTGTAATTATACTCTGTTAATTGCATAATGTCTTGCTTATATTTAAACCCTGTTTCTTTTGTAGGAATGGAGACAGAAAGCACTATCGGGGGAACTCCAACTTTCGAACTATTATCGCAGGAGACAAAAGACAAAATGGAGAAAACATTAGAGAAGAAGGTTGGAACCAAAAAAGGTGAAAAGAAAAAGTTCACTCGAAAATTTTATAATAGGTGTTATCCTAATGTCTTAGTTCAATACTTTGAACAAATGAAAAAGGATAAGGAGATTGATAAAATGAACAAGTTAAAGAGTTTAGGTTTTTTTGCAATGACACAGTTGAAGATAACTAAGACACACAATAAGTTCATTACATGGGTCTGTGAGAATTTTATTTCATCACAATTGAAGATAAGATTAGAGGGTGATATTACCATGAGTATAAGTGAGAATGATGTACATAGAGTCTACAAATTACCTAGAGGGCCTAGAAGAATTGATAGGTGTAGTAAAGAAGAGATGGATGCCTTAAAAAAAGAGTTGGGATTCAAAATTGGTAGTAAAAGGAGTGAAAACCTTCACTTGATTGACATTCAATCTAGGCTGCCATCCTATAAAAATGATGAAACATGGCAGAAGGCCATCTTGTTGCTTAGTATAGGATATGTTTTGTGCCCATCGAAGAATTTAACGGTCAGTCTTAAATATGCTCGTTGTTTGAGCAAGCTTGATGAGGTGTGTGAATATAATTGGTGCGAGCATCTACTACAACACTTACAACGAAACATTCAGCCTGGAACATTGTACCCAAATGGTGATATTCAATTTTTAATGGTAAGCCAATTTCGTTTTTAATTATTGAATAAGTAGTTGTCTTAATAACCAAATATTTTATTATTTCGTTATTTTTGCAGGTACATGTAATGGATATACTCAAACAAGGTGACTTGTCCACTTCGGAACCAACTTGTATGAAGTGGAGCAATGAGCAATTGTTTCATTGTTTCGACAAGCTAGCCAAAGGAGATGGCTTTGGTAAAGCTATTGCAAAGAAGAGCACAAGAAAAGTTGAAGGTTGTAATCATATGCACTCGGATTATAGTGTCGGAGTTGGAAATGCAGCCCAAATGCCTTCAGCTAGGTCCTGCAACAGTTTGGAACAGGTAACATGAAGTAAAAAATGTTAAAATTAAGTTAATTACTAATAGTTTAACATTAAAACTACTTTTCGACAGTGTCATCAATACATGGATTATCGCAAGTACAATATAAGTGCATGGACCAATTGCCTTAAAGATCTAGAGAAGAATGAAAAGGAACTTCTAAAGGATGCAAGTGGACAAGCCGATACTGTTGGATCAAGATTGAAAAAGAGGAAGAAAAGGTTAGAAATTGTTACTGCTTCCTGAGTATTAATATACACTGTTTACTGCTTCCTGAGTACTAATATACACTGTTTACTGCTTTGGGAGTATAAATATACTTTGTTTACTGCTTTATGAGTACTAATATCCTCTGTTTTCTGAACAGCCTTACAACAAACGATGCCGAGGAAGAGAAGTTTACTAAGAAGCCCGATCGAGATATGGAGGAGCTTGATCAACTCTTGAATGATTGTGAAATTTTGCAAGACAAAATTTGTAATCAAGATGACGAGAGAGAAAAGAAGAAAATGGTTGTGGTTTTCGTGAATGACTCCCAAGATTCGTGCGAAGGCAAAGGACGGCCAAAAAGGGAGACTAAAGAATCAAAGTTCAAAAGGACACCATTTCGAGAAAAAATCAAAATCACCCTGCCACCATTTGATGAAAACGAAAAGGAGTTATTGAGTTATGCATTTGACAAAGGGAAAAATCAGTAAGTAATACTAAACCACTATAATTCTGCTTTGTATAGTAAGTAACACATAAAATGAATGTAATTTTTAAAACTAATACATATTTATGCTTTATGCAGTCATGAAGTATTGTTCCAGATGAACATGGAAAAGAGATTTAATTTGGATAGAGAGGCTATCCTAACTCTGGAAAATAAAAACTTCATCGTCTCAGCAATTATAGACCATTGCACTCGTGCAATGAATGTCTATAATTTGAAGAAAGGAGAATGCAAAAGATTGTCTCTCACTATAGCTGCAACCGTAAGTGTATTAATGTACTTTTATATTAATATTCATTCAATTAGTTTTAGAAGCATCTGATACTTGTTTTTTGTTCCTTTAAATTTGTAGACATCGATGACCACAACTACTAAAAAGGAGAAATTTCTTGACAAGCGTACCGAGGAAGAGTGCATTGCTTGGTTTGTGAAAACCATTGAGAGTTCTCCATTTTGGAGTTTGGATGACTTCAAAAGTGAATACCTGCAATATGTAAGTAAATTCACATATCTCAATCCTCAAAACTAAAAACTAGCTTAATATGTTGGTTAATTAGGAAATTGTTCTTTTTGAGTACAAATATACACTGTTTATTGCTTTGTGAGTACTAATATACTCTGCTTAGTGCTTTGTGAGTACAATATACTCGGTTGACTAGTTTGTGAGAAATTGTTCTTTGTGAGTATAAATATACTTTGTTTACTGCTGTGTGAGTGCTTATATACTCTGTTTAGTCTATTGTGAGTACTAATATACTCTGTTTAGTCTTTTGTGAGTACAAATATACTATGTTCACTGGTTTGTGAGAAATTGTTATTTCTGCTGTACAAATATAATCTGTTTACTACTTAGTGAATTGTGAGTATTAATATAATCTGTTTACTACTTAGGTATTCTTTCCCATTTACTTCCAAAGTCACTTCACGGTGTTTGTTGTCGACTTGAAAGAAGGAAAAGGCCAATATTTAAACAGCCTAGCTGAAGTTCAAATGTCAAATGTCGTGAAGGATGCAGCCAATTGTGTTGCAAGATCTCTATTCTGTTTCCTTAAAAAAGCTGGAGTTGGCAACTTTGAAGATTGGAATGGTTCATGGGAAATAGCACCAGTGCCTCAACAAACTCCTCGTTCTAATGCCTGTGGATGGTTTGTGGTGAAATTCATTGAGGAATGGAATGGTGAGCCAGCAAGTATGGCTACATTCAGAGGCTGGAGTAACCTGGACAATACTCAAAGGAACAAAATAATAACACATGGACGTCAACAGATTTGTTTATCAATACTCAAAAGTGAGTATAATGATATTGACTTCAAAGATTTACAAATGAAGAAGAAGAGAACAACAGAAAGCCTTCGCATGGAAGTGCAACAAGAAAAGAAGAAAAGACAGAGCCTTCGCATACAACTGGAACAAGAAAAGAAGTAGTTGTAGTTGAACTAATATTCGTGTTCTAGATTATGTTATTGAATTACAGTGACTTCAGAAGATTGATTACCCATAGGTTGTTGTAGTAACTGATATTTGGAGCTTAACTGATATTTCAGAGTATATTTAGTTGTTGAAGTAATATTTGTGTTATAGATTTTGTTATTAACTAGTCATCTAATGAATATAGAGTTTGGACTTCATCTATTTTTCCAAATGTTTATTTCAAATATGAACATGTACAACCAATATATATAGGGACCATATCCTTTTCAGGGTACGAAAGATTACATATTGAACATTGTTCAGGATGCGCCATCATAAGTTGCATTGCATGAGTCATAGTAAACAGTTAATTATATTCATATACTCTGTCATAGTAAACAGTTAATTATATTCATATACTCTATAACTCATTTATGTATTATTCGTGGTGGAGTGCAAATATACTCGAAACATTTATGTCAGAGTACAAAAGTACTCCAACTCAATTATCGAATCTTAGTAGTGGAGTACAAAAGTACTCCATCCCATTTCTATATTCTTCATCGCGGAGTACAAATATATTCAGAGAATTTATGTCAGAGTATAAAAGTACTCCAACCCATTTATATTTTCTACGTGGTGGAGTGCAAATATACTCAAACAATTTATATCAAAGTACAAAAATACTTAATGTCATCTAATCAACAAAATTTGATACTTTCCGAGTTCAAATGTACTCTATTAATACATAATAAAGTACAGAAATACTCTAAATATAGTTATTCCCCTATTACAGAATCTAATGTCTTGGATTTACTTCGATTTGCTTTCAATCTATCATTGGCGAGCTCCCTTGCTGGTTTCAACCGCTGTTTAGATTTATTTGCATTAATCCTCTTCTTGATACCTTTTGCCGATTGGAGACGAGATTGCACTTCAATATAATTATTACCTGTTATAACATATAGTCACAATGTTAGTACTAAAACACAAGTTTCTCTTAAAACATTAACATATACACTAAAATGAAAAAGAACCTGTAGCTACAGATTGACTAGAAGCAACAGGAGCAATATGTGAAGATCCTTTCAAGCGATCCTCAACACGTGCCAATACATCATTGACTTCTTTCATAAAAAAGCAATACACATCATCATTCAAGCAAATCCGATTGAAAATACGAATCATCGAAGAACAATATGCTTGATATGGAAGTGCATACGTTGAAGAACCGCTACCATCATTTTCGGGTGAAGTCCATACACGTGAATCACCCCTTGCATTCTTAGTCCATCTTTTAAGAATGTACTTCTCTGGAATGGATATTAAATCTGGATAACGACCAGAACAACCCAATATATCTATAGCCTTCAAAATGTGGCAGCATAAAATGCCCCAGTTCACAAACTTTCGACATTTACAAACCCATTCCACACTATCCAAATTAATTTCAACCCGACGCTCATCAAGTCTAACAGAAGGAAATGATGGATCTTGCTTAGCATATTTTCCTAATTGAATCACTATTGACTTCGTCAATATCAACAAAATATTAGAAAGAAAGAGAATATTGTTCTTGGAAAAGGTTAAATATAGGAAATGTGTATAAATCAGCAACTTGTTTAACAATGGAAGAGTGGTTAAATCTAATGAAGGGCAAAAACTGGATAGACTCAAAAACACTTTTGTTAAGCTTTTCACGCATATGTTCAAGCATTATATTAAAATTGTGGAAAAACTGGGGCAAGGAATAAGAGACAATAACATAATTCCGTAAGAAAGAATTGAATGACTCGCTCACTTGGGTACTCTTTAAACCAGCAGTGAAATTGGATTTCACCCAAGCCGATGGCCACTGTTTCCTAAACGTATATATGGAATTCAGCCAGCTGTGGGGTACTCCCTCGAAACACTCATCAACCATCACCTTCCAATTGTACTCAAAATCATCCTCATCATCAACTTCCCTAATTAAAAAATGAAAATTGGTAAAGAATTCTTTTGTCGCTAAACTTCCGAGTTTTCTGCTAGCGTTTTCACAAATGTGCCACGAACATAAACCATGAAAACCAGCAGGTAAAACAATACTAATTGCTTTCCTCATAGCAGCATCTTGTTCAGTGAATAAACTCACTGGTCTTTTACCTCCCATACACTTTAAAAATGTATGGAGAAGCCATTCAAATGTCTTACTACTTTGATCATGGAGTAAAGCAGCGCCAAAGATACAACTCTGCCGATTGTGGCTAAATCCAAGAAATCCCGCTTCAAAAAAATAAGAGTGTAATAATAAGACAATATGAAAAACATAAAAAAGCAAAAACGTACCTAAAGGAAAGTATTCCTTGTTGGTCCTAAAAGTCGTATCAAGACTCACGACATCTCCAAAACAAGCATAATCATGTCGCATAACACCATCCGACCAAAAAATGTTAGTAATCAACGCATCTTCGTCAAGCTGAATGTCGTAGAAAAATGAAGGTTTGACTTCAGACTCATGACTCAAAAACTGCAGCAAAATACTAAGATCTCCTGAGGACATATCACGGGTGCGCTTCCATCTAAGAAAGTTCTTCATATCAAGTTTGAGAAAACCAGCAGCGTGTATCCCCCCCGGATGGTTGACAAATCAGCTCATAGGAGGATTTGTCTGACAGACCTGCATCTTTATTAGCCTCAATCATCTGTCGCTGGACTTCAGTAATCTGCCTATTTGATCTAATGTAGTGAGACAATTCAGGGGGCTGCAATAGATGATTGTGCTCATCGTTCCACAAAGTAATCTGATAATTACAATCTGATGGAACATACTTGAAATGTATTCGTGCTAGACAACCAGTCCTTTCTTCTTTTACAACATGCTGTCTTTTCTTAGTTTCCACCAAAACTTGCTCAATATCATGTCCATAGGAAGGATCATTGACACTATTAGCCTTGAAGCCCTCTTTATTACAGTAATAATACATGTACCTAACGATACTAGAATCATCAGCCGAGGTAGTTCGTGGAACTTGACTACGAACCCTAACACCAAATCCTCGGCGATGGGCATAGTCCCGGTAAAAGTTCTTAGCTTCGGTGACACTACTAAAGCGTAAAGATTTCCATTTATCAACATCTTCGGGAGAATAAAAACAACTCTCACCTAACAATATTAAACAAAATAGTTCAATTGTAGTGTATAAACAAGTAATGAAACATATACTATATTTAATGCTAGTTGGAGTACATATATACTCCGTAAACATGTATACTATGTTAAATGCTAGTTGCAGTACATTATACCCAGTAAACTAATATGTGAGTACATATATACTCTGTAAATATGTATACTGTGTAACAAACAAATTTATGCATCTTTCTTTCAAAAATAATGGGGCATGAATTCCAAATTTACGCATGAACAGCAAGAACATAAAATCACATATAAATGATAAATTTAACTAACCAGTTGCATTGTTCGATTCAGCAGGAGCTCCACATGAATTGAGAGAGATTTCATCATCATCCGCACAATCGCTAACAATAATTGAACCTCCAATATCACATCCTATAGAAGATGAATTGCTGCAATAAAACAAAAAAGGTAGTAAAATAAGAACAGAATCTTCAATTATAATAGTGAAAATTAAAAACAAATAAAAAAAAAAAATTAAATTAAATTACGAAATACCCAAACCTTTGCATCGTATTGATTATCCTCTACAATCTTCTCGATGAGAAAAATCGTGAACAAAATCGACTTTGATTACGTAGTCGATTGAGAAGATTTGCCGAAGAACGAATCTCCAATTGAGAAGATTTCGTTGGGGAGAAGATTTCGTTCGGTGGGGGGGGGGGTGGAAGGGAGAACGTGGAATGGGCTGAGGCTCCAGCAGCCCGCCCATATTATAATAGTCCAGCAGCCCGCCCATATTATAATAGTCCAGCAGCCCAATGCTTGTTGGTATGTTGGCACACTAAGGGTGTTGGCACCAGATCCCAAGCCTGATGATTGATATGTTGAGATGTTTGCATGTGATAAGTTTGGTTGTTGTCATGATCTGGTAACGTGGGTTAGTTTAGAGCCGGTCACAGGGGTGATGCGGGCGATGGCGGTAATGCCATGGTAGTTTAGTGCCGGTCACAGGGGTGATGCGGGCGATGGCGGTAATGCCCCGCTCTGATACCATTTGTAACGCCCCGCCTCGGAAACCGGGTTGGAACGTTATTTGATTTGACGGACTGGCCTCACAAACCACCACAGGTCTTTCCAGCACGTTTTGTCCTCACTCACGTGCTCACCGGGACACTTCCCAGTGGGTCACCCATCCTAGAATTACCCCAGGTCAAGCACGCTTAACTTTGGAGTTCTTCTGAGTTGGGCTACCGAAAAGAAGATGCATCTTGATGATATGAGTAGTACCAATCAAATCAAATCAAACATATAACATCGCCCACTCTGGGCTGGGTATTACATGGGTGATGGTGGTAATGCCATGGTAGTTTAGAGCCGGTCACAGGGATGACGCGGGCGATGGCGGTAATGCCATGGTAGTTTAGAGTCGGCGGTAAGGCCATGGTAGTTAGAGCCGGTCACAGGGGTGATGCGGGGGATGACAGTGATGCCATGATATGATGATAGTTAAAGCCGTATGCAGACGAGTTAGGTAGTACAGTGTGGAAGTCCGATCGGGAGCATATAGAATAGTTACAAGGATTACGTTATGTGATGTTGGACTTGACTGATTTGCTTTACTGTTATTGCTGGTGATGGTTTGTCGAACTGCTTATCGATATTGTGTATATTATTCCTTTTCTTTGTTGTTGTTTTCTGCACTCATGTATCGCTTTCGTATCACGTGTGTGGGTCGGTAGCCACCTGTGAGTAGTATTCACCAATTGTCGAGCTGACCCCTTCGGGGACTTATTCTTTTAGCAGGTTTGTTGGGTTGGAGTGTGCGTTGACCCTGCTTTGGTGAGTGGCGATGGTGGCATTACGATCTCCCTCAGTCATTTTAATGTCTCTGTGTTCACATGTTGTATTTCTGTTTTACCCATTTGTAGTTGTATTGGAAGTATATTGGTTTCGTCTTACGTGTTGTGGGGTCATAGATTGTCATACCCTGATGGATATGTTTTAACCCTTTTTCAGTAAACCAGATTTTCATTATTTTGTTTATGTATTTTAATTCTTTTAGTCATTTAAAAACGTATGTATTCATCGAGTCATCCATCGAGTGGTGACTCTGTTACTGATTTGATAGCGAGTCTAACCTCAGGGGGCCCATCTGGGGCGAGTCCTTAGAAAAATATTTATCATATCAAAGCTTACTACAAAAAAGACCAACCAAGCCTTACAAAAAAGACCAACCAAGCCTTATATTCTTACCGAGCTAATAACTTTTCAGCAACATACTCATACCGTATCTTGGATCATCTCATACTTTGCTCTTCTTCACAATAAGAATGGTTTTATATTGCAATGAAAAACAAAGAAGTTGACAGATTATTGAGTCCGGAGCTTATTTAAGCCAGTTTCAAGTTCAGTTAAACCAGAGGTAAAGATGCGGAGAGCTAAAATTGTGATGCTGATATTTCAGTAAAATAAACCATTCCAAGAGCTTTTATCTGGGCAACAGCTATGAATAACTCTTAGTTCTGCAAAATCTGAAACAACAAACACAAAAAACCAAACTTGCGTACAAGCACATTCTACATCATCATCCTGCAAAAAATAACAGTAAATCTCAAAACGAAAGTTGAAAAAATCGCATCAACGAACACAAAAATTGAATCCCAAAGTCATAAAATTGAAATTTAATAGATGAGAGAAATTAAATTCAAGATTTGAGAAATTAAATTCATGATCTGAAAAATTAAATTCATAAACATACCTTTAAACAAAGTAGATATGGGAAATTAAATGCAAGATCTAAAAAGTTAAAATAAGTTAACCTTGATTTAGAGTGTTGAGAGAAGGGGAGGTGGTGTCATGGACAGGAAGGTGGCGTAGTGTGCGTGGAGGTTTGGGGTGGTTTCTTGCTAGCTGGGTGGAGCCGTGGGGTAGGAGAACTAGTGGTAGGGGTAGGGAAAATGGTGGGGAAGGCTCTAGGATTTTGCAGGAAGGTGGTGGAGATGGGGAGGGTAGAGATGGAAATGGGAGAAAATGCGGGTTGGGTATTATTATTGGGAGAGGAGAAGAAGGGTTTTTTGAAGCTACATGAAGGATCTATAGGATTCTAGAGTCTTCCTTAACGTACAACTTTCAATGCGTAAGGTACAATAAAATGATGCAGCGCATCAGACGATCACACCATGGTACAATGCACTAAGCGGGAGGTACAATTGTTGAAGCTGGCGCGTGATTAACACATACAAACGTACAACATATTATGCGTAAGGTACAAGTCGGTGATGCACGCGCGTCGATCAGACGACCACGCGTGCATCACACGCGCAACGCGTTTTTAATAATAACTAAGATATCTCAACGATTTTTCAATTAATTACAGTTCGTAAGAGGCATGTTATATGTACGGGTTAATCTCTATGATAGTTGCCACACATATATCCTTATGATTTTTCAATTAGATGTTTAATAATAAGTGAAGTGGTAAATATGAAATTTGAACTGAGAAAATGAAAATATTCCATATCACATTGGAGAACTTAGAAGTTGATGCTCACTTTATAAGAAGGAATGCTTGAGAATAGGGATGGCAATGGATAGGGTTGGGGAGGGTTTTTGCTATACCCACTACCCGACCCTCATTTTAAAAGTATAACCCAAAATCCGACCCGACCCACTGATATACTTACCCATTACCCGACCCTACCCTTCTTTAAAGAACCCGATGGGTACGGGTAGTACCCATGGGTTTTCTAAGTTTCAACAATTTAGGCGAAGTTCAAACAATTTAATTCTACCTTTGGACAAAATAAAATCTCACAAAAAACAAGTGTTTCACTGCTTATAAAACTAAAAGTATAAATGTAAGTGGAGACAAATATAAATTTAAGTAGAAATAAGAAAGTAAACAATAAAATATTAAAATGAACTCTTCAATCTTTGGCTATTCGTAGAAGCTGTTCTAGTATGGACCAACATGTCATGAAATTAATCCGCAACACATCCATCATCTTCCTCTTCATCGAAAATTGATATATATGTGTATATATATGGGTAGGGTACGGGTAGGGTACGGATAGGGTTTACCCTATACCCACAACCCGACCCTTACCCGCCCGGATTTTAAATTGTAAAACCTATAACCCGACCTTACACATTAGGATAGGTTAGATAGGATACCCTGCGGGTTGGGTCAAAATTACCATCCCTACTTGAAAAGTTGTAAATTTGGATTAACAATATTATGTCATCGCTCCTTGCAAGATTTTCACGCTCCACGCGCGAGAGACGATGATAAAATGTTGTTAATTCAACTTAATAATCTTATATATGTAGGATGTGAGTTTCTTAATATATCGAATTTTGATTGGTATGCTATAGATACCACCGGTTTTAACTTCTACAAGATTGTCATCAAATTATCTCTCACATGTATGATTGAGAAACTATGTGATATCAATTTGTTTAAAGACAAATGGTGATAAATTTGAGTATATTATAGATTATAATTGATAAAAGCGTATTGTAATAGATTGTAAAGCATTGTAACATGTGAAAATCAATTACAATTTATTTAATGTTCATTTTCATCAAGGGTACAATAGTCATTTCAACAAAAAACTCGTTTGTAGTTATCCGGGCACTTTCCACTAAGAGTATAACGATTATAATAATACAATTAAAAAAAGTTCAAATATATCTAGATCAATATGTTGTGTTGACCGTGGTATTTTGCCAAATTTATTATACTTAACACCCTAATTCTTTACGAGCTGGGTTATATCGGAGGGCTAAATTTTTTACCATTATTTTCTATAAACAAACTGAACAAAGTTAAAAGTACGCTATGTCATTAGAGTTGATTTTCACACTAACGAACCTTTCATTTACCGTAGCCACCAACTACTATCATCACTTGATCGTCCACCACAAAAATTAATAAAAACCACTTCCTTGTTCATCTCATGAGCTCTAATTGGAATATGTTTCACATATTTTCTATAAAGTGGACATGTTATTTTTCCACACTCAAGCCATTTATCTAAACAAACTCTATGGAAAACATGACTACACACCATTTCTCTTATGTTGCCAAATTTTGAATTAACAACATTCCTAAGAATTAAAGAAATTTCTCTATAGATATCGAATATTTGCTCCTTCCAGGTTTTACGGTTCTTTACATTATTGTCATTATCGAATATTTTATTAATCCGTTGTGTATGATGTATTGTAGTGAGTTGTCTACGTCATCACGACACAGGTATTTTATGTAATCAATGAAGTCATTTTGTTATCGTCACTCATCGTGTGATGACTCTAATTTTTTTGTTGCTGATAATCCTAACCTCCATGCGACTAACCTGGGATTAGTTGTTAGAGAATTAAATAGTACTTTTATCCCGATGTTGATTTCCGCAAATCCTAAAAGATTTTGGACCCATAAATCTTTGTAACATTATCCACAAAGTTGTATCCAAAGCACTTATAAACAGGAGTTTTTTCTTATGTGATAACTCAAATGTGTTATTTGGTGATAACTCTATTGCTGACCGTTGGATTAGTGTGTTTTAGACAGTTTCTGATTTTGTGGGTGAGATTTAATGAGGGTAAATGTGAGAGGGAAAATCTGATTTTTAAGTGAGAAAATTAGGCACCACTCTCCTAATAGTCGTGTGAAATACACACACGTCCCATTTAGTATTCAATGAAATGCAACCGTTTTGTAACATTTACTTCCGTATTTTTCTCCCTTTTAATTAATTATAGATGTACAATGATGTCAACTGTAATTGATAATACTAAATGATAGTATGCAATACAAAGTTAATTTTGTTTTTAAAATATTAGACATTATTATTATTATATAAGAATTAATTATTATTTTTAATAATATGACGCAAGGTATATATGTAAATAAATATATATGGTAACAAAAAATATTTGAATATTATTAATATACAAAATAATATTTATTTTTAATAATATTATTGTAAAATAATATATAAAATAATATTATTAATATATAACATAATTTTGGTAGGATTTTTAATGGTTGTTTCATAATTGAGAATCAATTCAATCTATTTGTCCTTTTAATTTGTGTGGTCAAGAAAATTGGTTGAATTATAGGTAAGAATTAATTGTTGCATAATTTGGGGAGAGTGGGGGGAGGGGGGGGGGGGGGGGAATTAATGAATGGTGTGTATGGGGCGTGTAAATTGTGTTAAGGGGAAGGAATTTTTCTAAAATAATTGATTGAAATAAATGATTGTATAATGCCTAAATTGTCCTTTGTTATCTATGTGATAACACTTTGGTGTTATCACATAAGTCAATCAATGTTAATAATATCATGTGGGAGACATGTGGCTTGTTAATCAAGTTATTTTGGTCATTCATTTAATATATTCTCAAGTGAAAAAAATCAAATGAAAGATTAGGAATAACCCACTCCTCATTTCGAATATGAAATAGCACACCTCCAACACACACTTAACAAAAAATTTATCACCTGCGACCAAGTTAGATATATTTTGAAGCATAGGTGATTGACAAGATGTTTTAACACATATATAGGTGATGAATTGAAAATATTTTGCGAACATATGTGATTGTAAAAGCCATTTGCCCTAAGAATTATCAAAACTTGTGTTACTACTGTCTCAACTCTATCATTGTTAATGGTACTACCACATAACCTTTCCTCCCTCATTGTGGGCTACAACAAGGAGACCCTCTTTCACATATCCTTTTTGTCATGTATTGACTGAACTCCGGTCAAATCATCAATCAACAAAATTCCACAATCACTTTTAACCCCAAACCCCTCATCAAATCAAAACCCATGTTTCTTCCATGCTTAGAATCTAAAGTTCTGAAAATTTTGGCAAATATTTGGGCATACTTCTTGATATCACAACTAATAGAAGCCAAATCTTCAATAGTATCATATAAAAAAGGCTTTTTTTCATCTGGGCACCTGAACTTCTGATTTTATAACAAATAGGCACCTGGTGAACTTTTTATAACAAGTAGGCACCTGAGACCAAAATTTGGCACCTGAACTTTTGAATTTCTCTTTTTTCAGATTTTAAACTATTAGATGGAGGGCAATTTAGACAGATCACATCATAAACTAACTAAAACAAAGATCTTAACCCAACCTCTACCCACCCATTTAACCCAACCCCCACTAATATCTATTCAAATAAAAAAATCACACTTTTCAACTTCTTCATTCCTTCATCAACCTTTTCTTTCTTTTCTTCAGCTGTAAAATCTAACCCCAAACTCGAACAAGAAACCAGCAGCAAATTCAAACAAGAACCAGTAGCAAAAAACGACGAAAAACAAGCAGCACAAACAAGAACCCAGCAGCAAAAAGAACGCCAAATTCCGCAGCAAAATCGAAACAAATAAACGAACTAGAAACCTTGTTGACAGTCTTCAATTTATAGCAGAAAATTGAACAACAACTAGACGATTTATGTACCAATTCGAGACAAGTGATAGCAACAAACTAAGCACAAACAAACGGACAAATTTTTGTACCAATTTGATATAAAAGAACACACAGCAAAGATCAAGGTAGTGACTTCACAATCGAAGAACAAGCAGCAGACATCATCCAACGAATTGTTCTCCAGAGGATCTTGGAAGGAGCTCTAAAATGAATAGGTCCATGAGAAGGTTTAGTATTCATCCTCTTCCTCAAGAACCTCAAATACTTCACTTTTTGACGAACAAGCCCACCTGAGAGGCAAATCTCTTGACATCTTACAACAACCACTCTTTGGCCATTCAAAAGCTCCTTGGCAATGATTGAAGCTAGACGACCTAGAATGTGGTGCCTTGCATCCACTATTACTCTCTTGGCACAGATTCCAGAACCAGACACCATTTTAGGGAGGGGGAGGGGGAGGGGGATGTCATATTTTGCAATATGACTAACTTGTCCTTGAGTTAAGGATTTCAAAATTGTTTAAAATCTGAAAAAAGAGAAATCCAAAAGTTCAGGTGCCAAGTTTTGGTCTCAGGTGCCTAGTTGTTATAAAAAGTTCATCAGGTGCCTATTTGTTATAAAATCAGAAGTTCAGGTGCCCAGATGAAAAAAAGCCTATAAAAAATTAATAAGTGAACCCTTTCTTGGAAAAGTAAATTTCTCAATTTAACGAAAAGAATCATCCTAATCAAATTTGTCCTTCAAGCCAAACTTATTTATGTTATGGGAATCTATAGATTTCTTTTAAGTGCCCTTCATAACATTCACAAATTACTGACTTATTATTTGCGGGATGGATCTTACGATCCAGATCTATTCACTAGATCAATTTGGACTGTCTTCATCTTGAAAGAGAAAATAGCGGATTAGAACTCTAACATATATTTTAACCTAAACCTTATTACAAAGAAAGGATTGTGTATCATAAGTCAGCCCAATCTTTCCCTGACGAATCTTCTCACATCCAAGTACCTTCCAAACTCTTATTCTATCCATGTCTCTCCTGAAGCTAATGTATCTTGGTCCTAAAAAAACTTAAACTCTAGCATCAATTGCATTAAGGAACATATGATATGGAAAGTTGAGAATGATGCATCTATCAATATTTGGACTGCAAATTGGGTTCCAAATTTAAGGAATGCCTCCTTGCTCATTCTAGTCATCAATATCACTCTCCAAGTACTAAAATTTGGGTTTCTGAGCTCATCGTAAATAACTCCTACTACCTCCATCCCTAAATATAAGAACCATTTACTTTTTCACACATTTTAAGAAAATTCAAATTCCTCTCACATTTTAAATTTTTCCTCAACACTTTGTTTCACAAATGGGACTTAATTAAGGGATTTCCTAAAAAGGAAAATGGCCCTTACATTAAGAGATGGAGGGAGTATTAAAATACTCCTCTTCTCTCTATCCTTTTCTAGTCTTGCTAAAAAGTGTCCCTTCTAATAAAAATGATCGAAAAGTTTGGATCAAAAACCTTTTAAAAATAAAAGATATCTCTAATTGCATTTCTAAATAAAATAAAGGATATAAAAATCCACAAACATGCTTCTCTACTCCTAAAAAACCTGGAGGTTTTAAAAAAAAAAAAAACTCCTTTCCCTGAAAAAATCAAAAAGAATTTTACATAATAAACTTCCCACTATGGAGTATTGACTTCCTCATCACCAAAACCAAAAAATCTATTAATCTTGATTGTAGACTTTGTCTTATTAGAATTGAAAGTAATCAACATTATTTCTCCGACTGTACTTTTTGCTCTCTTCAACAATGTCTGACACCTCTTCTCTTATAAATTATACTCCGTCCGTCCTTAAAATATTGTCTTATTTTGACTTTTGTTAGTTAAACATTACAAAATTTGATCATGAATTCCCATTAAACGATAACAAATAATATAATCTTGTGGGACCTTGTTAGATTCGTCTCAATATATAGTAACATTTTATAATTTTTTTGCATGTAGAATAATTGATATTTATATTTTAAATCGTGTTTTGTTGACCACTAAAAATCAAAATGTGACAATTTCTTAGTGACAGAGGGAGTATTACAAAAAAAGTTAATAAAATTTGGACAAATGGCAATATTTTGAATTACTCTTTTTTGGATGTATATTATGGATTACCTAGATAACTAGAAATGAATCAGTCTACAACAACATTTCACATATCCTTACAACTCGGCTGGAAAAATCGAGATCGTAGCGCGAGTGGGCATCGAAGAAAATATTCTTGTTAAAAAAGAGAAATCTAATTCTTTTTTATTTTATTTGTCTATTTAACGATTTGTTTAGTATTCAAATGTATAATATACTACAACTTATTTGTTTCATACACAAAAGAACCAATATTTCTTTGTGTTCTGTACAAATTCTAATATACTCATGCAATTTCTATGGTTGTATGTTATTTCTGTACGATTATTTTTGCTAATTAGTACGTAATATATAACATATCAACTTTTGTTGGTGTTCAACTCTGTAACATGAATTTGGTGCAAAGATTAATCATAAAAATAAATGGTAAACCGATTAAAACGTATTATAATAGATTATAATACATTATAATAGATTATAATACATTATAATAATAGTCATTTCAACCCAAAAAACTTGTCTAATATTATTAATTTTTCATTAAAGATAAATAGTCAGTTCACCCTAAAAGTGTGGTATTCTCTTAATAAAAAAAAGTTTTGTACATCTTGGCAAATAATGGGGTCCACTGTGGTAGTTTCACAATTTTCTCCACTCCGGTCTAGGATTGGATAAGAATTGAATAGTTATTGAATATTCGAGTTTGGATTCGAATATTTGATATTCGAATCCAAATGTTGTTGAATACAAAATGAACTCGAATACAATTTTGTTGTGTGAATGATAAACGAATACGAATGTGAATGACTACTAAAACATTTGAAATTTTCGAATATGTTCATTTTGAATTCAAGTTGAATACTTGATTCGAAATCAAACATATATAAATATTTTATTAATTTATATGAAAATATGTATATTGGAAGTCGAATTTAATTTCAAATATAAAATATGTCGAACATCAAACCAAACTCGACTAGGGCAAAATAGTATTGGATTGAATTCAAACTCAACTTGTAGTATTTGAAACGAGTACGAATACAAATTCGAATTATACCATAAAAACTGAAATTCGATGATATTCGATTCGATTTTGATTCGATTCCGTTCATATCCACCCAAACTCTTTATCCATCAATTAACAAGGACTGAGATCTCAATCATGTTATCTTCTCATTCAGTCAGTCTCCCTCCAAATTCACCACCAAAGTCCAGTAGCCCTCCACCCACCAGCACAAAACATGAAGTAGCCAGCCAACAAACACGACAATCAATTTGAAACACGCCTCAACCTCATCCTCATGGCACTAACACCCCTCACTCAGTTCCCCATCTTCTCCCCACCCCTACCCCACCCTCACCCCCACCCCACCACCGAAATCCGCTTCTCCCGTTGGAACAATGCTAACGCCGACAAATTCATCCGCCGCGAACAATCACAACGCCACCTCGAAGAACAAATCCGCTTCCAGAAACGCTTCAACGCCGCTGAAAGAATTTCGCATAATTACAGCCCTGCCCCTCCCTATCCCACTACCTTCAAATCCATTGGTACCCCTTCCTCCCCCTCCAAATCCTCCATCCCCGCTAAATTCTCCAAATACTCCAAAAATCACAATAAGTCCGATACGAAGTTCTCAAATTACTCCAAAAAAACCAACAATTTTGATAATAAATTGTCAACTTACCCAAAAAATTCAAATAATTTTGATGATAATAAACACCCTGCTTTTCGGCCGGTTATACGGACTAGAAAGCTCCCCGTAGAGGATAAAATAGATGTTGCAGTTAACCAAAAAACAGACGAGGGGGTTAGTGTAAAAGTGGATGAAAAGGGGGTGGTGTATGAAGTAGATAATGCACCATTTGTCTATCAGTATAGTTATACCGAGACTCCGAAGGTGAGGCCTTTGGGCATAAGGGAGCCGTTGGTTTCACCTTTTGGGCCGGAGAGTATGAACCGGCCCTGGACTGGACGAAAGCCGTTGCCTCCCAGTAAGAAGAAGTTGCCTGAATTTGACTCGTTTAAGTTGCCCCCAAGTAACAAGAAGGGGGTGAAGCCAGTACAGTCACCTGGACCATTTGTCGAGGGGACTGGGCCACGGTATGTGAAGACAAGGGAGGAGCTGTTGGGGGAGCCTTTGAGTAAGCAAGAGATTGAGGATTTGATTAAGACTTGTCAGAAGGCGAATCGACAACTGAATATAGGTACATT
Organism: Echium plantagineum; assembly: GCA_003412495.2. Lineage (NCBI taxonomy): Eukaryota > Viridiplantae > Streptophyta > Magnoliopsida > Boraginales > Boraginaceae > Echium > Echium plantagineum. The sequence continues at coordinate 28,714,917 of CM016563.1, read as the reverse complement.
ATGTGGTGATTGATGAGTTAGAATACTCAATTGTATGTATATGGTTTAATATGAGTGGTTTTTTTATAGGTCCTTTAAGTTTGCCATGTTTGTTGATATGATATTGTTTTGTAGAGTTGTTTGGCGTGTAAAACAAAGAGTATTGAAGAGCAAGTAGTACTTACATACCTTAGTTTTAATACATCTTGATGGATGTAACGGTGTACACGTGGAAGGTCAATCAATGGTTGGATGGCTGATGAAGCGTATAAAAATAATCGTAGTTTTAGTGTGCTTATCAAAGAAATGGATTATTGATACTATGGAATCTCATCTTTTTTATCACTTAGATTTTATATGTAAGGTGTTTCATTGATAAGGATTAGTTTATTTGGTTTGTATTGATTTGTTGGTGTTTGATTAGGAAGAGATGGTTTAACTCACAACATGTTGGAGAACATTCATGCCCATTGGAAGAGGCGTAGAGTTTGCAAGATAAAATGCAAGGGGGTGTGCACGGTAGACATGGAAAATGTTTACCACCAGTTAGAGGTTGGTATTCACATAGATGGAGTTTATATCTTTCTTCTTACAGTTTTTGTGTTATGTATATCCCCAGAATCTTTTGCCTTCGCCAATTCGTCTAGGATGTATGCCGTTTTCCCAAATTGGATTGCTTCAATAGGAATCAATTTTGTTTCTGTATCTAAATATGCATTTTCAAGAAGGCATGTATTAGTTTCATGGATTTTCTTGAATTGATAAAATAGTCCAAAATTTTCTTTGGACATAGTAGTTCAATTACGAGCATGGCTGCATGTCTAATACTTTTATACATCCTTTTATTGTTGGGTGACCAATTTTTTTTCTTCGTACTGTGTTTTTCATTTTAGATAAATTTGTTTATTCCTCTGATTAAAGTCATGATTACTAATTTCTATTCATGTTAAATCTGATTAAACAGGAGAAGACGGGAGGCAAGATCATATATAGTAAAGGTGGGGTGTTATACCTTTTCCGTGGAAGAAACTACAATTTTAAAACTCGGCCTCGTTTCCCTCTTATGTTGTGGAGACCTGTCCCCCCAGTCTACCCTAGGCTGATCAAACACGTGCCAGAGGGTCTTACTTTAGAGGAAGCCACTGACATGCGGAAAAGGGGACGCAACTTAATCCCGATTTGCAAGCTGGGTATGGTGGTTTAATGCCTATGAAAAATGTTAGTATCCTGGTAATCTCCACTGATGATGTGGTTCTATACCTTGCAGCTAAAAATGGTGTTTATAATGACCTTGCAAAGAATGTGCGGGAGGCATTTGAAGCTTGTGAGTTGGTGCGAATCAATTGCCAAGGTTTGAATGGGAGTGACTTCAGAAAAATTGGTGCCAAACTCAAGGTAACTAAATACCATCAGATGCCAGCTAATTTATTGTTTAGCCGGAATGTATCAGAAGGTAGATTAATACTTTGTATAATCACTAATAGCTGAAGTGCCAACTTTTTCACTACAGGACCTCGTTCCATGTGTGTTGATATCATTTGAGGAGGAACATATACTAATGTGGAGAGGACATGATTGGAAGTCTTCTCTTGATCTAAACGATGAACCTAATGCAGCTGGGAAATCTGAAGTTGATAAGGTTGCTTTACAAACATCAGAAGAAAACGCTGGGTTAAGCTTAGTATCTCATGAAACAGTCGGTAATGAAATCTGCGATAATCTAAATAGTAGCACTGTTTCCATTGATGGTAAAACTGTAAACTTGGAGGAATGTGAAGAATTATACATCAAACGAAGTGAGAATTTTATGGCAAGATCAAGTATTATGTCTTCAGAAGCTTCAACTCTTATTCCTGATGATCTTCCAATAGATTTGAAGGCAAGTGATAAACCCAGAGGCATGTCAGATGGTTCACCCACTAATAATTATGATTCCGTAGTTTTATCTTCAATATCTGAATGCAAGATTTGCAATTCTCCTGCTGTCGAAGGACAGTCTGACACATCATCTACACTTCCTCAAAATGTTGTCAAGAAGCTAGAGACTTCTAACAGGTCATCTGATATCACCAAGCTTGTCACAACAAGCATATTGTGTACCGAGAAGATTCTCAAACTACGGGAACAGGCTGTTGAAACTGGAAGCGCAATCATCTTGGCTGAATCGGATTTGAGTGCTGATACTGTGTTCCAAACTTCAATCAGTTTTGCCAAATCCGCTCCACCTGGACCAGTCTTTAAGTACAAACCTAGAAGAGTAAAGTTAAATAATGTTGATGAGCATAAAATATCCAACTCCGGAGAGGAGGAAGGCTTCACTGTTACTGAGAAGGATGCAAGTTCTTCCGAGATCAAAACCGGAGCTTCAGGTACGAAAACAGCTAGAAGGACTCCAAGAAATATAAACTTGGAGGATCTTAGAGAAGGTTATATGAACATAGCCCCGCGCGGAAGCCTAAAAGTGGACGACCTGGCCAAATTATTAGCTTGACATGTTTGTACACGCAATTTGTTCAAATTTTGGTAATTAGTTCTGAAGAAGTCAACATTCTAGTTCCTTGTTGTAATTAGTTTCTTGTACAAGTTGCTCTGAGAGTTTCAGTTTCATGTTGTATAACATTCAACTATAGTTAGAGTAAACATTCTACTACCAGTTTGTCAACTAAAGCCATTAAGATTATTTATAACCTGTACATTGCTTTGGCATCGTTTCTTTTGAGGATTCCATTGGTAGAATCACGGTATATAATGTTCCTTAATATTACTATTAGTATCGTAATATTATTGTTTCATATTTTGTGTATATAAATAGAAAATTAGTTACATTACAAAAAAATTCTTGACTAAGTGATATTATTGAATACTTTATTGAAATAATCATTTCTAGTTAATGATTTTGGACAACACTAATATTTCAAAAAAAAGGTCATTTTGATCATTCACCTTTAAATCTCCCCATTTCGATCACTCATGCTCTTAAATTATCCCAGTTTTGATATTATCGTCCCAAAATAATATAGTAATTTAGTCATTTCGGTACTTAAGCGTTCTTAATGACTTCTGATACTAGTGGTGCGTTTGGATTGAGGTGAATCTAGGTGAGGGGAAACATTGAAAATTAACCTAGGTTAGGGTAATGTAGGGGAATATAGGTGAATCTTGGTGAAACTATTATAATTCCTGTTTGGATACCATTACCCTTCAATAGGTGAAACAATATAATTAATAACTTGAAAAACAATATACTGACATTTATATCCTTCTGTTTAATATTATGTAAAACATCCCGTTTTTGTTTGCAAATTATTATTAGAATAGAAACATTAGCAAAACATAAATATTTTTAACAATAAAAAGCAAAAGTAACAATTTTTCGTGTAATTGAGACTCCATGTAAGAATTAGTATAACTCAAGTGGTTAGATTCGCATGACATTTATACTGCCTCAACTCAACAATGCATGAAAAGAGACTACCTTTGAGAAATGGAAAACATAATAATGATAAGGCAAATGGCTTCTGACATCACTCACGTTTGAAAAAAAATCCAGTTAGATCACTTATGTTTCAGACCGACCAAATATGATCACTAATGTTTATATAATGCATCATTCGTGTCATTCCATCTATGTTTTCTCTCATAAACACCTCAATTTAACTCTTATTCGCCTCTAAATTTGTCAATTAATACATTGACCCACCCGAATTTGTCCAATTACTATTATTGGGGGCTCAAAAGTTAAGTTGGGGTGCTTATAAGAGAAAAAATAGATTGAGTGACATGAATGAGGCATTATATAAACATTAGTGATCATATTTGGTCGGTCCGAAATCTGAGTGATCTAACTGATTTTTTTTTCAAACGTGAGTGATGTCAGAAGCCATTTGCCCTAAGGATAAATCAATTAATCAATACACTCACTAATTGAAATTGTAATGAAGAAAAATATGATTTTTGTATTACCTCAATGTCAAGCAAGAGTAAAAGACAGAAGAAGCAGTACGAAATATAAAAGTGAAAATAGTTACGCAATACAATAATGAAAAGAGGCGGCAATTTATATATAATAACGAGTGAGGTATATTTTTTTGGAGGAAATTGTGTGAACAATGAGGGAGGTTATATTTTTTTGGAGGCAAATAATATTGATAGAGTGAAATATTATTGGTGGGTATTTTAGTCTGATATAATAATTAAAAAAAACTAAACCATTAACCTAGCATTACCCACCGATTTGGGGGTGAATGATCTGAGGGTGAATGAGCATAAATATGTTAACATACATTAACCCTAGATCCACCTACATTAATCTTAAAAATTTATTAATATTGGTTCCAAACAGGATGAATGATAAATTTCACCTAAGTTCACCCCAATTCAAACGGACTATAAATATTGTTAATGATGCAAAACACTTTTTTTTATAACATTTGACACCCACACGAATTCTCCCCTTACGCTTTCTTTTTGAGTTTGTAAAGAATAATAGATGGCCTATTTACGGCATGACTTCCTAGAAAGAACACCAAACATGATAAAGAAGTTTTAATTTGGGGTATCATGATAAAGCAGTTTTAATTTGGGGTATCATGATAAAGAAGTTTTAATTTGGGGTATCCATGGCCATTAGCTTAATGGTATTTGACCCTAGCTTCTCGTTGGAGGTTTCGGGTTCAAGTTTTTTTAGAAGCATATTTCTTTCATATTATATCTATTTTATATGTAGTACATATTCTAACAGTTACTTTACTTAGCTAATTTTGTATTCGTTATTTGTAGTAATTTTCAATAATTATACTCGGTAGTTAGTTGTAATTCTCATCGCAAATTTACAAATTAAAAAAAATATGGGTTTTGATTTTTACACTCCAAACATTGATTACTACACTCCATTTTCTCTATTTTACCCTTCAATTTACTCTATAAAAATCTTCAAAAAGTGATAAAGTGGAGTGTGGTTATATAATTTGGAGTGTAAAAATTAAAGGCCAAAAAAATTGGGGAAATGGGGTGGGATGTGTTTGGTTGTGATATGAATAGTTGATTGATAGTAGTGGTGGGTTATGTGATGTTGGTGGTGTGGTTAGGGGTTCTAGTGGTGGTAGTTTCAATTAGAAGAGGGTTGGATTTTTTACTACTGAAAATTTCTTTTTTACAACCTTTAGAATAATTTGCATCTTTCACATTAATGATGCGTTTGAATTTAGGTGAATTTAGATGAAGGTAATAATAAAGAATTAATTTAGGTGAGTGTAATCTAGATCAATGTAATAAAAAATTTGCGATTTTCACATTAGTGGTGCGTCGGGAATTAATTTAGGTGAAGGTACTCTAGATCAATGTAGTAAAAAATTTGCGTCTTTCACATTGATGGTGCGTCGGAATTTGGGTGAATTTAGGTTAAGATAATAGTAACTAAAATTAACTTAGGTGAGGATAATTTAGGTGATTCTAGGTGAAAAAAGATAAATATAACTAAAAACATCATTCATTTACATTACACTCCAATTTGAAGGGTAATCAAATGAGATGAATCTAGGTGAATCGATTAACCTAGTTGAGTATATCAGCATCATACCCCAAGATTCGGCTTCGGATTTGGTTCGGTTTTAACTAATTATAAGGAGTATCGTAATTTTAAAAAAAGATTAGATTTTAACTATTATCAGATCGGTTCGGTTTCTTAACCGTTTTTTCGGTTAGCGAAAATCGAAACCGAACCGATCCAATAGGTTTTAAAAAAAAATCGACACCGAACCTATCGGTTAAAAGCCGACAAGAAAACCGCACGATCGGTTCGGATAAAAAACTGTATCCAACCGCTGCCTAATGAGATGTGAAATGTGGGTTTAGCAAGATAGAAGTGTAGTTTCGTCATTTCGTCTCAAAATTGTGGTATTCTTCACATGAAAAAAATTTCATTATTTTTTACAAATATGATGGGTTGATCATGCTATTTTTCAAAAATTTCTCGAAGAATAAATCAATACAAATATTGCAGCCAAACACCAACTTCGGCTCCCATCACTCCCCTCCTTAAACCCCAACTTCGGCTCTCAACCACCACCGCTCCCACTCCCCACCCCACCCCACCCCAACCAACCAGTTATGGCTTTAATGCACTTTTCCGAGGACTCTCCGACTATCCACCACCACCACCACCACCACCACCACCACCACCACCAAGTCCACAGATTTCCACAAAACCGATACATAGACTCCGTTCGTTGGCTACCCCAACTCTCCCCCACCCTCCGCCACCTCCTCCTCGCCACCACCACCACCTCCTCCACTCTCCAAACCCTCTCCCTTTCCACCACCTCCACTTCCCCCACCCTATCCCCCCTCTCCTCCCTTCCCCTCCCATCAAGCGTCACCTCTCTCAAAACCACCCACCACTCCCCCCTTTCCCTCATTGCAGCCTCCACCGTTTCTGGCTCGTTGTTTATCCTGTCATCCAATATTAATTCCGATGGATTGTTGAAAATTGAAGCTGAAAAGGATCTTCATTTTGGAGCCATTTCTGGGGTGGATTTTGGGGGTGGGGAGGGGGTGGAGTGTGTGAGTGTGGGGGAAGATGGGAGGGTTTGTTGGTTTGGGATTGGGGAGGGGGTAGAGAGTAGGAAGTTGTTTGACAGTAAGGGGTTGGTTTCGTATAGGGCGGTGAAATGGGCATCTCCGGCCGAGTTTGTGACGGGTGGGTTGGGGTTTGGACTTCATTGGTGGGATATGAGACGCCCCGGTGGACCTGTTTCGCAGTTCAAGGGGAATTGGTAATCATGTTAAAATCTTATTTTGTACCTTTGTTCGGAATTAGAAGTATGAATTATTCACGTAGAATTGAGTGTCGGATTTGAGTGGATTGTACTTGAAAGTGTAGCTAAATGATACTGCATTTGTGAAATTTTGATTAATTTGTTTTTAGGGGTCAGTTGAACTTTTTGAACAAGTTGTTTAACAAAGCTCGGAGACTTTAAAATCAACCATAGAATAAATTTATATGACTTATTCTGACTTGAATGCCTGATTAACTTGTTAGCAATAGAGTGATCAATGTACTGTGATAGGATTAGTCTTTTTGCGTTGCTAGTATTGTTTACTTTGATAGAGTGGGTGAAGCTGATTAGAAGCAAGTAGTCTCGGTTGGATATACAGCAATGATGTAGCTCTGTTCAATTTGCGAGAATGTTTTACTTAACTGAACTTTTATTAGGGTGCGAAATGTTCGCTGAATCTTTTTCAGTTAACTTTTTGTTTTAATCTAATATAGAGAGCTACATTGGGAGGTTTCCAGTTCTCCAACACCAGCTTGTTGGTACGAAGTGGTTGAACTTGATATACCAATGACGAAACAATTCAACTTTCATGCACTTTTTCTTAGTGTAGAAATATAAGTTTGACTCTTGCTATGTTAGGAAGGTGACAAGACGCCACTCTATTGAACAAAGTAACTAGCACCGAAAATAAGTCAAAGTTAAATTGTTGATTGAGACTCAAGAACCAAACATGAACCTTTATATCTCAAATTTTCAGAATCTTTGCGCTATTGATTAGTGGTGAGTAGTTCATGTAATTGAGAGCATGATACAAAATAGTAATAACAATCTGTAAAATGTCATTACTTTATACATGAAGAATAAGTGGCATAACTGTAGCAGTGCGTATGCTCAACCCATAGTTCTCTCAAATAAAAATAATAATTAAATTAAGAAATGGAGTAAGTAAGTATGTTGTAGTCATGAATACTTAAATTTTTTATTTCCATGTCAAATGAAGTCGGGGATATCATATTTTCTTTCTTTTGGGTGTAATGAAATAAATCAAAATGGCTCATTACACTACCTATACTTCATATCTATTATGTAGTAGTAGATAGCTTTTGCAATCCATCATGGGTCAACTCAGAAACGGCCTCTCTGTCAGGGGTAAGGCTGCCTACAATCCGCCCCTTGTTTCGCTTAGGCCGGAGCCTATTGACAGGCATTGTGGTATTTTATTGTTTTTGTTGTATTGTTGTGGAATGACTAGAAGTAAATTGTCTGAATCGTTTGTTACCAACCAAAGTTAGATGCAGTTGGAGGAGTATCGTGTTGAGAGGTTGTACTGATGTCATTTAGTGTATGGTACATCTCTACGTTGATTGTATTTTGTTCATGAGTAAAGCAGGCTGATATGTATTAGAAAGATCTTAGATTACTATATTGTAATATAAATGTTGTTATTATGGTATGATTATTAAATTAGTTATATCAAACACTTCTCCTGCGGCTTGTCCACATATACTAAATTATGTGCCCGTTGAATTTTTAAATTGATCCTATTACTCCCCTATCAGATACTTTGCATACCATTTGAACCTGCTGGACCATGTCCCGGAGAACAAAAGGCAGTCTCTTATATGTTTATACTAATTATTGCAGGGGTCAGAAGATGAAGTCGGGCATTGTTCACTCAGTTGATATTCATCCTTCTCGAAAGCACACATGTTTGGTAAGTCAGTTTTTTCCAAGTTATGAGTAGATATGATTCATAAGTAATATCTGATGAATGAAAACATGATGATTTTCTTTTAAATAATACTGAGTAACTGGGTAGATAGTGATGCTGAACATGACGATGTGAATTATGGAATGGTAATGTTGATTACAAAAATTAACCAGTTAGAAAAAGAGGCTGAATTGATTATGATGAAATGCCAGTATTTGTTATGTGGTAATCTTTCACAAGTTACCTCCATCTTGAAAAGTTGACACACATTGGTTGGATAAGCTAATGCGGGAACTGTTGCAAATGCTCAGTTAAACAACCATATATAATGTTGGGGTTCCACTTCTCTGAATTTGAGTTCACCTTATAATGATGTGAATATGATTATGAAGTCTCGTTGTCTTGTTCCTTAAAGGCAGGAGGGTCTTCTGGCACTATTTTTGCATGGGATCTCCGCTGGCAACAACAGCCCATAATACTTTCTAGTGCAGAAATGAGTGATGGAACATCTCAAGCAGTAGCAGAAAGTGAGGTGTGGGAAGTCCAGTATGACGACTATATACATTCTTCCAACACTGGAAACATGTCATCGTCGAAGATTCTACCTGCTGTATGTTGTTCTGAAGATGGAATACTTTCTGTGGTCGAGCAAGGTATACCTTTAGATGTCATTTTTATAAAAATTATATTTCAGAAAATTATTTGGGTTGATTAGTCTCATGATTTTATAGGTCAAGAACCTGTGGAGCTCTTGGCGGAACCATGTTCAATAAATTGCTTCGATATCGACAAGCAAAATCCATCAGTGAGTGAATATTCTCTGAACATCTGTCAGTTTGTTTGTTATTTGGTGACCTCCTCTGATATACATATTGCCTGCTTCTATCGACACTCCATTTTTCGTCGTTGTACAGGACATCATATGTGGTTTGGAGTGGGAATCCCTAATCATCTTGACACGATCGTAGCTGTATGTAGCCTGTACGGTTCTTACGATTATCTCGAGCGTAACAGAATTCGGTCTCTCTATACTTCTTAGTTATGTAGTTGTAGTTGTCACTTATGTTGTGATTGAAACTTCTTTGTGAATGGCTGGAAGATCGAGCTTTTGCCGAGGAGTGTGCTTTGTGGTTTTGTGCCTCCCCGCCAGCTAGTTTGTTTGTAGATCTTTCTTCATTTTCATTGGGTTGATCTGGAGAACACAATGGGTAAAATGATCAATTTATAGGAGTTTTTTTATGGGAAACAAAGCTTAAAAAAGAAAAAGAAAAATACATGTAACCTAGAACATGAACCATCACCAAAAGTTTAGTCAGATTGACAAATCTCTTTTGATCCCAATAACTAACGATTGTGACATATCTTTATTAAGGCCTAATTGCATCATGTAGTCAAAATGATAAATATATATTTACCGCAACATATTTTTTTTTTATAAGTCACAATATATTGATGTTAGCAAAAGATGCTAGAGTACATAATATACATAGAGTTTAGATCTGTACAATGTTTGAAAATTAGATTTAACGTAATAACTATTATGTAAGAGCACATCAAAAGTATTTAGTGGCATAGTTATGATATTGATATTCTTCGGATGTGGCAGTTGACTTTCCAAAAAAGTGATCCAGTCTGTATTTGGTGAAGAGTACATGCAGTTGACTTTTCAATAAACTACGATTGATGTTAATAATTATCTATTCTTTCTGGTTCTGTTACATGCACATAATTTATAAAAAATTATAAGTGATATAGAGGAGTCTCCTTATGATATTAACCTCAACATTAGCTTCTTGGTTCTCAATTTAGGATATTTCTTATATTTATCTTTTGTTGAACATGTTTATTTATGTTTGTTTTGCTAAAGATTATTTATATGTTTCTTATATATATTTTTGTTGACTGTGTTCATGTTTTGCTATTATTTTTTATTTGAGTCACATTTGATTTGCAAATAAAATCAATATAAAGAGGATGTTTTGTGCATAAATAAGAAGAATGATGTAAATGTCAGTTCAATTGTTTATAATGTCACAATAGTATTTTTCAAGTTTTTTTTTTATAGATAAAAGATGCTAAAAGCATCAAAGTCTACTGCCAAACTGGCAGTTACATGAAACAGAATTACACGAACATGGAACTGAATTAAAATTGTTTATAGCAAAATCATTAAGATTAATAAAGCATCCTATATCAGGGATCCATTTCACATTGCAGCAATTCATTCCGTCCCTCTTCAGCAAAAAGCTCCATTCTTCTGTCTGAGCGAGAAGATGATAGAATCTAAACCAGACCTGTGAAAAGAAACTGTCAGAAAGAATGAAGACATTGTGAAAATTCAGATTCCTGATGAGATGCATCATTGTGAATATAGCAGTTCCCAGTTCATTGAGATCAATATCCTTGAGACTGTTTGTCCTGTGAGGAATAGATCTGGAAGAAGGTGATGAGAAATCTCCTTTAACAATTTGGAATTGACCTTTACGGAAGATCTTGATGTTCCAAATGGGAGGAATAAGAGGTGCTGATACCCAAGAGAACCTTGGTATCTCGTTTGTTGCAATTTCTGGTTGTGTAATAGTAGGAAAGATTAAAGTTGCAATTTTTCAAGTTTTTAATTATATTGTTTCAACTAGCGAACGATAATAATATCCAAAAAAGAATTATAATAGTTTCACCTACATTCACCTAAGCTAGTTAAATTTAAAATGTTTATCTTCATTTACATTCACCACAATCCAAACACACCGATCTGAACCTAACCGATTTCAATTTTATCTGCCGTAAAATCGATGAGGTCAGTTCGCTTCTTTTTTTTTAATTCCCAAATTGAACCGAACTAAACTGTGCACGGGCCTACAGTCCGGTCCGATAGCCCAGGTGCAACAGTTTAGTCCAACAGTAAAACTAACGTTTTCACTTTTCAGGTTTTTCTCCGTTTGATTTTCAACACTCACTCTAAAAGCTACACCTCACCCACTCCCCCCTCCCTCCCTGAAAACAGTAAAAATGGCGGCGGCAGGATTCAGCTCAGTTTCCGCCAAATCAAGCGACGCCGTTTCACTCACCTCATTTTCCCGATATCCTAACGCACTTAGTCAACCCACGCGCCTCTCATTTCCCTCCCCTCCCTCAAATAGTCAACGCGTCAAGTGCCAAACCACTTCCGTTGAAATCTCCGCTCCGGCTTCCTCCGCTATTACCAGTAAAGGTAATCAATTAATTCTCCATTTGTAATCGCTTAACTGATATACGTAATTTAGATTTTAATTTAATTTATTATGTTAATAGTAAAATGTGCTTGATAATAATATTTTAAGCCAATACTTAATCCATTACAATTTTAGTCGAAGATTTTATTCAATAAAATGTTAATGTATATTCGCAATGATGTTGTAATCATGTAATTGATGTTTGTAACTTAGAATTAATTTAATTAATTACGTTAATAGTAAAATGTGCTTGGAAATATTATTTTAAGCCAATACTTAATCCATTATATTTTAAGTGGGAGATTTTTATTCGATTAAAAGTTAATGTATATTTAAAATGATGTTTTATTTGATTAGTTTAATTTATACCAAAAGAGTTATAAATTTGAAAACGTTTTGGTTTATTACTTGTTAGTTATATTACGAGCAAGAAAATAATATTGTGAAATATATTTAAAGACAAATGCAATTATGTCAAATTTACAGTAGTTACTAAAATAAGAAATAAAAGTAATTGATGGTCTTGACTCTTGACACATAAAAACGAAAACATTAATCAGAATGAACTGGAATAAAGAATTAAAATTGATGGTCTTGACAAGGAAAAAAAACATTAATTAAAATGAATTGGAGTAGGAATGTATATACTACACATTTGTGTCACAAAATTAGTTGATGGTCTTGAAACCAAAAAGCGAAAAGCATTTGTTAAAATGAATTGGAGTAGGAATTTATATACTTCACATTTGTGTCACCATGTCGTATGTTAATAACAAAATATTTAAAAACGACTAGTTTAGTGTCAAAGTTGGGTTTTTAACTAATTTTTAAATTGAAATGGAAGTTGTGTTTGGGTATAATGAAGGCGTTTTGCTATATGAAGAAGTGTATGGATTGAATAATCGGGGAGTTGGGACACCTACTGAGTTCTAAATGCTCATCACTAATGTACCTTTCTATATGCTCTATATCACAATGCACTATACGCTATATCTTTAAGGTGCATCATTAAACTTTTCTATATGACTTCAGCTCAAATTTTATATCTGGCTCTGGCGAAAACTAGTTAATATTTGGTTCAGTTTATGTGTTTTATAGTAGCTCTTGAAATGATTTCTGAATTGCATATTTAAGATAAATGTTCAATCGAAGGATTAGGTTTATTTTTTTTCACATGAATGTTTCATCATCGAATATGATGTGGCCGTGTATTGGAGAATTATGATCTTGTTTCATTATTTATTGGTGCCAATCAAACCCAATTCTAGGAATACAATAATTGCTTATGGCTGGTGGGATGTTTTTTTCCATATGATAAAGCCATTCTTCTGGATCTAAAGAAGGCTTCTTTGAAATTGATGAGTTACAACTGTAAGTGGATAATAAAAATTTTGTGATTGATATATTTTGATTATTTGGATGTCTTTACTTTCAGCCGAAGCTGGTCTTAAGGACTTCCTCCATATCAATGACTTTGATAAAGCCACTATCTTGAAGATTTTGGATAGAGCTGTAGAAGTGAAGGCTCTCTTAAAATCAGGGGAAAGGACCTATCTCCCTTTTAATGGAAAAACAATGGCCATGATTTTCGCTAAGCCATCCATGAGAACACGAGTTTCTTTTGAGACAGGGTTTTACTTGCTTGGGGGGCATGCTATATATTTGGGTCCAAATGATATCCAGATGGGCAAGAGGGAGGAAACTCGTGATGTTGCTCGCGTGCTATCTCGTTATAATGATATTATCATGGCACGCGTTTTTGCACATAAAGATATTCTTGATTTGGCCAAGTATGCTACTGTACCAGTGATCAATGGCTTAACAGACTATAACCATCCTTGTCAAATAATGGCCGATGCACTCACAATGATTGAACACATTGGGCAAATAGAAGGAACCAAGGTTGTCTACGTCGGAGATGGAAATAACATTGTGCACTCATGGTTGCTGCTGGCTTCCATCATACCTTTCCATTTTGTGTGTGCATGCCCCAAAGGTTTTGAACCTGATGCTGCCACTGTTGAGAGAGCCCGACAAACTGGAATTAGTAAAATTGAGATAACGAATGACCCAAAGGAGGCTGTTATTGGAGCTGATGTTGTGTATACTGATGTTTGGGCTAGCATGGGGCAAAAAGAAGAAGCTGCACACCGACGTCAAGTTTTCCAAGGCTTTCAGGTGGACGAAGCTCTAATGAAACTAGCAGGGAAGAACGCCTATTTAATGCACTGCTTACCAGCCGAAAGAGGAGTGGAGGTAACCGATGGAGTCATCGAGGCCAAAAACTCTATCGTCTTTCCCCAAGCGGAGAACCGCATGCATGCCCAAAATGCCATTATGCTTCATGCTCTTGGGTTATAGACATTTTAGTAGCATTGATGATTTTTCGTGTGAAATGATACTGCTTGTGCTGTAATATCTTAATGTCGAAGTCTCAGAATAAAATGTAAGGTTTCATTTGGATTTTAGAGATGTGTCACCACTCAAATTTCTCTTAATTTGTTTCAAATGAATTAAGAAAATTAACAAAGATGAATAATAAAAATTGCTTTCTTTCCCCGTTGTTATAGCGATTAGTCGTTTGTGCATAGTATGATGTGTGCTTATCATTTTATTATAGAGTAAAATCGTTTAATGCATAATGATTAGAATCTTGAAATTATAGAACATGTTTAAATGATATTTAATGTGTATATTTACATGTTAAAAAATGCAAATATTGCAAATAAAATATTTTGATCAAGATAAATGTAATGGCGGAGTTTTTTTGCAGCAATGGTCTCAGTAAGTTGGGCTGAATTGCACTTTGGTCCCTATAATAGAGAGCGTTGCAGTTTAAGTCTTTGATAGTGTACACATTGTGTGGCTTTAGTCTCATATTTAACGGAAACGTTAGTTTTGGACGGTTTTTGGGTCAAAATGAAAATTTTCGAAAAATTTGGGTCATGTAGATTTTGATTCGTATTTAGTCCTTGTTAATTACTATTATTATTATATTCATTATTACTATAAAATTTCATATTATTAATATTATTATTATTTTCATTATTAATTATTATTATTATTATCATAATTATTCACATTATTATTTTCATTATTATTATTATTATTAATATTGTCATTATTTTATTATTATTATCCGCATTATTCTCAATAATATTTTCATTGTTATTATTATTATTATCATCCTCATTATTCTCATTATTATTTTCATTATTATTATTATTAATATTTTCATTATTTCAATATTATTATCCGCATTATTCTCACTATTATTTTCATTGTTATTATTATTATCCTAATTATTATTTCCAATTTTAGTCATTCTCGCCCCTAGTGCCATATGTTATAAAAAAAGTCATGGGTGCCAAAAGTTTTAAAAAAAATTCTAGAAAAGGTGTCATTCTGTCAAATTTGTCGATGAACAGGGGTGGGGTTAGATTATTTTATTTTTATTTTACATAATAATAATAATTAACATAAAAATAATGAAAGTAATAATAATATTAATGATAATAATAACAAGGAAGAAAAAGAAGGACTAAATGTGCACCCAAAAGAAATTAACAAGGACTAAATGTGCACCAGAAACTCTACATGACCCAAATTTTTTGAAAATTTTCATTTTGACCCCAAAACTCCAAAAATCGTTGAAAACTAACGGTTCCATTAAAAATGGGACTAAAGCCACACAATGTGTACACTATCAAGGACTTAGACTGCAACGCTCTCAATTACAGGGACCAAAGTGCAATTCAACCCAACTTACTGGTACCATTGGTGTAAAAAACTCTGTAATGGTGATTAAATTGGATAGTTTTGTTATGAGTGGTGAAAATTAAAAGGCTTATTTTTATTTTGGACCCTGAACTATCACGTAAGTTTTAAATTGGATCCTGATACTATCTTAAGACTCATTTTGGACCCTGATACTATCTTAAGACTCATTTTGGACCCTATACTACGCTTTGTCTCATTTTGGACCTTAAAACGCCAAATAAAATTGGAATAGGGGCACATTTTAAAATAAATTTATATGTGGGATCTTTTATAATACTTTAATTACAAAACAACCCCTCCTTCTTCCTACACCCCCCCCCCCCCGTTACATTACCCCCCCACCCCCCATCTCACCCGTAAACCCCTTACCCCCCCCACCCCCGTAACCTCCTTACCCCCCCCCCCCGTTACATTACCCCATCACCACGCCTCCAATTTCACAAAGGATCTTATGTCTATAAAGTTCGACAAAACAGTTTGCTCTTCAGACCTCACAATAAGAAGCTTCAATGAGTTGTTGAAGAAATTGATACTTAATGCTAAAAACTCCTCTCAAGTAAAAATTGTCATCTTGGCTGCCAATTTTTTCAGGATGATGCAAACTCGAACAACGCAATCAAAATTATCAAGATCAAAACATCTACAATGCAATGAAATTATCAAGATCAAAACATCTACAATATATGGAAGTTACGGGGGGTGGGGGGGGGTAAGGAGGTTACGGGGGTGGGGGGGTAAGGGGGTTACGGGGGGGGGGGGGGGTAAGGGGGTTACGGGTGAGATGGGGGGTAGAGGGGGGGTAGGGGTAGGGGTGGGGTGTGAGGAAGAATGAGGGGTTGTTTTGTAATTAAAGCATTATAAAAGATCCCCACATATAAATTTATTTTAAAATGTGCCCTTATTCCAATTTTATTTGGCATTTTAAGGTCCAAAAATGAGACAAAGCGTAGTATATTGTCCAAAATGAGTCTTAAGATAGTATTAGGGTCCAATTTGAAACTTACGTAATAGTTTAGGGTCCAAAATATAAATAAGCCAAATTAAAATGTTGAGTAATAGAAAATCTCTTATGTATCTCCATTCTCCACAATTCCGTTTTATTAGCACCCTTCAAACAATAGTTAAAAAATACATCTATTTTCTTTGTTATTAGTGAAATTATAAATTGATGTAGACATTAAGTCTGAAATTCTTCTTCTCTACTTACATTTTTCAATTATTGTTAGAAGTGACGCAATGTTGATTTGAACTCTTTATTGAGTAAATTTATAGATATCTTTTTATGTGGCAAACCTCATAATGGTTGTTAATGTGAACACCAGTCATTTTCTCAATTTTATGTTCAATTATAAATTCTATGTAATTTATGACAAGAGTTAATTACATTTCTTGATTCTTTTGTATTGAATTTGTGCAATTTTATGTGGTAATTAATGGATATCTTTTCTTTTAGATATTTGTTCATAAAGACATGATCTTTTGTATATGTTACTTCAATGGTGAATATACATACAACATGCTAATTATGAAATATTTATATTATTACATAGCATATTGTTAATTATAAAAATTCAACAATCATTGTTTCCATGTTTAGGATATAAAAAGTCACTATGCACTATTTTTTGTAAACTAAAAATATTATTCTTTTATCATATTAGTCTAATGGTGGTTTTAGATTATGTGAGTTTTCGTTCAGATATGTAGATGGCATTAGTAATTTTGTGGAGATAATTTGGATTGGACTAGTATCAGTAATATTGTACCCAATAATGCTAAAAAAAATTAATAGAGATGGTTTGGATGTTTTTTTCAATTTTTTCTAATCAATTGGTTTGGATTTCATTTCTCTTCTTACTGTTGGGAGAAAGAGATTGTATCATAATATCTAAGTTTTGATGTCGTCATTAGAAGGTGCATAAGTGAATTCAAGGTTGGAATGAATATCCAACCTTAGATTCACTGGTTCGCTATATAATAATGAAAAATTGAATTGTTGTTTAGAACCGAACCAATGAATCTGAGGTTGGAATGAATATCCAACATTGAATTCACTGGTTCGGTTGGGGCCTTGGAAAGTAGGGACTTGGAATTAGTTTTTTCCGCATAATGCACTCCCATAGGTTCCTAAAGTCCAATTGAGTCTACAATATGATTGCCTTATGTGAACATGTGCTCATGTAGGAGATTTTAAGGAGGAAAAATGTCATATACTTACTTGTCAAATCTTGTCTAGTAAAATCATCCACTTATCTATTGGAGCATGTTGCATATTTATTATAGAAACTATCTAGTATGTCTTCTATATATTGGATAAGTTACCAAATATCTTCTCGTATAAATTATTTCGATTGCTAAGCTTCTTATATTGTTCTTGAACCTCCATATGTCCATCCTCATTCCCCCAAAAGAGAAACGCTATAGGTATATGATCACAATTTCTAATGATATCTGGCTCCTTAATATCAACTGATTCAGGATGAAGCCTCTTTCTCAAATGTTGAAATAATCTTTTTCTTATTGGAAGCGGTGCGCTTAAAAGATCACTCCGTACTCTAGCATATGTATCCTTATCATAATCAATCGAGTTATGTCGGACGTCTTTTCAATATCTAACTTCTTCTAAAAATTATGAATCGATGTCGAGGTATACCTTCTTGTGCGTTTAAAATAACAAACACTTAAATGATTCTTTCTCATAAACTTCGGCTTCATTTCTTTAACCTCTTTGTTTATTAGTTTTGTAGCTTTATGAGATGCACAAAATGTAATAGTATCAAATAAGGATGAACCAGTAAGCTTTTTTTTATCTTGACACCTCGAGGATGGATTCTAACATCATCACTATGTCTAACCTTATGAAGATTGTATCAAAAGTAGTAACATGAGATTTTACTTCGTGCTTTAGTCTGTGGTGTTCACTCTCGACCCTGTTAAATAAGTGTAATAGTCAATACTCCTGTTCTCGACTTCTGATGTGGGATGTGCATCTTAACAGTAAGTGTTAGGAGTTTATCGGGTTCCACTCTAAAATCAATTGGCGACATCGACTTTCGATGGGGGACGTGCATCTTAACACTCCCCCTTACGTATAACCCAATCATCGGCGGAACTTTCCTCGCTGGTACTATTTGCCGGAACAACATCGGCGGGGTTTCACGTGTCTCACTAACTCGAGTTTGGCTCATGATACCATGTTAAGAGTCTATGGGGTTCCACTCTAAAACCAATTGTCAACATCGACTTCCGATGTGGGATGTACATCTTAACAGTAAGTGACTAGAAAGACAAGTAAAAAAGAACGAAAAATATTTTTTTTGTATACATATCATCGTATATAAGTACTACCTAATGAATAGAGAATTGGCAATAATAGAACAACTATTTTACAAGTAACTACTTCTAGATGCAATTCTATAGATATCTACTATTTCTAGATGATCAATTATTCTACAAGTAACTACTAGATGAATGTCTTTTATACAATTTAACAAAACTTTACAAATAAAAACTAAATCATCATTTATCACTTGTCACTATCAATGCACGCCATAGACTAATTTAATTCAATAAACGAAAAAAACAAGACTATTTCATTTGATTTATGTAGGGCCATAGAACAAAAGAAAAGATAAATGAAAACAACAAGTTAAACGTAATTAAACCTTTATGAAAACAACAAAATAAAGAAAACAACTGTACAAGTATCTAAAATAGGAAAATAAAAGAGATAAAAATGATTATTTTGTGCTCAATTGGAGCTTCCTTCCGTCGCTACATTTATAAATGTGTATTTAATCGTGCGTGTGACGATATCACATTTTTCGGACCGGTTACGGTTCCGTATAGATTTGTTCCGTATAGAATTCCGTACAGAAAAATAATTACACAATAACCCATGAAGAAATAATAATTACATTTTCAATCCCCACTCCAAACCACCAATATTTGTATATTAACCCTTTACGGAATGTGTACGGAATATTTCTATAAGGCACCCTAACTTTCTACCACACTTTTACAAATGTATGTGTAGTGGGGTGATGGAGACATGATGAGGATAAAATAGCACTTCCTCTCAACAATTTTTAGGTGTGTATAGAAACAAAATCAAAACTTAATCTTTATTGAATTAATCAAATAGTGTAGTGGAAAAAGCTCTTGTCAGTGATCAAAAGATTCTGGATTCGATATTCACCTCATCGCTAATTTACAAAAAAAAAAAAAAAACTTAATCTTTATTAGTGCAATACAACGATAAGGTAAAAGTTACGGTGTTGTTCTTCCTATCTGAACATATTTGCAAACAAGCTTATTTTCTATTTTATTAAATAATTTTATGACATATTTTTATAGTTTGCATAAGTTCTATGTTATACTTTTGAACTCTACACAAATTTATTAATATATTGTGGAAATATTCGATAAAATTGTGTTTATACACATATTAATATCAAACAACTAACTCTATTAACACATTTTGAAACCTTTAATATACCACACCCAAAGCCTAAATTAAAGAAAGGGGTTTTCTAAAATGTCCTTTTTGGCAGAGGTTAAGAAGCTAATGAATTAAAGAAATAAAATTGATAATTAATTGTATTTAAAATATGGATGTTACCTTAGATGCTTATAATTTTTAAATTTTATTTTCAAATATAATGCTTAACATGTGCCCTTAGGGGAGTTAATCGAATAGCCTAGTGAAAAAGGCTCTTGCTAGTAACCAAAAAGTCCTGGATTCGAAACTCATATCATCGCGCTAATTTACAAAAAAATTAGAAAAACCCATTAAAAATTCACAAATATGATCTAATAGCATGGTTTTTGTAATTAGCATAATTTTAATGTTATATTTTTGTCATTTGGACATATTTGTGGATATGTTTTTATACTTTGGACAATACATAAAAATATGTGTGAAATTGGATCGGATATACACAATTGTAACTGGACCCAATGATGAGGGATACTATTATAAGAATTTCATTCTTGTTAGAAAGATATTTTATTTTCGTTTTAAATTACTTTCGTTTTTTCATTTCATTTGATCAAAATATGATGAGATCATTGGAGGCAAATATTATTTTGTGAATGAAATTCAAATTCTTTAGTATTTATATGTAAAATTAAATGAAGCTTATAATAGGAAGGAGGGAGTATCACTAGTACGTTTTTGAAGTTTTTAATTATATTAACTTCTACCTTCAATTTACTTTTTACACATAGGCTTTTTTCATATTAGCATCTGAACTAGTCGAATCTTTTCAAATCGCCACATAAAATATATTTTTTTACCAAATAGGTATACATATACCCTAAAAATGACATCTGAACTTTTACTTTTCACCTTTTTCTTTATTTGTAAAGATTCAATATTACTATATTCCAATAATTATTTAAAATGATCAAGTAGTACAATCTTCAAGATAATTTTTCGAAGGTTTCTAGTTAATAACTTGTCCCAAATACGAGGTAATTGCTGAAATGGTCCCAGTAAGTGGGTGTCCATTGCACTTTGGTCCCTGTAAGTGGGACCGATGCGCAAATGGTCCCTGATAGTGTGTAACTGGTGCGGAAATGGTCCTTATTTTAACGGATCCGTTAGTTTTAACGTTTTTGATATTTTTAAGGTCATTCTGGGGTGATTTCATGATTTTGAAGAGTTTTGGGCATCCTGGGTCGTGTTATAGTTTGAAACTTCAAACGGCTATAACTTTGCGCTAGGGTGTCCGATTAGGATGAATTTTATACTGATTTCATGTATTTTATGACCCAGACCACCTTTTCTTATCTGCCATTGGATTCGTCTCGAAAAAATACATGAAATCGATATAAAATTCATCCCAATCGGACACCCGAGCGCAAAGTTATGACCGTTTAAAGTTTCGAACTACAAGACAACCCAGAATGCCCAAAACTCTTCAAAATTATGAAATCGCCCCAAAAATGAACTAAAAAATATCAAAAACGTCAAAAACTAACGGATCCGTTAAAATGGGGACCATTTCCGCACCCGTGACACACTATCAGGGACCATTTGCGCATCGGTCCCACTTACAGGGACCAAAGTGCAACGGACACCCACTTACTGGGACCATTTCAGCAATTACCTCTCCCAAATACTACTTTTTATTGGAGAAAATTGTGAAAGTACCATTCTTTGAGTCCACTATTTGTCAGAATAGACAACTTTTTTTATTAAGAAAGTACCATACTTTTAAGGTGAACTGACTAAATTACCCTTAATGAAAAATTAATAGCATTAGACAAGTTTTTTGGGTTGAAATGACTATTATTATAATGTATTATAATCTATTATAATACGTTTTAATCGGTTTAAAATTCATAATGAGCTCAAATTTATCACGATTTATCTTTACCATTTATCTTAACGATTAATTTTTGCACCAAATTGATGTTACAAAGTCCAACACTAACAAAAATTGATATATTATACATTAGGTATTAATTAGCAAAAGTAATTGCACAGAAATAGGATACAACCATAGAAATTGGATGAGTGTATTAGAATTAGTACAAAACACAAAGAAATATTGATTCTTTTGGATATGAAACAAATAAATTGTACTATAGTATACATTTGAATACTAAACAAACCGTGAAATAGAAAAAATAAAATAAAAAAGAATTATAATTCTATTATTTAACAAGAATCTTTTCTTCGATGGCTACTCGACGCTACTTTAGAACTTGAACTCTCTAATTTCTTCACCCTGAAATAATTAAACTAAAATTCAAATCATCTAATTCAATGAAAACGTGTTACATTGAATTATAATCAATTATAATAGTATATATCATAATAAACTCAACTATATTAACATTATATTTAAATATTAAACAAATTATATGAGTTGTAACTACACATAAATGACATATTACATTATAACGTGCTATGCTCGATTATACTTTAGTATACCGTTATAATCCATTATATTATATTATACAATGTTATAATCAATTATATTTGATTATACAGTGTTATAATTATTAGAAAACGAGACTATATCAACATAATACCCCAAAAATTCAAACTTTTATTACAAAACGACATTAATTATTCAAATTACATAGACATAACACACATAGAACATAAATTCATAGTTTACACATTATTTAAACCCAAAGTCTTGTGCTCAACTTAAAAAGATTCAAACTTTTGTTCGAAAAATAACGTTAAAGTACCAAAAAACAAACTTTACACATAAATCTACAATTTATAGTATGCAAACTTACCCATAAAAATCGTAAAGATTCAAACTTTTGTTAAAAAATCTTCAAATAACAAAAACGTAATATACATAAAGTATATAACTAATTGTAAAACGTGATTTTAACTCAACTAATTTGAAAAAGTGTTGGGATTTTATACATGTTTTTCATATCAAATTATACAAAAACGTATAAACGATCGAATACAAAATTCTACGTTCACATTTAACTACGAGTTTCGAGTATACCTCTTGAAGCGTGATCGAGTGCGTAGCGGAAGAGCAACGTCCGTTCCTCTCTCTAGTTAGTCCACACCAATGCGTGATTGATTCCTCCCTTGAAGCAACTAGAGCTTGAAGCGTATATGTCAAGAATGAACCAAGAGAAAAACGATTTCTTCTCTTGGTTTGTGTGTATATTTTCGGCCAAAAACTAGAGGAAGGAGGGAGTATTTTTTTTTGCCTTTTTTTTCTTGTCTTACAAAGTGTGCAAAAAGGATGATCAACATTGTCATCAAATGTGGTCTTAATATGGTGTTAATCACATTAACATCCATATGTAACCTCCCCCTTTTTCAAGCTCCCATTCAAGACTAGCATTAGTGCATTTGAATTCAAAAAGTCAAATGCATTCTTATGCATCATTTTTGGACGGTTAATGGGGTGGAAATTCCACTTTGGAATTTCCTCCCCTTTATTCTTTGACGTTTACACTTTTAACCCGGAAGTTTCAATCGTATTGAAAATCAAGCGCATTGTTTGTGTGTGACCTTCTAGGATCGAAATAACATTAGCCATATGTTAATAAAATATCGACAAGTATTTTACTATCATATAAATCATGAGCGGGTCCTAGTAAAACCATCAAGACCCCTAATGTATTTCGAATTCATTCCCAGCTCGTATATTATTGTCAAACAAATAATATACGTATGAACTTAACCTTAAATAAGTAATCACTTCGAACAATCAAATTGTTCAATGGGCACTAATTATGACGTGTCAAACATCTCATAATTACAACACTCCCACTTGCCCTTGGACGATTACTTGTGAAGTGATTCTTTCGCATCGCGATTCTCACAGTCAAGCTATGGTAAGATATGTGTCACCATACTCTTGCACCTGTACTGTCTCGGATACATAGAATTAATGTGATACCCAGTACTGCTACTGGAGATGGCCATCTTAATCACCATTAATCTACCGAGATTTTATGAATCAATCGACATAACCGATTTGTGCGAATCCCCTCTGATGTACAACCAATGTACCAACATGTTCCAAGTATGCCCAACATATGCCTTTATAGCCTCCCTTCTACAGGAGACGATTTACATAGTCAAGACACGCAAGTCTCATGCTAACGCATTCCTGCCATACAGGTCTAAGAATCACCATTTAACATAAGTTCGATGAGAAACACTTAGGACACAGATATGTCATCTTCTAAGTTCTCATGGCGGTCGAATCCAGTATCATAGCTTGGACTAGTTCCAAGATATATACCCATGTACATGACTAGAGTACACTTACTCCCTTTCTTGTCTAAGAAACGTGACCAAGACAATCATGTGCATGCTGATCATTACAATGTTCGATTCCAATCAGTGAACATTTGATCAGAGATAAGTTATCCCCTTGCTTCTAGGCTTAGTAGAGGGTTTCTCATTTGGGATCCTCAACCCCAAAGACCTCTCTAGAAGCCATGGATAACAATGGAATCAAAATAAAGATATATGTATGAAAGACAGTAAAACTGAAAATAAACATACATATATTTGAATCAATTATTCAACATAATCTTATCAGGACTAAACTATGACAAAATACAGACAATACAGCTCCCACTAAACCTAACGCCATTCAAGCATATATCTAAGTCCTGCACCAGATACGTGCTTGTCATGTTTGCTCTGAGGCAAAGGTTTGGTCAATGGGTCGGCCAGGTTATCGTCTGTATGTATCTTGCATACACTCACATCGCCTCGTTCCGTGATGTCACGAATGATGTGATACTTTCTGAGCACATGCTTGGAGCGGTGATGTGATCTTGGTTCCTTGGCTTGAGCAATTGCACCAGTGTTATCACAGTATAACACTACTGGCTCGTCAATGCTAGGTACAACACCAAGCTCACTCACAAACTTCTTGATCCAGCATGCTTCCTTTGCAGCTTCAGATGTTGCAACATATTCTGCCTCTGTCGTAGAATCAGCCACAGTGCCTTGCTTGCTACTGCACCAAGACACTGCGCCACCATTGATGCAAAACACATAACCAGACTGAGATCTAGAATCATCTTTGTCGGTTTGAAAGCTCGCATCGGTGTAGCCTACAACCTGTAACTCTTTATCTCCCCCATAGACAAGACACATGTCTTTAGTATTTCTCAAATACTTAAGAACGGCCTTTACGGCCTTCCAGTGCTCTTGTCCTGGACACGATTGATAACGACTTGTTACACTCAAAGCGTAAGAAACGTCAGGTCGTGTACAAAGCATGGCATACATGATAGATCCTATGGCTGAGGCATAAGGGATCTTGTTCATCTTCTCTATTTCGATGCTGTCTGTGGGACAGTCAGCACGACTAATAGAAATGCCATGTCTCATAGGGAGATTACCTTTCTTGGAATTTTCCATATGGAATCTAAGTAATACCTTATCAATATAAGTGTTTTGACTCAGTCCAATGAGTCTCTTAGATCGTTCCCTATGGATCTTAATTCCAAGAATGTACTGAGCCTCTCCTAGGTCTTTCATAGAGAAACATTTGCACAACCATGCCTTGACTGATTCAAGCATGGGTATGTCGTTTCCTATGAGAAGAATGTCGTCTACATATAGCACGACAAATGCAATGTTGCTCCCACTAACCTTCTTGTATACACAAGAATCTTCTTCACATCGAATGAATCCAAACTCTTTGATTGATTCATTGAAGCGAAGATTCCAACTCCTAGATGCTTGCTTCAGACCATAAATAGATCTTTGAAGTTTGCATACTTTCTTAGGCTCTTTCGAGCTTGTGAATCCAGGAGGTTGTGTCATGTACACATCCTCTTCTAGTTTCCCGTTAAGGAAAGCTGTCTTCACATCCATTTGCCAAATTTCATAATCGTAGTATGCGGCAATGGCTAAGATAATCCGAATGGATTTAAACTTAACGACTGGAGAAAAAGTTTCATCATAGTCGATACCATGAATCTGTTTGAAACCTTTAGCCACAAGTCGAGCCTTATAAACATGGACATTTCCATCTTTATCAAGCTTTCGTTTAAATACCCATTTGCATTCGATGGGTCTATCACCCCTCGGCAAATCAATCAATGTCCATACTTTATTATGGTACATTGATTCCATCTCGGATTGCATGGCTAGGAGCCATTCATCAGCATCAGGTTGTTTCATGGCTTCCTCATAAGTTGAGGGTTCCCCGCTTTCAATCAGGAAAAATTCCCCATACCATCTATCGGGTTCCTGACGGGACCTTTCGGATCTCTGAGGGATGTTTTGAGTATCAGCAGGCTCGTCTACGGTTTCCCGTGGATCGAGTTGAACCTCTTCTTCATAAGAAGGGTCCACCTCCTGAGGTGATTCAGCTAAGGTACTAGTACCTGCTACATCACCCTCTTGAACAATTTCAAGAGTCTCATTACTCTTATATCTCTTTGTAATGTATTCTTTCTCAAGGAAAGTTCCATTACGAGCCACGAAAATCTTATTTTCGGGTTTGAGATAAAAGTAATATCCCTTGGTTTCCTTAGGATAACCAATGAAGTAACACTTGTCGGATTTAGGTCCAAGCTTATCTTTGTTAACTTTCTTAACATAGGCCTCGGATCCCCAAATCCTCAAGTACCCTAGTTTGGGAAGAGTCCCAAACCACATCTCATGTGGGGTCTTAGGTGCTGATTTGGTTGGACATTTGTTTAGTGTGGAAGCGGCAGTTTCCAATGCATAACCCCAAAAACTAGTTGGGAGTTCTGATGTGCTCATCATTGATCGAACCATATCTAATAAGGTTCGATTTCTCCTTTCGGAGACACCATTGTGTTGTGGTGTACCAGCAGGTGTGAGTTGTGATACAATACCACATTCTCTTAGGTGTTGCAAGAAGTCATGGCTCAAGTATTCTCCTCCCCTGTCGGAGCGAAGAATCTTGATTGTCCTGCCGAGTTGGTTTTCTTCTTCTTTCTGAAATTCTTTGAACTTTTCAAAGGCTTCACTCTTATGTTTCAACAGATATACGTAACCATATCTGCTGAAGTCATCGGTGAAGGTAATCACTACTGGAAAAAGAGGTAAAAACGACGAAATTGCCCTTTGTCATATGTTTATATACGACGAAATAGGACAAGCCTCTGCATAGACCCGAATTTTATTGGTCAAATAAGAATATACGACGATATATGACAAATTGTCTTAGTTTGTCGTATGTGTTCATTAATTTAAAAAAAATATACGAAGTTTATTCACAAGTTGTAGTAATTTGTGATTCACATTTATCAATTAAAGTCTCTTATTAATATCCAATGAATTATTTTTTTTAGAATTACACTAAAGTAAACGCTATTCTCACCATTAATTAACTAATGTCTTATAAGTAGTTTAGAAAAAGAAAATGATAATACTAATTTCAAGGTAATTATTGAGGGCATACATGATTATGATAGACGGGAGAGGGGAGAAAAGAGAGGGGGGGGGGGGAATATGAGTAATTAGACAGTAAATACGCTAAAACAGAGACAAAACAGAGTTAAAATACAGAGTTTCTTCGTGTTAGAAACGAGTAGGTACGACAAATTATCACAAAGAAAACATACGACAACATACGACAAATTTGTCCTATTTTGTCTTATATTTAAAACAAAACAATATGACTAATTTTAGTATACCTTCTATTCTTTTAACAATGATCATGTTAAATAATGTTACCGAACTACCATAATAAAGCATATAGTATGTAAACTTCATATAATAACTAGTTCGATCATACATTGCCTCATATATATAATCATATATTATAATTAAATTGTAACGTGTCTCTCAAGTATTTTACAATAAACAAGTCAAGAATTCACTTAAACATTCAACATTTTAATATATTGGTGAAAGAACGAACAGAAAAATTAAATTTCAATCCAAAGCTACGACAAAAAAGGACAAATTGGTCTTAATTTGTCGTATACTTATGACAACATAGGACATCTTGCTTCATTTCACTATGCAAATTTAGCTATATTGTAATCGTACATTGATATTTTAACGATCATGATTTTAAATAAATTGAATCACTAACGGATAATATTATCAAACTATCATTCAAAAAATTATTTGGACTCCCTTTGCATTTTCTGTCAAAGTAATACATAGTCGTTCATATGATATTTATCATACATTGCCTCATATATATAATAAGATATTATAATTGAATTAAAAGTGTCTCTCAAGTAATACTTTACCATAAATAAGTAAAGAATTCACTTAAACATTCAACATTTTAACATATTGGTCAATGAACGAAAGGAAAGGTTAAATTTCGATCCAAAGTTACGACCAAGAAGGACAAATTTGTCGTAATATGTCGTAAACTTATGACAACTTATGACATCTTGCTTCATTCCACTATACAAATTTAGCTATATAGTAATCGTATATTGATATTTTAATGATCTTGATTCTAAAGAAATTGAATCACTTATGGATAATATTATCAAACTATCGTTTAACAAATTATTTGGACCCCATTCGCATTTTTTGCCAAAGTAATACATAGTCGTTTATAGTTCATCATGATATTCATCATACATTGTCTCATATATATAATCAGATGTTATAATTGAACTTAAAAGAGTCTCTCAAGTAATAGTTTACAAATAATAAGCAAAGAATTCACTTAAACATTCAACCATTTTAATATATTGGTCTAAGAACGAAGACAAAAGTAGGAATTTATATCAATTATACGACGAACAAGGACAAAGTGGTCGTAATTTGTCGTATTAGTATGACAAAATAGAACAACATGCTTCGTTCAGTATCTAGCTATATTAATCGTACATTAACCTATAGATCAACATGATAAACAAATGAAATTTTAAATATTTAGATATCATTTGAATTTTTGCCTAAATAATACATACTTGTTCATATAACTCGATCAATATTCATAATATAATACTATAATTTCATAACATTATTGATGAAAATATGATTGTGAAGCATTTTGAACATAATTTTACAAAGGACAACTTATGACAAAAATGAAATTTGGGCGGTAATTGAAATTTCGAAACACCAAAAACGAAAAATGAAAATTTTAAGCGGAATTTTTAAATTTTTGGCGCATTTGTAAGGACAAAATACGACAAATTTGAAATTTTCCGAAATTCAAAACCTTTGTGCCTATATATTAGCATCCTTATATCACCTTTAACATCATTTTCTCCCAAGGTATGTACCTCTTTATTGATTTCCTTGTTATCAATTTCATTTAACATATTTATTTTATTTCATATTTTGAATATAATCTAACACTAACTTTTTTTGTTTTCTTTCTATATTGTTTACTTTTTTCTTAGTTAAATTTAGGTATTTATCTTATCAATGTCAAAGTAAGTACTCAATAATTTGCATCTCTTTATAATTGTTTATTTAATTTATGATGTTTTTTTCTTTTATATGTTGAATATCATCTAATAACACTATTTTGTTTCTTTTTGTGTGTTTTTTTCTTTTTTCTTAAATTTAGGTATTTTACGCTCATCAATATCAAAGTAAGTATCCAATAATTTACGAATTTTGTTTCATTTTTCTGTAATAATATTGCATCTTGTTATTAGATTCATGTTTATTTGATTTGAATTGTAAATTTATTAATTGACTTAATATTATGCGTACCTTAAAATTAAACTATTGTTAATATTTAGTGATTTGAATACTAATGTTGATTTGATTTGGCATTTTTCGTTTTCTTCTTTGTTTTTTGGTTAATTGTATACGGGTGTGTATCAGTACATCCCAGAAGCTGCTACAATAATAGCTTCTGGTGTGTATATTTTTTTTTAATATTTCCAGAGTAAATACGACAACATAGGACAAACGTCAAAAGAGTATATACGATAATATAGGACATACAACAAAAGAGTATATACGACCAAATAGGACAAATGTTTGTATTTTTCGATTTAATTTTAAATTAAAACCTAGAAAATATGTAAGACAAACTAAGACAAATACTAATTACGAAATTTTTTTTTGGAGATAAAAGAGTACGACAAACTAAGACAACATGATTAATTTCTTTTTTTTAAATTATCAAATACGACAATGTGTAACAAACACAAATTAATTTCGATTTTATTTTTTCTCTATGGTATAGGACAACATACGACAAATTGTGGCCCGTATAATTGTTTAATCGGGCTCTGATTGTAAGACAACGTACGACAAAAGGAGCAAATACGACTAAGTATAAAGGACAAAAAAAATTTGTCGTATGCTAGGCATATACGACAACATATGACGAATTCCTTTGTCCTTTTTGCGTTTTTTTCCTGTAGTGAATGAAGTATGGAAAACCTCCTCTAGCGGGCGTGTTCATTGGGCCACATATATCAGTATGTATGATTCCCAATAAATCACTTGCCCTTTCACTCGTACCAGTGAAAGGTGACTTGGTCATCTTTCCTAAAAGACATGACTCGCATTTGTCATAAGATTCAAAACCAGATGACGTAAGAATTCCATTGTCATGGAGCTCTTTAATGCGTTTGTCACTTATATGACCGAGTCTGCAATGCCATAAGTATGTCGGGTTCAAGTCATTGGGCTTGTTCCTTTTCATACTGATGTTATAAGTTTCTACACTTGTTTCCAAGATATAGAGACCACTCTGCAGGGATGCAGTACAATAAACATTTCCATTTTTAGAGATAAAACAACCACTTTTATCAATAGTAACGGAAAAACCATCCAAATTTAATAAGGAAATTGATATAATGTTCCTACATAAAGTAGGAACATAGAATACATTATTCAAAACAATACAATATCCAGATGGTAAATTTAAAGACAGTGTTCCTACAGCAAGAGCTACAACTTTTGCACCATTGCCTACTCGTAGGTCCACTTCATCCCTTGTGAGCTTCCTTCTATTCTGCAGGTGCTGCATATTTCGACAAATATGAGTACCACATCCAGTGTCTAACACCCAAGAATTAGAATCAGAAGGTAAATCAGTTATAACATGAATACCTGTTGGCGGAGTAGTAGTGGTCAAACCACTCTTCTTGTCTGCCAGGTACTTCTTGCAGTTTCTCTTCCAATGGCCAATTATTCCGCAATAATGACACTTGTCTTCCCTTTTGGCATCCTTCTTGGATGCCTTTTGAGTAGGAGCTGTTGCACGGGGGGCAACCTTAGTCTTGCCTTTGGCACCTTTCTTCCTCTTGAACTGTTTCTTGTTCTGAATGGTCAGAACAGAGGAAGAAGTGCCTTTTGCCTTCTTAATGTTTTGTTCAGCATTGTTGATCATACCATGCAGCTCAGACAACGTCTTGTCATATTGGTGCATGTTAAAGTTCAACACAAAACGACTGAAGGAATCAGGCAGCGACCTAAGAATGATATCCACAGACATCTCCTTAGAGACGGGTGCCCCCAATGAGGCCAGTCTTTCGACCAGCCCTATCATCTTGATGACATGGGGACTTGCTGGCTGTCCATTGCCTAGCTTACAGTCAACAAGAGCACAAACAGTATCGTATCTCTCATTGCGTGCCTCCCGCTGGAACAAATTTTCCAGCTGGCGGTACATATCGTAAGCGTTGACCTCTTCGAATTGAATCTGAAGATTCGATTCCATGTTGGCCAACATTAAGCACTGGACATCTGTAGCATCATTCATGTGCTGTTCATAGACATAATACTCATTCTCATCGGTGGGAACGACCTCAGGAAGTTTGGTGGTGAGCACATAATCTGTTCTCTCAGACTTGAGAATAATTCTCAAGTTGCGAGCCCAGTCATGGAAATTAGCATCATTAAGTTTGCATTTCTCCAAAGCGGAGCGGAGAGACTTAGAGTTTTTATCGTTCGTAGACATGATAACTACAACGGTAAAAAGCGAATAAATAACTCAGATAAGCATGTCATAGTGATAATTCAAAATATCAAAATATTTGAACTCATACAATGTGTTCATAATCCTACTAAAATACACAATGTATCCGAGAACTCAGATAATTAATAATCGAACGGCAGCACGCAACATTTCGACTACCAATCATGTGAGTAGGTGAATGATCACCATTTATGCCGGGCATAATTCTCGGTGTCACAAAAAATCTTACAAGATTGCATTGGTGACAACTTTTGCCAACAGGCCCAAATCTGATTATGGGAATCACTGTTCAAGTAACCTGAGCCTACTGACGAAAGTCAGAATGAACAATCGAATCCCGATTCTGAATCGGAAATCATTCGATTATTCCATCGGGATCAAGTCATAGGACATGTCATGTCTGCCAATCTGGCAGGTCCATGCATACGTATGTCTTATTCTGACTTTAGGGTCAGGTATGGCAAATTACTTGACTTAAGGTAGGATTAGTTATAAATATATAATCATGATCATACATGCATATATACATTCACTCAAGCAAGAATATATATCATATGAGCATGAAAATTAAGAATTATAACGCAAATAAATGGGATTAGTGATATGATCTAAAAACCGAAAAGAAAACTAGACTTAATTCTAAACTAAGTCTTCAGTCCTCCTTCAGTTCCTTCGGTGGCTTCGTCTTCTATTGATTACAATCACACGTGGTGATAAATAATTGACACGCAGGTCAATGTAATAAATAATAAAATAAAAGTGACACAAGTCGTCATAAAATAGCACGCAGGCTATATTTCTTTTTGACACAAGTCGTCATATAAAAGACAGTACGCAGACTGTATTTCAAAAAACCAGATCATATCACTTATCCCAACATTCATTCACAATGAAAATAAAACATCCAATATATCAAAATATATATAATACATGAATTAAGTCAATTAAAACATGTAAGGATGTCAAATAAGGTACACACAATTATAACACATATATGTAATAAATTGTACATCAAATGTAACAACCAAATCAATAACTCATAGGTTTTACATAATTAATTAAGGCCTTTAATTTTAATTAATAAGCATTTAATATTATTTATAACCAATATAAATAAAATTAACAACTAATCATATTAGTGCTATTAATTAAAATATTGTAACATTAAAATCTAATCAAATTATCATACAAGTTATAATAATTTAATTAATTTTCTTCTGACAATCAAAAGTCAAAATACTAGAATAGCCAAAATATTCACAATAATTAATAAAACAAAATCCAAAACAATTTTAG
The DNA here is from genome assembly GCA_003412495.2 of Echium plantagineum. Classification (NCBI taxonomy): domain Eukaryota; kingdom Viridiplantae; phylum Streptophyta; class Magnoliopsida; order Boraginales; family Boraginaceae; genus Echium; species Echium plantagineum. Next base: position 28,681,799 of record CM016563.1, on the reverse strand, counting down.
GACCATTTTAATTATGTGAACAGTCGTGAACAGTGTTTCGTGAACAGTGAAATCGGAATCACTGTTCATCCGAAAAACACTGTTCATCCGAATAGTGTTCCGAACTTTTCGGATGAACACATGGCTATTCAAAAATCATTTTCGAGCACTTAATAAATCCAAATAAATCCAGAAAATTACAGTAGACTCGAAAATCATTCTAGTATTTGATTTATATTTTTTCAGAATTTTAGAAAAATATATACAGCCGTTAAAACACTGTTCAACCGAATGGTATATCAAATCCGTTCGGGTGAACATATGACTGTTCAAATGTCAATTTCGAGCACTTAAGAAATCCAAAAAATTCCAGAAAAATTTCAGTAAACTCGAAATTGACTCTAATATTTTATTTATATTTTTCCAGAATTTTTATAAAAATATATACAGCCTTTAAAACTGTTCAAACGAAGGGTATATCAAATCCGTTCGAATGAACATATGGCTGTTTCAAACATTTATTTCGAGCACTTAACAAATCGAAACAATTCCAGAAAAATTACAGTGAACTCAAAATTCAATGTACTGTTTGAATAATATTTTTCCAGAATTCTATAAAAATATATACAGCACTTAAAACTGTTCAAACGAAAGGTATATCAAATCCGTTCGGATGAACATATGGCTGTTTCAAACATTTATTTCGAGCACTTACAAAATCGAAACAATTCCAGAAAAATTACAGTGGTCTCGAAATTTTGTCTACTGTTCGAAACATATTTTTACAGAATTTTAGAAAAATATTTACAGGCCTTAACAATTACATAATTGCACAATACACATAATGCACAACAACCTCAATTGATGATATCAAAACATACACATATGATATTATAATTCATGAAATCAAATTTCAAGACATTTAAAGTGAATTAGAACATATGTACCGGGCTCATGATGCCACTGTTGGGATTTTATACATGTTTTGCATATCAAATTATACAAAAACGTATAAACGATCGAATACAAAATTCTACGTTCACATTTAACTACGAGTTTCGAGTATACCTCTTGAAGCGTGATCGAGTGCGTAGCGGAAGAGCAACGTCCGTTCCTCTCTCTAGTTAGTCCACACCAATGCGTGATTGATTCCTCCCTTGAAGCAACTAGAGCTTGAAGCGTATATGTCAAGAATGAACCAAGAGAAAAACGATTTCTTCTCTTGGTTTGTGTGTATATTTTCGGCCAAAAACTAGAGGAAGGAGGGAGTATTTTTTTTGCCTTTTTTTTCTTGTCTTACAAAGTGTGCAAAAAGGATGATCAACATTGTCATCAAATGTGGTCTTAATATGGTGTTAATCACATTAACATCCATATGTAACCTCCCCCTTTTTCAAGCTCCCATTCAAGACTAGCATTAGTGCATTTGAATTCAAAAAGTCAAATGCATTCTTATGCATCATTTTTGGACGGTTAATGGGGTGGAAATTCCACTTTGGAATTTCCTCCCCTTTATTCTTTGACGTTTACACTTTTAACCCGGAAGTTTCAATCGTATTGAAAATCAAGCGCATTGTTTGTGTGTGACCTTCTAGGATCGAAATAACATTAGCCATATGTTAATAAAATATCGACAAGTATTTTACTATCATATAAATCATGAGCGGGTCCTAGTAAAACCATCAAGACCCCTAATGTATTTCGAATTCATTCCCAGCTCGTATATTATTGTCAAACAAATAATATACGTATGAACTTAACCTTAAATAAGTAATCACTTCGAACAATCAAATTGTTCAATGGGCACTAATTATGACGTGTCAAACATCTCATAATTACAACAAAAAGACTCAAACTTTACATCTTTAAAGGCCCAAAAAATAAGTGTTATTCACAATTATGTTGTTTTCAATATATATACTTACCCAAAATTGAAGAATATTAGCTCACACCTTCAAAGATTTTGGTGGAATTTCTAGAGATAGAAAGATGAAAGGTTTTGGTGGGAGAAAAGAGTGGACTCAAAGAGTGGTATTTTTACAATTTTTTCCTTTTTATTGTTTTTTAGTCAATTCACTACAAAAGTGTGGTAGTTTCTTCATAAAAAAGTTTTGTCTATTCTGCCAAATAGTGGTTCAAAGAGTGGTATTTTTACAATTTTCTCCTTTTATTGTTTTTTTGCACTTTCATTCTCTCCAAAATAGATATGCATCATGTCCAACTTAATATTTTTATATATTAAAATAAATATTCTACATTGAAATTCTATGCATATCAATGTTAATGCATGAAACATTTTAAACTACTACTCCAATCTCAATTTAATTGGCCATGCACGCAACCAAAACTCTTAGAACTCAATTTTAATTCAAATTAATTTAATCATTTCTATAATAATTTATTTAATGTTTAAAAAAATTGATCAAACAAAGTAATTGTTTAACATGGTGTTTAGTGATATAAATTTCTTAGTAAAGCTTAAAAAAGTTACTGTAAAATCCAAATAAATGATACTCCCTCCGTTCCTATTTACTTAATCATTTGGAGAAAAAAACACTTTATTAAGGAACGAAGGGAGTTTACTAATATATCCTCAAAAAGTAAAAAATATGTTGAAGTACTATTACTTTATTGAAGGGTAAAAAGAAGAAAATAACCTTAGAGTTGCATTGGAAATACAAATGATCAAATATTTTAAAAAAATAAAAAGATTTCAAATGATCAATTAAATAGGAACGGAGGGAGTAGTATTTTTTATGGAAGGAAACCATCCTAATAGCTAACGACCACTGAATAATTGCATAAAGGATGAGCAGGAGTGGACCAAATTAACGTACGTAAGACATAAATGCACCATGACATTATATGCCCCATTTTAAAAAAACGTGCTCATATATTGTACTCCCGTCCTTAAATCGTAGACGTTCCATGAAGAGCCGAGACTATATATACTTCACATTCTAATTCCTTACCAGTTGAGTTATGCTCGAGATAGGTGCTCATTATTATACTCTTATTTTTTTTTTGTAAATTAGCTATGGATTATGAATACAATAATAGTATTACAAATAATAAATACAGAAATTCCTAATTAATAGATGGTTAGATCGAGAAACATATGAGACAAATGAATCCAAATAAAAGATCGGCCAAATCCCACTATTTACTATACTATTGAGCCATCGAACTATACTCTATATATTCGCTTTAAGCATTCCCATCCAAATATATATGCTCCCGGGAGCAACAAAAGTAGTCTAATAAGCAAGCAATATATATAGTTGTATATCCATCTCCATTATCTTTCAAGAATCAATATCATATTATTCAAGTACAAATATGTATATCATAACAACCATTTCAAGCTACATAATCTATACATTTTGTATGTTACAAATAGCATTGGAGTGTCTCCTTCCTCTAGAATCCTCAAATGGTTCAAAACGACTCCTCCAAGAGAAATTTCCAGAGTTGCGTTCGATGCGATTCGAGTCGAACTCGAAGGGAATTGAGTCAGTCGAGTGTGCTATTTGTCTATCCAAGATTGAAGAAGATGAAGAGATAAGAGAAATGGTGTGTAGTCATATTTTCCATAGAGATTGTTTAGATAAATGGCTTGGGTGTGGAAAAATAACATGTCCACTTTGTAGAAAATATGTGAAACATATTCCAATTGGAGCTCATGAGATGAACAAGGAAGTGGTTATCATTAATTTTTGTGGTGGACGATCAAGTGATGATAGTAGTTGGTGGCTACGGTAAATGAATGGTACGGTAGTGTGAAAATCAAATTTATAGAAATAATGGTAAAAGATCTTAGCCTTCGGAAATAACTCAGCTGGTAAAGAACTAGAGTGTTAAGTACAATAAATTTGGCAAAATACCACGGTCAACACAGCATATTGGCTTAGACACACTTAAACTTTTTTTATTGTAAGATCACTACATTTCGCACTTGAAGTGATTGTATACTCTTAATGTTGAAAAGTGACCGGATAGCTTTAAACGAGTTTTTGTTGAAATAACTATTATACCCTTAATGAAAATGAGCATTAAATAAGTTTAAATCGATTTTCACACATTATAATGCGTTACAATCTATTACAATACATATTTATCGATTATAAACCACAATAAACTCAAATTTGTCTTTGCACCAACAGAGTTCAACTCCGGGAACTAGACATGTGCACGGTTCTGTTTAGTTCGGTTTTGGACAAAAAAAAAGGAACTAAACCGCCCTAACCAGTTCCGTGGCAGACAGTTCAGTTTCGGTTTTGGGCCTCATGTTTTGGACCTAAATTTGAGCCCACTTTTAGTCTTGAAATTTTGGGTCTATTCACTTCTAGCTAATATTATTATACTCAATCGAAATGTGATTGGTATTGTTTTATATTAGCACTAATTCATAATTAAGTTCTAAATCTGTATATACTCTTATAAGTTTAAGGAACCCCTTTTAGAATAAATTTTCAAATTCGTATTTAACTTCATCACATGGTACCACTTTTTAAATATATACGTACTTATATTATTAGCTTAAAACACACTCTCTCCGTCCAAAAGTAGTTGACGTTTTGACACTATTTTTTTGTCCCAAAATAGTTGACATTTTAACATTGAAAATTGTACTTTTACATTTTCAATGAACTTTTTGACTACTTTTTATATTGAAATTAGCAACCAACCAATGATATAGTTCCAAATAATTGTATTTTTACTTTTTCAATGTACTTTTTGACTACTTTTAATTTTTTCCTTAATCTATTTGCATATTGCTAGAACGTCAACTATTTTCGGAATGAGGGAGTATTTGATGATGTATTATTATATCAACCAATAATGAACAATGTTATATTATATCACCAATTATCTTCTACTAAGCTCAACTTTTTCTACGTAAAATTAGTTATCGGTTCGGTTCAATTTTTGCTGGTTCTCCCACAAGCCGAACCGACATCGGTTCGTTGCGCTCAAAGGCGAAACCTAAATTAGTTCGGTTCGGGCGGTTCCAAAAACTCGATTATTTTCAGTTTTGTTCCGGTCGGGTTCGGTTTGGCTTGGTTCCGGTTTTTCTCCACACCCCTACCAGCAACAATTGATATGTTATACTCCATATTAGTTAGCATAAAGAATCAGATACACAAATTGAGTACAAAAAGTAAATATTGGATGAGTATAATATACTCCCTCCATCCTTAAATGATTGTCACTTTGATTTCTCATAGTCAAAAAAACATAATTTAAAACTTAAATATCTCTTATTCTACATGCGAAAAAATTATAAAAAGTTGATATTATAAAAATATATATTGAGACGAATCTAACAAGATGCCACAAGACTATATTCCTTCTTATCGTTTAATGAGAATTTATGGTCAAATTTTGTACTATTTGACCAACAAAAATAAAAAAGTAACAATCTTTAAAGGACGGACGGAGTAATTAGTAATGTAGCCGAAATTATTTTGTTCTTAATAATGATTTCCTTATAACATTTTTACAACCAAATACCAAAAAATGGTGATTT